>OX244262.1:13215270-14415270 GCA_945867215.1 Epinotia demarniana
TTAGGAACAACAATTTCGGCAAATAAAAAATATGCACAACAATGTATACGCCATACGTATTCGGCATAAAGTTGGTACGCGACCAAGCGAAGTAGGACCAACAATTTTATGCCACCCGATATAGACCCGGTCTGTGCTTAGTACCTATCGATTTTGCTTCCATTTTAGAGGTATTTGCCGTATTATTCGGATTTCGATCTTCCCTCTCGTGTATATCTATGTAAATACACATGAAATATTACAGCAAAAGCCTGTAAATTGAATATTTAAAGGTTCGTATGCTTCAGCATCGAACTACTTCAGCGAAATAGCTTTGAGCACAAAATCTTCATAATATGCATCTGTCCGCCGGAAATGTCTTTCTGAGCTTTCTATCCTTTCTCGCCACACTCTACTTTGAATATCAAATCATAATACAAGTATTTGAACCTGTTTTATTATTTCCTCTGTCAAATCCACTAGTTATATGTTTGCGTAACTCAGGAACAATATCTCGTGTAAGTTAAGAGGTATACTTGTGAAGCTTAAGAGATAAAAGTGCACGATTAATACAAAGAGGTGCAATTTAAAAAGAAAGTTTAATTAAATGGTTTGATATCTCGGGCGTATTTATGACGACCAGCGTGCAGCGACGCAGTGGTCGCGCTGTCTGCCACCTCGACATTTCATTTCCACGTTTTGAAATAAAAAGAATGGCGCTATCCGGAATCTAACAATGAACACTGCCTTTACCCACAACGGCGTATGAATGGGCTTTAGGTTTTATGCATTTCTATTAATTAAACAGAAATGAATAAGTGATGGCTGTTTAATGTTTTACACCTTGTTTAATAAATTAATCGTAATGGGTTTTCACCTGGTTTGTACCTGTTTAACATAGCGCAGTATTTCAGATGCTGGTTTAAGAGATTGACATAATTAGGATTGGTCCTAAGAAGTACCTATCCTAGCTTCGTCGGGTTTAGTCGGGCTTCTGATTTTGTGAAATTATTCTTACCGACCATTAAATATAATGTAACTAATGTATTTACTTACTATTTCAATACGACAACAAGCTTTTTTTTCACTTGCAGTGTATTTATTTAGTAAGTCATGTTAGTTTGTTTTTAATCAAATGTGGCAAGGCAAATTCGACCAACTTCCCGCCGTCCAATCGGGTTGAAATTTGGTATACTCGTGTAGGGCAGATAGAGCATAGCCATATATATGGTCTCATAACTCCCGAACAAGGAACCCTTCGTGTTTGGGGTATAATGAGTACATTGAGTACTTAGTTGGAGACTGTGCAAAACACAGTCCGCAATAAAAGCTTGTACAAAAATGCAATTATAGTATATATTTAACCCCCGACGCAAAAAGCGGGGAGTTATAAGTTTAACGTGTCTGTCTGTGTATCTGTGTATCTGTCTGTGGTATCGTAGCGCCCTAACGGACGATGCGGTTTTTTGTGTCAGATAATTTTATCCCGCCTGTCCTTTAGCCATGTCTCATGAAAATCTGTTCCGCCGTATTTGGACTGAAATGAAAATGTCGGGGGCTTTTCAACTTTTCTAGGTTGTACTCATTAAAGATGTCTAATTAGTGAAATGTTTAATGTCGTCACCTGTCATTGTCGTTCTCCTCGTGGACGGTATCCATGTCCGTGATGGTGACGCTGGGGCGCTCGCTGGTCTCCGCCAGGGGACGTCTGCCTGGACTCATCTGAACAGTATGTACACTCAAATAAATTCAGTCAGTTGACAAACATCTATTTATGTAGGTATATACTAAGCAGCAGAAGCAGCTACGTGTTCCAAAAGGTCAAAATCTCTCGGTCAATAAAAATAAATAAAGATTACGGGGCAATCTTACCTAAATCGATCTAGCCCCACAGTAAGCACAGTAATGTGTTGGGTATTAGACGTAGGGTTACTAGACACAAAATTCAAAAGTCCTGACAAAATTCCTGATTTTCGTCCAAAATTCCTGACACGAGCTTCACGCGCTCGCGGTCGCGGCGGGCGTTTAACTTTTTTGTTAGTATGATGAACAATAACATTTTATTGTTCTATTTATTTGCCGAAAATTCCTGACATTTCCCTTTTCCGGCCGCATTCCTGACATATGTCTAGGAATTTTAGATCAGACATCAGGGTCACCCTAATAAGACGACGATATAATTAATAGGTACAAATGCTATACTAAATAGATAAAAAACATCTAGGTATAAATGTAAAATAAGAGTTTGTGAACATAATTTTGGGCACTTCACACGTGCTTCAAATTATCAGCTCGACTAAAAAAACACCCGCTGCAATTATTCTGTTTGACCAACTTCAGAGTTATCATTTGCCTAGTTTGCATGATCGCTTTTGTGTCGGATATAAATCTTTCGTCAAAACTTATGTACGAAATATCATTGTATATTGAACTGTAGTTTTTCGATGAAGGAAAACATCGTGAGGAAGCCAGTCTAATCCCAATAAGGTCTCATTTTCCGTCTGGCTTGGATTGGTCAGATGGCAGTCGCTTTCGTAAAACTAGTGCCTATACCAAATATTGAGATTAGGTGACAAAGTGGACCCCGGGCTATATTCCCGGCTGTGCCCTAAATCACAACCGGGAATACCGCTACGGGAGCATGATATATTAGTCCCATATACTAAGAAGTATGTAAATGCGAGCGGAACGAATGCTTTATGTCGTTTATGTCCGACATAAACGCGATCATGCTAGTATGATTCTTATAATAATAATAATTAGTTTAACATCTACATCCTAGACCGAACTTAACCAACAGTCAAATTTTTTAGATGGCTTAGATTCCTGGATGTGTCTTAATCAACCATGCATGAACCACTAAGATTTTTGAAATTATATTCACTTTAAAAACAAAGTTTTAACCGACTTCAGTTTAATACTCCGCTAAGCCACGAGAACATTTCCACATTTTTTTTACAATTTACCACATGAACTGATTTCCGATAACAAATGCGTTAATTGCTATAGAAAAAACCGAATTGCTGTATGTGGGCCGATAATATTTGAGGACTTCCGTCGATTCCCCAAGATCATCACCAATGGCACTTCATTAGTTCCTATTTCAAAGGAATCTTATTAGAACCTGTGACGTACTTTTGCACTTTTAAGTACATAATTGAGGAATTCCATAAGTCATCTGTGGTCTTCATCATCAATTCCTCGCCACCAAATTTATGATTTCCGGATGTAAATACACGACTTATAATAGAAAATACCAAAATAACTACACGCGTGCCTAATAAAATTGAGGAGTTCCCTCAATTCCTCACGGATCCCATCATCTAACTGAATTTTGAAAAAAATGGGACCCACCTGGAAGCATATACATAAAAACAAAAAAAAAAATCGAATCGGCTCATCAATGACAAAGTTCTGAGGTAACGAACATTGAAAAAAAAATACAACCGAATTGAGAACCTCCTCCTTTTATGAAGTCGGTTAAAAATTAAGCACACAAGTAATTCATAACCTCGATAGGATTTTTTATCCCGAAACAAAACCCTAAGAGAATGAAAATTGGAATGTAGTTTGATATAACTATGTAGTTCACGCTCATACATGAGAGGAGGCCTGTGCCCAGCAGTGGGACGTATATAGGCTGATGATGTGATGTAGTTCACGTGGATGAAGTTGCACCACAAAGCTAGTATTATTATAAACTTGATAGTGTAAAACCGAAAGAACGGCTGAACTGATTTGAATGAGACTTATAACCTGAGTTAGACACATACTGTACATTTTACCCAGAAAATAATGCAACTAATCAGATCAGACGCAGTGGCTGGCAAAACACAAACACAAAGTACTTAAACTACTTTTATTCACAGATAAAAGTACCGATACTCATAGTCAGGAAAGAGTTCCCGGCGGATTATACGGCGAGCGGTGTCCGCCGCGCCCACCGCATCGGCTTATCGACTGGCTGTCCCTTACTAACTGAATGCTCGCTGGGAACAATTTACATCAGCTCGGCCTTAAAGTTGACTGGTAGAGAATGCTCTTTGGTATGTTCCCTTCTTGTACTATAAGTTCCGAACCAGAAAAAGTTGTTACGAATTTCTGCGTAATGTTGTCCTAGGGACTTGCGATGATACAAAACATGTTGTTAATTGCGTAGCTGCACATGCAGCGCTATAACTAAAAAAAAATACAGCCGAATTGAGAACCTCCTCCTTTTTTTTGAAGTCGGTTAATAAAAGGGACACTTCTAAAAGCCCACTAGCGAGTTAATTGAGGGCAGTGGTCTCTACAAGTGCTATTTTAGTATTTTAGTGTCTTTTTTCACAAATGTGTAGTATAAAAAACATGGTGTTCGTGTTCGTCTCGTTAGATAATATATATTTATACAAAGTCATCTCGGCCTTGTTACGGAAGCCTTAAAAATATAGATGTATGGTATGCGTTAATTCAATGAACTCTGTATTGTAAATACAACGCAATAATGTTACGCACTTTAAAATTAGTCTCGATAATAGATGTGCCGCGCAAAATGTGCCAAAATAAATGAGTAAAATCTACTAACCTGTTTATTAAACAGCGGGTATATTTTTTTCTGGAATATTTTCTCATTGCCCAGATTGCCCTAATCTCCAGCACGATACTGTAGCGCTCAACGTAATTGAATTGACACGGCACATCCAAATTGCTTCCAGCTAAGGTTTTTTTATTTTATTTTCCTATTATGTTTGCCTTTTAACTTTCACGTATACTGTTGTATACGCAGGAAAACGTTTTCATTGGATTCTGGATTATAACGAGAAAGAATCTTTTTGATGAGCGTCAGCCAGCGGCAAGCTTCACTGAAAGAGTGACACGATCAAGTAATTTTGTTTACCGAGATACTGCGTATGACACACGTTAACTGAACGTAGTAAGTACTTAATCCTCTAATTTGTCCTTAAGTGGTCACTTTAAGAACTTCAACTTGACAATAAAGTGATAAATACATCACGGAGATGATAGTGCGTTGGCGTCAAGGACGATATTTAACAAACCATCGTCACGAAATAAAAATAAAAAGGAAGAAACGCACTTACAATTCACGGATACTGTAGATGCGATCTAAATTAGATAAATATTAGAACAAATCACTCACAGACTCATGGTCACGATGGTGAGCAGGTCGCAGTGGGTCTCGGATTGAGACGTGACGCGGAATAGTCATGCCGCTCCGGCACGAGCATCTGTAGTCCGAGACACACTATCCACGACGGACCCGTTCCGATACGAGTGTAGAAAATAACTGTCTGTTTTTGACTTCACTGCCACGAATACCCCATTGTCTACGTGGCTTGGCTAATGTTACGAAATATCGAAAAATTATGGTAATTATTATTTGTCCTCGGAAACAAAGTGTGACTGAACACAAATACAAATAGACAAAAGTCTACGTTACACGGTGTTAATGACAACGAAAAGATATTATTTTACGTTGTTTTAGTTCGTAGCAATTATTAGTCTCGCTAGAATATCTAAATGGACGTTACGTTTTCAGGGCTCCGTAATTTGATAGAGAAAACGTCCTTTTTTAGGAACTTATTATTTAAATTGGGTTGATCGATGTACCTGATCTCATATCGATTTAACTTTAAACATTACCTACCCTTGACCTTACCGTAAAAAACAAAGAACGTCTATAAGTATGTGGCTACATAAATGTTAAATACTGTCTCGAATAAAGAGTAAGATCGTCGTTTGTTTGTCTTGAGTCCGCCGCCGGGCGGTCCGCTCTAAGGTTGTTAGGTTGTTGAATAAGTTTCTGAATTAAGAGAACTGAAAGTTTTCTCATCTCGAGATTACAGCAAAGTGTTTACCGTTTGGTTGCAGGAGGCGGCCCGCGCGGCCGCGGCGTCGACACTAAGGCTCTTTTTATCGCCCGCACTTTACTTCGATACCTTCATGTTTGCCTATTCACAATTTAGTTTTATTACTATGCAATTTCACATTTATACAGATTTATCTTTACCGACTAGTTAACATGACAATCATAACGAAGTGGTTAGTCTATCTATTAAGAACTGTATTGACTATAAGTACCTATCTACTTTAGACTAGCTGAGCTGAGTTTTTAGATGTAATAAACAGTAACTTTATTTCTTACTTAAAATTTTATCAATTTTTTTGTTTACATTTCAATGCACGATTTCTATGGAAACTAACAAATAAATACTCAAAAAACCCACACATAAAACAGTATTTTTAATTTCCATTGCTTGCGTTTTATTTACGCCTCTCCGATATCATTTAGCCAAAATATTTACAATTCAGACTCACACTAACCTCTTTTTAATATTATATGCTTTATTTTTCTATGTATTTTTTTATCAGTGTATCAGTGCTTTATACCCATATGGATAACAGCAAGATGTCACGATATATCTTAGCACGTCGAACGTTTCTTTGTTTGTCGTAAAGCTCATGTCGACATGCCTTCGCACATCCCTAGCGTGCGATATTCCACGTATTTTCATAAAATATTTGCGTGAGTGTATCGCACCTGATACCCTGCAGTGCCGTTGCACTCAAACTCCCTGATTTACGTAAACAGAAGACTGCCATCAAAATTTATAAATATATATTTAGAAGGGTTCCTCAAGTAGATTCGCCCCTTTGCTCTGAAATTAAGGAAAATACGTTCAAGACATATGTTCCAAAAATCTAGTTCGATTGAACTCATTTATTGTAATTATTTAACACGTTTAAATAATTTCTAAGTATTTTATTTTGATAAGCCCGTAACCCTAATATTAAACAGAAGTAAAATACAATATCCCCCAAATGTAAATAATTTATCAGAATAATATCGCGCCACATTCGTCGCCGACTTACAATATTTTCGGAAAATAAAATGTACATATGCCGTATATGCCAGTGGCTCCTATAACTATTAAAAAAATACAGTCGTATTGAGAACCTCCACCTTTTTTTTCGAAGTCGGTTAAAAAAACGTAGAGACAATAATCAAATATACGTTCTGTCCTATTCACGCATTGTCATATCCACACAATTAATAGGCATGTGAGTTACATATAAGACTTGTTAGCGCTTGGCTTGTCGTGATCGGAGTCAATTTGCGGCTGTTGAACAGTGCAAACCATCCGCGTGTTTTATATATTAATGTAATAGTCGTTCAAATAAATATGTTAATGTATTTGAACATCGTAGTCGGACTAGAGGTATCATCGAGAAAGACAATAAATAGATAGACTTGTGTAGAAGAAATAGAGAAAAGTGTAGTATTGGTTTCCGTATTTTCATTTATTCCAATTGATTCCAATGAACTTCGATCTATCTAATAATTTTATACCAAATAAACAGATTTTGGACGTAACTTTTTTTAAAACGAGTTAAAAACAAAAATCTCTCGAGCATGGCGCTCGACTCTTTCGCTCGAAAACAGACAAAAATTATGAAATGATATTTTTAAATAGCGATAGAAAATTCGAAAACGAGTGGTATTGACCACTCGTATTCAATTCTATTGGTAGAAAGTAAGTGCCGGCCATTTTGACACTACAAACGTAGGTATTTACTTTTATTTGATTTTCGAGCGCTCGAAAGTCAAAAATCGATCCCCAGACGTCAATAACGAACGATAATAATGCATACAAACATACTAATATCGAACACAGAGCTTTTTTGGACCATGTTTGAATAAATCATAAAAAATATAGTATTTTTATTTTCAAAATTCTTTACGTCATCTTTTGGCCAAACATCTTTGGCATAACATACAACAAAAGTTGCTTTTTCAGGCTGTATCTCAAGAACCACGATAGTTAGACAGTTGAATTTTTCACAAATTGTGTATTTCTATTGCTGCTATAACAACAAGTACTAAACACAAAATAACATAAATATTTAAGGGGGGCACCCATACAACAAACGTTTTTTTTGCTGTTGTCATAGATAAAGGTACGGAACCCTTCGTGCGCGATTCCGACTCGCACTTGGCCGGGTTTTTTTAAATAATATTTTGCACTGAGGGTTAAATTGAAATTAAAGATTGAATACTGATTGGAAAAATACTTTTTATTTACCTACAAAATCCAAAGAATTTATATTGAAAATGAACAAATTATAAAACAAAAACAAAAAAAAATCGCATAAACTTTCCATGACATTGAATACCTTCTTTCATTGACTTAAATTAGTCGATCAACCACACAAGATAAACATATTATTTAGGTATAGTACAAAATGTACTTCCAATTACGGAACAATGACTTAAAACGTTGTTTAAGCATTGAACACAAAAACTCATATTTCTACCATATACCACAGAATAGATAAAGACAATAGTACTGCATATACTTAAATGTTTGGCATGTTGTGTTTATTACGGTTGTGTTTTACCCATTATTTGGGAATGCCAGTTTACTAAAGCGGTAATTTAGTTTATTAAAAAAAACAAACGATAACAATTATTTATTTATGTTGAAAATTGTGCAATAGGTGGATTCATAACAAAGATATATTTACAAGTCCAGTCAATGAACTGACAACTTGTATGGAAAAAATTAAAACTGCAATTCGGCGTGGGTACATAAACCAATCACGCCGACAGAACAGTAGAATAAAATCCGTTTTTTTTTAAATAATGAATTTAAAAGGAAAACTATCACAGTTAAGTAGACATAACTAGTTAAAGAGAAGTAGACATAACTAGTTAACTGGTAAGAAATGCACTTAATTTCGGGTGCATACACATTGTCATTGGAATTTGAACCTTTACCGTGGACGGTAGAGTTGCTTTTTCACAGCACGTTATCTTCAATAGAAAAAACCTTGTCCTTCAGGTGGTCGCGTAACCGGCGAAACGACCCTATACATTGGTGTGTTATAAAAATAATCATATTTACGATTATTTACGAGGCCGAGGGCAGCTATAATAAAAACCCCAAAAGCTCCTTTTAAGTCCTCATTCTGTGACAGCAGACGGGTAACTACGGAACCCTACCTTGCGCGTGGCCCGACACGCACTTGGCCGCTTTTCATGTGCAACGGATATTATCAATTAAATAGTTACCCAGCAACAGATTCCGACAAAATTTCAGACATCAAAAAAATTATAAATTTGTGCACCTAGGTAGGTACTTCTTTAAGTGTGCATTATAATATAACTAAAACAGGAATAATAAGAAAGTAAAACTACACTAAATAATATGGTATACCAAGGTATACTAAGTAAAAATGCATTTTATAAAAATAACACCCCGTCGAGGAGATCCTCTTACGGCATTGTCCATGACGCTGGCTGCGTTACCTCACTGTATCGCGACGGCGATTCTTCGAGAGAGGTAAGCGCCAGCCCTGGGGTCCCCTGAGGTGTTGATGAGCCGCCTCGACAAAGCTCTCATTTGAATTATAAAATTATTTAGTAACAACTGCCCGTGAATTAGGAACACTTCCTGACTTCCTCCTCCTTGTGTGTGTTTTATCGGTTGTAGCATCCCTGGAGTTGCAAGCGTCCATAAGCTACCGTGACCACTTACCATCAGGTGCGCCGTAAGCTTGTTTGTCACCAACGTGGTATAACAAAAAAAACTATACTTTGACGTGAGCTTACTGATGGTAACACAGATTACCTTATTTGTCGGTATACTGTCAGTATTTGCGCAGTAGTGATATCATGCGTGGAAGCGGGGCAATTCGCTTGCAGTACTGCATTCGTACCGCCGCCGCATTCAGGAAGCACTCATTTAAATAGAGGCACGAAGTAAACATTCCATACTGCCTCGACTCGACTCACTGACAGCTGACAACTTACCGACATCGTGCCGTGCCCTCACCGATATATCAGGAAGACACCGTCTGTACAGAACTGATTAATCGCACTTAGATACCCCCCATGTCAAACGTGATCTTAGAATTATATAATGGATTAAACGTATCCTATGTATCCAACTCCGGTTGTAAACTTCATGCAAATCAACTCTAAGTTTTTCTCACTTTTTTTTATACACGTATACGTAGTAAACCTTTGCCCGTGACTTCGTCGTCGTGAATTGCTAAACCATAAACCTAATAATAATTCACCATAGAGTTTTATTCTGGGATAAAAGGCAACCTATGCTTTGATCCAGATTGTGAACAAAATTTGATATATAAGTCTACCATCGACACCACGGCTACACTGACCACCCGTGCACTTTATATGCATTTTAATAAGGTTCTTTATAAATACAGGATGGTCAGTCAACTGTTTTGGCGTTTGTACTACATAACAAAACTTAAATCAAATTATATTGATAATCAATTAGAGGCAATACTTACGGCACAAGTCCTGAAATCAGTTGCACTGAATTTAACAAGCAATTGAGATTTAGGATAGATACAAAATAGGTTTAAACGCGTTTTCCATGTCCGATACTTTGATACACACTGATTTTGGCGATCGTGACAGCCAGTAGTATCGTGTTAATTGCGAATAAACTTATGTCGCACGACTTGCGCGCGATCACGTCCTCTGGGCGGGGCCATCAGCTATGCTGTTTACAACCTGTGAAAATCCCCAAGATATCTTGACCTCGAAATTCGGAATTACTAGGCGAGATCGGATGTCAGATTTACAGTGGTCGATCTCAGGTGAGTTGTCGGTAACTGTGGTGAATATCAGTTGAACTAGTAGCTGAGGCTGAAGTTGAGATTATATTGGAATTCTAAGGAATCAAAATGAAACCTTATATGAATAAGTCCGGATTTACAAGCCATATTAGGCGTTACCTCTGTAACTAGTTCGGGTCACCGTCGTTGGTCACGAAGTGGAAAGCTACAGCAAGATCAATTAAAAACGGTGTACTTTTTTTTGTTTTAGGTTTTTTTTAATAAGCAGGCGGTTGAAACACCTAATTAAATGATATGATACAGAAAACAATTAAAATGAAAAACAAACAATCATTATCTGAATTCCAGGACAAGTAGACTCGAACTTGTGCCCTCTGTATTGCCGGTACAGCGCTCTTCCTCTGAGCTACCCAGACATTAGTTAGGTAATGATGATGTGGTGTATCTTTCTATCACATTTGCCGCCGCCACTAGTAGCGACCTCTCTGTATTTCCTTGAAAACTCCCAAATTCATCGCATTTCCGTACAAATTGACTTAATTTCATCGTTCTATACTCGAAAACGTAATTACTAGACTAACGTGGGTTGCCACTAAAATAAAATTTTATATTTTCACTTTTTAAAAGGCCGCATCAAGAAAATTTATTTATTGGTAGTTTTAAACCTACGATTTAAATAAACAAGTTAATTCAACTTATTTATAAAAATACAAGATGCCCTGTTAAATATTTAACCATAGAAGATTTTTGGTAGAAAAACTGTTATTGCACTTGTAATACTTGAGGTATTCATAACATTTGGTACGATTTATAAACAATGGTCGTGAACAACGTTAGATGTAATTTAAATATTATGCCACGCGTTTAGCTATTCGATGCACATGTGGTTGGATTGTTACATCTATACGACACACCCAGTTATGACTTCGACATGTTGTACTGACAAACTGTGGTGAAATCATATAATCTGTAGACCCCACCAGCCATGACCCCATAGATTAGTAATTGTCAATCTGTCATTTTATATCTAAATAGATTTATGAAATTTTTAACAAGTAATTTTTGTTTTGGGATATTGTAATTGTTTTTAAACGGTATCAGGTAGAAAAAAAAAATACTTTTTAATAATGCGTATTGTTGAATGTAACTTTTTTGATATTGAAATTGTTACTTACAATAAAAGCGCATTATTTGAAATAAACATATGGAAGCGATGGGGTAATTTTTAGTTACATGGCCACCCCACGGGAATCATCTACTTTGTTGCCGTCCCTCATTGTGGCGACACCTACGTTGCCTCTGTACCTACATATAGACTCTAAGCTTATACCCAAAATTTCAGCTCAATCGGTTGAGGTTAACTGGTTCAAAATTCAGTTCCAAGATTTGTCCCACACTAACAAACTAAAGAACGAACTGCAGTTCGATCATGCACAGCACTGTACGTACGTTGTTGGTAGATCCAAATGTATATTTTAGTGAACATAAATGACAGTTGACAACAGTCCTAACGCGCGTTTGAAACGTTACGTGATTCCCTCAGCTAGTAAATCGCGTAACGCTAATTTGTAACCCCGTCAAGAGGATCTAAATGTCAATTTGTATATGGAAAAATGACAGTTGGATAGATTAGGTAGACCTATCGCGCGGTCAAATATCTGCTGGTGAGGTTAAATAAAACCTTGTAAAAATAAGTTTCCGTTAGGAAGTATACGACAGGAATTTTCCATGGATTTATCATTATTAATGATACTTAATGATTCATTAAGTAAATGATATATTATTATTTAGGCGGACAATTAAAACAGCTGATTATTATTCCCTACGGAAGACCAGCGCTGGCTGTAAAGCTAGCTGGGTCCATTTCGTGACAATGCAAAATGAGTTTTATTTTATTTTATTATCTGTGTTGTTTTTGTCACAAATAAATGTTTTGATTTTAGAGCTACGGTAGCGTAGTGGTTCAGGCATGCGGCTGTTAAGCGGCGGTCGTGGGTTCGAATCCCGGCTCGTACCAATGAGTTTTTCGGAACTTATGTACGGAATATTTACCGTTAGCTTTTCGGTGAAGGAAAACATCGTGAGGAAACCGAAACCGAAAATTCCTGACATTTCCCTTTTCCGGCCGCATTCCTGACATATGTCTAAAATTCCTGACATCAGGGTCACCCTAATAAGACGACGATATAATTAATGGGTACAAATGCTATACTAAATAGATAAAAAAACATCTAGGTATAAATGTAAAATAAGAGTTTCTGAACATAATTTTGCGCACTTCACACGTGCTTCAAATTATCAGCTCGACTAAAAAAACACCAGCTGCAATTATTCTGTTTGACAAACTTCAGAGTTATCATTTGGCTAGTTAGCATGATCGCTTTTGTGTCGGATATAAATCTTTCGTCAAAACTTATGTACGAAATATCATTGTATATTGAACTGTAGGTTTTCGATGAAGGAAAACATCGTGAGGAAGCCAGTCTGATCCCAATAAGGTCTAGTTTTCCCTCTGGGTTGGAAGGTCAGATGGCAGTCGCTTTCGTAAAACTAGTGCCTATGCCAAATCTTGGGATTAGGTGTCAAAGCGGTTCCCGGGCTCCTTTAGGGGCACTACTGGGAATAACGCTAGGAGGATGATGAAAAGTTTTTAATTTGAATATATCTAAGGAGAACACATGTTATCAGTCGTTGTAAAATTGAAGTTGTGAGAACTTTCCATAGAAGACATTTTGTAAACTTGTCTGCGGTGCATTGCTAATTCAAAACGTCGTTGTTGGGTACTTGGTTATGCGAAATGAGCCCCCAGACACTATCGCCAATATTTAGAAAATAATTTACAATCACGACTTATTTATTCCATAAGTATCATGAGTTAATTATTAATTCAATGGAAGTTATGCAAATGAGAAGTCGGCGAGACTCTGTGTCTGAAAATGGTCTGAAACTAAATATTATTATCTATATGTGAGTCACGCAATACTTTAGTACCTATTAAAACTAAATTAAATTTCTTTATTCATAGACCAACTTGGATCAATCAGTGTTAGTACGTATTGGTAATCTTATACTACGGTTAGTAACAGCAGATTTTAATCATATTATATTATTACTATTATTAATATTATTATCGCCTAATTATTCGTATTATAAATATTATTTAGTTATAAACACCTAACTAACTAAACTAACTAACTATTAGAGTCCAAAATATATTCATCATCATCATATCAGCCGAAAGACCCACTGCTGAAAAATAAGTATTACTTAGATGATAATTTAAGAGTATCTATATGGTTCTACCTACGTACCACTTAATTGCTAAAAGGTAGATGCAAACTGCTGAAATATATCCTATATAAGGAAAATTTCGCCTGTGTACTGTACTGTTTAACCTGTTATAAGGTATGCACAATAAAGTGCTTACAATTACATAGATACATATTTTTCAGACATGTCTATTTCAATCCAATCTAATCTATCCGAAAGGGACCAAAATATCTAGAAAAAACTCTTCAATATTGGTTTGATTTTCTAGACACTATAATTCGGAACCGGATTAAAAGCTCTTTGGTGAATCTGCGCGGAGCTGACAGCATTTGTAGTTGATGTGCGGGACAAAGCCGCCGGTTTTACAGGTAGTTAGTAGGTAGCGAGGTTATCGGACATGTTCAAAGAGCTTTGCCGTCCACTGCAGTATTATGGCGCGGCGGGCGCGAGCTATGTAACGCCTAGGCTGATTGAAAACAGTCAGCTGCAGGCCGCTGACTCAAACCTGATGCGTATCAACTGACAGGAACTTTTCAACTAATATGTATATACAAGCTTACAAACACAAATGTCCAAGTGGTAGATATAGACAAACGAATCTTAATGTCGTTTTAGTTCAAATAGGTTGGTCGAGCGTTTATGAATACGGCGGTAATAAGGTGACTGTTACCCTCAACATTATGTCTCGCTTGCTTGCTAATGTTAGCCCGATATGCTGCTCTTCAGCGGGGAAGGACCAATTTGCCATAAAAAGATTACAAAACGAATGAATACCTATTTTAGAATATTAAAAGTTCATATTGTAGGTAGGTAAATTATTAACCTTTCTTTTTTACAAAGAACCGCGAACTACCATTTGTGGTTTAAAACCAAGAAGGAGCAAATTGGAAGTTGCATACAGCCTCATTTTAAAAACGTGTTTTATTTCAGAAACAAATATTTAATGAAAAGTCCTCTTTTCTGTGGTCAATCGTTCTGGACTTAAGTGCAACATATTTACTATCGCATAAACTCATATGAGGAAATGCCGTTCAAGTGGATTACAAGTCCTACAAAAAATTAGGCACCTTCACTGTCAGGAACCCGCCTAGCGGGGCCCTACGCCGTAGTGGCTTTCCGCTACATAAGAGGACAACCACGCGATTGGCTACGAGCGTAGCGCGTAGCGATTCTTGGTAATGAATGTGTTAACTATAGCCTTTAACTTTGGGAGTGTCCACTGGAAAGACGTTAACCTAAATCTCTGTATGACGCATATTTCGATTTTCAAGCAATTGCAATTTGCACGATTTGAGTTACATTTTAGTATGTTACAACTTGCATTTGCCCGCCGCGACTTTGACCGCGTGAACTCCCGTATCAACTTCCACCCTCGATTTCAACCCCTTTTGAGATATTTTTTTGGGATATTTCAACCCCTTTTGAGATATTTTTTTGGGATTATTGTATCCTATGTTTGTATAGGTAAATGCTGTAGAGTATTTGAATGAATAAATGTTTTTTTTTATTATTATTTCAGAACCCATATCGGTTAGTTACAAATTAACCGACTTCAAAAAAAGGAGGAGGTTCTCAATTCGGCTGTATTTTTTATTATTATTTTTTATTATTATTATTTTCAATGTTTGTTACCTCAGAACTCCGCCATTGATGAGCCGATTCGAAATATTTTTTTTGTTTGTATGTATATACTTCCAGATGGGTCCCATTTTTTTCAAAATTCAGTTAGATGATGGGATCCATGAGGAATTGAGAGGACTCCTCAATTTTATTAGGCACGCGTGTAGTGATTTTGGTATTTTCTGTTACAACTCGTGTATTTACATCCGGAATCATAAAGGTGGCGAGGAATTGATGATGAAGTCCACAGATGACTTATGGAATTCCTAAATTATGTACTTAAAAGTGCAAAAGTACGTCACAGGTTCTGATAAGTTTCCGTTGAAATTGGAACTAATGAAGTGCCATTGGTGATGATCTTGGGGAATCGATGGAAGTCCTCAAATATTATCGGCCCACATACAGCGATTCCGTTTTTTTCTATCGTAATCAACGCATTTGCTATCGGAAATCAGTTCATGTGGTAAATTGTAAAACAAATAGGAAATGTTCTCGTGGCTTGGCGGAGTACTAAATTGAAGTCGGTTAAAACTTTGTTTTTAAAGTAAATTATAACTTAACCTATTGTTAAAATATACATAAAGAATACACATATTAGGGTTCCGCACCCATAGGGTAAAAACGGGACCCTATTAATAAGACTTCGCTGTCTGTCGAACGTCTGTCTGTCACCAGGCTGTATCTCATGAACCGCGATAGATAGACATGTGAAATTTTCACAGATGATGTATTTTTGTTGCCGCTATAACAACATATACTAAAAAAAAATAAAAAAAATATTAAAGGGGGGCTCCCATACAACAAACGTGTTTTTTTTGCCGTTTTTATAGATAATGGTACGGAACCCTCCGTGCGCGATTCCAACTCGCATTTGGCCGATTTTTTTTAAAACACTTAATTAACAATATACCCAGTAATTTGTTATTATTCGTGAGAAAGAAAGTGAAACACAAATAAGGTTAAAACATAAAATTAGTATATCATCATAAATTTATGTTTAAAAAAAAGCAAAGTTCAAGGCAATATGTTTGTCAACATTAATATAGGTGTAGTATGGAGTTGATATACATATTTTTAATAATTTATTTCCCTTATACTTCCCTATTAACCCTCGGCATAATTTAACGACTGAAGATTTTTTTACATAAGTGTTTTTGTTTCATAGAACAGCTTGTTAGGTTACAATTTTTGAGCTAGGATATTGATACCCTAAGGTAATCGCCAAATTATCTTATATGTATTATGTGTACATACCAACTTTCATCTTTATCCATTCAGCCGATTCAAGTACACATCTAGACCTCCTAACTATTACATTAATTATATTGGTAGGATTTAAACATTAAGTGAATCTAGGGAAACCTGACCCAGAGAAGAATTCAAATTACTTTTAATCTTTGTTATTATATATAATACAATATATAAATACTGTGGGCTAATTGGTTGAAACAAGGAAGACAAACGCAAATGGAAATGAATGTAAGTACCCAAATGCTGAAAATTCAAGACATTAATGAATTAATTAGAATTCTCCCTTTCTGTCGCACAGATTTGCTTAAATATTTTCTAAGCCACACAAAGCACTGGTGCCACGCTAAATTACGTTCCTTAAAAACGAATTTTTTTACGCCCTTTGATGATCAAAGTCGGCGGAGCTAATGCAATTTATTGTTTCTCTTAAAGCGAGGCTCAGGCGTAATATTATTTGCAAGGTTCACCTACGACTTGTTGACATGCTCCAAAAAGCGAGTGCAGGAGCGCATGGCCTAAGTGATTCGATACACGTTCAATATGTTTCATTAGGGAACTGGGAGCTCGCTTATTCAATCATATCGAGGAGCCAGGCCGGCGTGCGCGCCACTCGCGTTCCTATATGCAGGTAATCAGTTTTACCAGCGTAATGGTACACAATACACTCTGCTCACTTCCGCGAAAAGCATAAAAGCTGGAACAAAATAAATACAGCTTTAAAACAAGGTTTTTCATAAAATTCTTTATTGATGCAACCTGTCCCCGGACTACGTTTACTAACAGGAATAATGCTTCCGTCAACCAAACAAAAAGGATCAAATTAAGTAAAACAAATGAATGACGTGAATAATAAAATAAGTAACCGTAAAATATATGTATATTGGTATTCCATACGATACTTCTCTCTTGATTGTTTTTTTTACCTTTGAATTGTTATTGTAATATTGTTTATACGGAAACAATGATATGTTTATACATCCAACATATTTGTTTTATATCTATTACATGCGAGCGTGCGATGTTGCTTGGCCCAACAACACATTCGCTCGTAGCCAATCCCTTGGTTTTCCTTGTATGTGGCAGATAGAGACTACGGCGCGGCGTAGGCGCCCGCTAGGCGGGTTCCTGGCAGTGAATGTGTTAAACTACACTCGTCAAGCGGGTCAAGTCTTGCTATTTGGAGTAGGAAATCATTTGAAAACGAAAGATATTTTCGTTTATAAGTAGATATACTGACCGGTTGGTTACCGACGTAGTATGCCTGGACTGTCTGGAAGCCACTAGAGAAAATGGAAATGTATTTGTTCCCAATAGCCAGATAGAAGTTGAAAAACTCTGCAAAAGCAATTGTTACAGTAAAATTCTTCCTTCCGTCGGCTGGAACGCGTTTCCGTCGTAGTTCTGAGGAGCAGCTTCTTCGCCGACGTTGTCTGCGTCCGCTGTCACCGGAAATGGTAATTACCGCCTAATCTCGCCCGGAGCGCAGGGCGGCTCGGCGTCCGGATATGAACTTCCGTTATGAACAATTTACCGCGCGAAATTGGACGACGGTGTCGCGTCCTGCATTCAGCCTACAGCCGGCGATCACACGTGCCTGCTGCCGCTGCCGCCCGCCCATTCACGCGATCTGCGCCCTCGACTACCTAAACCGGCGCTGAATACGAATAGTCAAGCCTTTACACTATAATATCAAGGAAATTGCATTTATATTCAATTTTACAAAAAAAGGTAAAACGCACGCCCGTTTTCAGGTAGTTATCTAGTTAACGTTTAAGCTTATACATTAAAGTTAGGACCATTTATCATGCCCCAAAGTAGGATATGTTTACGTGCAGTTTCGGGACTTTGCACTTAGTTGCTTCGTTGGTAGTTAAGTTTAAGTCATAATAACATTATTTGCGAATGTTGCAGATTGCAGGTGCATTACTGTGGAAGAATTTCAAATTATCCTGATACCTACTATTTTCACTTCAATTGAATTAGACAATTACAGTATTAAGTCCTACAGATAATACAATAATCGTATTATCTAAGCCATTGAAACATCTCTACTCCTCAGCCATTATCACGACCACCTAATTGTCAATGGATTCTGTGAATGCAAATGATGATACCGGTTGGATTGTGGCTAATGATCGCCATTCATAGCAATCTCCATTGATGGAGAGGTGTTATTACTTACCACGTTACACGCCTCGCCCATCTGTAGGTGTACATGGTTCTCTTGACCGATCCTCAATGAACCCAACATCTGAATTATTGTCAAGTCGCTAACTTTCCGACCGATGTGAATGAGAGCTGTAATTGATTATGATTACTCACTTTAATTTCCTACTTGAAAAGTTTCTAAATTGCTTTAATTAGTTACCTAAATTATCTTCAATATAAAAAATACCGCAATAACGGCAAGATAGTCACATGCTTGATAATATTTACCCTCAAAAATCACAATTTGTTTAAACACGGATAATAAGATTACGCCATGGCACGATAATGACGTGTCATGCAAGCGATTGCGATCTGGATTTTAAGTTGCATTCACGCGCAAATAACCAGTGGCACACCAGCTTCCACAAAACATCAGGATAACTGGCGTAATTAACTTATCATCCGATTCACGATTTACATCTGCCGGCGCTCGCGGATGGCGAAATGCAATGAAATCGAGGAAAAAATGATTTGGATATTCAGAGAGCGAGACACGAATGGGCGACCGGTTATTGTCGGCTCGCATACAGCCTCCAAATGGACCGCGCTCGTTCAATTTCGATACTTTTACAACACAATAGACGAGAGTAAGGCGTGGTCGCTCACCTGTCAAATTAAAAAAAAGCACTTGCATATTCAGAATAAACTGCTAAAAGCTACGTCCAGAATATGTAGGTACAAGGTGTCTGTTTTATTTGCTTTTGTTGATTTAATTGATTGGAATGGTCGCGTCTGTGCCTATTTGACTAGAAAATCCTTATGCTATCAATAAGGGCGATAGAATATGCATACTCCGTATTTTCCGCTAGTTAAGTGATGCAATAAAAAGCAATAGCGCGTAGGCGTTTATATAATTGAAATATATTACTAGACTCACAAACTTTAAGCGCCTTGTAACGCAGACATAAATTACACATTCACGAAACTTAAAGAAAATTTATTAAATAGTTATGAAGATATACAGGGTGGAAAGTTAAAACGGGGCAGTAAGGGCAGCTACTAGATCCCTTGCCGCCACGCAAAAATGTCATTGGGATTTCATTCCTAACTTTTTAAGTAATTACAATATACATTCACAGATTTTTGAAAAAAAGTACAGTCCGCGAGAAAATCATCGATTTTGACGATTTTTTTTTAATGCCATTCGATCCCATTCCTATTAAGGATCAAAATTCTCTTTGGGACCGACTAAGGTTTGACTACTAGAATGCCCAGAAATCAAAGAAAACTTTCTCCATACTATTAGTATGGGAATCCCAAAGTGCAAGTAGTCCTTTAGTTAGACGATCATCAAATTGTATTGAGACGGAGATAACTTCATTTAGATTACAAATGAGAGAATTCATTCCTTTGTTAAAAAAAAAACTAACGTTAAAACATCCGTATTCATAAGGCCTACAACACACTGGCGCGGCCTGCGGTGGCGGACAATAGTAAATTTGACAGCTAATGACAAGTTTACTACGGGTTTAAATACGTTAGTTTTTTTTAACACAGGAATGTTTTCTCTTATTTCAAATCTAAATGAAGTTATCTCCGTCTCCATACAATTTGATGATCGTCTAACTAAAGGACTACTTGCACTTTGGGATTCCCATACTAACTGTATGGAAAAAGTTTTCTTTGATTTCTGGGCATTCTAGTAGTCAAACCTTAGTCGGTCCCAAAGAGTATTTTGATCCCTAATAGGAATGGGATCGAATAGCATTATAAAAAAATATTCGTCAATATCGATGATTTTCTCGCTGACTGTACTTTTTTTCAAAAATCTGTGAATGTAGATTGTCATCACTTAAAAAGTTAGGAATGAAATCCCAATTACATTTTTGCGTGGCGGCAAGGGATCTAGTAGCTGCCCTTACTGCCCCGTTTTAACTTTCCACCCTGTATATACGTATAATAAGAATTAAATAAGTAGTAAAAAGAAGGCAAAGGAAAGGCCGAAGGCAAGTGGATATGCGATCTGAGGATTCACCTCCCGTGGTGAGTACAAAATTTTAGGTCTCTGCCTGGCCTGGCCAAGTGGGATTTTTCGCAGTCGTGCGGTAATTGCTACTTTACAGCCAGATTATGCTCATGAAGCTAAGAAAGGAGGCAGGTACATTAACCGCCGTATGCAAAACATCCTTGTAACACACACACTTTAAAAAAATATTCAAGAACCGCGTTTAGGTATTTAAAATAGCAAATATATATGACTCATTTTTTCCGAGTGAGTCCATAAGTTTTTAAAGGTAATTTTATTCTAATACAACTCTATCAATTAAATTTTCCGATGTGACAAAAATTAACCATACAATTCTATGTTTAATTTTTGTGTCACAACGAAACTCTGTTCACTTCTGCACTTATTATGGCTAACTATCAACTAATCAAGCTAACTCCTGGCTAAGAATTTGATCCCCACTCAAATACTATTAACTAGCAGTTCGCGAACAAGTCTTTGAAAAATACTGTAAAAAAAAATACACATATGCATACAATTATTATTGATAGTCAAGTGTCAAAATATGGGTGCTAATACAACTTACTCATCCTCATCAAATATGTCCCAACGCTCTTCTGTCAGCGAATTTTTAAGGTTTCGGTACGTATATCACGTATATCTATGAGAGGATTACTTAAATCGATACATATTTTTGCACTTGACTGAACCTGCTCAAAAGATTTCACGAGAATCGGTTAAGTAAGGCGGCCTGTAGAGTTATTACAGCCGGACATTTGGACATCAGGACATACGAACGATATTTGGCCCAAGCTGAAACGGAGAATTTCGTTCACTTCGCTCTCTCGTTTAGAAAGAAAAATAAGTGAATATCGGCGGTTGTTTGGTCGGTCACAGTGGCTCGCGGGTCCGGCCGGAGTCGGTCACGGCGGCTCGCAGTCAAGCCGCACATTTTGCAGGTTTCGTCGACAACGAACCAATTAATGTTACGGTTACATCGCCTCGAAACCCGAATCATGTGCGGTTTCTTCTCTTCGTCTTCGTTACACCAACCGCAACCGTAATTAGGATAAACCTAAATTAGGAGAATACACATATTTCTATAGGTACAGTACAACGTTGAATCCAAGAGGGTTTGTGCTACGTTCTACTTCTGACGGCGTACTTTTTTGTATTTCGTAGGAGCAGGGCCCCTTCTTGTGCTACCATATAAAGTGTGTAACCCTACATCAAAGACCAAACAAACAAACGATTCGTCACATGGGTGCAACTTTGAAGAGCTCAAGATCCTGACTGGGAACGCCGTGGATTATTTTAAAAACTCTAGCTTTAAATTTTAAATTTTATATTTTTATAACGCAGTGACATGTAAATATATGCCATAGGATAAATAATAAAGACCCACCAAACTAGGCAAGCGCATTACTTAATCAAAATTTATTTGTTTATTTAATCTTTATTGCACAAAATAACAACTTATCGTACAAAAGGCGGACTTAACGCCGTAAGCATTCTCTACAAGTCAACCTGTGGGCAAAGCCGTCAAATTGTAGGCGGTGCAACTACAGATATAAACACAGTGGATATACATACATAACAAATAGCAGCAATAGACAAAATAAATAAAAACACAGAAAAAACACATACACAGTAAAATTATAAAACTGATTGAAAACTATAGAAAAGATATAAAGAAAAGTGCTAAAATAACCAGGACGGGCGTATATAGTAAATACTATTGAATACATTAAATTTTTCAAGGGGTATTTAAATTGGATTATTTGTTTAGTATTAAAATTGTTTGTTCAGTTTAGTTTTGGTATTATTTAGCACATTATACAATAAGGTTACCTTTTTGATTATATTTTCTTGTTTCCGTGTTGTGTGTGCTAAATAAATAAATTACACAAATAGAACCAACACCATACTTACTTAGTACCTGAGTCTTGTGTTCGGTATAATAATAATAATGAAATAAGTAAATAATAATAACTATAGGGGGACAAATCGAATTGGTCCCATATGGTAAGCTCAATGAGGCTTGTGTTGTGTTATTTAATAATTATAAATACTGAATTATATAGAAAACATCCAAGAACAGAAATAAATATTGTTGCTCATCATGCAAATATTTGCCCTTACCGGGATTCGAACCCAGGACCTTCAGCTACAAAGGCAGCGTCACTACCCACTAGGCTAACCTTTTATATCATGTACGTAGATGTTAGGTGTGAATAGATGGAAACACTGACTAACTTAGAACAGATCGTTTATTTTATAAGATCAGCTAATTACCGAATACAAGCGTTTATGGTTCAAACCTCCGTCGAATCCGAGGGAACAGTGACAGCCCATCAGGGATTTTTATAATTATAGTGATGTACCAAACAGTAGGTACAAGCAGTAGATAGTATCACACGCAAGCATGAAGAATGCACCACTCGGAAAGGAATGGTGCTGTAGAGCTTGCTACCGATACCTGAAGTGAAACCGACGAAAAATAAGAAACTATGGATTACAAACTACATATTACAGATGTATACAAGACTTTCGATAAAAAAACCCACAATTAAATTGCTTCTGTGAAGCTACGATACCACATGTAGACTCACATTAAACTGATAACACGCCTAGATAGAGTCGGGGGTTGAAAAGGTACATCTTACATTGTGCTACACCGTACGTAGCCGCTACGGGACAACTCGTAGCAATCAAACCGTCTGTGCTACACCGTACGCATCCTCTACGGGACATCTCGTAGTAATGAAACCGTCTGTGCTACACCCTACGCAACCTGTACGGGACATCTCGTAGCAATGAAACTGTCTGTGCTACACCGTACGCAGCCTCTACGGGACATCTCGTAGCAATGAAACCGTCTGTGCTACACCGTTCCCAGCCTCTACGAGACATCTCGTAGCAATGAAACCGTCTCAAAATCATTGAACAGTGTAGAATCTATCTGACGATATGCTTCGTAAGTAAAAGTATACTGTGAAAACGGGGGCGTACATTGTTTTTTTCCTAATGAATAAATATTCGTCAACGGTGGGATTTGAAACTGCTATCCTTAAATTTCGTGCGCTGCTTTTAACCAACTGAAATATACATATAGTGTTAATTATTTTAATAGACTTTGATTGAAAATATTAATTTAGTTAGTCTGCTTGTTGAAATTAACATTACTCTATTATTTACCACTTCATAAAGATATAGGCTTTACGCATTTGTCGACTGACCTATTTATTTATTTATCGTATGGCAAATCAGTATTTAGAACCGTGAACCTATTATATTAATAAATGAATGGGCTATTAATTAATTAGGAATAGAACTTTCTTAATAAACAAACGCGATCATGTCATTCATAGCTAAAGTCTATGGCTTCCCTCTGGTGACTTGCTTTATTAAAAACATTTTAGAATTCATAATAAAAAATATTTATGTTCATAATAAGTGAAGGCTGTTAAACGTCTCGAGCAACGTTTTTGAGGTTTCCACATATTATAAATACACCTACTCGGATAATGTAGAGCAATTTGCGTTTGTCTACCACACTGTCACTATAGCTCAAGATTAACGCACGCCTGAGCATGCCTCTCACGCAACAGATGACCAATTGTTCGTTCTCCCATAACGGCAGGCGCTAAAAGTTTTCCCATTTATTCAGTGCTCATACGTCAAGTGGCAAGTCGTAGCGGGCGGCGGGGGGGAGACGCGTTCCGGCGTGATAAGGCGGCGCGCCTATTGTCGCGGCGTCGGCGCGCGTTTCCTCCGCCGCCGACGGGCCTACCGCTTTGTTCCCCTCGTAATGAACAAACTTATTTCCCAGGCTAATGCAGCGCCGCTCCCGCCTGCCGAATTCTCTCCTGCGTTATCTAGCTCGAATCGTCACAGCACATCGTTGTCACCTCCACGCACGCTCTGACGTCAATTGTCCGAAACCCATCGGCCTAGTTCTGTTTGAATAGGGTTAGCGGAGTAGCAATGTGTTCACATTAACACAATGCGTGAGAGGTTGTTTGACGAAGGCCCACTATTGAGAGACCGTCAAGCAAATTTTAGCCATACGTAATTAAATGTCATGTTTACTTTGATTTACTTCGTTAGCTTATGAATAATTTAACTTAAACTACCCTTAATACCCTGAAGTTGTAGATATATAAATGTCAAAACTTACGCCATAACTAAGGGGCAAGGATATACCCCAATTACTAGTTAATGTAGTAATGATCGAGTAGATTTTTAGCAAATTGTAGTAAACTGCAGAGCTAGAATTCATTTATGCCGGAACGATAAAGTGCCATTACCTACTAATTGGAGGTATCAAATAACTGAAATCAAATCAGCGGGTTGAACGCAATCATCAACGCTCGTTTCAAAAATAAATAAGGTCACAAAATGAAGAAGATTTTGCTTTATGTTAGTTCCATTGGAGTTGGTGTATGTTTAGGAATATTTAGGCGTCATTAATAACGACTGTCTGGATCAACGAGCTGGGGTCCCCGCCGGGCCCATTATCCGCGGCGGGGCCGCCCGTCTTCTGCTAAACTCTTCCCGTATCGCATTATGTATTTATTGTGGCGCCAAAATTTCTTATTCATTCGATTACATTCAAAAAAATCTCATAGAAGATAGTAGCGCTCCTATTTTAATGGCGAAAAAATTCGAGCGCCGATAACTCGGGGGGAAGAAAATCGCATTTGAATCGAAAGAGGGCAAATCTTTTATGTAATATGAGATTGTCATCGCGATTATTACAGGAAAATAGAATACCCCGGATCAGTAAGTAGGTTATCTGCTTGCTTCCTTTAGCCGCAATCACTTTATTGGATGTTGCTTGGTACCCATGTAGGTGGGTATCGAATTCTGCATTTGTCATCTTAAACGTATTGAAATATCTTTGTGATAAACCTGAGTCCATTAATTATTTTCATGATAGATAGATTCATTTATTTCATTTTGAAAATTTACGTCATTTTTTGAAAATTAAATAGCATGAATTCACGAAAAGATCATCAGACTCCATCTAGAATAATTTGAGAATAATCGTTTTCCCAAAATATCACGTGACAAAGTAATTTCTCAAATTATTCTAGTTTATACCAGTTTAAGTAAATAAGGGTTCCTTGTTGACTACTAACCCTAAAAAGAGCTTCCCAAGCTATTAGATTGCCGAGATATGAACGCAAGATTTCCTTCCTAAAGATATGATTCAAAACTTTCGTCGAGTGTACGGTGACGTCAATTTGTGAGAAATGCTTTCGTGGTAAGTTGACTTACTCCCAAACATCTGTCACGGGGTTGTTATCCTTTAACTTTTCAAACAAACTACGAATCGTGCATTTACTTTTATAATAGCTAAAATTGTTGTTATTTGCGACTAAAACCACATTGAAAACTCTTTAAATAGTGGGATCAAGCACGACCACGAATCGCGTGATAAAATAATGATCTGTCTGTTATTGCTCTACATTATATGTGGCTATTATCTTTGACTGGTCAATGTATTCCCCTCATGCAGCTATCTGAAAAGTATTTTTCCCTCATGCAAAAATAAATCATATTGTTATCAAAGCAGGTGGCCTGCAGCAGCCTCCTGAAGCGAAATGTGCATAGTAACTGTAGAGCATCGAACCTTAATTGCATCGAGCCAGTTAGTTGGCGAGAGCAGATGTACAGAAAAAGCATACCGTATTACGAAGGCGAATAATGTCGCGTCTGACTATTAGTCGTGTAGTCACTTAAGCCGTTATTCATCACGAGGTGCGGCATTATTAGCAGTCGCAAGATGCGCCAACGACACATTCATATTTAAATGGCACGTTGCGACTTACTAGCAAGTGCGCTCATGTGTGTTTTACAGATTCGACTTTGGCGGAAATATGCGCTTATTCATATGAGCGTGTCCTTTTCATGACATACAATGTTTCTTTTTGAAATCAGACAAAGATCAATCAGAGATCTTTCTGATTGATGGTGGTTCGATCACCATACAAAACGTCTTTTGACATTCGCAGACTAACGGCGTGATATTTTAAGAAACTTATGTTTCAATCTTTTATAAATTGGCGTTCCATTTGCGCGCAATTCCCCATTTCTTATAATAAACGTATATAAACCAGAATAATTTGAGAATACAATACAATACAATACAAATATTCTTTATTGCTCACCAGACATAGTAAAAAATAAAAAAAGAGGTAAGTTAAACATAAACAATGGTATGGTATGGTAATCGTTTTCGCAAAGTATCACGTGACAAACTAGTTTCTCAAATTATTTTAGTTTAAGTATACAAATTTATTCTAGAAAAGGGGGAATTTCGCGCAAATGGGAAGCCAATTTATGATTTGACTAGGGGGAAAAGGTTTGACTAGGGACACATAGTTCTAATTTGTACTTTATTGTTAACAAATTTTCCGTAAATGCAAATTCCATTTTGTTTTATCAAACTTTTATATTTTGCTGTTAGCCGATTCGACTTCATTCAAAACTGAACACTATTCGTAAGAGTATAAAGCCGTTAAATACTTTTTGCAATTGCATATTCTGCAAATTTATTTGTTATTTTGAGAAAATTCGATTTTTTTTTATGCAAAATTACAATTACTCAAGTTTTCACTTCTGCCGGCACTCCCGGAGTGCAACCCGGTCTTTTTTTTTAAAGAGATTTAACACAACCGTTTTAAAAAACCTTTTTTTAAAAGGTTATTTTAATCTCTATAGCTATTTTATGTAGTTGCAAAGACTGTGAAGTCATGGAGCTGGCGGAGAAAGCTGCGAGAGGCTTTAATCCTGTAAGCCGGGAAACCTTGCTGAGACAGGATTATTCCTCATCCAACCATTTTATTACCGCCCGAGATGGCAAAACTACTATTATTTCTAACTCCAACTCCTTGTATAAAATTCTACAATAAAATTCCAAAACACATTACGAACTTACTGATTCCATGATTTGAAACTCAAACAGATTCATAATAAAGAAAAACTCATTAAACCAAATAATATATATAGGACACATTTTTTGTATTGTATAGTTATTTACATTTTATTATTTACGTTTCGTTCATTTAGTATACCAAGCCAGCACAGCAAGAGGGCATCTTCGCTGATTTTCCTAGAAAAAAAATGTGTTAAATTCTACTGAACAGTTTTAGAATTCGCCTGGCTATAACTTTGCTTAAACCAAGTTGAGAGCACATGGTTAAATCGTTGAAGCCAATATATATCACGTAGCTTTCTAAGACTGTAAAGACACGATTCGAGAGTTCGAGCGTTTGTATAACTGCATATCATAGAAATCAGACGATAAGAGGATTATTTCGAATTTCAATAAAGCAAGGTAAAGTTTATTTTTCAGAGTTCCTTAACCGCAACGAGCCCGACATTTCCTCCAAGAACAATCAAAATAGGTTACTAAATTACCAAGTTAAAAGGGTCCACTCCTGTATTTACAAACTACAGCACAAAGGGATAAAAAATGTTCGGTGCAATTTCAGAGAAGAGCGACTCGGTCCGCACCGAGCCCGCGCCGCCGCCGGGGAGCTAAACCGAATTTATTTATGCTTTCAAAATTAAACTTAAATTGGATATTGCCAAGTTATTTTTATAGATTTGCGTGTTTATTATTCCGTGATTTTGATGGTAATTTAATAGTGGCTTGTTTTTTTTTTGCGTGATATTGTCAGTTTTCTGAGATGAGCAATCAAAAAGTAGGCAGAAGTACCTACGATGGTTATTTGAAGTTTAACGTTTTCATTTTGATCGCGTACTAAATTGAATAGCCGTGTAATTGCTCATAAACAGTAGTCGAAAGTTTTACAGCAATTTTCGATTGGCAATTTGCCGTTTTATGAGCGGAACCTCGTTACGATAATAATATGTAAGTCAGCATATACAATCGAACACACGTCAGGGTTTCGTTTGCAATTATATTGGTCGTGACTGATTTGCACAGTGCTCAGGTCGGTGCAGAGGCCTCGTTTCATGAGTTTCTGAATACCGGGTAAAGCTTGATTTCATTTGATAACTGTAATTAATGGGCCTGATTCAAAGGAAAATTCGATCTGCCCGCATCTGTCTGCTGAACGTCCTGAATACTGTACAGACAAGTGTAACAATATGGGTGCGTACCGTACAACTTGCTCACAAATATGTCCCATCGCTCTTATGTCAGCGGATTAAGGTTTCGGTACATATTTATGGGAGGATTAAATTGATACCTACATATTTTTGCACTTGCAGACCAACTACTTATTACTTATTTGCATATCATAAGTAATTACTTACAGTAAGACACTCAGTTTAAGTTTGCGATTATGTAGACATATTTTTGCCGAATGTCTTTTCACAGATTACTCAAATCACATAATAAACTGTATCGACCGCTCATTTTAACGGTACATGCAATTAAATGTTTCAACAAATAATATTCCGTCAAGCTAAACTTATTAATTACCGAAATTGTTTGTTCGACATAATAATTGACAGCATATTAAAGGGTCTAACAGGCGAAGCTAACGAGAGTGCTCCCTTATGAAGGATTTGGTAATTCTTGCAGGTGGTGTACTGGCAGGTCCTAAGAACACTCCATGCTTAATATCAGTCCTCGATCTTCTTATGTATTCTAGTAATATAGGATAATATATAAAAGTCCTATTTTGTTTTATACTAACGTATTGTAGTCATAAAGTCATAATCATCCCTAGTCCTATTCTTCACTATGACTTCGTCTTTAGGGGCACTACCGGGAATAGCGCAAGGAGGATGCATGACTATGAGAGGTATGTGAATTTTCAGTTCGCACTACGCCAGCGTGGGGACTGGGCACTTAGTAGGTATATACTATTATATAACTATTTTTTAGTATATAACTATTTTACAATAACCTTTTTAGTAAATATATTTTTAGCGTGAATTTAAGGGGGCGTTTCGGAGCAGCGCCGCGCGAAGTTTAGGTTTTTAGCGCTACTCACACAACGATAGAGGCTCGCGCACCGCACACGCACACATGCACGTATACACAGTGGGGCGTCGGACTTTGACTCGCCAACAAAATTGTAACTTTGGATTTTGTTACCAAATATAAAAATTGTTATTTCAAATATAGGTATTTCATCTTAATACCTACCAACGTTCGCCCGAACCGAGCGCGCAGCCTAACTAACTATGTGGACAGTTGTTTTGTTCGACCGAACGGCTTATAGTTAAAGCAATGACGTGTAATTCACTGTTGGAGAGGTAACCAGATGGCTAGCGGTATTTGAGCTCCCGAAGTGTTGTGGAACCACCCTGTGCAACCCGAATTGAGCCAACTGTGACTGGTTCGGAAATAGGAGAAGGGTTGTAAAAAAAATGTTGCGTGGCAACCGATTGAAACGCGGTAGCCTGAAAGTGTGTACGCTGTCTATATAGTGGAATTTTTATGCCATCCCTCCTAGTGTGACCGGAGCCGAGTAAACGAGCGAAGAAAAAAAAATAAAAAATTGGCAGGCAACCGCTTGAATACAAACGCGAAATTCGACAAAATGGAAATACGCCAAGAATACGTGCAATAAAAGGTTTTGCAATCAATTGCCATGGACAATTTTTGCTTGGGAGGGACAGTTGCCTCTTCGACATTGAATTACGCGTCATTGCTCTGAATATTAGGCGAGGGCGATTTTTGCCATATGTATGTAGGAGGGTCGGGCGGAACTGGTGGAGATTCATTATTTTCCCCACTCTCGTTAACCATGATATTTCACGAAATTAAAGTCGATCTACACTCTTTAGGCTTAATCAGTTTGATAAGAATTACAAATAGCACGAAATAATCATAAACCACTCGGATGAAAACAGATTACTAATTCTGTAACACGGAACGTGAGGAGATTCATTATTTGCCCCACTCTCGTTAACCATGATATTTCACGAAATAGAAGTCGATCTACACTCCTTAGGTTTAATCAGATTGATTAGAATTACAAATAGCGCGAAATAATCATAAACCACTCGGATGAAAACAGATTACTAATTCTGTAACACGGAACGTGATGAAGTCGGCGGAAGGTTGGGAGCACAACCGCACTACAGCTCGCGTCTCATTCCAAAGTGAGTTGCTTGTCAACGTGTTTCCCACTCCACCTCCATGTGACAGCTGTCAGATTATATGATTATAATGTAAGTATGAGGAAAAAATTGTTCGTTTCCGGAACATCGCCGGCCGCTGCCGCTGTACGCTCGCTACGCTCGCTCGGCTCACACCCTGTAGGTTCGCGGTTCTTCCTAACACTCCTCCTCGCTTCGCTCGTCGTTGTACCTACACTGACCTGCCTCAGAATCCAACAAAAAATATTATGCTAACTATACGTTACTAATAATAGTAATTATCATAATTCCAAAACAAAGTTTATATTTTCCCAAATGACATTTGACGGTTGGTTTTTTGCCTAAGCAAATCATTTACTTCATAATTATTTACCACATAAAAGTTTGTTGTAGTATTGCATTATAAAAATGTTGCCAAATAAGCATAGTGTGAAGTAAAGTTATGCCAAAGATTGATTTACGAAATGAAAATTCTGCGAAAATTTGGTTGCGAAGTGAAAGTCATAGTGATCAAATTGTCCTAAAATTTTTCTTCATAATATCATTACTAAGAACTTGCTTGAAGTCATAATTTTGTTAATCATAACAACTTTCTTCATAACAGACATGCATCATAATTTTGTTACTCCTAATGAATAAACGATTTCGCTAAGTAAATAAAAAAATCGGTTCTGGCGCTTCGCCGGCCGCTGCCGCGGCACGCTCGTCGCGGTACAACTAACACTCCTCCTCGCTTCGCTCGTCGTCGTACCTACTACTATGAATAGTGTCATTATGAATTTAAATAAAACGGACAAGTGAGTGTTATGATGAAAAAACATATGAAAATCAATATTACGATATCAGAAATTTATGATTATTGTCATTATGACTTCAAGTGGTTATGACTTACGATCGTTAGGAATAAGAATTATAAGGACTAACGATTATTATGGCATAAAATTTTATGGAGAACATTTTCGGACTTCCAATAATGGGACTTAAAAAAATAGGTGAAACAAAGCGCCCCCCTACGACCGTCTTCACGGTCCATTCTATATATACTTACATTTCACAGACTACCTACCTCTTCATTATTAGTAAGTATCAGTATAGATAAATTGCGAGGAAGGAGGATTAAGTTATTTTTTTTAAGAAGCATCATCCTAAAATTGCATATAAAAGATAGCGTATGTGATAAAATGTTGATGTAAGTAATATATAGTAAAATCTACCATAGTTCGATTTCGTAGTTTCCATAAACATTATCTGTAAGTACGGACAAAAAGAACAAAGAAAACGAAAGGTTGCTGTTGAGATTACTTTTGTACAGCGTATTGACATTGCAGGCTTTTATCACCCTTTTTAAAGGGGGAGAAATCTCTGACACATATTTAAATAGGCAAACAACAACCGTGAGAACAAATAGGAATAAAAAGGGATAAAGGGGAAAAGAGAGTTAGATAATATTATTAATGTATCGCCACATCTAACTTAGTACTTTAATATTACAAATGTGGTAGTTTGTATGTTTGTTGCTCAATCGTGTAGAAGCAGAAATGACAAACGATTTGTGGCCACATTCGAATATAAAGGTGATTCAAACATAATTCTTATTCTAGGCATCACCCCCTAACGGCCTGAAGTTGGGGTTGTAAATTACAAGTTAAGTATATTTGGTCCTCTCGCCCGTCAGTTTATACTTTACCTACTCATAGTATTCACCATAAAGGAAGAATGCGCTATACTTATCACACATAAATATCGTTATGGTGTGCCCAGCGGGTGGGCCTAATAAAAGCTTATTTTCGAAGAAAACCTGTGTAGAATCCTGTCGCCGATAAAAGGTTTAGACACAATAAAGATTGTACTTTTTTAACCTTAGAAGAAAGTTAAGTATTATAATCTCTCAGAAACATGCGCTAATCTGGAAATAATAACATAATTAAGTATTAAAACGTTAGCTAGCAGCCAAGTTATAGGTTAACAAAGTGCGACCCACTGGAGCAAATAACAGTCAAAAAAGCGTCGGCTTACAAAACTGATGTGCACGAAACAACCGTGAAACAAATCTCGCCGTACAAACGAGTAATTGGAGCTGCGAAGATGACACGCCATATTTTAAGTATCGGAAGAAAGTCGACACGAGAGGCGACACCCAGCGGAGGAGACAAGTGTTCTCCCCAGACCTGGTTCCACCTTCACCGCCCCTCTTTATTGATATTACGGTCGGCGCATTAAGCACTCCACGGCTGTGTATTGGCTTTCACATGAGGCCGCTAAAATAAAACTAGGATAGAGGATCGTGCGTTCCAATAAAAATGTTACGGACAATTGTTTGGTCGTCTCTACGGTGCTTTATATCGCGGCGCGGGACGCTGCGAGTTGGCTAATAAATGCTTGCACTGTATTATAAATACCAAAATCCTCGGCGGGTAAAATATCGATGTATAAAATAACATTGTACCAAGATTAAAAGTTGAATAAACTAGCGATCGGATTTTTAATTAATTGCCAGTGAATTTGCGAAGTGCCTCGGGCTTTCCAATGTAAAGTTTGCTAGTTTAAAATGACAACCAATAGATATAAGTTAAGATTTGAAAGTGAGACTTTTTGTAGCATTGGCTTTATGTGTGTAGGTGCTGAGTATTCGCAAGTCCACCAGAAGCGGGGCAGGGCATTGTAGCCGCGCGCGCCGGACAGCGCAGTAATGAAAGAGCTCGTCCATTACGGATAAGAGCCTGTATTTCTATGCATCCCACCGTACAGCCAGCGGTCACGATTGTCACCTGTAATTGTATCCGGACTATCCTCACTGCAACGGCAAATGATACCAATTTCTTCAGCTTTATCCTTATTGCCACCGGCAGTCAACTCGTCCCCTACCCTCAAATTAAGTATTTAGTATTTTGATCAAGACGATGCGAGTATACCAAGTTCAACGGCCGTTCGTGGCGAACATTTTCTTAGTTTGTAAGTTTGTAAGACCGTGCGTCCCAACAGGGATAAAATTTTACAGCAAGACAACTAGCTCGAACGCTCGAACTGCCAAACTTGCCTGCACTTTAATTAGCATTCACTCTCCCTGCCATTATAAAGCCACATAGGCTACAACGAAACTTAAAAGGGGTTTCACAACAAAAATATTCACGTGACAATGGTAAGGGATGGGCACACGCCGAGTGATAATTATTCGTTGTGCCAATGTTATTTGTGGAATACGAGCAACAAGTATTTCGGATTTATATTCGGACCCATTTTTAAACGGTTTCAATTTGAGTTGGGTCCTTACGCCTACAGAGGAGGGTATTTTGCAAAATGCTTGCTTTTTCATTCAAGATTACGAAGTAACTATTAGTATTTATTCAAAAACAGATAAGGTACTCAAATAAGCATTTTGCATATAGAAATAATTGTTGCAAATTTGATGCATATTATGAATTTTAAAATGAATTTAGTACGAATCCGAATAAAAAACCATACCTATTCGTTTATAGATCATAAATAACTGCAAACATATAAATTTCAAGAAATGTTACGTCTCATAAGCAGGATATCGCATATTCACTATTGCCTCGAAGATTGGATGATATACCTACACAACTCTACGTATACCCTTCAAACCTATCCTCGCTTGTGGACAACACGCACTTGTCGATGCAGTGGACGAGATAAGTAAATGTCATTTTAAGGAACTACTTACCTTTCTATAATCTGCACTAAGACAAATACTTATGCCGGTAACTCGCTGTAAACATTAACCACTCATAAACCGCAATATCAGAAGATTTCAATTACTGAATGATAAAAGAAAGCGGGTTAAACGAGGTAACTTTTATTAAACATTAATTCTGATGTGGTTAGCCATGAAAACAGAAAATACGCTGAAAGAATATTAAGTTTCGCTCAGAGTACGACCTATTCGGGATTTCCCTGTAAAGCCGTCTCTCAATAGATAGCGCCGTGTAATAAGCTCAGCGATGGGCTATTACGGCGCCGCGAGAGAAATTCGTATCGGCGTAACCTACGCGGGTATCAGTGGAGTGCAACAATATTGGAAGAGTGGCTAGATTGGTCGGCTCGGGCGAGCGCCGCACAATCGCAATCGATTAGGAATAGACGTGGACCCGTCCGCAAATTACAACAATTGTTCGTTCAATGCACCGCATCCAACTCTGCACCTGCGGATTTACAATAAAAATTGCCGGTGAATTTCACGTAAAATACATAAAGGCCTTGCAGTTGCGTTTATTATTTTTATGGGCTTTAATTTGCGCAAATTTACTACATGTAGGTTCGTAGCCGTTAGAAACAAAACTGTGGTTGCGTAGCTCTAAATCAACAAGCCCCTTTCTTCGTAGAGATAAATACGGTGTGTCTAATGGTACTATGTTATTTCAAGTGTCGGCTGACCGGGCCGGTAAGTTCTCTGCTGGTAACCCGAAGTTTACTAGACTCTATAACGAGACTTGGAACTACTAAGATGGTATCAGTTGGCTTCATCTTCCCTTTATTGTTTCAGTACTAGAAATGTATCTTAGAAATGTCCATTAAATTAAGACGTGAGTAATTGTCTGTAGTGTTATTGCCACGATTGACCATATGTTGGTTTATATTAAACGATCATTGGTTTACTACCTAAATTTATCAATAAATAAGTTTTACAAAGCTACCTAAATAAAATGACTGAATGAGCCGTGATTTTCAGAGAACTTCCCACAGGTGGCTGTTGTGGTTGGGAATTCGCTTAGCATAATGAGCAGGAATGAACAATGATCGCTTTGGACAATGTGTTCACAGTCTAGTCTGCGGAATCTACTAGTCCGGTAATCTCTGACATATCTGCTTTAAAATCATCAATTACTTAACTTAATTAAGTGAACGAGCGTAAATTGGAAATTTGCGAAATGCAGAGTATACTCAATCGAGTAGATTAATGAGCACGACTAATGCTATCTGATCAGTGTAAATACGTCTGTCGACAATTTGTATACATGGGCATCAGTGGTGGATAACTCGCTGTTACGAACTACCTAATCGTATCAGCGTAATTAATGAGGCCACAGGCTGTCACTGTGCCGAAATGAGATGTCTGAGATTGTCACATTATAATGTTGCGAAATTTAATTGAATAAGGCTCGCTTACATTTTATGATACGGCGTGGCGGTGAGCTAAAGCCACGGCGTTAATCTCCTACGTAAAATCAATTGCCAAAAATTGTATTTACCTTGAGTTAGGTTGACCGAAATCAAACCTTAGGTGAAGGGGTTAAGTTACGATTTCCTGAACACGGATTCTCTATAAAGGAGAATCATATCAAAGTAAATTATTTCCTCGTTTGCCTTCGTTTGCGAAAGCGCACATCTCTCGGGTTTATGCGAAGGTCGTGGTGTGTTTTAGGGCATGATGTGAAGGTTCATTTTTGTTTGGCAGCGTGTGGAGCAGTATTTTATTGAGAAATTTATAGAGCGGCGTTTAAGAGCGTCACACCGAGCGGGCCGCGGCGCCGCGGTGAAGACATCTAGCTGCCCCTTTATTGCTTGCTTCAAATTAATGTCCCGACCTCACTGCGGCGGATTTCTACTTTGTAGGACCGTTTATACAAAATTTTATTACGAAAATAATATTTTTATGGGAAAGAAAAACTTGCATATGATAGCTAAGTCACTACAATAAATCTGACTGCCAGATCTAACATATTAACGCTATAAACCACTGTAACTATAAGCGACTGAAACTCCAACTGACTACACTACCGTATAGTAATAAGATAGGGATTAATAATAAGATTTACGAAATCAATAGCATGGTACAAAGACTCGTCCTAAGATCAAGGGGCGTATCACTTATAGATATAAATAAATATAGAAACAAATACTTTAATGGTATAAAAGGGACATCTGTTAATTTCAAACAATTTCTGTATGCAAAAATTATACACAATTCGCACCAAGAGTTCACCCATAAACATGGCAATCTCATTTACCTAACAGCTGATACTTCAATAAAAACAATACCAGATGCTGCTGACAAAACAGATGCAGAACCTAAACTCTCTTTTTTAGACCATGCTCAACGGGACCGGAACCAAAAATAGGTACACTCAAACTAAATGTCCTCCACCAAAACTGTCGAAGCATTAGAAACAAATTGTTAACCATCCGTAGCCTAGTTAATCAACATTGTCCTGATGTAATTGTAATTTCGGAGTCTTGGCTAGGTCTTAATGATATGGATTGTATAAATATTACGCCGGGTTATATACATGCGAATAATTTTGTGCGAAAAGAACGTATACACGGTGGTGTCTCAATTTTTATTATTAAAGACCTGAAATATGTAAACTGTAAAGCTATGGAATACCATTGTGAAATATGTGCAATAGAAATAGAACTAGACCCTAAGAATCTAGTAATAGTTGGTTTATATAGAACTGGACTGGGAGACTACAACAAAATGTTGGAGACTTTAGAAAAGTTATTTGACTTGCTGAGTAGTGATTATAATAAGTGTTCAATTATAATCATGGGGGACTGGAATATCGATTTTAGCTTAGACTCGGTTAATAAAAGAACCCTGGTAGACTTAATGGCTTCCTACAATCTACGAAATATCATTGACTTCCCTACAAGAGTAGACGGTAATTCTAAGACCTCAATTGACTGTCTGATCACAAATATCCACAATGCTATATTGGACGTAACACCGCTGATAACAGATATATCTGATCATGATGCTCAACTAGCGCAACTCCAAATAAATACAAATTGTAAACCTGAATACGTATATATTGAAAGTCGTAAACAGAGTACAGAAAACGTCAACAGCTTCTGTGAGGCAATGCTGGCTTATGATTGGGACCAAATATTTAACTCATATAACCCAACTACGTTTGATACCTTTATGAGAAAAATCCTCTATAACATGAACCTTCACATGCCTAAGAGTACTACTAAAAAGAAATACTCCAATTGTTCCAAGTACTTTCCGAAAGATCTGGTTAAATTCCAACAGGATATCAATGACTTACATCTACTTCGTAGACAGTTTCCACAAATTGACATTGACGAAATTCTACGCCACAAAAAGCAAGTGATGCAGGACTTGTTAGTAAACTTAAGGAAAAAACATACTGAAAGCCGTCTCGAACAGTCAAGAAATCCCAAACGTGAGATATGGAAAACAATTAAGGAAGAGACTAATAATAACACCCAAGAGCATAACTGGAATCTCAAGGACCAGCATTCGAAAACGCCTATCCACTATACCGAAATACCAGATCACATAAATAGATTCTTAGTAAAAATAGGGAACGATCTTGCCACTAACAATATGCCGGATGTGGACCAAGCTGTAGCGCAAGTGACTGTCAATAACTCGGACACTCAAACTTTGTTTACATTCTCTCAAATAAACCCCGTGTACTTACTAAAACTAGCAAAAAACAAGATATCAAAATCGCAGACTAAAGATATATATGACATTTCAGGAACATTCCTTTTTGACATGATGACTTTTCTATCAGACCACTTGACATATCTAATAAATAATATTCTAATTTCAAATGTATACCCACATGCTCTAAAGAAAACTCGTCTGTGTCCAATATATAAAGGAAAAGGTGATAAAACAGATGTAGGAAACTTTAGACCAATAACAATAGTTCCTACAGTATCAAAACTTATTGAATCCATAATGTCAAGTGATATTCTTAGGTACATTGAGAACAGTAATGCCTTGTCAGATGCACAGTATGCTTACAGACCCGGGCGCTCTACAACCGCGGCTACCCAAAGATTTATGGAAAATGTAATAATGTCCCTAGAAAACAAACAAAAAGTAGTTGGAATCTTCCTAGATTTATCAAAAGCCTTTGATTCTGTGGACCACACTCTGCTTTTGGCAAAACTCCATCAATACGGAATAAAAGGTCAGAGTGCTGAATTGTTACAATCTTTTCTATCAAACAGAGAACAAACGGTGGAAATTAAAGTAAACGGAAAGCATTATAGGTCTAAGCCACAATTAATAAATATAGGAGTTCCACAAGGGTCTTCATTAGGAAACATATTATTCTCTATATTTTTAAATGACATTACAGAACTAGACATAGATGGTGAAATAATTTTATATGCAGATGACACGACAATAATCATCAACGACGAATCTGAAAATAAATTAGTTGATAAGATAACCAGAACTCTACTTGCATTAGAAAAGTGGTTTAAAATGAATGGACTTAAATTAAATTCAGAAAAGACTAACATTGTTAAATTTAATACGCAAAACAAAGTGACTGATAAGTTAGATGTAATCCTTCCAGACGGCGCAATGAGTGTACAGCATGTAAAATTACTGGGATTTCATTTGGATCCAACATTCTCATGGAAAACACACATAAATTCGGTATGTGGAAAGATAGCAAAAGGAGTATATATCCTCAAACAATTAAAGCCAATCGTTTCGAGCGACCACCTTAAAGAAGCATATTATGCATATATACATTCAATCCTATCTTATGGAATACTGTTGTGGGGAAACTCCACAGATTTCGAACGTGTGCTCAAAATGCAAAAACGTGCAATACGAGTTCTGGCTAATGCACGTTACAGAGATAGTTGCAGAGAACATTTTAAAAACCTAGAGGTCCTAACATCTGTGTCGACCTACATTCTAGAGATAGCCTTATATGTGAGAAACAATCCGAGCGAGTTTGTACGAAACGGTGATGTGAATAAACGCCCTACACGATATCCAGATAACCTAAAGCAAAGTAAATGTAGGTTAGCCATGACAAAAAAAATTCCTAAGATAATGGCAGAAAAACTGTACAATAAGCTGCCAGCAGAAATCAAATCTGAACATAACATTTATACTTTTCGTAATAAAGTCAAAACTCTATTACTCAGTAAGACATTGTACCATATTAAAGAATATTTGAATAATGATTATGGATAGCGAAATTATAATTGTATTGACTCTATTTAATGAACCTTATTGTAATCTAGTTTAGTTATTGACGATCTCAGTATGTGCTCATGTTTTTATTATAAGTTTTTGTAATTGAAAATAATGTAACACTAATTGAGAAATAAATGAATCTAAATCTAAAATCTAAATCATAATTTTAGTTTAAGCACTTGTTCCTACCTATCTAAATGTCTAGATGACCTTTCGATAAAAAACCCTATATATTCACAATGTACTCATTTAATTTGTCTGGTAAAATTGTTTTCTTAAGTCGAATAAATTAAGCATTTCATTTACAATACCCATATACTTAGGCAGGTACGGAATTCTGAAGTTGTAAATTACAAAGAGGGATAGTTTGTCAGTGTTTTGTCCTGTTTACCGCACGACCAGTGCGGGGGAGGCGTGTAATTTTCAGATTAGTTTGTTCAGCGGCGTGCCCCGTGCGCCGCAAATATGCGGCCAATAATGACATGCCGCGCCTTAACAAGCCGCGTTAGCAACGATATTTATAGAAAACTCCTGTGGCGGATACGAACTTTCAACTCAAAAGTATTTCATGTTTTCGTAATTGGCGGTGTAAAATATCCTGTTATTATATTGGAGATAATACCAGGGTTCTATTTTAACATCGCTGAATTAGAGTCGAAAGTGTACCTACTACTGTCATAATTATTACACAGGAAATGAACTTCCGTCCATTCAGAACAAGTACGTACCCGAAAATACTAACGTTAATAAATAGCTAATAAAGTTTGGACAGTACCTAAATATTCTTTTCACTTCTATAAAGTAGTACATTTAGCCCCTACATCATTCTTATTACAATGCCAGTGTGGCAGCATACATATATGTTTGTTTACGCGAGTGATATTATTGTGTAGAGTAAAATTAAATCCTACCCTGTTTTATATTTTTTGTATGCATCTCGTAATTACTCGAAAGTAGGTCGAATTTACGAATTAAATGTTCATTACAACTCCAAATCTTGTTTGACTAACAACTGCCTCGACTCCAGTATTAAGCCTAACTAAAAGTGAGTACCTGTACAATGTACATGGATATGAATTACAACAAAAAGAAAAAAAAGGTACATTTGGTGAGGATAGTAATATTCATTTTATCTGTAAAGTGCAAATTGCTAATCTCTGTTTCATGTTGAATAGCATGTAAACGTGTAAAGTAAATAAATATTGTATGTTTGTATCTGTTGTTCTGTTAATACCAAATCAAATATTAATGCAGCGGCATTGAATTACTCCACACTTTACGGACAGTTTCGGAATACCCTGATATTGAGTTAATTAAACGTAGTAATTCATGGAAGAGGGAATGAATCGACCGAAGTAACCTTTCAGACGTAATTAGAATAGAAAAGAATAGAATAAGAATAACATTTATTCATGACAACAACACATACATGCACATAAATAAAATAAAAAATACTTAACAGAAGACAACATTGCCACGAAACGGTAATCACCCGTTTTTCTGCCAATACCGGTGCCGTGCCGGTGGCATACTTTATTCGTTGTTAAGTTCAAAATATATTACATTCGGGAAAGGGAGGAATCAACATTAATGGGAAAAAAACTGATTTACCGATAATATAGCAACTTGAGGCAAAAATCGAAAAAAATAAAAGAACTTGAAGTGAAATTTGACATTGACTTACATAATTTGAATTTGAACCAAACAAAAACAATAGTCACATAAAAACTTACTTTTTCTTAGTTATTAATTCCTAAACGCATAAAAATACAATAATTGTAGAAGTTAATAGAATTACATATTTAAGCTGCGTAATGTAACCTGTGCAACAAAAATACCCAGGGTATCACCACACGGATAGCTATGGCTAAGAAAACATTAAATATTCAAAACATATCTACAGTCAATGAATTCTAGAAACGTCAGGAAACTATTTATCTACACGATTATGGACAACCACGTTGCACGGAAGAGAGACGGACTAATCGAGAGATTTGCAGCATTTGAAATGAAGTGGCTGGCGGCGAATGGAAGCTATAAGCTGAAAAAAAAGAAGAACAAATGAAAAGGTTTTGGATTTGGTAGAAGAGAAGGTAAGAACAAAGAAGAGGGAATTTGTTGGGGAGCCTAATACGATTTGAAAAAAAAAACATAATTGAAGAGAAGATAAAAGAAACGAGAGGCAGGGGAAGACCGAGACATGTATTTATGCATCAAGCCAAAGATAAGGTCAGTGTAATGTCGCATCAGGGGCTCAACACGTTGACAGAGAAGTGACCTGAATGGCAATTACTCCATCGACTAGACCTCTCTTAAATATATATGGATGATTTGATGTTGTGGTAGTGGCACTCAAATAATACTCAGTAAAGAGATCACCGTCTATTATACTTTTGAAGTTATGTTACCTAATAATATCCCTCATTTAAAACTAACATCAGTGGCATCCAGATGTTTATTATCTGTTTCGCTCGCAATAAATAAAGTCGTATTATATTCTTGAGCGAGCGATCTCATCGGTCTATAAATCATTTTTATTGTGCTGTCGAAGGGCCCCGGTAATGGCGGATAGGTTGGAGGTTAAATTGGGTCGACTTCACAATAAATAGATAACACTTCACAGTGCAGACGCAGCGACATTGATCAGGGACGAGTGGCGAGCTTGACTGATTATATTATGCATGATTTAGTGTGTCAATATTTGATTACAGCATGGCTCTGCCGCACATTTATTTAAGGCGATTGTAAAACTAAAAAATATTGTCTCGCTCGGTTGCTAATGTTAGCTCGATACGCTGTGCTTTTTGACATCGGTCATCATCATCAGTAATACGTTAAATTTTGTAAAACGGATAATTATAAAAAAAACTAGCAATGACGTTATAGATAAATTTATTTTTCTTATTTTATCGAAAGAACTGTTAAAATAGTCAGTTTTAGTTTAGAAGCAGTAGAAAATAAATGCCAATGGTGAAATAATTATTTTTTTTAATTTTTAGTTTAAAGCGTTCGGCTATCAAAATCTTATTTGAAATAGGTATAGATATTCGATATTTTTATTCGTATTTAGTCCTTTTTGTAGTGCCCACTCCTACTTATAAGATTTATAAGTATACTACTCGTAAAATGAAGTGATATTAACTTATTCTACCTAAATCCTATGTATTCTACTCATACGTCGGCCCTTCATAAAATATTCTTCTTTTAGCCAGGTTAAATGGTTCTTACAAAGGACGATGTTTCAGTAATCAATAGATTAGTTAGATAATTTAGATGGCACAATGGCACAAAGAATGTTCATTTCGCGAAGAGTCGGCGCGTGCGGCGCGGAAACAATGAAGCTTTGACATTACTTCCGCCAGACGTGACGTCACGCCTGATTTCGCTCCCTGCCCACCCGTGGACCTATTAACCAAGAACCAAGCGTGCATATACGTACAAACGTACAACGGCCGTGGGCAACTGGCCATGTGAAAAGTTGTAGCCCATTCCTGTCATTAGGTACTCCAAGTATTGAATTTTTCATATAATCCCCTGACAGGCTGTTCAATAAGAGGCCATAGTCGTAGTTTTATTTAAATCTACTCTTTTGTAAATATGAAAAAGTTGTTATTGATAATTCCATCAGTGATTAAACGATACGACGCTTCCATTTGAGTTTCAGATAGTAACAGAGCCATTTTTTGCTTTTACTCGTATTTTGCACAGTTTAAGTGGAAATTAGTCAATTTGGAGCGAAGTTTGAAACCATAGTTCCCAAAAACTACTTATTAAAATCTACCTTATTGGGCCGCAATACCAGTACCAGTTAGCAACGAATGGAAAATAATACATGTCTAATTACACAGAAAATAGCCGTAATAAAAGAGCGTTTTAAAGCATAACCCTTAAGATTTGGATTTTATTTTACTCATGGATAGACAATTAATTTTAATCACATCCAATTTTATTTAAAGTCCGCTATTGACTAAATATAGAGCTCCAAAGATTTCCAAATATCTCTAAGACCAATTTTATATGTAGTTGCATTCATTCAACGCTCGGGTACTGCTACTAGAATCTTAGGTACCTACTTGCTTTAGGGTGATTGACTGAGCCCTTACAATAAGAAGCGGTTGGGTATAAACTGAGATATAAAGGAGGTTATTTGGTTTCGCTGGCAATAAAGGCGCATTCTTCGAGGACAATGAAAACTGCAGTTGCCGTCTGCGCCGTACGAGCATTTACTGTGTTTCATTTACCTTACTTCAAGGAGAGCCACGTCTGATATTATACATATAACGTATACTTGAAAATGTATAACTTTATATTGTAGTTCTGAATTTATTTGTGGGCATTACATCAGAATTATGAAAGGGAAACCTCGTGCCTATTACATTAATAAACTTTGAAACGATACCTGACAATAACACCGTTAAATTTAAGGAATAGCCAGGTTTAGAAGACTCAGGTCATCAAAGTAAAGTGCAATTGGATAAGGCTCGAGTTGCGACGACAAACAATACAAAGGCACCGTGACTAGCTCGTTATCGCGACCGCTTCCAGACAATCAGGGGCACCCGAAGCAGCTACTCGAGGCGAAAATCTTACTATCAGATCTCCAAGTGACGACTGTCGAATTCGTCTTACCAATATTATCATTAAAGGCCCATAACAAGCTTGGGTTTTCCGTTCAGTAAAATGATGCCGAACTCTGTTAACAACATTTTACTTGTTGGTTTAAGTTTAAGCAAACAGAATTTCTCCTGATATTCATTTTTAAATTATACCAGTACACAGCCTTTTTTTAATTTTTATTAGGTTATAATCATTTGTCAACTCAGGTAAGTCAATTAATGTTTTTGGTGAGTGTTGTAGGACAATGGCTCAGTCAACTTCCTCCTTATCTCAGAGTAGTCGCACTTGCATCCTAATGGCGCCCGGGGTTACGTATCCCTAGTATTGGCATAGGCATTTGTTTCTGCTGTTCTGAATTCTCAAGCCGCTTGAAAGCCTCTAACTCGGTGACAGCTATCACAGACTAACTCTAGATGGACAACGTTGCTTACTCTGCATAATTGGTGCGATTGTAGAACTCATTGTTACAAGCCATTGCTAAAGTCGAACCCGCAACCTCGAGTTTTAAGGGTCACATGCTAGAAACACTCTGCAACCGCCTGTAATCGTGGTAGAGAACAACTACGCAATGCTGCGTAGAAGTTCCCTATTGATTATAATTCGGAAAAGAACCGCGTCATCATATTCAGAGTTTTAATCGAACTATTTACAAGAACAGATAACAGAAAGGTCAAACATACTGAATCTTTAATATAAATTAAATCTGTTCCGCTTTTAAATACTCGGCGTGCTTCAACTAAAAATCATTGGTTAATAGTTTATGTTTAAAACGTTTCACATAACGACATAACGAGTATTGCACAGGTAAAAGTTTACAATGGCAGTATTTTTGTTTAAGCAATTCCAATAATCACGCACGGTTACTTTTATTGCTCGGATTAAAGGCTGGCTGCCGGCCGGCGGCGCGCGGCGCCAATAGTGACCGTGCGACAGAAAATCTTAAAAATCCTCTAAATGTTTCTCTCACCGAGTCGTCTTATTAAACGAACCTAGAAGTAATTGTGGCAGACTTACAAAGTTAAGGGGTTTGCGGTAAGCCGCTCGCTCGCCTGCGCTCATAATCGTTATTTCGTCTGCGGACTTTATAAAATGTAACTGAGGCCGACCGGCGTACTCGGCTGTGTAATTATTAGCCCTTAGGGGAGTTCTTAGTTACTCGTTAAGCCATGCGCTAGTTTAGAGATATCGTTCTAAAACGGTATTATTTTGATTACGACACGGATATAATGTAATTTTGCCATGGAAAGAGGTGCTTTGTCGGAAGTTGGTGGGGTGGTGTGGCGGTCTCTAACGCGTTGGACCGACGTCTGGTGCGACGTCATTACACCGCAAGGTCCCCTGGGGCTCGAGCATTGGCTTTAGATCTCGCATTTACAGAGTATTGTTATGATTCTGTGATTGCTGCCTAAATAAACATTTTCCTACTTCGATCAACTGCTCCGTTTTTTTTTTACTGTGATGATGAATTACTGGGAATCATGGAAACGGACATCGGCTTTCGTTTCGTTTCGATTAATGAAAACTTTATCAACATACATAAACATCATAATGAGATACCTACTTTGGCGCATATATATCCCTTTGCGCTTTAATATTCGCTTAATTAGGTAGTGTTTTTTATTAATAATCACTACCTAATAAGTAGAAGATGATCCGTATAAAAAGTATCCTATGTTAAATCTCTCTGTATACCAAATATTCGTTTAGCATACATGATTGAGTAACAACAATAACATTAATTGGTTAATAAATTGTTTCGAACTAACTGCGTGTTACGTGTAGGTACGGTATAAAAGTAGCGCTTGTAACCAAAACATTAAACACCCATTAGAAAATGGAATAAATGTCACTTCGTGTTCATTTTGTAGGCAGATCGGCACGACAGTGCGAAATGTCGAAGTTATAGAATCGGGGTACGATGTGACACCAGCTAGGCGTCAGCCTATTCACGTCAACCGTGTCTCGGCCACCGCACGCAGTGACAATAGGCTTCTGTGGTAGGCGAATTCAATCAATCAAGTCCGTGCATGCACCAGAATACGCCTTCTATGCTAAACGCTTTATGACAACGTTGAATAGAGACATGTTTTAACAGGCACGTGAGATGTCTAAGTGGCGATACATTTCCATACGTTATTGTAACATGAGAACGTTTTAAACTGTATTAGCATTTGGTGTCTTGACTTCTTCAGAAGGTGTAATTCATGTACAATTAAATAGAAACGACTCACGAAGGATACAGCTATGCCAACGAAAGGTAGCCACAACCTGGCAGACTTGCTGGGTGCCTTTTTTGAGGTACGAGCCGAGACTAAAAAAAAATAACCGAATGAGCGAGTGAAGCGAACGTATCGAAGTATCTATGCTTCAGCTTGAGCCGAAACTAGTTTGTCTCTCAGGCATCCAGTGTCCGGTGTTTATCCCGCTGTTCTCATCTACAGGTCGCATGTATCAACCAAATCTCGTGAAATTTTGTAAGCAGGTTCGTTAGTTGTATAGATTTTAATTAGGTACGAATCAAATTATGAAAATTAAAAAAAAGCATATATAAAAAAGTGCGAGTCGGGCCACGCGCAGTATAGGGATCCGTAGTTGTCTGTCATGAATTTGTTCGAAACTAATAATAAGACGGTACTCCTGCATACTGGTCGGGAGGTTCCTCTCTCTTCTGCCCTTATCAGCGGTAGCTTGGGCTCCACTCCACCTCACTGCCGGCTGCAACCTAGGTTAGGTTTTTCATGTGTTTATATTCAGTGTATTTTCTATAAATTTTTATTTTACTTTTAAATTCATATTTTGTAAAGAAACCTACTGAGACTAGAATCTTTGATTGAAAATAAATAAAGAGTCATCATCATCATCATATCAGCCGAGAGACGCCCACTGCTCGACATAGGCCTCCCTCAACGAGTGCCTCAATGACCGGAGTCTTATTAATAAATAATATTTATTGCGCCACAACATGAGATAATCTTTGCTACAAGAGTTGGCTATATGACTAGCTACATTCCATGAAAGTGACATGTGTTTTCGTCGTCACTTCATAATCAGTATCCTGATTTGAAACTACGTAATTGAATATCTACAACTCCTACAAGTCGCTAAATGTTGGCAGAAGGTAGTTAGGCACCAATCTCGACGATTTACTGAACATTGCTTAATTTGTTTTGAAAAGTATGAAATTACCTTCGTTATTTTATTTTGAATGTCGGGTGATTCGAAAAAGTTTGATTGGCTTCAAATAACTGAATTCGAGAGTTTCGTGCAAACTCATTAAAAGTAAACAGAGAATGTGTCAACACCAATCAAATGTGGCTAATATTGGTTACAGATATGTTTCGCACAATATTAACTTTAAGAGTCTATTGCCATTACAACTTGCGCGAAGTTGGTTGCGCGCCGACTTGTTGCCGAAATTTCTGCGGATGCTGCAGTGAGGATTATTTCCTGAACTATCTCACTTCTGTTACATACGTGGGTGATTCAGTTTTATTATTGATTTTATACACATAAATACTATGTCAATCACAATTCAGATTAGTCTGTTTTCAACTTTAAATTCGCAATTGCTTCTTGCTAAGTGAAGACTTTGTTTGCGAGTATTCGTTTTAAAAATATTTTTAATAAAAGTACATTTTCAGATTGATTGTATAGAGCGTCTGATCCCCACGGACCACGTGTTTCCACCCCAAACGGCTATTGTATATTAACTGCTCATAGTAATATTGTATTCGGAACTTTCTCCTGTATTTCAGAATTAAAAGTCTAACATATTATTTCATCTTAGTTTAACAAGTTGAATTGATAGGTCTTTAATTGAATGTAAGACTTCTTGAAAAAATTTCGTTACTTAAATAAGTGTATTCACCAGATAATCGCTCTGAAAGTCATTGATCAACTCATTACATTAACACTTTCGCAACCAAAAACCAGCCTAGCGGGCGCTTATGCCGTAGTCGCTTTCCGCTACATACGGGGAAAACCACAGGATTGGTACGTGCGTAGCGCGTAGCGATTCTTGGTAGCGAAAGTGTTAAAGCGGTGACACGGGCCGTAATTCACAAATAGTCCGTATTTCATCGTATTAAGGTCTACAATCGTTTGTAGCGGCATCATGCCTGCGCTGCGCCTGCGCCGCGCTTTCATCTTACGCCGTCTTTGTATAATTCACGTCTTGGTCTTCCCTTCTAGTGGTTACTAGTGGGGCACTTCCATGTTTTGTTAGGCACATTTAGCCATTAATCTTGTCTTTATCTGCGAGAGCGGGAGATATCGTGGACAAAGCTGCGTCTGCCGCTCGTTAACACTTTCACTGCCAGGAGTTCGGTTCGTAGGCGCTTTCCTCTACTTAGCGGGAAAACCGTGGCATCAACTACGAGCGTAGGTTCAGCCTGGATACATTGTAAAAGCTCTGATCCACACAAGTGACACAAGATCATAGTACCCATTTTTAGGGTTCCGTACCAAAAATGGTAAAAAAGGAACCCTCATGGTGCGACTCCGTCTGTCTGTCTCTCTGTCACAAAGTGAAATATCTCACGAACTACTTAAGCTATCAATTTGAAATTTGAAATGATTATAAATGAGAGTTATCCGCGTGCATGGAAAATGAAAAATTTAAATATACATTTAAATTTACTATGAAAAATTACGAATTTGAGGAGGGGGCAAAAAAAATATATTCAAGTATTAGGTCAAGTGGGGTATCATATGAAAGGGCTTGAGTTGCACTTTTTGAAACACTTTATTTTTTACATTGCTCAAATATTTGATCTAAATATGAAGGAAAATGTAAAAAAAATACCACACCGGGGGTTATCTCCGAAGTTATCAAAGTGAAAAATTTGAAATAATTACTTGTGATTAAGACAAACATAAATATTACTGGAAAAGTATTTTTTTTTCTGTATCTAGCACATTTTTTGTTTTATTTACAAAAATCGATTCCTAGTTAAGTCTGCAATTTAATCAACTTTATAAGTATTTTTTCGTTTTGAAATTCCTAAAAGACTATAATAGAAATACTCTCTTTCTAATAAAACAAAAATATTAGAGATCGGTTCACGTGATAAACAATAATCGCTAAAAGACCAACATACATACTAAGCCGATTGCCCTTGCACGTTAGTACCAAATGGGGCCGATACCGATGGCCGATGGCGCTGACCCCATTCGCGCTGTTAAGATTTTTCTGGAATGAATGGGGTTGGGATTGGGACGCGTATATTTATTTTCAATATCAGGTCAAAAAAAGATCGCGATTCAATTGTCTTGGTGTAAAAGTTACTCGTTGTTTGAAATTGAATTCTATTGTGTTGGGTTAAAATAATTAGTTTAACAAATATTAGGACATTTACTTTACCTTGAGTTAATTGTTAGTTTGTACGGAACCCTCGGTGCGCGAGTCAGACTCGCACTTGACCGGTTTTTTTAAATGCTGTTTTAAATATTTACATTTAGAAATACGTTTTTTGTCACCGTTATTAATAATATTATAAAATATGTCGTAGGATTTCGACAAGAAACTTAACTTTCAAGTGAAAACAGCACCGCGATGGCATTTTGAAAAATAAATTGCTCAACTAATCCTCATGCTCTCCTATTTTGTTTTTCTACAAAATCTAACCCACATTTCGTTATGGTCGAATAACTGTTGTTAGGTATTTTATAGCTATTATTAACATTTTACACAAAATAGATTATTAGACCTGCCCCAGTTGACCGAGCTTCTACGTAGTTGAGCATACACTCGCATCATCTTTCAGTTTAATAGTAGATTGTATGACAAGGGTCTAAAGTAAGCTATATTACCACGAGATGGATATTTTCCCGAACGAAGTGAGGGGAAATAGTTCGAGGGGTAATATGGCTTTTAGACCAGAGTTATACACTCTACTTTTCACTTCGACTGCGAGAAAATAGTAAAAACAAAGATTGTCCATCCACAATCAACAATTATACCAAGGCGAAAAGATTGTTCAATTTGGCGCCATTCTTTTTAATAAACTGTTTTGACACAGATACAATACAAAATATTCACAAGACGAATAAACGCCTCTAACCGTCTAATAGCGGCGTAGTCTATCCCGCTCAATTTTCATAGCTTATGTCATGTAATTACATCCACCAATCACAACTCTTTAAAATAACATTAGTATTTGCTGTCTACTAACCAAAATACAGCTAGACATTAAAATCGACCAATCAGGAAACAGAATTCAATTCAAACATTAGGAGTTTTTCATTCCCTAATTTACAATAATTAATAAAATAAACGCCTCTGACCGACTATAGCTCCATCCAAACATACATGACTCATGTATGCAGTTAACCACGCTTGGAAAACACCCAATGTTTGAATTGAATTCTGCCTCCTGATTGGTCGATTTTAATGTCTAGCTGTATTCTGGTTAGTAGATAGCAAATACTAAAGTTTTTTTAAAGAGTTGTGATTGGTGGATGTAATATTGAACTGTTGTGAGTGGTCAAATTAAAATAATATTTTCCCTAGGGGTAAATGTACTACTTTAGCCCCGCTTGCCAAGTCTAATATGATGCACTTTTTGAGCATGAGAAGTGAAAAAGACTATTATTTTTAGTTTTTGTCGTTACTATCGCGTTGAGCGTATTTTTATACTCGTAGCCACTTAAAGTGGGCGGCAATCCAATCGTACTTAAAAGTCTTAGTCCCTAACATATTTAGGATATCTTCTAACCCCGCCGATCAATCAACTAGCCGCAAAACCGCCATCTGATCTACTCTATTTAATATATTAGATCTATGTTTAATTATTTACCAATTTCGGAATTTTGCGAATATTTAGACCCAAAGTGTCAATCAATTACGGTATTAAATGATTGACTCGTTTATATCCATTAATATGAAACTTCATTAGTTACAGTATCTGATTTGATAATGAAACTCGTTATACAATAAAGAGGTGATGCAACCATCCTTTAATTACAAAATCATGAATTTTCTAACCTTAACATAAAAGCTAAAGAAAGAGAAAATATTGGGAAATATCAATGAAAACGGAAGTCAGTACCCGCTTTATAAATGTCTAGATTTTGCTGCTTTCTGATATACAGGTATATGTTAGATATATTTCCCGAGGCGGATAATCTTCATTTTGATCGAAATGTCGGCATGATAATTAAAAGTACGACGAGTAGATATTTGAATAAAGTAACCGCAGAAATGAAACAAAATACTGGGGCAATAACAAAAACAGCATAATACAACAAAAACCCTGTGCGCGGTATATTTTTAACGTCATTGAAACAACTACATAGCTCGGCGGGCCGCGATTGTCGAGAACAGACGAGAGTGGGGCCGGCCTCCGAGTGGTTTCATTACTAGATGGCTAGCTGACTGGCCCGGGAACCTGGACTTTCCCTTTGTTATGTCAAGCGGATCTGAACACGCGTTTTCGTAAGCAATGTATTCAAATTTTAATTATCTATTGTACTGGAGGCCGTGCTATAATTAGTCAAGTGGGGCCGGGTAACACCTCCCGTCGATATTCCATGATACGTGGCAGTGTGAAAGGAACACTAGGACTAAGAGTGACTGATAGGTATACCTGTGTTGAGGTAGGTAATTGACATAAATCCAAATTTATGCTTCTTTGAATTTATAATTTGTCCAGTTCTCAACAAATAAAGTAAATATTTAGTGTAAGTTCGTAGCTCTGAGGCAATTCCATTAAAATTAAAAATTAGTTTGACAATCCTATTTTAGGCAACATTTTAAAACATTTATTGCCAGGAGCCCGCCTAGTGCAGCCGTAGGCCGCTACCTAGCTGCTGGAAACTATGGGATCGGCTACGAAAGTAGCGCGTAGCGATTCTTGGCAGTAAATATGTATTACCTCTATGTAAAAGTAATAGAATATTTTAGTCTTCTTCAATTATCGTTCGTATATTTGTTTTGACTAGGTACGTTTAAACATTATAATTTTTCTACAGATAAGAGTATAATTATAAGTTTAAATCATTTACAATGGACCATGAATCAGAAGTGTGAGTTAGGCTTTTTTATATATTATCATACAAACACGGAAGTAACAGTAACGGAGAACCTAATTTACATTAAAAATACTTTTTATTTGTTTGAACCCATTCACTGCCAACATTTCGTAGCGCTATGCCCGTAGCCGATAACACGCTAAGAACCGTTTGTAGAGAGCAGCAGCTACTACTCGTACAAGCAGAGAACCCACCTAGAGCGGGTTGCTGGCACTCGAAGTGTTGTGTATGCCAATTAAATGCTAATCTGTTTTCTATTTGCTTACCTAAATATGAAATCATTTTACAAAAAAACATTGTAAAAATTTATAGAAATAATATTTACATGGCTTAGTATTTAATATATGTTTCAAAGAGATCATATTCAAAAATGTAAAACAGCAAACATATTTATGTACATATTTGCGCAATACTAAGCCGCGAGTGATAAAAGGTCAGGCGAGGATGCCGCTTATGGATGATTCGGCTGCGCTCCCGCCCAAATTACAATCCTTTGAAGATTAATGTTCTATCCAAATTTAATACGACCGGCGTCGAGGAAAATATCAACCAAATTCTGACTTGGACCGGTATTCAATCTTCTGTAAATATGCGATATTTTCGTATCAATCAAATACGCATAATGGGATATCAGCAGCGTATGCGCTGACTCACGATCATTTTTTTGATGACCATCCGCCAGTCCACCTCATTGGCTAGCATTTTGTTCTCGAACATTAAATCAAAATGCAGTCTTTCATTATAAAATCAAAGTGTCTGACTATTTTCAAAGTTAACTTTTAAAGTTTTGAACAAAATGCATAATTTACAAGTTCCTCTAAATTACAAGCCCAATTCCACGTCATTTCATTATTTGGTATAAAATTAAACTGTTTAAAGCGTAAGTATATTGGCGAGACACCGAAGAAATTGCTTTTTAATCAAATAAAATGTTCACTTACCCTCGAGGCGGCGGCTCGCTGCTTCTCGGGAGGGTGCGAATGGCGCGCGACCGCGCCGCACAGCCCCGCGACCACAACTGATTTTCCAGCGCGAAAACTTCCTCCAACGCGTCATAACTCACCCCAGCTTCCGCCTGGCCAATCACGGACAAGCACCACCGACGAACCCTTCCGACGCTCCCCGAGGAACCCCGAGCATGCAGGGCGGATTCAGCTCTTTTAATCTGGAACGTAAATGCATGAGAAAACAAACAGCGGTAAGAGTTCCGAGTCGCAACAGGTAAGGATTTCAGAACGCAACCAGGTTATAGGACACAAACTATTTTCACGTAGAAAATTGATTTAAATTAGGTGCAATACTGCTGTATGCTCTTAAATGCAAAATAAACGTCGGTCGTCCACCTCAAAAAAAAAAAACGCATCCCCTCCTTATTGACTAATGTAATCCGTTATACTACTTAGAATACTGAGCTAGCTCAATTATTTCACCCATTATTAGTCATACGAACTCCAAATTGGTAAATTTAATATGAATATCCAAAGATCAAATTGCGGCCTTACGGCTGGAAGTTAATTAACCTGTGGGGTTAAGAAGATATCCTAAATATGATAAGAATTAAGCGTGGAAGTACGTGGCAGCAAGACATTCATTAACTTAATTCTGATTCATAAAGCTGATATTTTGTGCTGAAAAAAGGAACAGTGAAGTCGGTGGATTTGTCGGATTACGAATAACCTACTTTACAATTCTAATTATTTGTTTACTGCTAGGAGTGGGACAGAATTAAATTGTTAATTTATTCTTGGGACAGCTTTTTTGTTAATTGCTCGAGGTGAAATTTAGTATTTTCTTAGCGATGAATGAATTATGTTTGCTGAAGTTTTCTGAGAAAAACCAGAATCGTAATTTACTTGATTAAAATTAGATAAGTAAATCCGTTTAGTATATATATATATAGAGTTATTATAGTACATTAAACCACCCATAATACCTCACAGGACGTGTGTAGCCAAATTGAAACCTCAAAGGGCGACAGCGGCACGGCAGCGGCAGCGCGTCACGTGCGCGCCAATAGATTACTTGTTTAATTCTTGACCACGAGAGCAGCCGCTCGTAATCTAAGTTGTAAACTAAATCTTGGGTCCCGTCTCACATATCCCGTAAGCCAGGCTTGGCTGCTATTTGAATGCTCCTCGAACGGGCACGAATTAGTATGCGCACTAAGTTCGGGCGCCGTCCCACGGGCCGCAGGACCTATTCCATGCATTAGGCGTACGTACGCGCTCTTAAAACAATCAACCTCTCAAATAATATACATTCAATAACCATTTTTTAGATAAATTATGAATTGTGTGTTTTGTATACATACGAGTATCTAAATAAAATAATAAGTTTCTGTCCAAAATTTCATTTTTGGTACAAGCTTTTATTGCCGACTGTTTTATTGAGACGTTTCTAACGAACCCAAACTCAACGGGGTTACGACGGTTAAGTACTGAATTCCCATGGCCACCTTCCGTCTCGAGATCAGCTCGATGATACCATAATATTGAATTGTCATCCAAACTATACTTATACCCAAAATTTCAGCTCAATCGGTCACCGGGAAGTGGATCAAATTTAACTTGCAAGATTTGTCCCATACTAACATACTAGCAGGGCAAGTTAAATAAAAGCTTGTAAAAATGGCAATTGATATGACACAGTAAAGGAAGTTTACATAAATAATAAAAACGTATTAGGGCACACTCGATCTAGTCTCATGGCAACCAGATAATGATAACCTAATCAGATAAACAAATATTCAAATACATCCGAAATACCCAAAACTCAAAGACCACATCACTCAAATAAATTATTTATTGGGATTCGAACTCGAGACCGCTAGCTTTGTAGACACGGTTTTTGTCCGACTACGGGAGAGCCAAGATACTATACCAATTTTGATAAATGAGGTGTCAATCGATTCGCAATTATGGTGCGGGTGACATAAGGCTACCTTTTGTACAAAATATTTTTAGTTGGGTATTTGTAGTCGGGTTTCAGTTTTTTTTAACTATATAGGCTTGTTAGGGTAGATGATGTGGGTAGAAATGGAAAAGCATTTAACACTTTTTTGAGTTTCTATCGTTTATCGAACGAGCGAGTAAAGCGAACGAAGTTCTAGCCTATGGGGCCGAAAATCGATTGACTGTGCGGTGGCAGTTCTCATCTACAGGGGACCGATTTTTGACTTTCGAGCGCTCGACTCTTTCACTCGAAAAGTGTCAAAAATTATGAAATGCTATTTTGAAATAGCGATAGAAAATTTATGTTTATTTTTTTTATTTATTTGTATTCAATTCTATTGGTAGAAAGTAAGTACCGGCTATTTACTTTTATTTGGTTTTCGAGCGCTCGAAAGTCAAAAATCCGTCCCCAGGCCGCATTTCTCAACCGATTCACGGGAGAAGGTTTTTTAATTAGGTATATAAATTTTGCTGTTAATTCGAGTCAATTTTCGGAAAAAAAAACCTTTTTTGGAAAATACATGCTCGCAAGTTCTACAGCTCACAGAGCCTAGTAAATGTATATGTACACTATTCGTATTAGGAATCGAGCTTAATTATAATAGTTACTAAGTAACATTCATCTTGGAATTAGATGAAAATATGTATAATAGACATAAGTGAAGTTTCGAGTCGCTCAACTTTGGAACAAGTACTAGCGGCAAATGAGCGAGCAGAATAGGGCTGCACCGCGCTTCAATTTGTAGGCAGGATCTTGGGATACGCTCATTTTGTGTATTACGGAACTACACAGCATCATTCCCGTGGAGCCTGAATTATGTAAATATGGATTCAAATATTTGTGCAAATAAATGGCTTTTCTATTCAGTAAGGCGAGGGTCTAGTAATACATGAAATTTCGTGTTTTGAATCTTTGGATTGTGGCTAAATTTTAACCGGCTGTGAACTTCAAGTAGGGATAGGCTCGTAAAACACACTATCCCGAAATGTGCACTTTCTGGATAGGTGCATTTTTTTAGAATTATCATTTTCCCGGAAAGTACACTGTCTCTAAAAGTGCACTTCCCGATATGTACACTTAGTCATAGGTGCACTTTCCCAGAAAGTGTACATTTTGAGAATGCGTGCGTTGTGGAAAAATGCACAATAAAAGAAAGTTTCCAAATGTACATTTTGCGGAAAGTGCACCTTTGCAGAAAGTGCACATTTCGAGAAAGTTTGTTTTACTAGTCTAACCCTTCATGTAATCTATATATATATAAAAGAAGAAGTCCTGATCTACCATCAACGCACAGCCGAAACTACTGATGTTAGAGAGTTGATTTTTGCACAGTAGGTTACTTTATAATATAGGCTAGGGATAAGAAGGGATTTTTGGAAATACCTCCCCTAAGGGGGTTAAATAGGGGTGCAAAGTGAGTATAGGAGAAACTTTATTTTCTGAGCTAGACACTCGAAACTTTGTTGAAAGATTACTTATTATGATACAAAAAAAGTAATTTCAGCGTTTTAGAAAATTCCACCCCTAAGGGGGTTAAATAGGGGTGCAATGTTTGTATAGGGGAAACATAAATTTTTGAACTATGAACTTGAAACTTTGTAGAAAGATTACTCATTAAAATACAAAAAAAGTAATTTCGGCGTTTAAGAAAATTCCACCCCTAAATTAATAGGGTTAAATAGGGGTGCAATATTTGTATGAGGGAAAACTTATATTTTAAACTAGAGTTTTGTAACTTTAGGTTACTTTTATAACGTGGGCTCGGGATAAGAAGGGATTTTTGGAAATACTTCCCCTAAGGGGGTTAAAAAGGGATACAAAGTTGGTATGGGGGAAACTTTTTTTTTTGAGATTAAGAAATTGAAGATTACTTATTGGGATACAAAAAAAGTAATTTCAGCATTTTATAAATTTCTACCCCTTAGGGGGTTACATAGGGGTGCAAGGTTTGTATGGGGGAAACATTATTTATTAAACTAGAGACTTGAAACTGTAAAGAAAGATAAGCACGTTCGACGTTTGAAGAAATTCTACCCGTAAAGAGGTTAAATAAGGGTGCAAAGTTTGTATGGAAGGAACTTTATTTCTTGAGCTAGAAACTTGAAACTTTGCACAAATATTACTTATTAAGATGCAAAAAAAGTTGTTTCACCGTTTTAGAAAATTCTACCCGTAAGGGGGTTAAATAGGGGTGCAAAGTTTGTATGAGAGAAACTTTATTTTCTTAGCTAGAGACTTAAAACTTTGTAGAAATATTACTAATTTAAAAAAACTCCTAAGGGGTTAAAAGGGGAGCAAGGTTTGTATGGAGGAAACTTTATTTTTTTGCTAAAGACTTGAAACTTTGTAGAAAAATTACCTATTAAAATTAAAAAAATAACAGCGATTTAGAAAATACAACCCCTACTTCGAAAATTCTACCCCTCACAGGGTTAAATTGACATCCCTTAAGCAAGCAAAATAAGAGTTGATTATACGTTTCGCTATTCGTCAGCAGGTGGCGTTAGTGTAGCAAATGAATTTAATTATTCCTTAAGGGATTTGCCACTCTGGACGCGTTCTGCGGTCTGCGGTCAGGACTCCCATACAAAATTGTTGATTATTATTGAAAGAAAACTAACTAAGAATAAATTCGCTAACATATTTTAATTTGTCATCATCAAAAATCTACGCGGACGAAGTCGCGGGCGGCCGCTAGTCTATATATATAAAAGAAGAAGTCCTGACTGACTGACTGACTGACTCATCAACGCACAGCCGAAACTACTTATATTAGAGAGTTGATTTTTGCACAGTAAGTTACTTTTATAACGTGGGCAAGGGATAAGACGGGATTTTTGGAAATTCCACCCCTAAGAGGGTTAAATAGGGGTGCAAAGTTTGTATGGGAGAAACTTTATTTTATGAACTTGACATGAGACTTGAAACTTTGTAGAAAAAATATTTATTAAAATATAAAAAAAGTTATTTCAGCATTGAGAAAATTTCATCCCTACGGGGGTTAAATAGGCGTGCAATGTTTGTATGGGGGAAACATTAATTTTTGAACTGTGAACTTGAAACTTTGCATAAAGATTACTCATAAGAAAACAAAAAAAGTGATTACTGCGTTTAAGAAAATTCCACCCCTAAGGCGGTTAAATAGGGGTGCAATAGTTGTATGGGGAAAAATTATTTTTTAAACTAGAGTTTTGTAACTTTAGGTTACTTTTATAACGTGGGATCGAGATAAGAAAGGACTGTTGGAAATACCTCCCCTAAGGGGGTTAAATAGGGGTGCAAAGTTTGTATAGGGGAATCTTTTTTTTTAGCTAGAGACTTGAAACTTTATAGAAAGATTACTTATTATAAAAGAAAAAAAGCACCATCGACGTTTTAGAAAATTCTACCCCTAAGGGGGTTAAATAAGGGTGCAAAGTTTGTATGTAGGGAACTTTATTTTTTGAGGCTAGAAACTTGAAACTTTTTAAAACACAAAAAAGTAATATCAGCGTCTTAGAAAATTCCGCCCCTGGGGGGGTTAAATAGGGGTGCAAAGTTTGTATGGAGGGAACTTTATTTTTTGAGCTAGAAACTTGAAACTTTGTAGAAAGATTACTTATAAGAATACAAAAAAAATGCAGGCAGCGTTTTAGAAAATTCTACCTCTAAGGGGGTTAAATAGGGGTGCAAAGTTTGTATGAGGGAAACTTTTCATTTTGAGCTATAAAATTGAAACTTTGTAAAAATATTACTTATTAAATACAAAAAAAGTAATATCGGCGTTCTAGAAAATTCTACCCCTAAGGGGGTCAAATGGGGGTGCAATGTTTGTATGGGGGAATGGGAGCCTTGCGATATTTAACTTTTTTTTAAATCTCACTCATAATAACTAAGATCCTCATTTTCTAACTCCAAATCCATGCGTCGCTCTATATCTTGCAGAGTCATTTTTACCAAAGATTAAAAGCATCAGAAGGCGTAGCACGGTTGCCAGTTTATCACATATCGCTGTGGATAATACATCCGTCACGTTCTGACAAGTATGCGAGTGCGAGAGTGACGGATGTCTTATCCACAACGATAAGTGATAAAATGGCAACCGTGCTACGCCTTCTGGTAACTGACGGAATAAGTATTAAGCATTCTGGAAACGATTCCCGTAATCTGATTGGAAAATCTTCAAAAATTCTTTAACAATTGCATATCAGTCTGCCACAACGTAATATGTCTAGACCATTTTAACTAAGAATAATATTCACTTATCTATTTTATATCTTTTTCATCATCAAAAATACGGACTATTACGGACTAGGACTACGCGGACAAAGTCGCGGGCGGCCGCTAGTACAGAAATAAAATTACATTTGAAACTTGTGTTCTCAGATGTAATTTCCATCAGTTTGATTATCACATCCACAGCCGGGAATCGCTACGTGCTATCCCGTGGTTTTCCGCTAAGAAGTGGAAAGCTACTACGGCGTAGTTGCCCATTTGGCGGGTTCCTGGCAGTGAATGTGTTAAGATTTAGTGGCTAACTTTATACTATACTTACGACGCCTCTATTGAACGTAACCATATCATCGTTACAATATAATAAATATGGGTTCGTTACGTTAGACAATTACATTGTCTATTTAACTATTAAAACATCAGAGTGCTCATGTAGACGTGGCGAAGTTGGCAAGGTTGATATCTTGATGTACTTAGTTCCGCTTATCTGGCCCATTCAACAACGTTTCCGCGCAGAACACAACTCGGACTATTAAACAGCTGTACATTTAGTACATTGCTGCTTGGTTTCCGTTTTACCTCACTATTGACTATTAATACTACTAATACTTTTGTACGCTACTCGTATACAAAAATAAGAACATGTTTTTGTTTATAGTTTAAAAATAATTGACACCAAAACGAATAAAATAATTATCATCTCAACATACATAAGAGCTAGGCTAGGCTAGGCTAGGTGTTGGAGGAGTAATAACCATAAGTCACAAAAGAATTTATTAATTAACAAGTGCCTAAATTAAATAGAGAAGGCGCTAACTACAAAATAATTATTTGTAAAAATCGGCCATGTGCGAGGCAGACTCGCGCACGAAGGGTTCCGTATCATTATCTATAAAAACGGCAAAAAATCACGTTTGTTATATGGGAGCCCCCTTAAATATTTATTTTATTCTGTTTTTAGTGCATATTTTGGTGTCAGACGGAGGTACGGACAGCGGAGCCTTAGTAATAGGGTCCCGTTTTTACCCTTTGGGTACGGAACCCTAAAAACCGAAACTAAAACAAGGGCAATCACTAGATCATACCTAAAATTCCAAAATATATTAAAACTTTGACAAAATAAAACAAGCCTTACATAATACGAAACCAATAAAATAAATAAATATATATGTATATATATATATATTACTAAGACATAAAGATGTCTATGCCGCATGGTAGGCAGGCTGAACCCTAAACACTATAGCACGCATGGCGTCTGTTCCTTATAGCTTGGAAAACACTGAAGAGGGTTAAGGTGCAGCAAACGGTACATTTGTCGTTGGTGGGACATCATTAAGACACATATTTTGTATGGTTCTATCAAGCACGTTTTATTTGAAAAACTTTTCTCTAAAATCAATAATTGTTGAGATATTGAACCAATCACATTCGTGAATAGCTAGGTAGATTAGGCTTGTTAGGTAGCTTCTGATTCCTGGAGGCCAAAATACCTAGAAATGGGAGCTCCGGTGCGCGGCTCTCACACTTACTTATTTGCACTTTTGATAAAAAAAAAACTATGTCCTTTTTTGCGTACCCTTTGGTAAACCGACTCTGAAGAGTCATCCGAAGAGAACATGGTAATTTAGATAAATATAAGATCTTAAGTTATATTATACGGATGGTTATACATTTTAAATACAAGATATATTTATGTGTGTGTGCTGTCAAGTAATTTTACGAGATTTTACGAGTTTATTTCATTTCATTTCATTTATTTAATTCTTAACAATATACATTGTGCCGAACAGGTACATAACAATTAATTACAAATTTATAGATGAGAAATTAGATAAACACAAAACCGTCAAGTGGCAGGGGCCATATGGGTGGTCATCGCGAAATCGGTGCACGTTAGAAAAATTACTATTATTCAAAAAACATTATGAGTGGTTTATTATAAGCTTATATCCTTTCATTCAGCATAAAATAGCCTATAACCTTTATATGATAACGGAGGCCGTTCCATGTATGTGAATTTGGCTAGCTTTGATAAATTTTTGGATATCCAAATTTTTCCAATTTCTTGATATATTGTATTGTTTGATAATTTTTACTGTTATGCCGTGTTTTAAATTAAATATTATTCGAATTAATCTTATTTTAAAATAAATTTCTTGTATAAATTAACTATAACTATGGAATAAAACAGTTAATTGTAGAAACTACAAGTTTATCTACAAGTATATATATTTATTTACACGTTTATATCGTTTTATTGTCTCTCGCCTTAGAATATTTTTACACTACGAGGTTTTCAAAAACACACGCGCGGTAAAAAGGTTCTCTGAGGAATTTCTAATGAAATTTCTATGAAAGCGTTGTCGCGACCGTTATTATACGCCATCCGTATCTATTCACGAACGCGTCTTGCAAGAAAGAACAAGACAGGTGTAGATTTAGCAGCTCATTTTGCGGAATAAATACGAAACTATGCTATTGCTGGGTCCCCGGAGCTTGCCACTAGACGGTTTTTTGACATCGCCGGGTCCCCGGCGACCGCCACCTAACGGATTATAACAATATGGTGGCTGCCAGGGGATGGGATATCGCAAAACCTGAAAACTGTTTGGAATGTACAGTAGAATGTGAAAATAATAAAGAATTTTTTTTTTTGACGCGTTTTATTTCCTTTGTATGGAGCGTTGGCCGACTGGGGCGACCTGCAACTACTTACTTACTTGACTATTTGTGACAAGTCGGTAGTAATATTTAAAACTATAAGTTGAATAATTTACCACAAGCGTGGGGCGTCTGTGGGGCTAGGAGGAAATTTAAAAAATTGTCCTCAAGGCGTCGGGCGGGCGTTGTTTATATAATGGGGACAGGTATGCAGCAGCCGCGTAGAGCTAAGAACGTAGCGAACTGCTACGGCTCTACGGATTTGTAGCACTAATGTTTTGCAATGTTTGTAGATACAAGTTAGTTATTTAGAAGTGGCAGCCTCGCGGGGTTTTGCCAAGACATTTATGATTATGACGCGTGATTTGACATTTAATATAAATAATAGGGAGAAAAAAAATAGGGAAAGCGGACCAGCTGACTGACATTGACATAAGTTTTTTGCACTGGGCTTTAGTTTTATTGCCATCTTATAGCATAGATTTCTACAGAGGATACACGTGTTGCCACAATAAGGGACAGAAATTAAGCAGTAATGCAGCTAAATTAAGAACTGGCTAACGGCTTACCATAAACAACATACGTAATATGGGCGGGTAATGGTTTTTTTTAAATACATATGCCGCAACTGAGTTGGTATGAGGTTGTGGCAAGGAAACTATTACCCCGCACAAAAAGAGCCAGCCCCGTAGTGCCACCTGTGCTATGACTACATACACTGTATGACATATGGAAGGACAACGAATTATAGTTATATCTGAAACACGTAATTGGTCGTGGTAATATATACAAGTTACCAGAGCCTTTTGAGTTGTCCTGAGTAATCATAGGTTCATGTTGCCACATTCACAGCGTGTAAGTAGGTATCTTATTTTTTTCTCATGAAGCAAATGTTCAAATAGACGCATTCGTTTTAAAAACCACAACCGAATTGAGAACCTCCTCCTTTTTTTGAAGTCGCTTGGCAAAGTCTTCTTCTGGCGGCGGCATCGGTAGCGACACCCCATACGTGCGAGTGAATGATCGGAGCGCGTCCTCTCGCTCTCGCGTATTGCGCACCGCTCCCGTCCCTGCTGGAAGTCGTGGCCCAACCTGAAGGCCCGCAGCACACGCCAGATTCCCGAATTTATGACTATGACCCTAAGATTCGTACTTAACATGTTGTCATAATAAATAAATAACTATCAGCGGACAATCCTACAGAAATCGAACCAGCCCCATTGTAAGCTCAATAAGGTTTGTGTTATAGAAAGACTAAGAAACATTCAACTCAGTTGGCCGTTTTTACAAGCTTTCTTTAACTTGATCTGTTCGTTTGTTTGTTAGTTTGTTAATGTGGGACAAATCTTGGAAATTACTTTGAGCTGAAATTTCGGGTTTAAGTATAGCTTGGACAATTCAATATTATGGTACCATCGAGCTGATCTGATGACAGAAGGGGTTGTCTATTGTTTGCCCGACATTCATATACTATAATATATAATCATTTGCCCGAACTTCGCTTGCCCGAATTTCATTTGCCCGAATGTTTCGTTTACCATAATAGTTAATTGACATACTCTTGTTTATTGGATGTCATAATGATACGAATGCCATGCGTATTGTTTTCCAGATTATTGTTTGCAACAATACTATTTAATAGAATATTTAAATACATACATACTAAACATGCATTCAGACTCATCTTTGTTAATTTGTTAGTTTTTCCGCTCTTTTATAAAATAAAAAAACCTCGCAGACGAAAGCGGGAGCAAAGATCCCGCTTCCGTCTTCTAACGTATCCGTGATCCGAGCCGGTTTTGCCACTAAGCCCCTGTTCTCTACTGCCTACGATACACCACTATCTTGGCATTGGGTAATCTCAGAGAAAAGTTTATTTTTACGTAGTACAATTTACTCAAACTAATAATTGAAGGAAAAATAGAAGGTAGAAGAGGACGTGGACGAAGAAGAATATCTTGGACGAGGAACGTTAGAGACTGGTCGGAGGTGGAAAGCACTGAAAAACTAATTCGCATGACTAATGATAGAAGAGAGTATAGACTAATGGTCGCCGACCTCCGGGACGGAGATGGCACGTGAAGAAGAAGAAGTGGCAAAACCGACTCAGATCGCGGATAGGTTCGAGGTATTTTTTTTTTTTAGATACTGCAATACACTTTAATTAATGAATATTGTGGATGTTGAGATAGATGGCAAATGAATGACATTATGGCATGTGATAGTTATGGATTACAATGATTATGGAAAATGAGATTATTTTCATTGAGAGGGATCCTTAGAGTCGTCTCAATGAAAATAAAAATATACAGAAAATACAGTTGGCAATAAATACTTGTACCAATAATAATAAAGAAATACAGAACCTTTTAAAAAGGGTCATCTCTCGCGTTCTTGCGTCTACATTCGTTGCGCAGCGAGGCGGGCGCGAAGCAGACTTGATTGGAAATCCTATTCCATATTTATTATGGGCCTATTTTGTCATGTTTATTGACGCGCCTGTCGGGGAGTAACCCGCTTACTGACTGGATATCCAACTAATGCGGCTATCGTGTTAACATTTTATGTCACGCTTATAAAATATCTCTAATCTATTTAATAAAAGAAGTCCTGACTGACTGACTGACTGACTCATCAACGCACAGCCTGATGAATGAAACTACTAATGTTAGAGAGTTGATTTTTGCACAGTAGTTTACTTTTATAACGTTGGCTAGGGATAAGACGGGATTTTTGGAAATTCCACCCCTAAGAGGGTTAAATAGGGGTGCAAAGTTTGTATGGGGGAAACTTTATTTTATGAACTAGAGACTTGAAACTTTGTAGAAAGATTACTTATTATTACTTATTATTATACGAAAAATGAATTTCAGCGTTTAGGAAAATTCCACACCTACGGGGGTTAATGTTAGGGGCGCAATGTTTGTATGGGGGAAATATTAATTTTTGAACTATGAACTTGAAACTTTGTAGAAAGATTACTCATTAGAATACAAAAAAAAACATTTCTGCGTTTAAGAAAATTTTACCCTTAAGAGGGTTAGATAGGGGTGCAAAGTTTGTATGGAGGGAACTTAATTTTTTGAGCTAGAAACTTGAAACTTTGTAGAAAGATTACTTATTATAATACAAAAAAAAGCAGGCAGCGTTTTAGAAAATTCTATTTCTAATGGGGTTAAATAGGGGTGCAAAGTTTGTATGGGATATGTATGTATAGGAACTTGAAACTTTGTAGAAAGATTACTTATTAAATACAAAAAAGTAATATCAGTGTTTTAGAGAATTCTACTCCTAAGGGGGTTAAATGGAGGTGCAATGTTTGTATGGGGGAATGAGAGCCTTACGATATTTAACTTTTTTTAAATCTCACTCATAATAACTAAGATCCTCATTTTCTAACTCCAAATCCATGCGTCGCTCTATATCCTGCAGAGTCATATTTGCCAAAGATTAAAAGCATCAGGTAACTGACGGAATAAGTATTAAGCATTCTGGAAACAATTCCCGTGATCTGAGTGGAAAATCTTCAAAAATTCTTTAACAATTGCATATCAGTCTGCCACAATGTAATAAGTATGTCCAGACCATTTTAACTAAGAATAAAATTCACTTGCCTATTTTATATCTTTGTCATCATCTAAAATCTACGCGGACGAAGTTGCGGGCGGCCGCTAGTAACTTATATATTAACGTAAAATGGGGTTAACTTCAAATCGTGGGGCAACGTTTCAAATTGATGATTACTCCAAAATTTTGCATTTTTTACAATTGCTCTAAACCTATTGAACGCATCCGTTTCATATTTTTGCACTAGCAACACTGACGGTTCGGCCATCTTTTCCTATTGACGCACACGCAGTACTGATTACGTGCGGTTAAAAAAAATATATCAAAGTGGTGTCTGGGAATACTGTCAAATTTTTGTTACGCTTAACTTCTATTCTGCAAGAGTGGGTATTGCAATTAAAGTTTTTGGTCCTAGCAAATGTAATTGTGTGTTCCTTTGGGAATCCAAACGTGATTTGTGCTTCCTGTGCCGACCGCCATTTTTTTGGCTGTGGCGAGATTTGTCTAATGGGGTTTCTCTGATAGAAGGTACGGGGCTACATTGATAGTTATCAAATTTACCCCAACTTGTGTGTGATGAATCGACCTGTTTTTAGTACTGATATCAAAGTAACCCCAAATATTTGTTTAATTTTTAGGGTTCCGTAGCCAAATGGCAAAAATCGGAACCATTATAGATTCGTCATGTCTGTCTGTCTGTCTGTCCGTCAGTATGTCACAGGCATTTTACTCGAAAACCATAAGGTGTATTTGAATAAAAAAATGAGGATAGGGTGTATTTTGTTAACCGCTACATAGTTTTGCAATGAAATTACTAAAAAAGATTTTTTTTAGGGGTGCACTCCATACATAAAACCGAAAGTCAAAAATTATTTTTTCATTGCAAGCCCACGTGTGGTACATCAATCGACAGGCCTTTCAAAATAAATATAAGGTTTCTAAGCAATTTTTTGGATTAAGTGAATAGAGTCAGAGATAATCGCCCCGAAAGTCACTAAAATTGTGTCCCCCCCCCTCTAATTTTTGAACCATGTACTTTAAAATTATGAAAAAAATCATGTTCATAGGGCTTATAGAATTCTTTCAGCGATATTTGTTTTGAACAAGATCGGTTCAAAGGTTTTCGAGATATTTATAAAAAACTGCCTTCCTTAAAGAAAAGGACGTAAGTGCCATAAGTTTTTAGTAACGATATGACCTTTTTCATGTCAGACCCACCATACCCCTAGCAATACCCCTGGGGGTAGGGTGGGGCTGAACCATACCACCGTAGTGCTGTGCACTATATTATGCTTTATAATATTTATCCCAAATGTCCTGTTACCGTTATCGTATCACGCAGTGTAGTTGAAAAAGTTAGACCACCGTTATCTGTAGTAACCATTGATTTAGTATATAGAACTAGATGCACAATGTCAAGCAAATATGCCAAGAAATTTGCCACAGAGCCCCAGAATGACAGCTCTAGTACATTTCAGTAGTTGCTAAAATAGCTTTAACTTATAACCTGCATCAAGATATATGTTTCATAAAAAAAGAACTCAGTGTTTTAGACCTTAAGCACCATATTAGCAAACCAACATCAAAAGATTCAATACTTTTTAGTTTATTGAGACATACAATGTGAATTGACTGCTCACGTCAAAACTTTAGTTAGCGTTTAGCGAATGAATGTAGTCGCGTTATAAATTTTATTTATGTCAAGAGAAAGCACAAATAAATCTGGTTGCTTTATTTAACAAGTGGGGAATAAACAGTTTCAAATATTTGTACAAATATTATATACAAAACAATTGATGAGATTTCCGTAAGTACCTACACATAGTACAGCTGACAGAGTCCATAAAAAGAAGTCATTTTAGTTTCCTTGAAATAGATTCAGTTTTTTATATAATTGTATTTTCGACCTGCCTTTACTTTTAATACTTTCTTTTTTGCGATGTAATGTAAGCGTACAGTCAAGTAGAGATCAGCTGTCGATTTTATTAAAACGATCCTATGGGTTTTGAACGTCACTCTCATGATCATCCGAAATCTATAAAACGAGTATTACGAGATATAAGGTCAAAAATGAATGATGATGAAAATTGGCAACAATTTGCGCATATCCAAATGATGTGTTGGGATTGTATTATAGAATTTTATTTTAGTTCATTAATGCTATTGTTGCGCCGGTGGTATAAACTTCAAACTTGATTTTCCATGCTTTAGAGGCGTTTTCAGCAGGCTGAAAAGTGATTTCAGGTCGTTTCAGAGGTGGCTCTTCCACATACTAGAAGATTGAAAATTCACCCTAGTTGCCGTTGTTTTCAGGCGCCTGAAACATGTTTTCAGTCCGTTTCAGGACAGCCTCTATCAGATGGCGCAATAACCTGAAAACCCGTTTTCAGGCGTTTTCAGGACCCCTTATGGGCCTTTGAAGTACACTTCAGTATATGGCGAAATTTCTCGAAGGAGTGAAAGAGACAGCACTATTAGAGAGAGACATCTAGATTGAGAAGGTTCGAGAAGTGTGCGAAAGAGACAGCACTATTAGAGAGAGACATCTAGGTTGAGAAGGTTCGAGAAGTGTGTGAAAGAGACAACTAGAAAGGGACAGCATATTCGGGTCGAACGAGCATCGAACAATCTAGACGCTCTGGAACATTCACGAACCGAGGGGTCGCCGTTCCTAGAATTGGACCTTGGACCGATTATTCAAGATTTCTCCGGAATATTCTAGTGCGAAGGTCTCCGGTTATATAAGCCGCGCGTCAACGCAGCTGGGGAGAGTTTTGAATTAAACTGCGAACAGTGCGAATCTCAAAGCGAAGTGAGTGAAAAGTGTGTCATAGTGAAGTGATTTATTAAGTAAGCCTTGTTAATTAGTAATTTTGTAATAAAGTTTGCATTTCTTTTAATTAGTGATCAATTCGTGTATTTTCTATCACGTTACCCACCCCGTGGACGTAACATTTGGTTTCAGAAGTGGGATAGAAAATGTCGACTACATCACGTGAGAACGAGCAGATGGGAGTGCAGACCCGGAGCCGAGCTGCAGCAGGTGAGGACTCTGCGTCGGGCGCTGGCCCATCAGACTCACCGACCCCATATAAGCAAGAGATAGACGTCAATGCCATCTTAGTTCTCTTAAAAGAGCAAGCTCGTCAACAACAGGAACAGGCCCGAAAAATCGAAGAGGGGCTGCGCAAACAGGAAGAAAAGCTAGAAGAGAAGCTGTGCGCCAGGACCCGTCAAGGCCTTATAGGGTACGTGAAGTATCTCTTAGGGAACCGATTGCTCCACATCGTGAGTTTGGGCCACGATGTTATCATTGTGAAGAACGTGGCCACATCCAGACCAGTTGCCCGAAAAGGGGCAGGAGAGAACGAGATCTGACTCCAGTGGCAAGGGCAACAGGTACTGTGGCATCCGGGCCGCAACAGGGAAACGAGTAAAAGCCAGGACTAAGGGACGAGTGCTGGCTGGTGGTCGGAATGTCCCAGTTATGATCTCACAGGCTAATGACGGGAATAGTCTGGTTGTCAGAGGAGAAATTGGTGGAGTACCATGTCACCTAACCATCGACACTGGAGCTTCTCGGACGGTTATCAGTTCTCGGCTACTGAAGCACCTGACCGGAGATCATCTAGACCAACCTAGGCATCTCCAGCTGCAAACCGCTACCGGCCAGTACATTCCCATACAGGGGGAGCGAGAGGTGGATTTAAAAATTGGTAATAAGAGCTACTGGCATAAGGTGATTGTAGCTAACATTATCGACGACTGCATCATTGGGCTGGATTTTATGAGAGGCCATGGCTGTAAAATTGACTTGAAGGTTGGAGTACTGAAATTTGGGCCTGATGAGGTGCCTATGGAGGGTGGAGTAAATGGGAATGTTTACTGTACTAGAAGAACGATCCTCCAACCGAGGGCACAGGTACTAGTTCCAGTGCGATTGCCGTACAGCACAAGACAAGGATGTCATCGTTGTGTTGTTGTGGAAAAGGTCAATGATGGTAAACCATGGATGACAGCCCGCACGGTGGTAACAACATCGACCAAAACCTTTGTGAGAGTTCTTAATTTAAGTGACACCAAGTGCGTCCTTAGAAAAGGAGCTCTAGTTGGATCATGTGAGGAAATCTCTTGGATACGAAGTTGTCAAGGTTCTACGGAGAGCGAAAACCCTGGGTGTTCTGCGCCTCCAATAGACATTGAAAGGTTATTAGATGGCTCTAGAAACGATCTTACCGGGGAAGAGCTCAGAAAGGCACGTAAATTGCTGATGCGATACAGCAATGTTTTCTCAGCGCATGACAGTGACATCGGAAAAACTGGAGTCGTACAGCATGGGATCGACACTGGTGACGTCATGCCTATACGACAGCGACCCCGGCGAGTTCCAGTAGCTCAGGAGAAGGAAGTAGAAGACATGATCGAGGAAATGAAGAAGGGTGGCGTTATTGAACCTTCAACAAGCCCGTGGTGTTCCCCCGTAGTTTTGGTGAAGAAGAAGGACGGGACCATGAGATTCTGCGTCGACTACCGTCGACTGAATGATGCCACTAAGAAAGACAGCTATCCATTACCTCGAATCGACGACACCTTAGACACTTTGAATGGAATGAAATGGTTTTCTACGTTGGATTTAAAAAGTGGCTATTGGCAAGTTGAGATCAAGGATAGTGATAAGGAGAAAACGGCTTTCTCAACCGGAAAGGGGCTCTGGCAGTTTAATGTTATGCCGTTTGGATTATGCAATGCACCAGCGACATTTGAGAGATTGATGGAACAAATACTAGCTGGATTGCTGGGAGATACTTGCTTGGTCTATTTGGATGACATTATCATCGTTGGTAGAGACTTCGATGATCACCTCAACAAATTGGAGCAAGTATTGTCTAAGTTACGAGAGGCAAACCTTAAACTGAGTCCAAAGAAATGTTCACTTTTCAAACGAATAGTTAATTACTTGGGACATGTGATTTCGAAGGATGGTATCCAGACAGATCCTGAGAAGATAAGTGCCGTGAAGGATTGGCCGATACCAAGGGACAAAACTGCAGTACGTGCATTTTTAGGACTGTGCTCATATTACAGGCGGTTTGTGAAGAACTTCTCGGATATAGCAAAGCCATTGCACGAACTGACAGAAGAAAAACGAAAGTTTGATTGGACGGATCGGTGTACGGCAAGTTTCAACGACCTCAAGCAAAGACTCTGTGAAACACCAATACTGGGGTATCCAGATCCCGAAGTAGATTTTATTGTTGACACGGACGCGAGTAATACTGGTATTGGAGGAGTCTTGTCACAGAAAAAAGGAGATAGTGAAGTTGTAATCGCCTACTTTAGCAAATCGTTGTCGAAGCCAGAAATAAATTACTGTGTCACTCGAAGGGAACTGCTGGCAGTCGTCAAGACGTTACAGCATTTCCGTAGATACCTGTTGAGGCGGAAGTTTCGTATCAGGACTGATCATGCTGCTCTGAAATGGTTGCTGGAGTTTAAAAATCCCGAGGGCCAGGTGGCACGCTGGATTGAACAGCTTCAGGAATATTATGACTTCGTCATCGAACACCGTAGTGGGAAATCACATGGAAACGCAGACGCCCTTTCTCGAAGACCTTGTCCCGACGACTGTAAGCATTGTCTTAGACAAGAGGCTAAGGAATGTTTAAGGATGCTGAGAACTGACACAGTCAGCGAAGAGTGGAGTGATGAAGTCATGCAACTAGCTCAGCAACAGGATCCTGATGTAAAGCCGATTTTTGACTGGATTAATGCAGGAATACCCAAACCAAGATGGTGTGAAGTAGCTCCGATGAGTTCGGTAACGAAAAGCTATTGGGCACAATGGGACAGTTTGGTTATGCATAATGGCGTCCTATGCAGGAAATGGGAATCGGCGAATGGGAAGGATGCTCATCTACAGGTAGTCGTTCCAAGGAAAAGAGTGAAAGATGTTTTGGGAAGTTTTCACGACGGTACTTCTGGTGGACACCTAGGAGTGAAAAGAACCTTAATGAAAATCCGACAACGGTTTTATTGGATTCACTGCCGTGAAGATGTCGAAAACTGGTGCAAGAAGTGCGTTAACTGTTCAGCAGTTAAAGGTCCGCACACCCGTAGTAGAGGAGCGCTCAAACTGTACAATGTTGGAGCACCTTGGGAGAGAATTGCGCTAGACGTCGCAGGCCCGTTCCCGACATCTGACTCCGGAAACAAGTACATTCTTGTCGTGATGGATTACTTCACCAAATGGCCTGAAGCGTTTGCCATCTCCAATCAGGAAGCAGTCACTATAGCAGAGAAGTTAGTAAATGAAGTTTGTTGTAGATTTGGAGTACCTCTGGAAATTCACAGCGATCAAGGCAGGAACTTTGAATCTGCGGTTTTTCAAGAGACTTGTCGAATCATGGGGATGCATAAGACGAGGACTACGGCATATCACCCACAATCGGATGGAATGGTGGAGAGATTCAATCAGACTCTGGAGAGGCATCTGGCCAAGGTTGTTGAGAGTCACCAAAAGGATTGGGACCGGCATATTCCACTCTTTTTGATGTCATATAGGTCAGCAACCCATGAAAGTACGGGAGTTGCCCCAGCATATGCGAATTTTGGAAGAGAGCTTCGTTTACCGGCAGATCTTTTAACTGGACGTCCTCCTGATGCTCCAAGATCTATCACAGAATATGCAAGTGATTTAGGGGATCGGATTGCTGACGTTCACAGTCTTGTTCGTGAACACGGGCTTCAAGCTAGCACGAGAATGAAGACCCGATACGATAGGAAGGCTAACCAAATTGGATTCGAGGAAGGTTCTTGGGTGTGGCTACATAACCCGATGCGGAAAAAGGGAAAATCTCCAAAACTGTCCCCAAATTGGGAAGGGCCATATAGGGTAGTCACGAAAATCAATGACGTCACATATCGGATACAGCGAAATCCACGTGGTCCCTGCAAGGTTGTTCATGTTGACCGACTGGCGAAGTACCACGGAAACAATGATGCTCGGGACGAGCATGTCTTAGGAGGGGGTAGTGTTGCGCCGGTGGTATAAACTTCAAACTTGATTTTCCATGCTTTAGAGGCGTTTTCAGCAGCCTGAAAAGTGATTTCAGGTCGTTTCAGAGGTGGCTCTTCCACATACTAGAAGATTGAAAATTCACCCTAGTTGCCGTTGTTTTCAGGCGCCTGAAACATGTTTTCAGTCCGTTTCAGGACAGCCTCTATCAGATGGCGCAATAACCTGAAAACCCGTTTTCAGGCGTTTTCAGGACCCCTTATGGGCCTTTGAAGTACACTTCAGTATATGGCGAAATTTCTCGAAGGAGTGAAAGAGACAGCACTATTGGAGAGAGACATCTAGATTGAGAAGGTTCGAGAAGTGTGCGAAAGAGACAGCACTATTACAGAGAGACATCTAGGTTGAGAAGGTTCGAGAAGTGTGTGAAAGAGACAACTAGAAAGGGACAGCATATTCGGGTCGAACGAGCATCGAACAATCTAGACGCTCTGGAACATTCACGAACCGAGGGGTCGCCGTTCCTAGAATTGGACCTTGGACCGATTATTCAAGATTTCTCCGGAATATTCTAGTGCGAAGGTCTCCGGTTATATAAGCCGCGCGTCAACGCAGCGGGGGAGAGTTTTGAATTAAACTGCGAACAGTGCGAATCTCAAAGCGAAGTGAGTGAAAAGTGTGTCATAGTGAAGTGATTTATTAAGTAAGCCTTGTTAATTAGTAATTTTGTAATAAAGTTTGCATTTCTTTTAATTAGTGATCAATTCGTGTATTTTCTATCACGTTACCCACCCCGTGGACGTAACACTATTAATTACCTTTTGCCAGAAGGCAGAAGATAAAGCTAAGTGTATTGGAAGTAATTGAAATTAAAATATGTAATATAAAGATATGGGCATAGGCACGTTCATGAGAGGTGTGGCAGTTTTAGTAAACCTGTTCTTCCATTTTTTGTCGTATAACCTATAATATATCCGAATCATTAAAATGAGCAGAACAAACGACCGCGAGTCGTTTGGTTTAAAAAAAACACCTCGACTGTCGCGTGCTATGACTGCAGCCCATTTTGCACGTCGCTGAGGATTTTTTGGAAATCTTAAAATGAAAACCATAATTATGTAGGTAACGACATCATAAAAAAAGTATCTATAGGTACCGACTCCTTAGATTTATGTTCCGTGACTTTGTCATTTGAACTAACAAAAATAATTATTTCAAACATGTTCAAAACTATTAAATTACAATGAGTTTACACAAATTTAGTTATGTTATGAAAATAAATTATTTAAAGAAATAAATCCCATCTTTTTTCAAGTTTTTTTGTTGGTATTTACGCAGTTTGTTATTGACTGAACATTTCGACATAACTGACAACCAACAAGTCTCACAGTTGAAACCAGACTAAACCACAAAATAGATAATAGTACATGTACAGAAAGGACACTCCTTTGATCTTTACGAAAGGCGCTTTTTTCTCAGCCAAAACATTAAGATTTATGGCTCTCTGACGTCCCCAACGTTGGGGCACCGGCATGTACTTGTAGCGATGAACGTAAATCGCGGAGTGTCCCGCGCCTGACTAAACGCAAAAGAACCGGCCGATGCGATTGGCGGGTGTTAGGTGTACTACGACCCTACAGCGCGCGAGCCGAACGAGCGAAGCAAGCGTGCCGCGGCAGCGGCCGGCGAAGCGCCAGAACCGACTACGGATATTTTTTTCGAATAAAGTTAGGTCTTGCTTCGCTCGCTCGGCTCGCGCGCTGTAGGGTCGTAGTACACCTAAAAAATGGCCATAAAGGCTTTCGTTTTTTTCAGTTTAATGAAATTACAATTTTTGTACCTATTTCTTTTTCAATTTTTCCATCAAATCCCAGCACTACTAACGGTGGTATGGTTCAGTCCACCCTACCCCCAGGGGTATGGCTAGGGGGTATGGTGGATCTGACTTGACCTTTTTAATAAGGACGGAACCCTGGTTGTGCGTTGTCCGACACGCACTTGGCCGCTTTTTTAATTATAAATAGTGACTGATTACATGCAAATAAATGCTTCTTATTAATTTCATGTTTGCTTTTCTTTAATTACTAGTACTTTATTTATTAATTTCCTATACAAAAACAGTCCTAATCTGGCACTAAATTGGTGGTGTACTACTAATCAAATTCTCCCCTGTAATCAATTTAACCCCTTTTAACTTTAAAACCTCATAACTTGAAAAATAATGGGTGGAACGAAATATTTCTTTTCGCGTTTTAATCCTGTATGGGGATACTATCAAATGACGTTATAAAACAGAGCCTATCAAAGCAACCCCTTTTTGAGTGTAGAGTTGATAGCGCACCATTTTTTTATTTTTCAGCGGTCTTAGAGATTATTTTTTCAAACCTAAAAAAATCTTCGTGTTTAATTGCTATTTTTTTTTTTTGCATTTTTAACATAAAAACTGACAAAGTTATATAAGCCTTTGAATTTCAAATTTAATCAATCTAGCCCCATTTTACCTTATATGATATCTAGTTCGATATGTGTACCTATATAGGATAGGATATCTGTGTAGATTGGTGAGATTTGAAGCATTGCGATAGTAAATGGTCGTTAGACATTCCGATTAAGTTATATTTTTAAAATAGAATTTGATGATAAACTTTATTACACTTTTAACGTCCCATCATCATTTCCTTGCCCTTTTATCCCATTTACTTGGGGTCGGCGCAGCATGCCTTTTTCTTCCATCTCATCACTCACTTCTTTTCTCTTAATATCGTCTCACGCAGGTATTAATAAAAATGTTTAAAGTGAAATTAATAAATACAAGAAGTGTAACTAAATGACTCGGTGTCAAAACTTAATTTTAACTGAGCATGATGATTCGGTTTTAAACAACACATACCTACTGGGAATCACTTTCATATTAACCTTGAGAATCTGATATTGTAAGATAGTAAGCTAAGGGGACGTCTAGGAAACACTTATTGTGAGGTGGAAACTCTATCAACAAGCGAGCAGCATGACTTGAAGCGATGCTGCGGCCGTGCCTCGTCTACGCGAGCTCCTTCTTGTTGCTAAGCCAGTAGCTTAACTTTGCCAATTGAAAGCGACCACTGATTAATCCTGTATATTCTTGCATTCAATTGATTTGGATTATAATTGACGAACAATTCAGACGACAGAAGCAGTAGTTATAGTCTGGCAAAACAAGAGTAGAAAATAATAGGCGCGCCACTATTTATTTAAGTATATAAGTACATCCAAATCACATATCATTGACATAAATTAATCTTAAAATTATGATTCCGGCTTGATATTGTATACATTATAAATAAGAAACATTTATTTTCTAAAGTATATACGAGATGATAACTATAACATTAACTAAATTAAATTAAAACTAAGTTAAATCTAAAAAAGGCCCTCGAGGCATTGTACCGAGGATGCTGGCGGCATTTCCTCGCTGAATTGCAATGCTGATGCGTTGCGCGAGAAAACCGCCAGCTCTTCGGTCACCAGTTACGTCAACCAGACGTTTCGCGATTTCCGCAAATAACTTTTGCGCACTGGGACCCCATGGACCGAGGGTCTCGACGCCAAAAGGTACAAAGTTGTACTCTCTGCCGAGGCCACTATATTTAATGCATTATAAATTACTTCCCGAGTGGAATTATTTTACTCGTTGGAATTTTTATTGCATTTGAATGCTAACAACTCGGTGAAATTAAATAAATACGGTACAATAACACACATGACTACACGTCTACTAGCTTATGACAAGTTTAACGAAATTCAAAATAAAATGTTCCGTTTGTCGACTTTTTTGCCAAGCTGTACCTATATCTTGCATAAACTTGATGGATCATAAATTGATATATATTGAACAAAATTGAACATTAATTGAATATAAATAATTATGAGTAATATCACCCTTATAATAAAATCATTAATATCAGAAAATTGGTAACAAAATAAGGAAATGAGATTCAGCTTGAGGCCATATTATTACAAGGGGTACTAACTAGTATGCTTACTTATTTTAATAAAGGGTACAATATGTGTGACCCACACTGTCCACCACATATTAGATAACATGTGTTTATTATTCAGAGCCATTTCATAGCACCTTAAGTCTTGTGGTGTTAACATTAACACCATAAAAAGTGACTTTATTCTTTTATGGATATATAATTTTTATAATTAAAGAGCTGTGAAAAAAGAAAGCAAAATGGGCACGATAAAAAACAAGTAAAACATTTACCAGCCCTTTGGCAAGTGCAGTGGAGGTGTGAACGCGTGCAAATGCCCGGAAGCGCTGTTAAAGGCATTATTACCCGGACGGTCGCGCCGCAAATAAATCGTCTGCCGAGCGGCTCTTTCGATTATCCTCAAATCTTCATTACATCGACGTATGCCTCATGCGCCCGGTATCGTATGGGGGTTCCATGTGCATTACGGAGCCTTTGCTGTTAGTTTTACTGAGTTTTATGCACTTTTCACAAGCTTTTTATTAGCTTGCTTTTCGTATGTAATTATGAAAAAAAGTTTAAGTATAGCCGTAGGCTCAAAGGACGGACAAATGGTAACTTATCAGCAGAGCCTAAAAACCGTTTCGTTCGATTCGAGAAAAATTGTTTCAATTCCTCTAGGCATGAAAAAATAGACAACCCAATTTTAGTACGTTCCATAGGCTTCATACTTTCGATTGGTATAAAATTTGATCGTCAACTATTGAGTGTAATGAAAAAAAAGTGAATTTTGTTTTTATCCTTGTCAGGCTATATGTAAAGGCATGTATTTAATTCGATATAAAATACTTTTCATTCATTAAACAGATGGGTGAAGGTCGAGCCTCTATTCGTATCTCCTACAAATACTAAACGAAATAAGAGGTTAGATAATAATACCGAGAGGCGAGGTATCGTTAACAAATTACATCGTCGTGATGAAAGCTATCTCCATAATCCAGCCATGTAGTAACTAATAGTATGTATAGTCATGTAATACCTGCCCTTATGTCAAAGCTATTTATTTTAACAGTTCTCTCAGTGTTGTATGTAGAGTGAAGGTCATATATATATAATTATATACCTACGTCCCCGAAGGTTCAACAATATCTCAGCAACCTTAAGCCGCTTACAATAAAGTCATGTTCACATATATTAGATCATTGGTCCGTTCGTGCTCGACTACATCCACCTAACTACCTAGGCTATAAACAGTTTTGCTTTTAAACTTAGTTACTATGTAAAATATCGCACTGTCGTATACAAAAAAGCCGGAACGACCAACGAAGAGGAAAGAGGAGAGAAAACATTTTGTTCCTCATTAGTTTAAGTTACAAGTGCGTTTCGTATCAAGCCTTAGTTATTTTGCTCGAACGCTCATATTACGGATTGAACATCGCAAGAAAATTTCACCCGACATGTTTCCAACTCTGCGAAGCAATGAAACTTCAGTTCAATAACAAACTTTTAATGAAACACTGTTAGTTGATCTCCGTATGGTGTGTTTTTCATTAAAATGGTTTTACGAATTTAACTCAGTGCATAAAAAGGCATGCATTAAATAAGGGGTTTTATGTGCTTATGAGTAGTGGGAAACCAAGCATTAAGGCATTGGCAAATGCTGCTCTTTTCGTAATACGGCGGAGCCCTTTAGATTAACATAGTTTTTAATAAAATTATTACTGTGTGCTTATTTTTTTGAACTGTCCGGGCGATAGGCGTTTGTAAATAACTACCCACTTATTGTGTATTCAAGTAATAAATATATTCACTAACTTCCATCGGCTCGGGATCCGGCTCGATTCTGAAATTACGGTAAGGGAGTGGTAACGTTTGAGCCACTATAGAAATCAACAAATTGCCATATGCGTATAATGCATTATAGTCTGATATAAAACGTGATTTTGGCCTATATGACAGTGACCTTAACATGACTTCTGTCAAATATGCTGGACTGAAAACCGACCCTGCCAATCCGATGCTTCAGTTATTGAAAATCGGTTGTAAAACTTTGAAAAATTATTTTCCACCAGTTGACGAGTTTTGTGTATAATTGGCTACACACGTCTCGGAAGTGGCCAGTGGGTTTATTCGCGCAATGGCGGACGCGCCCACCGGATATTGATTTACAGCGGCCATTCGGGCCGCTTCCGGGTGCAGCCTGATACACTGCCACATTTGCTTTGTGAACCTGTGTACGCCATGATTAAATTAAATGGGCCAGGGGACAAATTAGGCACCTCATTTGTGCCGTTCTCGTTCGTCGCTGGCCACGGATTTAATTTTACGAGTAACGTTATTATTTTGAAATAGAGAACAACACAGGTATAAACATAAAAACCGGCCAAGTGCAAGTTAGACTCGCGCACAAAGGGTTCCGTACCATTATCTATAAATTATTGATATCGAGCAAAAATAGGCAAAAATGGCGTTATTTTGATGGGAGCCCCTATTTAATATTTATTTAATTTTAATTTTATTGTTTATTGTTAAAGTTAAGATACAACTGAGTATTTTGTGAATATTTCAAGTACGTACCTGTTGCCATTATTGTTTTAACACTATAAAGATGTTTTAGGTCGTCGTACTATTAGAACCTTTTCGTATGATACCCCACATGATAGTCACCTCACTTATAATTTAGATTCCTTGTATATGGATCCTATTTCTTTTAATTAAATAAACATTCACGGTTACATTTTCACCTTTAGTAATGCTATAAGGGCTTGGTTTTTCTTAGTTCAACGATAAGTAGCCTTATAGGTCTCACCAGTGTGTCAAAATCAAATCCAAAATTGCCATATCTTTTGATCTTAGAAGGTTGATTTTTTCGCAGCTCCAATGTATTGCAGATTTGAGTATATAATTTTATTTTAACTTTAGAAATTTACCTATACTATGCGTCTGCCTGACAAAAAGGTTCTTGACAGAGGGATAGACACACAGACAGACGAACAACGATGTGATCCTATAAGGATTCCTTTTTCCTTTTGAGGAAAAGGACTCTAAAAAGGGAAAACCTTAGAAATGTTCTTATATTATGATGACAAAACTTGAAAAGACATAATTTCATTTCAAAAACGTTTATACAGTAACCTCCCGGTATGTGTAAGCTTTACTTTACGTATCCTAACTAATAACTATGTAGCTACAGCGAGTTGATACGCCGCCCGCCCCGTGTTCACAAGCAAGCATAATAGGTAAATCCAAACAGTGGGAATCGTGCAATGCTCGTTAAACGTTTGATATGGTATGAATAACATCACAGGCCCGTTTCAAATGGATGAACCGCATACGGGACCGTGTTTACGGATCACTGTGGACCTACGCTTCATTTGCACAGGTAACGGATGCGGCATTTTTTAATCAGTTCCTATTATCGTCTTTGCTTTAAAAATACGTTATTAAAACAAAAGCAGCTTCTTTGTCTTATCAGCGAGCAATTTTAAATACAGGCATAATGTGTCGGTCCCAAGCAAAAGGTTCAACTTTATCTATGTCAATAAGGACAACAGACAACAGGTTATGATGCAGTTTTGGAAATCCCGCCTTATTAAAACCGCCAAAGCTTATTAAAAACCTTTGACTAAAAAAATACAAATACGATTTTTTATGACTATTTTATTTATATGGTGATATTTAAGTTAAGATAGATACAAAAGAAAGTAGATTTATTTCAAAGACCATATAATTGATTCTTGGTATATGAAAAACTGGTGAAATCACCTTAAAGATTAAATGAATTTATAAATACGTGATTCGGCTACGTTACGTTCAGGTATATCGTAACAATGTAAAACACATGTAGTAAGTCTATCGAAAGTGACATCAAATCATTTCAAAATACAGATTTCCCAAAGGCCTGCTAATAATTTCAGAGCTACTCTTTTCCAATGTTTTATTTGCCGACTGTTACATTTAAAACATTTCTAATTCGACGTATTTCCGATATGGAGCGACGCGCGGGCGCGATTCTCTCACTCCACAGATCACCTGAATGTGTACCACTTAATAACTCACATCCTCTCGCGGTTCACTGGGCATCCGCTGGATCGTCACATATCTCTAAATATGGCCGGCGGACCGTAGCGGCCGCCGCGCCGTCGGATTACAAGCCCGCCATTCCCGTACCTCGGTGATTATAGCGAACTATGCTTGTTTTATCGCCGTTTGTGATTTTGAACACTAATCTGGCCATGTGAGAAGCACAGGTGGTTCACTCACAGAACTTGTTGATTTGAGCCCTAATTATTGCATATAAATGTCTATTAGGTGCCAATAAACGGCTGGTAATATGAGCGTATGATTTTGTTTTAGGCAAATATTATTAATATAAGAATCGAAACGAATCCAGGTTTTTTTTTTCCTGCGTCGTCGGTTATCTTGGAGTTAAAAACTAACCACCTGCTATATACATGCAATGAAATCTAGACACACGGCAGTGTGTCCGCCAAGTTCGAGCAAAAAAAAGCGACACACCGGCCGTGGGTTATATTACACGAACCATTTCGGGCCACTTTCGACCACCCTATAACTCAAAACATATTTTATCTATTACGCATATGAAATTTCGAGTGTCTGTTGACATCCCCTTAATTGTCTAGAATACAAAATTTCATTATTCTACCTGTGAGAGATATTTTGCCAAGTTACATCATTAAAAAGTACTGTCAAGTGTGCATTCCTATAACTATTTATGATTTGAGGTATTTTTATGGAACTTGGTACTTATTCAGATCTCACTTCTTTTATAGGCGAAGCATTCCCATAGTATCGAACTTGGCAGCCTTTCACATTTATGTTTTTGATGGGTTACTAATGCAGTTGTTATTGTTTTACCTGTTTACTAACTAAAACTCTAACAGACGCTTACATTAAAATTAGTTTTATTATTAATCTTTTAAAATTATCGTTCTAATTTTCTAGGTAGGTAGGTACAGTCGTCATCATCTAATAAAGACAATAGAGACGTGTTCAGATATTTTGTGAGCACTTTCGCCGTTCCGATATATCTGATGGCGACCGAACAAGTATTACTGTCGTAGTTGACGAAGCATAATTTGCAACGATTCGCCGTACACGTTGTTTGAGGAATTGGTGCAAATTATATTTTTTCAACTACATATAATGCGATTGCGATGCACACATTAAAAATGGTTAAAGTTGTGTAGCATATTATGCGAAGCAGTTGTTTAAAGTTTATATTGTATGAACGTGTATAAATAAGGCTTTCGCCTAACAAGATAAAAGTACAAGGAAACTATTGAAGAGTTTAATAATATTCATTGGGCCCGGGCAATTTTCCGGGCGAGCGGCGTCGCGTCTTTGATCGCGTCGACTGGCCCGGGAATAGTCGAATTGATGGACTAACAACTAAGTAACTCCTTGCACAAAAGGTATACACAAATACACATACTTAAAATATAAGTAACATGATAAATTTATCTACACAATTGACTTTGAATAGGCCGCACAGAGATATTTATCGAGCTACACACACTAAAAGCATTTTCCAAATACTTGTTCCCCAAAGTGATTCAATTTTACACCCCAAATAAGTGAGTCTCGAACACGTGTAGGTCGGTAATCTGGCGGCCGGCAAGGGTTGCCATCTTGGAGCGAGTGCGCTGCCTTTTAAACATTATTTCCGGACGGGCTCATTATGTACAGCACACTGATCACATGAACCCACTCCGTTCCACTAAACACTTCATTTTAAGGAGGTTCATTAGGTAATTTGGCGTGTGTCATCTCGCTAATTGGTTTAATGATAACCAGCCAGGTGTTTAAAATTATGTTTGCACCATTTTGAGGTAACATAATTTGCAGAGCATTTATTTACTTTTGTCTTATATTTTCCGGGAAAAGGAAACTAAAATACACAAGAGTTTTTGCGGAGATTGCTTTTAGCCCTGGTGATATATTAAATTTATTGGTAAGCGTCGCCCGTTAAGTTATTTTGTCAGTGTATAAAATACTTTATCAATAGATAAATGTTCGTATTTTATTAGTTTATTACGTTGCTAAATCAATGGGTAATTTTGTCGACTTGTTTTACCGTAGGGCCCAGTTGGTAGGCCAATGTTAGAAGAAATGTTAATACCTTATGCAGTAAATTTATTGACATTACTTAATGCGGTAACGTCTAACAAATATTTATAAAATCAGGAGTTAAGAGACCTTACGGCAAGTCAATCAAATATACCTACGTAACAATTTTTATAATAGTGGTTTCACAAATGTTTACTTTGATGCTATCGATATCGTTGGGAACCGGCAATTGGCTTTTTGTATCATATCTATGTAAGTATCTGTAGTTAGCTGTTGGTTCCCCAAATATAAATAAATAAATAAATTATATAGGTATTACATTATTGTATACCGAGAGTACCTTTTTTAACCGTCTTGAAATGTTTGTTACCTCTGAACTCCGTCTTTTAAATAGTCGTTTCGTATTTTTTGTTTGTTTGTAAGTATACAGGGTGTAAATAAGGTGTTTTAGACATTTAATAATATGAGAATATGACTCCGGTTCAGTCTACATCATTCCTTATCGAATAATTAGAACGACGAATGATTTAAATCAGTTGGTGGGCTTATGATATCAATTTGGGCATTTTCAAATAATTAACAGACTGACACTGAGTTAATTTTGAGTCCCCGCAATTAATTTAAATGCCTATTAACACGATTGAAGTAAAAGTAAAGTAAGATAACACGTCACTAGGTTGCTGAAGTGAATGGTGTTGCTGAGTGATAGAGTGGCGTAATAAGTCGCTTACCTTGAAGGCGAAGGGCTCTTCAGTGGACACCGGAGCACCCTCGACGCGCTACACTAATACGCCCCATTGGTAGGCTTGTGTATCCACTTCAGGTTTGTTCCGCTCCGCTTAAGCCAATCTGTGCCCACGACGTGGCTGATGTTCGTTTTCATTATAGATACTGGCTGATATAAATATGGGTAAAGACACATTACAGAAGGTATCGGTGATGCTCAATTTTTTTTAAGTGAATAGGATTTACCTATTTGTCGTCTCGTGGACTGATTATGCTTTGTTCAGGTTTATAACGCAAGAGGTCAAAAGTAAATGTTATCTTATTTATTTACTTATTAGAAATACCTACTGTAGAAAGATTGTAAGGTAGTGCATTTTTGAACCAGTAATTTAAGGGGACTAGTATGTTTATTTGCGATGTACAGCTGTCCTCCCTTTCGCGCTCGTATGTTTAACAGTAAGGGACGAATACTCTGTACCTAGGAAATAAGCGCGATCGTGCTAGCTAGTCGGGGATTATACCTATGTACTCAAAACAAAGTCTAGCTTAACCTAAAGCCTTAAATACCAAATTCCACAGTATAATAAAAAAACACTATGTAGACACTTTTTCAAATTGGTCCATAGATCACGTGTGCCTTGATCAGGCAACAAAGCGCGTGTGCGCAGTGTCACGGGTCGCGGGGGCGCTTCCGTCGTCGCGCCCTTCCGGCCTGCGCGGGCGCCGAGCGTGACCGCTATCCATTATAATATCTCATTGTCCTGAACCATCGATCAGACAATTACACTTCGCATTCCAATTTGACGTCAATACGCCTCGTGCTCTCGCTGCTGCACGTTAGCTTAGCGCGAGTTGATGCTAGTGCGCGACAAATAGGTATCAGACCAGAATGAGAAATCTAAGTCGCAGATAGACCCCCTGAACCATATGCGCACGCAGAGAGAACCTAACTGTCCATTAAATAAATGTATCGAGATTTAATTTCGTTCGTCTATGAGCGATGATACTGATAATCAGTTAAAACTGTGTGTTAACCGAGGGCGGTACAACTTACGACGGAGCACATAAAAAAAGAGATATATTTTGTCCGAAGCATCCTTATTCTGAAAATTCGAAATTCCAAAAGCCATTTTCCTTTAACCGAAAAATTGGACGCAAACGATTTGAAGTATATTTAAATGGCATTCTTTGCGGGAGGCCTACATCCGGGGACCGATTTTTGACTTTCGAGCGCTCGAAAATCAAATAAAAGTAAATACGTTTGTAGTGTCTAAATGGGGCATATTCTTTAAATAAATAAATAAATATTAAGGGACAATCTTACACAAATCGAACTAGCCCCATAGTAAGCTCAATAAGGCTTGTGTTACGGGTACTAGGCGACGATATATATAATATATATAAATACTTAAATACATAGAAAACATCCAAGACTCAGAAACAAATATTCATGCTCATCACACAAATATTTGCCTTTCCCGGGATTCGAACCCAGGACCTTCAGCTTCGTAGGCAGCGTCACTACCCACTAGGCTATCCGGTCGTCAAACGTCAACTTTCTACCAATAGAATTGAATACGAGCGGTCAATACCACCCGTTTTTTAATTTTCTATCGCTATTTCAAAATAGCATTTCAATATTTTTTTTCAGTTTTCGAGTGAAAGAGTCGAGCGCTCCAAAGGCAAAAATCGGTCCCCTGCAGTGGACATCATTGGGCTGATATTTATTTAATAGTATGGCATACATTATTTAGACTTTTTGGGGTTCCGTAGTCAACAAGGAACACTTATAGTTTCGCCATGTCCGTCTGTCCGTCTGTCCGTCCGTCCGTCCGTCTTAGGCTTAGCTCAGTAACCATTACTACTAGAAAACTGTGACGGCATGGGTATATAAATCAATCACGCCGACAAAACAGTACAAAAATCATGAAAAAAAAATATTTTTTAGTTTACCTCCCCTACATCTAAAGCGGGGATGTATTTTTTTTTCTGGTTCAACCCGCATTGTGGAGTATCGTTGGATAGCTCGTTCATAAGTGGGATTTTGAAAACCGTTTTTCAAATCAGTGATTCTTTTGCGAAATATTGGGCTTTCAAGCCCTAATTTTTGTTGGGGTCATGTCCCCCCCCCCCCTGCAGGCTAAATGGCTCCTACTGGGGATGTGAAAAAAATCGTGGTAGTAGTACATATAATGAATTTAAAAGAAAAACTATCACGGATAAGAAGGCATAAGTAGTTAACGAGTAATAGTCGATCAACTTAATGTGTACTTGGAAAGGCCAATTTTCGTACAAATTCGGCCGACGCAACCACACTTCACGTCGATGTGACAGACAGGCAACTACGGAACCCTACACTGCGTGTGGCCCGACACGCACTTGGCCGGTTTTTAAAAGTTTGTCACTCTTTAGTACCACCCAGGGGACACGTGTAGGGTTGTTGTAGGTAGATCCTGCGGACGCGACTAACAGTTGTTCCCTCTGATGATATGATATAGTATTGTATCCCATAAAATGGAAAATTCCTTCAGCGGAGTATGGTCTTAATAAAATTTATGATGCACTAAAATACGAAAAAATGTTCTGCGATATATGCAAGACGGATTCCATTTTAATACCGTAATTCAAACAGAACCACTAATAATTTACCTACAACAGAAAATCTACATACTTTCCACTTCATCCAAATCATCTGTTCCACTTCACTCAAAGTATCAGTTCCACTTCAACAAATGGATGGTTTCTGAGAGCATACCTATATGCATGATTTACTATAGAAAATAGTATTTAATTTACAGAAATCTATAAAATGTATGAATTAATAACCGAAACATGATATGAAAAAAATATTGACACTTGGCCTTCGCCTCATCATCAAAAACGTCAATTTGACAGTGTCAAAAATAGGAACTTAAATATCGGGGACAATAGTTTTGAGTACTCTCCTCAATTCCTTCTGTTTTCGGAGTTTTACCGTTTTTACGAACTCCGATAATTGGTCCAACGGAACATTTTATAAAATCACTCGGTTTTTACCCGTCTGATTCAGCCATTTTCTCAAAGTTCAATTCTAAATAAGTACAAACTTGTACCTACTTGTGTAAGTCTATACTAAAGTGCATCAATAAAATTGATGTGCTGCTTACATAAACGAAGCCAAAAAGACGTATGCCATTAAACTTAACGTATGCCAAGGCGATGTACTTACTGTTTTATTTCCAATCAGTTACAATTTTACAAAGCACCTAAATGCACTTAAGGGCATATTTTGTTGGATGTTTAACAATGTCACGATAATAAGAGGACGGGTATAAACCAATTAGGTGGCAGCTACTGGAAAAGCTTTTATAAAGTAATTAATGCATTCAGTTAAAATGACGTGAAAAACAAAGGGGTATCAATTTAATCGTGACACGCTAATGGCCGATACCACCTGAGCTGTTTTAAAATATTTCCCTTTATTGAAGTTATTTGGTAATTTACGTCCATTAAACCTATGTTTGAGTACCTACATGTTTATAATGAAGTTGATGAGATGCTTCAGCGTAATTATAGTATGTCCGTAATGTAACAAGTGCTTTCGACGAGTTTTATATAAAAATGTAGAATAATTCCACTGGAATTATTCATTGCACGCGGTGCTTCCAGTAGAATTTTTATACATTTTAATATAAAAACTGAAATAGTCCCCGTAAATGATGCAGTTTTACTTACATTGAACAGTGTTTATTTGTTTGCACGTCTTTCTTAGTTACATCGACATGCGCGCGCCAACTAAATGGTTGCGTCGGCCGAATTTATACGAAAGTTGGCCTTTTTTATTTATTTTTATTTTATTTATTTATTTAATAAGTAGGATTTATTGATACAAAAGATTAAACATAGCCCCACAAAACTGTATTAACAGTTTGACTCTGGGAACGGCTCTAGGTTAGACATACATTAATATAAAAATCAGTGTAATATACTGTCCATAAATCAGATATACATACATACTAAACCTTCAAGAGTTACATAAGTACATTTTAAGTTGGTCGACTATTACTCGGTCACTAGTTAAGTATGCCTACTTAGCCGTGATAGTTTTCCTTTGAAAATCATTATATGTACTACTGCCACGATTTTTTTCACATTTCTAGTAGCAGCAATTTAGCCAGCAGGGGTACAACATGACTCGATCAAAAATTTGGGCTTTAAAGCCCAATATCCCGAAAACTAATCACTAGTTTGAAAAATAGTTTTCAGAAACCCACACTATGGGTTTAACGAGAAAAAAAATTACAACGCCACTTTAGGTGTAGGGGGAGGTACCCCAAAAACATAGTTTTTTTCAAGATTTTTTACTGCTGTTTTGTAAGCGTGATTGATTTATATACTCATGCCGAATTACAGTTTTGTAATAGTAATGGTTACTGAGCTAAGCCGAAGACAGACGGACAGACGGACGGGCGGACGGCCAGCCGGACGTGGCGAAACTATAAGGGTTCCTTGTTGACTACGGAACCCTAAAAGAACCGATCAATTGCTAGTCTGATAATTCTTATTTTTTGTAGATTAAAAGAAAATCTATATAGAGTAATACGTATTTTTCCTGTAGTAGGAAAAAGTTTTTGCTTGATGAACTTCGGAGATAACAGGGGAAGGGTATCTTTTTCAATATTTTCGTTCGTAAATCGAAATTATTGTAATTTAACGACTACAAGATCTCCGTAACACAAACGATTGTGACGTTTTCCATTATTAAGTACCTGATGTCTGAAATAACCTGTATATCTTAAATATCAGATGAAATAAACGTGATTCCCAGCAAGCCGTAACGGATGCGTTTTACGAAAAACAAGCAGGTTTAAGTAATTATAAAAAAATAATATCATGACTACCGGACAAAAGCGTACTATAAAGTAAGGAACACGTTGTTTATGAAGTAAAGTTTTTTTAAATGATGTATTTTTTTATATTTTACATATTTTGTTTGCAGTCGGGGGACCAATTACATAAATATCTAAAGCGTAGACCCCCCGACGGCGCACAAAATGTTTAGCCCTTACTGGTTATTCTTAAAAAGTCTAAACCGACGGTCAAGCACGTAAAATTTCATGCTAATAAATAGGCTCAATATATCCGAATTTTTATTAAAACTTCTATTCACTAATTTTACTAATATAAGAAATGAGGTCACCAAACAGTTACGCACCTCCATAGCTCAAATAGGCACACAAAATGCCTCCATACGTTGTCGCTATTCATGTGGTTAAAATTCGTCAATAGTATGCAGTCGTTATTCAGAGAAGGTCGGAAACAATTAAACAACAGTAGCATTGGTCAGCCGAGCGCAGATCCGCGTGATTCGAGCGATGCCCTACTGCTTCACTCCCAGATCACATGTGCCTATGTTACAAAATAATCCAGCTTGCCACTGTGGCAAACGATTTACAAACTTATGCCAATGACCTTAATGCTCATTACAGAAGCGCACATATTGGCTCGCGACAAAATTTCAAATGCATTTAATGTGGCGATCACGGGTCATTGGGTTAGGTACTATTGTCATTGCGTCATTATTTTGACGCTTAAGTAGTTGTTGGTGACCCGCGGCTTATGAAGTTTTCGGATTGGGAATTGACCGTGTGGTCTATAGAAAAACATGCATTTTGTGCCGCGGTAGTTCCCTATTATCTTCGTCAAATTTAAACCTATGAATATTTTCTAACATCTATACTTACATTAATAAGGAGTTTTAATGTGCTCAAATGTTAAGTTTTTGTATTTTATTTTACATAAGACTTAGTAGCCTAATACAAATCAAAGTATGAAAATTGTTTAGGAAGTAGGTGTTAAATAAGGTAACCTATTTAAAAACGATATGAAGTTGATAATATTCGGCCGCAATAAGATTTGGAACGCGGCTCGATAATAGATATATGGGGATAATAGGAATTGTAGCTCTTATTTTATATTTATTCTTATGTTATTCACACTGAATTTTCCAGGGCCTTGATGCAGATTGTAATGCTGTGTAAATTTTCTGTTTGAATAAATCAATAAATATCTTGGCCGGTAGCGCATGAGTACATATTGGGTTAGTACGTTTAGTTAATATTTATGAATAGTCCTGTCTTGAATATTTTCTTCGTTATTAAAAATCAAGTAGCGACATGGAAAGTTCATATATTATAAACATGTAAATATATATCATATCATATTGTTATCTGTTGTAAAATTGCATTTATTACGCGCATTGTCATTAGTACATGTACTAAGGACAATGCGCGCACAATAAATGCATATGCATATGCGTAAAATAAAAGCTTAATAATACCGAATTATGACGGTGTGTCTAAGGTTAAGTCTGCCTTTTAAGCCTAGCAATAAATCAGGAATGCTTTGACTTTGTCACGAGCAACGATAGCAAGAGTGTAAAGTTTACCTGGGCACGTGGTTAAAGTACACAGGGTTAGGTACACAGCGCCGACGTTACTGTACCTAACTAGTTTGTATCCCAGCTAAGTGCGCCTGGCTCCTCGGTGGTAGTACTTAACCTAATATTCGATAATTGCATCAGGGTAGCGGCATTAATTAACTCGCTCTCTGGGTTGGTCAGCTAAGACGCCGTAGCGAGACGTGCTTTGTGGTTATCCTCAAACGCACAGCCATGAGTGACTACTCAATCTATTACACACGCGCGTGGTTACGTGGTACATGTGCATGTTTGAACCATATTGCACAATTAATTTACTAGCTAGAGAAACAAATCACTTGCCAGGACTTTTTTATTGGGACGTCCGTGAATGAGGTCAATAAAACTTGTGTTAAATTGTGAAATTTTCTTATAATAATCAATAATATTTGGGTATTATTTAATGCTACTTAACTGGCTAACTATGTAACAGACTACTATATTATAACTAAAAATACGTATTAAACTACTTGTGTTGTGTTTCCATTTAGCCTACTGGTTCGACACTTATCAAAATCGATATTTTATTTTACTTATTGACCAAAAAAGCGGTACTTTCTGCCCGGGAACGCCACAGGGCTATTATTCGCTACGCGCTAATGCGGCTAACCCCGCCGGTCACCCGTCACGAAACTAGACTACGTGTTACGTACATCGCGGTGTCAAGATATGTTTGTCGGTGAGCGTTGAGGTGAGCTTAAAACAAGTTACAGAATAGGGGGACTGCTCTAATGCTCCGACCCGGGTTTATAGGCAGAATCCCACATATCAACGAAGCACACGCTCGAGTGGAACCGGTAGAACATAATTAACGGCAGGCTAATGTGGCCGAGTATGGTCCAAGCGACTTTCCCGTAGTAAGCGTATCTCTCGTCGAGGCTCTCGGGGCTCTTGTAGGAGAAGGTGTTGAGGAGCCACATCCCCACGTTGGCGATGATGAGGAACATGAGGAGCTCGCGGCCCGGCTTGCTGCGCCGGAGTTTGCGCCGGTTGCTGCAGCGGCGTAACCCGTCCACTAAGAGCGCGGTTTGCAGTATTACTTGGATCATCTGTAGAAAAAGTTGTGTTAGGGTCTCCCCACACCTATCGACGCGGAATCGGCTTTCGCCGAGTGGTTTGTACCACATTCCTCGAGTTTTGTTCGTAATCCCGTCGAGGGACGTCGCTTCACGGCCGAGCCGATCGACGTTTTTTTCGCTCTCATTGCGTGGACATAAAGAGTGTTTGATCGGCAAACGCCGATTCCGCGTCGATATGTGTGGGGGACCCTTATAAGTTAAGTATATGTGAGTTTGACCGTAAATGAGTATTTCTCAAAAAAATGCCGCTATTATTAATTGTACTTCTAGGAATTTTATGTTAACTATTTCCACTAAGAATCAGGAGCTCTTTCGACCCTGGTAGGACAAAAAACTGTCGGAAAGATATTTTTCCTATTGTGTTACCATTTACCTTGTACTTTGTATGGTGGTAACACAATAGGAAAGTTCAAAATTGCATGGACATTCTATTCTATTCTATGGACATTTTGGGACACTTTTTCTCCTATTGGGATGGGAAGAAAATTTGAGTAGAAATAACATAAAAGTTATAAATTTTTAAATGAAAGGAAAAATTTAAAAATTTAATGCTCCGAGCCGGATTTGAATCCCCCGGATTTGGATGGCTCGGAGCATTAAATTTTTCAATTTTTCCTTTCATTTAAAAATTTATAATTTTCTTTAGCAGCGTTACTGCTTAAAAACAAATATTAACATAAAAGTTGCAGAAAATCTCCGAGAAAAGCTCAAATATAGTTTTTTTTTCTAATTTAATCGAGCCAACTACATTGCGTTTGTGTAGTCGATATTGTATTCGTATTTCATGCTGTTGAGTGATATTTAAACGTTTACATTCGGAAATCTATATCAAATTCCAATTGAACTTAAAATTTTACAAACCCTCTCGATTAAGTAATTTAAATCTAACTATGAATCGAACCACCAAACTGATATATAAGTAACACGCAACAGAATTTAATTGTTATGCATACATAATATTTATTGAATTAAGTACCTATGATAACTGAGAGGGAATAGTACTTTATGTACCTACTTAGTTAATTTTTTAATTGAAATATTTACAACAAGTATTATATAAAAAAAGGAACGGATAGTTGTATGTAGAGGGGGGTTAGGTGGCGATGTTGGGTAGAGCTGCCCCGTCGTGGAAGCCGAAGAAATGTTTAACAGATCTGAATCTGTGCCGAGTCCCGCGAATACACATACTTGTGGCTCGGATTATGGATATTATAATTTTTGACCTTAACCAGCCCATTATAACAGTTAGGGGTAGTTGGTTCGTCCAATGATTCTAACTCCGTTTTTCATAAAACTTAAGAAACCTCTGTTAACCCGAATGTGTTATGTGCCTTTCTCACAAACACTAATGATTATCAAACGCAAAAACGGATTTTAACGAGATTTTAAAAGTGTAGTAGGTATTTTGGGACTATAATATGATTCGTTTTGTAATGTGGTTTAACGGACGCCTATAAATCAGGCCCTAATCATTATTAATTTAGTATCATTTTATCACGACATTTAAAAATTATATCTTCAAGGTAACATAAGATAAACTAATCATACTAACATAACAATGTGTGTTAGCGCCTCGTGACGTAGTACATGTACGTGTGCAGGTGTACGGGTGTGTGGGAGCTGTGTTTGTTGTCACTGTCATTGTCATGGCGGTCAGCGGCGATTCACCCATTTTATTTCGCGAAGCGCACTCATTGCCTCTTTAGCTCAGTGGCAGAGCACTGGTCTCGTAAACCAGGGGTCGTGAGTTCAATCCTCACAGGAGGCATCACTGTTAATGACTTTGTTTTTAGGGTTCCGTAGCCAAATGGCAAAAATCGGAACCCTTATAGATTCGTCATGTCTGTCTGTCTGTCTGTCCGTCAGTATGTCACAGGCATTTTACTCGAAAACCATAAGGTGTATTTGAATAAAAAAATGAGGATAGGGTGTATTTTGTTAACCGCTACATAGTTTTGCAATGAAATAACTAAAAAAGATTTTTTTTAGGGGTGCACTCCATACATAAAACCGAAAGTCAAAAAATATTTTTTCATTGCAAGCCCACGTGTGGTACATCAATCGACAGGCCTTTCAAAATAAATATAAGGTTTCTAAGCAATTTTTTGGATTAAGTGAATAGAGTCAGAGATAATCGCCCCGAAAGTCACTAAAATTGTGTCCCCCCCCTCTAATTTTTGAACCGTGTACTTTAAAATTATGAAAAAAATCATGTTCATAGGGCTTATAGAATTCTTTCAGCGATATTTGTTTTGAACAAGATCGGTTCAAAGGTTTTCGAGATATTTATAAAAAACTGCCTTCCTTAAAGAAAAGTACGTAAGTGCCATAAGTTTTTAGTAACGATATGACCTTTTTCATGTCAGACCCACCATACCCCTAGCAATACCCCTGGGGGTAGGGTGGGGCTGAACCATACCACCGTAGTGCTGTGCACTATATTATGCTTTATAATATTTATCCCAAATGTCCTGTTACCGTTATCGTATCACGCAGTGTAGTTGAAAAAGTTAGACTACCGTTATCTGTAGTAACCATTGATTTAGTATATAGAACTAGATGCACAATGTCAAGCAAATATGCCAAGAAATTTGCCACAGAGCCCCAGAATGACAGCTCTAGTACATTTCAGTAGTTGCTAAAATAGCTTTAACTTATAACCTGCATCAAGATATATGTTTCATAAAAAAAGAACTCAGTGTTTTAGACCTTAAGCACCATATTAGCAAACCAACATCAAAAGATTAAATACTTTTTAGTTTATTGAGAAATACAATGTGAATTGACTGCTCACGTCAAAACTTTAGTTAGCGTTTAGCGAATGAATGGAGTCGCGTTATAAATTTTATTTATTTCAACAGAAAGCACAAATAAATCTGGTTGCTTTATTTAACAAGTGGGGAATAAACAGTTTCAAATATTTGTACAAATATTATATATAAAACAATTGATGAGATTTCCGTAAGTACCTACACATAGTACAGCTGACAGAGTCCATAAAAAGAAGTCATTTTAGTTTCCTTGAAATAGATTCAGTTTTTTAAATAATTGTATTTTCGACCTGCCTTTACTTTTAATACTTTCTTTTTTGCGATGTAATGTAAGCGTACAGTCAAGTAGAGATCAGCTGTCGATTTTATTAAAACGATCCTATGGGTTTTGAACGTCACTCTCATGATCATCCGACATCTATAAAACGAGTATTACGAGATATAAGGTCAAAAATGAATGATGATGAAAATTGGCAACAATTTGCGCATATCCAAATGATGTGTTGGGATTGTATTATAGAATTTTATTTTAGTTCATTAATGCTATTAATTACCTTTTGCCAGAAGGCAGAAGATAAAGCTAAGTGTATTGGAAGTAATTGAAATTAAAATATGTAATATAAAGAAATGGGCTTAGGTACGTTTATGAGAGGTGTGGCAGTTTTAGTAAACCTGTTCTTCCATTTTTTGTCGTATAACCTATAATATATCCGAATCATTAAAATGAGCCGAACAAACGACCGCGAGTCGTTTGGTTTAAAAAAAACACCTCGACTGTCGCGTGCTATGACTGCAGCCCATTTTGCACGTCGCTGAGGATTTTTTGGAAATCTTAAAATGAAAACCATAATTATGTAGGTAACGACATCATAAAAAAAGTATCTATAGGTACCGACTCCTTAGATTTATGTTCCGTGACTTTGTCATTTGAACTAACAAAAATAATTATATCAAACATGTTCAAAACTATTAAATTACAATGAGTTTACACAAATTTAGTTATGTTATGAAAATAAATTATTTAAAGAAATAAATCCCATCTTTTTTCAAGTTTTTCTGTTGGTATTTACGCAGTTTGTTATTGACTGAACATTTCGACATAACTGACAACCAACAAGTCTCACAGTTGAAACCAGACTAAACCACAAAATAGATAATAGTACATGTACAGAAAGGACACTCCTTTGATCTTTACGAAAGGCGCTTTTTTCTCAGCCAAAACATTAAGATTTATGGCTCTCTGACGTCCCCAACGTTGGGGCACCGGCATGTACTTGTAGCGATGAACGTAAAACGCGGAGTGTCCCGCGCCTGACTAAACGCAAAAGAACCGGCCGATGCGATTGGCGGGTGTTAGGTGTACTACGACCCTACAGCGCGCGAGCCGAACGAGCGAAGCAAGCGTGCCGCGGCAGCGGCCGGCGAAGCGCCAGAACCGACTACGGATATTTTTTTCGAATAAAGTTAGGTCTTGCTTCGCTCGCTCGGCTCGCGCGCTGTAGGGTCGTAGTACACCTAAAAAATGGCCATAAAGGCTTTCGTTTTTTTCAGTTTAATGAAATTACAATTTTTGTACCTATTTCTTTTTCTATTTTTCCATCAAATCCCAGCACTACTAACGGTGGTATGGTTCAGTCCACCCTACCCCCAGGGGTATGGCTAGGGGGTATGGTGGATCTGACTTGACCTTTTTAATAGGGACGGAACCCTGGTTGTGCGTTGTCCGACACGCACTTGGCCGCTTTTTTTTATCAAGTAGGTACGTACCGATTACCTATAGCAATTTCATTTTCCAGTGATATTTGAATGTAATTAATTAAGCTACGGTAGCCTGGTGGTTCAGGCATGCGGCTGTCAAGCGGCGGTCGTGGGTTCGAATCCCGGCAATGTGTTTTTCGGAACTTATGTACGGAATATTTACCGTCAGCCGTTCGGTGAAGGAAAACATCGTGACTCGTGAGGAAACCGGTCTAATCCCAATAAGGTCTAGTTTTCCCTCTGGGTTGGAAGGTCAGATGGCAGTCGCTTTCGTAAATCTACTGCCTATGCCAAATCCTGGGATTAGGTGTCAAAGCGGGGACCCTGGGCTCTTTTAGGGGCATTACCGGGAATAACGCTAAGAGGATTATGATTTGAATGTAATTAATTGTGGAATACGAGGAATAATTATTTACTTGCTGTATAATATTGTTACCTACTTTTTACAAGCTTTTTATCATGCACTGTTCGTATGCAAGTAGGTATGTGAGTAAAAAAAGCTGTGTCACAGAGTAGATAATAGTACAAGTACAGAAGGGACACTCTTTTGATCTTTACAAAAGGCGCTTTTTTCTCAGCAAACATTAAGATTTATGGCCCTCTGATGTCGTCGACGTTCATCGCTACAAGTACAGTACATGCCGGTTCCCCAACGTTGAGGCACCGGCATGTACTTGTAGCAGGGATCGGATACCGGTATGTTCATTCAAACCGGTTTTGGCTCTACACCCCAAACCGAAATAAGCAGCGTTCTTGGTTTCGGTTACCGGTTTTAGAACGGTTACATGACAAAACCGTTTTTTAGCAGATTTCGTTTCTGTTGAAAAGAATAAACCGGTTTTCTACGACCGAGATTTAACGAATCCTTCTTTCGCATTTGTAATATTTGTATATAAAATAGATGGGCTATCTGAGTAGATAACGAATAATACTCTATGCATTTTAATCTTTCAGTTGTGTTGTATGGAAAATATCGCTTTTTACCTATATTCCTGCCCGCCACCTACACACCTATTTCTTGTTTACTGCTGTCATAGATATATACATATAACGGCGCGCGATTAATAATTTTCGAGGAATTATATTGGAATTCAATTAATCGAGTAATCGTGAATAGTGTTGAGAAGTTGATTATTTCTTTAAGCGGGTAGTTGTCGAAATTGTTGACATTAAGTTGATTTATTTTAAGAGCGGGTAGCCCCGAATGGCGTTGTAAGTGTCATGGCGGCGAGGGATGTCATTCGTTGACAGCGCCCCGCCCGTGATGGTCGCTTGCAAACCCATTGGCTCTTTAATCGAGATTTATTATTGCAATCCTGTTATCTTTGTAGTGTTTGTGAATTTAATTAAATAGTATAGTGATTGAGTTATATTGTGTGACTTTTATTTCGCTCATACCTGCACATGCATGCCCACACGGTCCGTAATGTCGGATCCGCCGTCAAACATGCATGTCCGGCCTCCTTATACTCCTACATATATATTACTTCGTAAAGATAGGCCCAACGCCCACGAGTAATTCGTCTAATGCGGTGGCCCGCCACGGGCAATCGCGGGCCACCGTGCCTTAGTCTTCAGCTGTCACAATGTGTCACAGTCACAGTATGTCAAGCGAATATTGTTCGGACAGGCGTATCTTTACTTTCGATATCATTGGCTGCTGTTTTTCCATTATACTATATCTCTTTGTTTTAAGATGTGCAATAAAAAGTTCTTGTATTGTATTGTTATTTAATCTTTATGTAGAATTGATCACTCGACAAGCCTTTATGACAGTAAAATTATGTAATGTTGACTTATTTTTTTTAATTTACAGATTATTTCTTATGTTTATGAGTATGCTTACTGAGCCAAGAGCCATAAATGTGTGAAGACCATATGCACTTTAATAACATAACACACATTAATATGATGCTTTATGAATTTCTAGTTCCGTGCTTAGAAAATAGAAATGGGGTAATTTAGGCAAATAAAAACAATATATTTTTCTCCTAAATGTTTTTTTGTGGTTTCGTCATGTAGTTAACAAAACATGGAGTAGATTTTGGATTATTTCTTCCTTCCCATGGTTAAAATCAATTTTATTTATTGCATTTGATGCCTAGCTAGCTCAGACCAAGAAAAAAAGACAGACGGAGCGTTACGAACAGTCAAGTTAAGCCAAACAACATACAAACAAAACCAAGCTACATCAAGCTTAGCACACGCTTACGCACACAGTTACAAACAAAATTGCACAAAACTCTTCAGCACGTGTCGCAATGCTGTCAAGATCAGATATTTCGAGTTTTGTGCGATTTCATTTATTTGGCATGTGCTAAACTTATGGGGCTTGGTTGAAAACTGGTTGGTTTCACTAGACTGTTCGTAACGCTCCGTCTGTATATTTTCTTGGTCTGAGCTAGCTAGATGTCAATGTCAATCAATCAAACATTTATGACTTTATCACAACAAATAGGAGTAGCGTCATGCGATAGCAGTGCATTGGTGGTTGAAGAGACTATTATAGATAAGTAAATTGATTGACAAATAATGTCATCTTATTTACCAGTTCAATAAAGTTACACGGAACGTTTTAAATTCTGTTCTTCTTGAATAACGATAACCGAAATAAATTCGTTCCCTATGAAAACGTTACTGTTGTATACGGGTTTACAAATGAACGAAAATTTGATCGGTTCACGAAACAAATAGATCGGTTTTTTTAAACCGGTTCCGATCCCTGACTTGTAGCGATGCACGTAAATCGCGGAGTGTCCCGCGCCTGGTTGTGTTTAAAAATTACCAATCCATTTTTCAGCCGCTTGCCCTAACTCACATTGCACAACCACTCCAATTTACGTACCTACCGGCTTTTAAATAAGTTGAGATTTGACAGTTTAATTGCATGGATGACAAATTTAACCCTATTAGGCTGCAAATCAGTGAGGCAGTTAAAAAGTCTACCTACCTACACATATTAAAACCAACAATTAACTATTGGGCACTTGCTAAAACTACGGTAAATAAAAGTTTGTAAATATATGACTCACCATGACTACTAAATCTACAGTTTTCACCACGTTGAGGTAATATGTGGTAGCCACCAGAGAGAGCACTGTTTCCAAAAAGAAGGCGGGTATGCAGATGAAGAGCAGGATGTCATCAAGCAGAGAGATAGGATGTTCGTTGATGTCCAGCTTTCTCGTCTGGAAGTACGCGAATATGGCCGCGATGAACATAGCTGCATGCAGGGCCAGTTTTGTGGAGTCATTCATAATATATCCAGTCTCTAAAAGACTCCTGAAATCACAAAACGTATTTAGAACATCAATAGATACGCTGTTGTCCACTAGAATCTCCTAGCCTGATCCCCCAGGGGAAAAAACGGTTAGGCTGTTAGGTGAACTGCGAGCGACCCTACAGCGCGCGAGCCGAGCGAACGAAGCGAGCGTGACGCGGTAGCGTCCTGCGAAGCGCCATAACCGAACATTATCATTTTTTGCTAGTTAAATATAAAATAATTGCCGCTATGTTCCCCTGGGTGATCGGGGTCAGGTGATTAACTCGGATAATGTGATAAATACTAAGAATTTACTGGAATGTCAATATTATTGCGAATATCAAAATTGTTTGGATTATGCTTCTATATTTTGTGTACCGCGTGGTAATAATAACTGTCTTAGGAATCTTCCTGCTACCCAAAGGTTGTCTGAAAGAGATCGCTTTAAGGTGATAATACCGCAAATTGTTACCATTACTTATTAAGGGGGCGTTTCGGAGCAGCGCCGCGCGAAGTTTAGATTTTTAGCGCTACTCACACAACGATAGAGGCTCGCGCACCGCACACGCACACATGCACGTATACACAGTGGGGCGTCGGACTTTGACTCGCCAACAAAATTGTATCTTTGGATTTTGTTACCAAATATAAAAAGCGGCCAAGTGCGTGTCGGACAACGCACAACCAGGGTTCCGTCCCTATTAAAAAGGTCAAGTCAGATCCACCATACCCCCTAGCCATACCCCTGGGGGTAGGGTGGACTGAACCATACCACCGTTAGTAGTGCTGGGATTTGATGGAAAAATAGAAAAAGAAATAGGTACAAAAATTGTAATTTCATTAAACTGAAAAAAACGAAAGCCTTTATGGCCATTTTTTAGGTGTACTACGACCCTACAGCGCGCGAGCCGAGCGAGCGAAGCAAGACCTAACTTTATTCGAAAAAAATATCCGTAGTCGGTTCTGGCGCTTCGCCGGCCGCTGCCGCGGCACGCTTGCTTCGCTCGTTCGGCTCGCGCGCTGTAGGGTCGTAGTACACCTAACACCCGCCAATCGCATCGGCCGGTTCTTTTGCGTTTAGTCAGGCGCGGGACACTCCGCGTTTTACGTTCATCGCTACAAGTACATGCCGGTGCCCCAACGTTGGGGACGTCAGAGAGCCATAAATCTTAATGTTTTGGCTGAGAAAAAAGCGCCTTTCGTAAAGATCAAAGGAGTGTCCTTTCTGTACATGTACTATTATCTATTTTGTGGTTTAGTCTGGTTTCAACTGTGAGACTTGTTGGTTGTCAGTTATGTCGAAATGTTCAGTCAATAACAAACTGCGTAAATACCAACAGAAAAACTTGAAAAAAGATGGGATTTATTTCTTTAAATAATTTATTTTCATAACATAACTAAATTTGTGTAAACTCATTGTAATTTAATAGTTTTGAACATGTTTGATATAATTATTTTTGTTAGTTCAAATGACAAAGTCACGGAACATAAATCTAAGGAGTCGGTACCTATAGATACTTTTTTTATGATGTCGTTACCTACATAATTATGGTTTTCATTTTAAGATTTCCAAAAAATCCTCAGCGACGTGCAAAATGGGCTGCAGTCATAGCACGCGACAGTCGAGGTGTTTTTTTTAAACCAAACGACTCGCGGTCGTTTGTTCGGCTCATTTTAATGATTCGGATATATTATAGGTTATACGACAAAAAATGGAAGAACAGGTTTACTAAAACTGCCACACCTCTCATAAACGTACCTAAGCCCATTTCTTTATATTACATATTTTAATTTCAATTACTTCCAATACACTTAGCTTTATCTTCTGCCTTCTGGCAAAAGGTAATTAATAGCATTAATGAACTAAAATAAAATTCTATAATACAATCCCAACACATCATTTGGATATGCGCAAATTGTTGCCAATTTTCATCATCATTCATTTTTGACCTTATATCTCGTAATACTCGTTTTATAGATGTCGGATGATCATGAGAGTGACGTTCAAAACCCATAGGATCGTTTTAATAAAATCGACAGCTGATCTCTACTTGACTGTACGCTTACATTACATCGCAAAAAAGAAAGTATTAAAAGTAAAGGCAGGTCGAAAATACAATTATTTAAAAAACTGAATCTATTTCAAGGAAACTAAAATGACTTCTTTTTATGGACTCTGTCAGCTGTACTATGTGTAGGTACTTACGGAAATCTCATCAATTGTTTTATATATAATATTTGTACAAATATTTGAAACTGTTTATTCCCCACTTGTTAAATAAAGCAACCAGATTTATTTGTGCTTTCTGTTGAAATAAATAAAATTTATAACGCGACTCCATTCATTCGCTAAACGCTAACTAAAGTTTTGACGTGAGCAGTCAATTCACATTGTATGTCTCAATAAGCTAAAAAGTATTTAATCTTTTGATGTTGGTTTGCTAATATGGTGCTTAAGGTCTAAAACACTGAGTTCTTTTTTTATGAAACATATATCTTGATGCAGGTTATAAGTTAAAGCTATTTTAGCAACTACTGAAATGTACTAGAGCTGTCATTCTGGGGCTCTGTGGCAAATTTCTTGGCATATTTGCTTGACATTGTGCATCTAGTTCTATATACTAAATCACTGGTTACTACAGATAACGGTAGTCTAACTTTTTCAACTACACTGCGTGATACGATAACGGTAACAGGACATTTGGGATAAATATTATAAAGCATAATATAGTGCACAGCACTACGGTGGTATGGTTCAGCCCCACCCTACCCCCAGGGGTATTGCTAGGGGTATGGTGGGTCTGACATGAAAAAGGTCATATCGTTACTAAAAACTTATGGCACTTACGTACTTTTCTTTAAGGAAGGCAGTTTTTTATAAATATCTCGAAAACCTTTGAACCGATCTTGTTCAAAACAAATATCGCTGAAAGAATTCTATAAGCCCTATGAACATGATTTTTTTCATAATTTTAAAGTACACGGTTCAAAAATTAGAGGGGGGGGGGGACACAATTTTAGTGACTTTCGGGGCGATTATCTCTGACTCTATTCACTTAATCCAAAAAATTGCTTAGAAACCTTATATTTATTTTGAAAGGCCTGTCGATTGATGTACCACACGTGGGCTTGCAATGAAAAAATATTTTTTGACTTTCGGTTTTATGTATGGAGTGCACCCCTAAAAAAAATCTTTTTTAGTTATTTCATTGCAAAACTATGTAGCGGTTAACAAAATACACCCTATCCTCATTTTTTTATTCAAATACACCTTATGGTTTTCGAGTAAAATGCCTGTGACATACTGACGGACAGACAGACAGACAGACATGACGAATCTATAAGGGTTCCGATTTTTGCCATTTGGCTACGGAACCCTAAAAATTGTTATTTCAAATATAGGTATTTCATCTTAATACCTACCAACGTTCGCCCGAACCGAGCGCGCAGCCTATCTAACTATGTGGACAGTTGTTTTGTTCGACCGAACGGCTTACAGTTAAAGCAATGACGCGTAATTCAGTGTTGGAGAGGCAACCAGATGGCTAGCGGTATGTGAGCTCCCGAAGTGTTGTGGAACCACCCTGTGCAACCCGAATTGAGCCAACTGTGACTGGTTCGGAAATAGGAGAAGGGTTGTAAAAAAAAAATGTTGCGTGGCAACCGATTGAAACGCGGTAGTCTGAAAGTGTGTACGCTGTCTATATAGTGGAATTTTAATGCCATCCCTCCTAGTGTGACCGGAAAAAATTGGCAGGCAACCGCTTTAATACTAACGCGAAATTCGACAAAATGGGAATACGCCAAGAATACGCGCAATAAAAGGTTTTGCAATCAATTGCCATGGACAATTTTTGCTTGGGAGGGACGGTTGCCTCTCCGACATTGAATTACGCGTCATTGCTCTGAATATTAGGCGACGGCGATTTTTGCTATATGTATGTAGGAGGGTCGGGCGGAACTGGTGGAGATTCATTATTTTCCCCACTCTCGTTAACTATGATATTTCACGAAATTTAAGTCGATCTACACTCTTTAGGTTTAATCAGTTTGATTAGAATTACAAATAGCACGAAATAATCATAAACCACTCGGATGAAAACAGATTACTAATTCTGTAACACGGAACGTGAGGAGATTCATTATTTTCCCCACTCTCGTTAACCATGATATTTCACGAAATAGAAGTCGATCTACTCTCCTTAGGTTTAATCAGATTGATTAGAATTACAAATAGCGCGTAATAATCATAAACCACTCGGATGAAAACAGATTACTAATTCTGTAACACGGAACGTGATAAAGTCGGCGGAAGGTTGGGAGCACAACCGCACTACAGCTCGCGTCTCATTCCAAAGTGAGTTGCTTGTCAACGTGTTTCCCACTCCACCTCCATGTCACAGCTGTCAGATTATAATGTAAGTATGAGGAAAAAATTGTTCGTTTCCGGAACATCGCCGGCCGCTGCCGCTGCACGCTCGCTACGCTCGCTCGGCTCAAACCCGTAGGTTCGCGGTTCTTCCTAACACTCCTCCTCGCTTCGCTCGTCGTTGTACCTACACTGACCTGCCTCAGAATCCAACAAAAATATTATGCTAACTATACGTTCCTAATAATCATAAACCGCTTTTCGGTGAAGGAAAACATCGTGAGGAAACCGGTCTAATCCCAATAAGGTCTAGTTTTCCCCCTGGGTTGGAAGGTCAGATGGCAGTCGCTTTCGTAAAACTAGTGCCTATGCCAAATCTTGGGATTAGGTGTCAAAGCGGACCCCGGGCTCCTTTAGGGGCACAACCGGGAATAACGCTAGGAGAATGATGATACGTTCCTAATAATAGTAATTATCATAATTCCAAAGCAAAGTTTATATTTTCCCAAATGACATTTGACGATTGGTTTTCAGCAAATCATTTACTTCATAATTATTTGCCACATAAAAGTTTGTTGTAGTATTGCATTACAAAAATGTTGCCAAATAAGCATAGTGCGAAGTAAAGTTATGCCAACGATTAATTTACCAAATGATAATTCTGCGAAAATTTGGTTGCGAAGTGAAATTTAAAGAAACATATTTCGTCGAAAAGGCAGTAAACCATTTTGGCCCTATAGTTAAATATCGAACTCACTAACAAAATTTCACGAGAATCTGTTGAGAGATGCGACCTATAGAGGTGACAGCCGGACAGTGGGACACACGAAATAATTTTTGCACTTTAGTTAAATATCGGACTCGCTCACAAAATTTCACGAGAATCTGTTGAGAGATGCGACCTATAGAGTATAATTAGATGTCAATTACATCTAATTATACTCTATAGGTGCTAATTACTACCCAATCCTTTTTTATGATCAAACCGAGGAAGCATGTTGTTAAGTTCTACGTGATTGAAATATGTTAATCAATGAACATAAGAATAATTTTCGTTTGAACCACTGTGTACTCATTTTGTGTAGTACACGGTTCGATCGCAATCTGTCAATGCGGCGCCAAGCGACGTGGTCTCGCTCCGGAGGCTCGCGGCCGACTGAACGCGGCCGCCGCGAGCGGTCGCACTTGTAGTGAGCCGGCCGCTCCATACTAATTCGTATGAAGAATTAGAGCGTAAAAATTGGGCATCTTTGTGATACTTTTACACGAAATAAGTACATATTTGTTAAGAAATGAAGATTGCAATGATTTAACTATAGTTTTAACTTTATTTTTTGATACAATTCATTTAATAATTCTTGATACTTACGACTCAGTTGTTACAATACGGGAGTGCGTTTTACACGTTTTTAGTGTTTTTCTGATTTTTTTTACACTTACCTATAAGCATTATCTTAAATTCGAATGATTAAAGAGGAAGTAACATTCATTGGCTAGCTGTGTAATATTTTTCAAGGTTGTGAAACATCGTTTACTATATAATTCTCTTACATTCCCGACCCTCGATTGCCCCCTGCCGGCCCTTAAGTCAACTCTTATGTTGTATACTTCCATACTGAATTACCTACTATAAAATTATAAATGCATAAGTGACTTTGTCTGTCTGTCTGTCTGAACTGATTGAGATGAAATTATAATAGGTTGAATCCCGAGGAAGGACATAGGAGTAGGATAGTTTTTATCCCAAAAGTCATTCCCTAAGGGGGTGAAATGGGGGCGAATTGGAGCTACGATCGCGGGCAAACGGTAATAAAGAATACTGTTTTATTTATCTTGAAATAAAATATAATAAAAGTGAGGAAGTACCACTATTACTAAAGATACTATAGGATACTAAAGACTCACCCGTCGCCGCTGCCAAGGATGAATCCGATGATAAGCATGCCGACAACGAGGACTATCAGCACCAGCCCACTGAACATGCCGCGGTTGGACGCGTGGCAGTCCGCGTGGATCACGATGTTGCTCGTGAAGTCGTTGTCTTCGTTCGCTGTCGGTATTCTGCAACAATTAATAAAATAAATCAAAATATTAACAACGTCCATTCTTTACACTGGTGAAAGAATGTATGATGTCGGATTGTCGGACTAGTAGATCCGGAGATCACTTACCCCCTACATACACGTAAATGAAAACCAGCGCCTTGAGTATGTATTGCTGGTGGCATATGCTGAGTGGCATCCTTTTTGGTGAATTCGTATTAGAAGATGTAACATGACATCACACCAAATATAGTTATTTGTGCAACAAGAGAGCAAAGTTTGTTTTTGCTGCGAGTGCTAACTTTGAGTCCTGAGGAAGCGAAAGATTATAAAAGTTTGAATCTTGAGCGCAGCGAAGGACTCAAAAGCACGAGATGCAAATACTTTGCTCTCGAGTAACACATACAACTTTTCAACTCAGCAGTGAGAACATTTTCACACCAAAAAATATATCATAGTATCACGTGCCTATTCGTCTCAATATTATTCAGGAAGAAAACTTAAGTAGGCGTTAGTTACTGCTTGTTTTAATTCCTCAGCGCCGGCCGCGCCGTTACTCAATACTAGGAAGGCGCGAGAAACCAAAGGATATTTCAGTCGCGTGACACTAACACATCACTAAAAACTAACCGTGTTATTAAAATTCACAGATTTTTGTCATATCTTCGAGATATTTTTGAAATATTTATCATTATCATGAGGGCACACATTTATAGTATATTACGTGTATCTCGCGTGCACACCAAAAACTAGCCGTACTGTTGTTAAAATTATGCCTTCGTCACGTCACTGACTTCACTATATTTCCTAGTTAGATAGATAAATGATTTATCCTACTAGTTTTTATATTTAAAACCAATATCAATCACGCAAGAATGACGAAGGATATATAAAATCTCAAACAAATTAACAGCGCGCAACTTTTTAAAAGGGGCGGGGCCCCGCACTTGCGTTCGGAGACTGCATCTGGGGTATATGTTCATAGAATTTAAGATTGTTTAAACTAGAATTATTAATTAGCTAGCAGAGTAAAAATTATGTTTACCTATTTGTTATGAAAAACGGAGTTTATTCTGAGATCTTTTATTTGAATATTCTTCAATTTAAAATTCCTTTTGGTAATTTAAACTTGTTAATTTGATAGTTTTCGAATGTGTTACTTGTTATTCGCGTTTTTGGGGGTCTACTTTGAAATTCGATGGTCGACCTATGGATCGACCTATGTCTGCCATCTTCTTTTTTCGTAATGGAATGAAAGGGATAGTGCTAATAAAGTTCAAATATTCTGAACTTGTAATAGACCCCATACGACGAAATGTCAGTGCTCTGCACCAAAATTAAAAAGCTACTTTGTCTCACGGAGTGAGCAAAATCGCATTTTGCACTGTTTTCACGCAGCAAAATATGCTTGTTCGAGCTGCTGAGGTGAAAAATATATTTCTTTCTTCCTTACTTTCTAAACTAACATAGCTTACTTCCTCAGCAAATTAGGAATTACCTAGTATACGATTGTGAAAAAAAGTATCGAAACACATGCCAAGATATATGATATGCTCAAAACGGCTTAAGTACGTAGTCTAAGGCATTTGAGGAACTGTAAAAATCTTCTCTTAATTACAAGAGTGTATTATCAATCTGCGTTGATTGCAAAAAAAAAAATTGTCGTACCGTTCTTGAAGTAGAAGCACTTTGGACATTTGTTTGTACCTAATACTTACTGGCAGAAGGTGCTGTTGTCCCCCATACTGGAGGAACCATCTCCAGAATCTTCATTTTCGCAGTTACCGATGCTACTCCATATTATGTAGTAGATCGCCACTGGAAGATAAATCATTAATGACCGTAAGCAACGCCGTAAGTGTTTTAGTTAAGGTGGTTCGATCGACATACAAAACGTCTTTTGACATTCGCAGGCTAATGGCGAGATATTTTAAGAAACGTATGTAACAATATTTCATAAAATGGCTTCCCTTTTGCGCGAAATTCCTCCTTTCATAGAATAAACTTGTATGAATAAACTAGAATAATGTGAGAAATTAGTTTGTCACGTGATACTTTGCGAAAAAGATTATTTTCAAATTATTCTGTTTTATACAAGTTTATTCTAACAAATGGGGAATTTCGCGCAAATGGGAAGCCAATTTATGAAAGATTGTTACATGAGTTTCTTAAAATATCACGCCGTTAGCCTGCAAATGTCAAATGACGTATTGTATGGCGATCGAACCACCTTAAATGTCGAGGCAGGTTTACGCTTGTGCCGCTAGCGGGGTGGGGGATGTGTGCGCAAGCGATCCCGTAACCTCGCCACAAGGCGCCAAGGCCGAGGTGACAAGTGGTTTGTTTTAGTGGGCACATCGTGGGTCTCATAAGCCCATACGGTAGTCCCACATAACCACTCGGGTCACCCCCTGCTCCTGAGTTGTATGCGTAACGCATTTCCCCCCCTAAACAAAAAAAGGTTAATTGCGACGCCACCACCTTTTATGTACGATTCTCACCACCGAGCTGGGCTGACCGAACATTACGTTGTCGTTACAATTACATATAGCATGGTGTTAAATAAAATCTTGTTTGTACCTATTCGTTTTTGTATGAATTTATATTAATCGATGAAACAATTCTAAATTAATCTTAGCTTAATAATGTACTAAAAAATAAAAAAAACCTTGATCTCTGAATTTATGATAATTGAAAACTTAAAAACTAAAACGCATTTTTATTTTCATGATCAACATCTCAAAATTGGCTGAACCAATTCTGTTGAAGCGTAGCTATGAAGCATTCGTTTAGGAGCTACGATGCCACAGACAGACAGATACACAGACACGTCAAACTTATAACACGCCTCTTATTGTGTCGGGGGTTCGAAATCCGAGTTGAAAGGGCATTGGGTAACCTTGTATGAGAAAATTGTCATTTTTTTTGTTGTCATTTGTTTGTTGTCAAAATTGTCATTGTAAAAATTGTCATTGTAAAAATCTTTTAGAGGACCTCTTAATACGCATATACATACATACATATATACATATATATATATATATATATATATATATATATATATATATACACATACATATATATATATATATATATATATATATATATATATATATATGTATGTTATATATATATATATATATATATGTATGTATGTTATATATATATATAAACGCGTTAAACAATATCGGAGCCGAGATGTTTTAGTTTGGTTTATAACTTTTTAATATAACCTGCGGAAATATGTATTGCAAATATCTCGGCTCCGATGCATTTTAGAGTATTACATTTCATAACAAAATATGTTTGTTTCCAATAGATCTATCATAATATACCAATTTAACGAGTGGCCGCTCATTTATAAAATATGACAACACATTTACCCAAACCCCCTTGTACACTTTTGTAAGTTAGATATCCATCATATCGACTTGGTCACATCAATTGGTTTTACAATCAGTCGATGCGACAGCCACGTCGGAACTAGATTATATTCTTGTTGAGACTCGGAACTACTTACTTACCAACAAATACGTACTACTTACCTATAAGGATATTGAACTCGACACTGAAAGGGTAGAGGTAAGGAGAGACGCTCTCAGTAATTCCCATGATTGCGGTAGAGCCCAAACATTCCTCGTTGTACAGGCCACTCACGTCAAAAAACCTATCCAGGTCAGGTGCTGAAACAACGTCATATATATTCTCCATTCGGCGGCTAGTACATTTATCGGTTTTTAGTTGAGGAGGGCCACTTCGGTTATGATTATGATAAGAAAACCGGCGAATACACTACGCCTAATGTACGTTTCCCACCGAACGGGTCGGGCCGGCGCGCATTATATTACATGCAGAGGAATTTGAACCGTCTATACAGCAGATACAATTCATATTTGTTTACAATCCCCACCGACCGCGTCGGTAGCTGCCGCCTCGCAGTGGATGCACGATTCATTCAATTATGAAATGTAACTACTGTATAGACGGTTCGAATTCCTTTGCATGTAATAGAATGCGCGCCGGCCCGACCGCCGTTCGGTGGGAATCGTATATACTAACGTTTTATTTTTCGACAGATTTATCTAATTACACTAGCTATCGTAATCATATTAATCAATAATAAGATATTTGAATACAATAATAGTTATTTGTGCAACAAGAGAGCAAAGTTTGTTTTTGCTGCGAGTGCTAATTTTGAGTCCTGAGGTAGCGAAAGATTCTAAAATTGAATCACGAGCGCAGCGAGTGATTCAAAGTTTGAATCTTGAGCGCAGCGAAGGACTCAAAAGCACGAGATGCAAATACTTTGCTCTCGAGTAACACATACAACTTTTCACCTCAGCAGTGAGAACACATTCACATCAAAAAATATATCATAGTATCACGTACCTATTCGTCTCACGATTATTCAGGAAGAGAACTTAATTAGGCGTTAGTTACTGCTTGCTTTAACTCCTCAGCGTCGGCCGCCTCGTTATTCAATACTAGAAAGGCGAGACAAGGCGCGAGAAACCGAAGGATATTTCAGTGTGTATCTAAGTATACGAGTGTCGCGTGACACTAACACATCAATAAAAACTAACCGTGTTATTGTTAAAATTCACAGATTTTACTAATATCTTCGAGATATTTATGAAATATTTATCATTATCACAAAGGGCACACATTAGCATATTACGTGTATCTCGTGTGCACACCAAAAACTATCCGTACTGTTGTTAAAAGACTGCCTCCGTCATGTCACTGACTTCACTATATTTCCTAGTTAGATAGAGAATTGATTTATCCTAGTATTTTTTATATTTAAAACCAATATCAATAATGACGAATAATATACAGACTAAAATCGCAAACAAATTAACAGCGCGCAACTTTTTAAAAGGGGCGGGGCCCCGCGCTTGCGTTCGGAAACTGCATCTGTGGTATACGTTCATAGAATTTAAATTGTTTAAACTAGAATTTTTAATTAGCTAGCATAATAAAATTCATGTTTTCCTATTTGTTATGAAAAACTGAGTTTATTCTGAGATCTTTTATCTAAATATTCTTCAATTTAAAATTACTTTGTATAATTATTTTGGTAATTTAAACGTTTTAATTTGATAGTTTTCGAACGTGTTAGTTGCCCGCTTTTCTGGGGGTCTACTTTGAAATTCGATGGTCGAAATATGGATCGACCTATGTCTGCCATTTTCTTTTTTCGTAATGGAATGAAAGGGGCAGTGCTAATAAAGTTCAAATATTCTGAACTTGTAGGTAATAGACCCCATAGATACGACGAAATGTCAGTGCTCCGCACCAAAATTAAAAAGCTACTTTGTCTCACGGAGTGAGCAAAATCGCATTTTGCACACTGTTTTCACGCAGCAAAATATGCTTGTTCGAGCTGCTGAGGTGAAAAATATATTATTTGTTCATAAATAAGACTCGAAAATATTGGGAAAACATCAAGCTTCAATTAATTACAAATGTTAATAATATACAGGGTGTAATATTAAAGCGGGACAGTGAGAGAATATCTGAAACTACCAGAGATACCTTCAGAAATATGGTTTTTGGAATCACGAGACCGCTTTTAGAAGGAATATAACTGTATTCAAATTCATAGATTCATTTACAGAGAGGGCTCCCCATATACATAGATAATAAAATCTGTTGAGGGAGGCGATGGCTGAGATATCAATACTCGTGATCGGGTGCTGTTTGTGGAGTCCGGACTGTTCATGCTTGCAAGGACATAAGTAACTACTTAAATACTATGTGCGTTTTTTTAAGGAGTAGAAATACGGTAAACAAAGAAGAAGTCGTCGTCAACCTTTTCGGCGAAATCATCCGGAATTTCATCCTTGCTGCAAAGTTCACACACCAACTTGTAAATGTTGATCACCAGAAGTTTCTCATTTGTTAATGGACTCGTTGGCGAAGGCAAAACGTTAGGGGGAGAACGAGTCGGTCTTTTTTGCAAGCCACTTGGGGCTGCCTCTGGTAGCTCCATCGCAGTCCGCACGCCAGCACACACAGCGAAAAATAAAATCTTAATATTAATTAACATATAGATACTCGTATAATAATCTCGTGATCTGAATTCAATAATTTGTTGATCACCAAGAAAACAAGAAAAAGAAAGTGATACGATTGACAATTTTGACAATGTCGACAGCGTATAAAACAAACCGATCGTTTCAAACCTCTTCTTCTTTAGGTTTTTTATGATGCAAACTTTCCAGAACTGAATAACGAAATTTCAAATTACAGTCAAAAAATAAATACGTTCAAAATAAATATATTGTTGTAAGTATTATTTAGATATAAATAGTGGCATAAAGTGTCATATAAAAGACCTCGTGCTTCGTGCTCTATCCTTCTTTCTAATGCTAAAAAAACGCACTATTGTGTTCATATTATTATTTTCGTATTGACGAGAAACATAATCATTCTGTTCTTGACACGTTTTATTATTATTGATCCTGTACATCTCTGGCAATATTAAGTACTTAATATTCCTTTTTTTTTGATGCTTAGAGACGTAACATCACTAAGAATATTAGAATAATTGTTAATTGTATTTGGACGCTCAGAGACCCTATACATCTCTGGAATACTGAATTAATATCATTAACTTCTTGTTAATGCTGATACAGACCTTAAGTCGAATGAAACGGATAATATTTTGCATTTTGTTTTCTTTTCATTTGACTTTTAGATTTATACATACATACATACATACATACAATCACGCCTCTTTCCCAGAGGGGTAGGCAGAGATCACGGATCTCCATTTGCTACGATCCTGGCAAACCACTTTCGCTTCACTCACTTTCATAATATTTCTCATACATGCTCGTCGGTTTAGGGTACTTAGATTTATATCGGTCCTTAATCTGCAAATTTTAATGATTATCGTGTACGATTATTATTATTTTATTGTAAATTACCGTTTGACATGTAAAAGTGCCCTTTTGGTCTATTTGCAGAATAAATAAATGATTTTGATGTTGCTGTCGCTGTTCACCAAAAACAATGATGTCGTCACTAGCCTGTTATTAAATTAACGTTTCATAAAGAGATGCCAAACTGAGTAGAGTCAAATACCGTATTAGTTTGTTTCATGAGACTTTATCAGACGCCGTATTATGCCCATGCTTCATCAGCATCATCATCATATCAGGCAAAAGACATCCAGTATCCACTGCTAGATATAAGCCTTCCCCAAATAATGCCATAATGACCGGTCCTGCGCCACCCGCATAGCCATGCTTATCACGTAGATAATGAGAGGATACAGCATTCGTTAATGCCTGTCTAATATCTATCTATCTTGTGATTGTCAGGCGTTAAACGCAACCATTACTGTACAGACTTTTTATAAGTAACTTTATAATATAACTGTAACTGTATTTACCTGCTGTATACGGCTCCGTGGTGTTTTCATACGTTCCTCCGGGTCCATATCGCGAGTAAGCGTAAATAGTCAATGTCACTTCAGTCTCCCGGACGATGGTACCGATCCAGAAGCAAAGACTACTCCCAATTATGTGCATGAAGGCATAACACGCCAAACCCTGTCGACAATGAAACCAATAGAATACATACTTACAGAACATCACAACAATTCAAAACGCTGGTCCCGGGGGATGACCAAGCGTTTTGATAAGTAAGTTACATATACTTATAAAAGATGATTCATGGATACTTTAACGTCTCAGAATTCTTGTTCCTCAGTAAAAAGTCTCCGTAAGTGTTGTAATAGAATAAATAATAGTACTTAGTTAAGTATTACTCAACCGCGATGAGTTTGGGATTGGAATACCTGTCAGTTCATTAAAAAAATATATATACCGATTCCGACCGCACGCGCTCGCCACATATAACGTGGTGCTTACGCGGTGCATCGACATCTCCGAGATGTGCCAGAGCCGAGTTTAGCTGAAGTGTACATAGGCATTACGGCCCTTTAAAAGTTTTAAATAATTGTTTCTCTTAACCATTATTACGTTAAAAACATACAGATCTGTTATTCACACTGTTTGAACTACATTATTAGTTTCAATAATGTTAACGTTACTTGTATCAAAAAGGTTATGGCTTGTGTTTGGATTATGCAAAGTGGATTACGAAGCGAGAGTGCCTGGAAAGGTTACAAAGTTGCGACGTCCTTTCAGGAATCAATTAAAATAATCACCCGGTTTTAGTTTAAGTTAGGTAGGTATTTAATTTATGGTTTGATACTTTAGTCAGCTTGAAACTAATGAAAATGTGACAAAATAATATATTACCAATAACAATAAGCCATCAATCCTATTAAGGAGTTATAGCGGAGGCCGATTGTACCTTTTTGGGCCGCATAATGTATTTTGCAAAAGTGATACATTTTCGAGATCATTCACTTTTAATATTTTCGTTGAAAATTTCGGCTCAACCCTAACTCGATCACATTAAATATTAATAAAAATAAACTAATCTTTGTAATCTCATTTTTCTTTTAGACCCACCAACAAGACAAAACAATTAATTCATGAACGATCTTAAAACCACATTTACTCGTACGCAAAAAAGTACGGCTTCATATTAGTTTGCTTATTATTTTTTTCGTTAACTTGCTTTCAAAAGAGGTATTCTTAAAGTTATAAAAATGGTATTTTCCTGGAGGATGGGTTATTTAAAAAACATTTACAATTATGTAACTTCACAATAATTACCAATCACGCTGCTAGCCGTGCTGGTGTAACCCATTCTTCCATATTATAAGGAGCAAAGTCTGCGATAACTTTGTATGCATTTAATTTCAAAAAATCTTTCACCAGTATATATAATGACCCTCCAGGATCGAAATGGGCTATAATAAGTCCTTAGCTCCTCCTGGGTTCTCCGTAGGACGCGGGAGGAGCCGAAGGGTACTTAATATAACCTCGTAAGTCCAAAATGGATGTCTGCGATTTCAAATATGGAACCTTCGTTATTTCTATAGTCCGATCGCTTAACTCAGTCCTATATAGGGGAGCGCGCGGCGTGCGGGCGCCGGGCTCCGCCTCCCGCACGACGACTGAGCTATAACCACGAACTTCGACTTTCGAAGTTCGGGTATTTCCATCTCTATCGCACTCACGTTACTCGAGTGGCAGGGATGCATGTCTACATACTTCGAGTTTCGATTTTCGTGGTAGCGCCGCTGCTCGCCCTTTACCCACCGCTCGCAAGCAGGCGAAGACTGAGTTAAGCGGTCGGTCTATAATTGTTCACAGTTCTTATTCGTCATGTATAATTTTTTTTGGCAAATATTTGGAACATTTAACAAAATTGTACTTTTGTCTTCTTTTTTGTGTTAAAATGTTCAAACTAACGACACATTTTTTTTTTCTTGTTAACTGTAGATAATTTTCTTGTATCTTTGTTGTATCGGGTTTTCTGTATTCAAGGTATAAACTTGGTGCGATGTTGTAGGTAAGTGCGACCATGCGTAAGAAGAAAACAAATATTTTCATTGTTCGCAGCTAGATGGAATACCGCGAAACGAAAACGAACTTCGTTCGTGTATCTCCCTCTCGGTCGCACAAGACGGAGATACACGAACGAAGTTCGCTTTCGTTTCGCGGTAGCCCCTCAGATGTCGTCGTCCGACGCAAGCGCAGCGACTGTGTTCAGTTTTAATTTAAGGCCGTGTCGCACGTACCGCAGCGAACGTGCTACAGTGTTCGAGATTTGGAACTGGTCTTTTGACACATCGCGACACCCATATAACGTAAATTGGCACTGCTCATCGAAATAACAAAAAAAGTTTCAATCGCTTCCGAGTTACAAAACAAAGTTCAATCTCCATGCACGCTCTTTTTAGCACTTATAAAATTATTGTCATATTTTTTTACGGCTTATTTGTATAGAAATTAGCATTGAAAACTCGGTATGCAAACCATTACGTCCTACGACTTTAATAGTTTGGAGTCTGAAAATTTAGAAATAAATCGATATGAATCAAATAATTGTGAATAGGAAAATAACAATGTATTATTTAATTACTGTTACGATAATACGAAATAAAATCACATGATCGAAACCGACATATTTGATTGTGCAATATGTTGCCTTTGAAAATATGGCATTGCGCGCGAGCTCTCTCAATTTTTCTCGAGCTATCAGTCTCTCTCTTTACTTACAGGTCACTTGTGTTAGCAGACGACACTGTATAGGCTCTCTATTTGATTTCCGAAAAATAATTATTACACAGTAATCAATCGATTCCTTTTATTAGCCATCATCAATCGTAATCGGATATTATGTCAATCGATTTACTCTAGCCACATAACTCTTTACATCATATTGGAACTGTCCAAAGACCAGTCTCAAATCTCGTACACTGTAGGTACTCAAATGGTCTCGCCGGAAGACCAGCGCTTGCTCGTGAGCCAACATTATGCTGAGGCATTTCGTAATAAACAAATAGTTCTAAGTCTTTATATAGTATGTATGTAATAGATAGGTATGTTTTGTTAGTTACGAATGAATATTCACACTATTCAATTAATATTCGCACTGGTCCAAGTACGCGTCTTACGAGGATTCAAAAATAACACCTACCTTGGCTCGCAAAATGATGACGTTCGAATACTTAAAGACGAAGTAAAGCTGCAGGAAGCAGTAGATCGGGCTGAACACGTCCTGCGCGATCTGCGCGTAGCTGACGCACACGTCATTGTTCACGTCCACGTCCACGAGGTACGCCACCTGGTTGGTGACCAGGAGCAGAGAGTGCACCAGGTGGCCCATTGCGAAGCCTGGAAATTTTGCACCGGGCTGCATTGGTGATCTCTAGATATGATCACCGCTAAGAGTGGTTACAAATGGCGTCTTTTTGATCTATGGCTATATAGTATCTCGCATCAGTCGCGCGTTCATCAAACACGCGTTTGTGTCGCTGCAAATAGTCGCAGCGGTTACTCTAAGACTGCTTGTTGTCTACCATTAGGTAATACAATGAATTATAAAGAATCGCCCGCACAGAAGTCTTAAAAAACACTGGAACCACATTTGCGTAGAAAACTATAATTCAAAAAGCGGCCAAGTGCGTGTCGGGTCACGCGCAGGGTAAGGTTCCGTAGTTGCCCGTCTGTCACAGAATGCGGACTTAAAAGGGGCTTTTGGGGTTTTAATTATAGCTTACCCTCGTAAAAAATCGTAAAAATGATTATTTTTACAACACACCAATGTATAGGGTCGGTTCGCCGGCTACGCGACCACCTTAGGTTAGCGACCACCTGAAGGACAAGGTTTTTTCTATTGAAGATAAGGTGCCGTGAAAAAGCAACACTACCGTGCACGGTAAAAGGTTCAAATTCCAATGACAATGTATATGCACCCGAAATTAAGTGCATGTCCTACCAGTTAACTAGTTATGTACGAATTTTTTCACGTCCCCAGTAGTAGCCATTTAGCTGACAGGGGGGGGGGGGACGACGACACATACAACAAATTAGGGCTTTAAATCCCATTATCTCGCAAACGCATAACTGAGTTGAAAAATCGTTTAAACCCATAATATTTTTGAACAAGCTATCCAACGATACCCCACACTATAGGTTTACCGAGAAAAAAATACATCACCAATTTACATGTAGGGGAGGTACCCTAAAAAATTTTTTTTCATGATTTTATTCTACTGTTTTGTCGGCGTGATTGGTTTATATACCGACGCCGAATTGCAGTTTTCGAGTTGTAAGGGTTACTGAGCTAAGCCGAAGACGGACAGACAGACAGACGGACATGGCGAAACTAAAAGGGTTCCTTGTTGACTACGGAACCCTAAAAATGTGATGAATAGGGGACATGCATTTAACCACTACTCAGTTAGCGGTAGTTAATGGCTATCACAAAATCACAAAACTGCACATCAAAGTCTGACACATACATTAGCCACAAAACTACAGTTTAGATGTGACGTAAATACAACTTAAATTAGGTTTGACAATGCAAGTTAAATTAATATGCCCAAGATTAAGGTGTACTGAGTTGGCCTAACGCATCTTTATAAAATTGAGCCTTATTCATCTTTTTATCAAATAGCTTACCAGCAGCGCCAAGTTTAAGGTAGAAGCTACCGGAGTGTCGGCCGTGACTGAAGCAATACGCGTGCTTTAAGGGAATGAGCAGCGGCGGTGGCCTGAACGCCTCGGAGCCAGGGGTACCAGGGGTGCTCGGGCCGAATTCCTGCCGAAAAACAATTTAATAAAGAAAAACAATTAACTACTCATTTACCCGCTCACTTAATTTCGAATCTTAATTTTTTTACCGGCCCTGCGTTAATTTACTTTTGTCAAGAAAAATATGACCAGAAAGGTATATACCACATATCTGAAGAATGTTGGAATAGGTAATTAATAACAATTCTTACTTATGGGAGAAGTTACAAAGAATTTTTTTTGTTCAATCCAAATATAATTACGGCTTTTTATGGTAGTCGCGTAAAATTTGAAAAAAAGATATCTAGTCCGACCGCTTAACTTAGTCCTGGCATGCGCGGCGCGCGGGGGCCATCGCGCGCCGCGCCATAACGGGGGAGCGCCCGGCATGCGGGAGGTGAAGCCCAGCGGTCGGACTATAATTGTATTGTATTGTATAACGTACCTCTTGTTTCCTAAAATACTCGGCGATCTGTTGTTCATGGACGCCTTTAATTTTCTGATTTTTTAAGGCAGTGTTCTTGTATCGCCCAATGTCGATAATTAGGAACAAGTGATAAACGAATCCTATGCTGGTAAGTACAAGTGTGTAGTACTAAAAGAAATAAAAACCATGTGTTAGATTTACTAATCAAGCGATGTGTTACTAAAGTACAAATACTTTCCTACATTAATTTAATACATCAGCATCAAATATATGGCAAGTATGAGCGAAATTAATCTTATATAATGCAACATCTTTATAACGATGGGAACAAGAAAGTGTTACGACATATTTGGCAATTTTTATTGCTACAATAATTCTAATGCTGATTGAACACATTTGCATAATATTACCTCAGTATAATCGGAATACAACATGTTGCAATAGATACGTACTTACTACGTAAAGTAATAAAATTATTCCTTATCTTAGGATAACCAATGACGACGCTATAGGCTATTTTTAGGAGATTCATTCAATACGAGTAAACACCTCAAACTACAAGTTAGCTAGTTGATAATAGTAGGTATACAGGGCGATCAATTGAAATGGGTCAGTATGAAGAAGTTAGAGATATGAGATAGGGAAATCCGTTATTAGGAACCATGGCGTCGATTTTAGATTTAATTTTAACCGGGAATCAAACCTGGTCAATATTCTTTATGTAATCACGTGTAGTATTTGTTTTTATAATTCATCCTGAAAATAAAGAGACCAAACTTTGCTATGAAATGTCTAAACAATCTTTGTAAACATTAGACCGAAATGCCCACAATTTAAATAATTTGCAAAATGTCGTCATTAATATGAATCGGTCATCATTATGAATCATTTATCTGAATAGACCATGAATTACAAGTTGCTATCTATAATCATAATCTACCTTAATTAATATAATCTACTTCTAATAGAATTTGTCTTGTTAAGCTATAAATCTGTATGCCTGTATCTGTATAAGTACATCTCTTTAATATGCTCAAAGAATTTTGTATGAATGGTTCAGAAAGCCTCCAGTAACACTAATATGTAAGACAGTGTATCATCCTTTAATAGGTCGGCTAGTAGGGGTATGGAGTTGCAAGTGTCCATAGACTCCGGTGACAGCTTACCATCAGGTGGACGGTAGGCTTGTTTGACACCGATGTGTCCAGCAGTGGACGTCTTTCTGATATGATGATGGTGTTGAGATATTTTATATACACTGACCACTGTCATTGTTTGAATTGTGATATTAAAACAGAAACTTACCGTAGCTGCCTGAAAATCGACGAAAGGATCCGTACAATAGACGATCAACCCCAAAGTCACCAGCAATATGGCATAAATCGAGCTCAGGGTTATATTCAAGTATTCACTGAAAAAAGGAAGAACTGCTTATAGAGGAACTCATTGGTGCACTTTTCAAATCGTTATAAATTATTAATCTCTCGTTCCAATTTAGCTGTAGGTACTAACTTACTTTATTTTATCATTACTTATGTTTTTTTTTACACCATAGTTAACTAATGTCTGTTCTGTAAACACAGAAAAATCGTAAAGGCGTGGCGCACTACCCTACTAAGTGATACGTTTTGCTGCCACGAAGTGTTGGAACGACTTGCCACCACCTTACGTAATTCCAATACAGACCCCTCTTTTAAAACGTCCCTCAGTTTTTTTTTTTTTAAGTATAAATATAATCCTTAGGCAACCTAGCCTTTACACTCATACTCTGGCTTGGTCTCATGTTATATTTTGTAAATATATAGCTAGTAGCCGAGTTAGGACCTTTTAGCGTAATATTATGATTAAATTGTATGTAGTTATTTCTGCTTTGTACCTAAAATTTAAAGCGAATTAATTATTTTCTTTCTTCTTTCTTTCTAGTACTTACGAGTTTTATAAATGCGAAAGTTTGGATGTTTAGATGTTTGTTACTCATCATCATTCGCTTGTCCTTCCTTATTCCATTAATTGGGGGACGGTGCAGCATGTATTTTCATCTATACCTCTCTATGGCCCGTCAACTCATCACACACATCTTTCTTGTTCATATCGACTCTCACGCAGTCCATCCACCTTTTCCTTGGTCTACCTCTTCTCTTACAACCCTCTACATTCATACTTGTAGTAACATGACTATCATGCCTCCGCATAAAGGAGCGACCACACTGCTGCTCAAAATACGGTAACGCACCGTAAATGCAACAAAATGTATGAAGAATACGTGACGCATTCGGCACGTCAACGTGTATAAATACGCATCGTAAAGCACCGGTGTGGTCGCTCTTTAACATGTCCATACCACCGTAGACGATTTGCTCTCAGTAAACCGTAAAGTGAAAAAAAATAATGTAAAGGCCTCCGCACCCCGAACGCGGGTCATGCGCGGCGCGGGTCGGGCGGTATCTCTATCTCTTTCGCGCAGTAGCGCGGCGTCTCTATCGCACAGTAGCGCGGGCCCGCACAACTGAGTGTTTGTGATAGTGAGAGAGATATACCGCACCCGATCCGCGCGCGTCCGACCCGCACCGCGCCCGACCCTCGCCGCGCCCGACTCGCGCCGCACCCGACCCGCGTTCGGTGTGTGGAGGCCTTAAATGTGTGTAAAAAGCCCGAGACTTTAAAGTGTTATATTGCTATTGAACTCTAGTTTACATGAGGCAACAAGTTTACAACGCCAGTACGTTATCAATATCAGCTAAGTACTGACGTGGTAAGGCGCTTGTTATCTTCCGGGCTCGTCGGCACCGGCGCCTGCGTTTCCACGGAGCGGATGGACTGAGCGTCCATGGTGACAACGGAGCGCTTGCGCGGCGTCGTCGCGCCGATCCGCATGTCGTTCGCCGGGATGTACATGCGGTAGCTATCTGGAATATACGTATGCGTACTTTAAGCTAGTGAACACATATATTAATGTATGATTCCCACCGACCGGGCCGGTCCGGAGCGCGCCTTTGCGCATTTTACAAGTTGCCAAAGGAATTTGAAGCTTTACTATAGACGATAATTTCATATTTAAATGTACCTACTTTTTTTTGTGATAGGAGGCAAACGAGCAGACGGATCACCTGATCGTAAGCGATTACCGCCGCCCATGGACACCTGCAACACCAGAGGTGTTGTGAGTGCGTTGCCGGCCTTTAAGATGGGTGTACGCTCTTTTCTTGAAAGTTTGAAGGTCGTATCGGTCCGGAAATACCGCAGGCGACAATCCATTCCACAGATTAGCTGTGCGAGGCAGGAAGTTTCTGGAGAAGCGCACAGTTGAGGACTGCCAACCATGCACCATGACTCCATGACTTGCGGCCAGTCGGCTCCTCGCGGACGTGGACGGATGTGGTCGGCTGTCGTCACATGTAACTGGCTCCATCCGGCTTTTGCCTACTGCACTCTTACGCCAATTCCCACCAAACGGGTCGGGCCGGCGCGCATTTTATTCTACATGCAAAGGAATTTGAACCGTCTATACAGTAGTTGCATTTCATATGTGAATGAATCATGCATCAACTGCGAGGCAGCGGCTACCGACAAGTTCGGTGGGGATTATAATCAAATATGAATTGTATCTGCTGTATAGACGGTTCAAATTCCTTTGCATATAAAGAAAGCACGCCGTCCCGACCCGTTCGGTGGGAAACGTACATATTAAAACGCGGTCGGCTGCCGCGGTCGGCTGCCGCCGCCGGGTGCTCGCGACCCCGGTGCGACGCGGCGCCAGGCAACCCGGCCCGGCCCGTTCGGTGGGAATCGTACATTATAGTGGCTCTATGAGCTGTAAAACTCGCGAGCCTGTCTTTAAAAGGGGAATCGACACAAATAATCTATATAACGAACAAACCTGCTCGCAATATTTCAAGAGAAAAGGAGAACAGCGGGAATGTTGGACATTCGGTCCGGAAATCTAGACATACAAACAAGTTTCGCCCAAGCTGTTAAGACAAGATATCTAATTATTTCATGATAAATAGAAAACGTTTGTGAGGTTACCCCTTACATATATACACACGTACGAAGCTACAAGTTTGTATGTAGGAGATATCCGCATGTGCGCTAGTAATGAATGTACCCGTATGTAAATAAATAAATATTTGGGACCAGACTTACACAAATCGACCTAGTCCCAATAGCTTGTACCAGGTGATGACAGACATACTTATATAAGTAGATAAATAAAAACATCCATGATTCAGGTTTTTTTCGTTTCGTGCATATCACACAAATAAAATACTCCTACCGGGATTCCCCAGGACCTCCGGCTTCGTAGGCAGGGTCACTGCCAACTAGGCTACAGAGGTCGTCAATGTACGTATATATACATATATATATGCCCACGCATACGCATGTAAGGGCCACTTACTCAATGATCTGGCGTCCCCATTACTTCTGTAGGTGCCGTTATACGGAAGAGGCATATTGCGATCACCTGAAAACAAATGGGGGTAACAATGACAAGATATACAACATCGTTATTCATGACGAATAATGCAGTATACGTGAGATACTTGCCAACAGGGGTGTTGGTACCGGAATCGTCGTTTCTGATTGGAATCACTATTTTCGGTGCTTTTTCATATGACTCCTGTAACAAGAGAGCAGGTAAGAAAAATTAAAAAGTACAAACAATAAAAAGTAAACATTATGTATTCAATTCAATTAATTTATTGCAATAATCATGTTCAGTATTCATTACACAATGGATGTCAAAAAAGATAATAAGTAGGTACATATAACCTGCTATGGCACTGCAATTTTCTTACATTCTAAAATTAGGTAATTTCTAGGTATATCATAATATTAGATACAACCACAACAATTTAACTAAGTATTCTACATATTCAATTATTGTGTATTAAATGTAACATTGCCTGTTATACGCGAGTCAGGCAAACGTCAGTTGAACTCGCTAGTGCTAATTACGAGGTCAAAATGTGTGCTTATGCCGTCTAATCTTGTGGCGTAATTGAACGTAGTGGCTTAATAGCGTTTGCCTGACTCTAATTAAGAATTCGTCGGAGCTCGCTACAATACTGATCCAGATACCGCAAAACGGGTTTAGTATATTTATTTCCATTGCCTTATGTTAAGGAGTCCTGCTCTGGAGGAAATGTGCCGATGTTCGTTCAGACAGCATATTCGTTCTACAAAAACGAGCAGTGCGAGCCATCTACAACTTGAAGATGTGTTGAAGCCGCGTAGGTACTAGGGCTCGCGGTCGTGTCCGGGTTTCGTGTACACGTGTCGGGTACCCGTGTTCGTGTAACCCGCCCGCGGGTCTAAGCGACCGGTCCGAACGGATCCGTGTAATTAGCGCGCGGGTACCCGTGTACACGTGTACACGTGTACACGTGTACACGGGTACCCGTGTCCTGTTTACACGCGGGTAGTACTACCCGTCCTTGAGTTGTGGTGTGAAGCTAGGAACTAACCCGTTGTTCTAAGAATGTACATACAAGTACTAAATGAGTGTTCGTAGCATTGCAATTATAACATATTATTTGTGAATAAAAATAGCATAGGAATAAATGTAACAAATTATAACAAAGTACGTAAAGTTCGCCTCCTCAAATTCATATTTTTAAAAAGTAAGTACGAATCCATGCTAATGTTATAAATATGAAAGTGGGTCTGTCTGCCTGTGTCTTTCTGTTACCCCTTCACGCTTTAACAGCTGGGTTGATTTAGATAAAATTTGGTATAGAGATTTGAGTCTGGGGGAGGGACATAGGATATAAACGAGTTCCACGCGGACGAAGTCGCGGGCAGAAGCTAGTAAGTTTTATCCCGTAAAAAAACATTCCATGTAAAAAAGAGGCCAAGTCTCGAAACTCTTCCACCTTAAAAAGCTGTGAGATATTTCGTAGTACCAACTCTCAGGCATTCTCATTATTCTTTTTAATACAGTTGTTAAAAAAGTGGTACTTTTTGTGGCTGCGTAGCGTACGAGAAGCTCAATTTCTCGAACTAGTGCTTTTTACTTTTTAGTAGCGACCGCGGCGCGACCGTCGCGGGTGCGCGGCCTGTGCGCGGCGGGTTGCTGGCGGGGCGCGACCTTTTTGACCGCGCTAGCGGTTTGTAGGCAAGCATATTTTATCGCAATGATATATTAATTTACTATTTTTCGCAATTGTATTAAAAAACGTCGTTTACAACACGTGTGAAATGTCTTTTACCACTCGTACCGAATCTTGCCACTCGCTTTCAGCTCGTGGCAAGATACCTCGGTACTAGTGGTAAAAAGACATTCTTTTCACACTAGTTGTAAAATGTACTATTATTTGCCAGCTAAATAGAATTCTGCCACTTGGCAATCACACCACTTTACTGCTTTTATGGATTTTTGCACACCTTAAACTATGAAGTATTGTGTAATTGCCAAGTCGCAAAATTATATTTAGCTAGCAAATAAAGAATAATAAGAATGCCTGAGACTTGGTACCATGAAATATCTCACAACTTTTTACGGTGGAAGAGTTTCGAGACTTGGCCTCTTTATTACATGGAATGTTTTTTTTATGGGATCTTACTTCTTTTTGAAGGTTATTGTGTCATCAATACATACAAATTACGAATGCAGTCTCATTCTTGCTTTTGAATTTTTTCTCCCATTCGCTGCAAATGTAATCCTTGTAATCCTATATATTTTTATGGGATTACAAAGTTATTTATGCGTAAATATTTTATTTTCATCTTGATTTTAACACTAAACACTAATTATGTTCTAAATTAGTGTTTTTGTTGATCGTTCAGTGAATATGTGAGTGACAAAATTAAGAAACTTTGACTAGTTATAATTCTTAAACTACTGCTTCAAATGGAATGAAATTTGAAATATACCATGTTTAAACAATGCCTGCTTGGTTACTGAAAATTTAGGCTTTCAGTTTTATTCACAACGAAGTTATTGGGGGGTCAAAAACGGCCTGAACTGCTTCGAAAAAAGATGGAACGGCAGTGCCGCTTTTTTGCTCGACTTGGCGGGGGCACCGCCGTGCCCCCAGATTTTTATTTGAGCTTAAAATGTGAAAAATAATGTAGTAACATTAATCTAGTTTTGGTTTTGAACCATAATAGTAACGAAGCTGGGGGTTTAAAATTGGCCGGTCCCAATTTAGAAATAATGATGAGACTTTACTGCATTTATGAAATTTGGCATACCTAAATAAATCTATGTAGTATTGTGCGATTACCAAGTCACAATAGTACATTACGTAACTAGGGCGGTGAATTCGTGAATGCCCCAGATCGCAGGTGTTTGTGCGCAGCGTGCAGTAAAACTCGTATTATGGCCAGGTGTGACGTAACATTTTATTTACCAAGTAAATAAAGCCCCCCACAAGGTGGACTGAGGACCTGGTAAAGGTTGCGGAAGTCCGCTGGATGCGGGTGGCGCAGAACCGGTCACTTTGGCACTCTTTGGAGGAGGCCTATGTCCAGCAGTGGACATCTTTCGGCTGATATGATGATGATGACGATGATTAAATAAAGATTAATGAATGCCTGAGACTTGGCTCTACGAAATGTCTAACAACTTTTTAAGTTTAAGAAGAGTTTTGAGACAGCCTCTTTTTTCCATGAAATGTTTTTTTATGGGATGAGACTTACTAGCTTCTGCCCGCGACTCCGTCCACGTGGAACTCGTTTATATCCTTTGTCCCTTAAGACCCATTCCCAAATATAGCCGTTCAGCGGTAAAATCACAGCTCGGGTCGGCGAAGATAACAGATAAAAGTACATTATTGTCGAAGCAAGAGAAGTAGGCAATTGCTGGCTGAGTATTAATTTTAAACGGACGACCTTGGGAGACCCGTTTCGCCGGCAGGTGACGAGCAAAACAAACAAAGTAAACTTAAGACGTAAGTTGTAAGCTTCCATTTTTTTGTTGAAATTTCGACTTTATCGCAAAGGCATAAAACTTAATATTGCTTTGGAATTCAACCACTTCTTTATCTATAGTTTAGTCTCTAAGACTTTCGGGTTTATCCAAAAAAAATTGCAAGACACTGATAACGCCTATACAAATGATGATCTCGTTACTGCAAATTATATTTACCTCGTTAAACTACATCAACGATGTTTAGTACGTCCGAAATTGTAAGATAAAATCCTGTCAAAGACGCAAGCAGAAAACGACTTTTTCATGAGAGCATAAAATCGTACCGTTATCCGATATCGAAATAATTATGGTATACTTTGAATCGGTAACGTAAAATCGTTTTGTTTGAGTAGGTACCTTTATTTAAAAATGATAACGGTATACATTGAAGCAGTAGCAAAATAATCGTAATATCGTTTTGTTCGAGTACCTTTCTTTTAAAATGATTACTGTATCCTTTAGATAGGTAGGCAGAGTAATGATGCAAGTATTGTTTTGATTCAGTGCCTTTATTCGGTGCTCATATTCAACCTCGTGAGTAAAGGTACGGTTTAAAAAGGTATACCACATTCAGTCCCTTATTTAGAACCATACTGACGGTGGAGGAAAATGAAGACTTAGCAAATGTCAACTCTATTTGAATGAAGTTAAGGATCAAAAGTGCTAAACATTAAATTTCCTCGACTGTGCAATACAATAAGCGCTCGGTTAATATTAAAAAGTTCTCATGTACAGTCAGCCATGACAGTGGGCTACCACTTTTGGACCTTATTTTGCATGCAATAAAGTACAAAAGTGGTAGACCACTTTTGTGGTTGACTGTACTTACCTACTGTTTTTGTTTAGCTATCATATCTATAAGCGGCTATTAATAAAAGTTAAACAGTTTGCGTGCCCTTTGTCGGTCAATCATTAAATAAAATATTTTATACAATATTATTACGCAATAGAGCAAACATAGGCTTCCTGCGATATTTCCTTTCGCCACATACCTAATATAAAACAACATCATACACACCAAACCCATAGAGTTGCTATTGCAAATAGAGTAAAATGAAATAAATAAATTATATTTGCTTCAACTCAAACGGCCGCGGACGGTCCGAACCCGCGTGTAATTAGAACCCGCGGGTACGTGTGTACGGGTACACGGGTACCCGGGTACCCGCCCGCGGACCGGGCGGGTTCGGGCGTGTCCGTGTGGAACGGACGCTTAGCACCGCGGGCTTAAGAACACGGGTATTCGGGCGGGCGGGTTTACACGTGTAGCGGGAGCCCTAGTAGGTACCGCACTGAGATACCTATTTCAGGGACTATAATACTTTAACACTGCCGTCACTATACATTTATGAGGTCAATATGTACACCAAGAGAAGAACAGAGAAGAACTTTACATGAGGAACAAAGATTCATTAACAGTGCGTCGATTCCGACGAGCAAAAGTAAGAAAATCATTCGTTGGTCAATCGATTTATTTATACAACAAAATCCCATGTCAAATAATAAATTTAACGGATAATAAACTTATAAATATTTTTAAAGCCAGATAAGAGATGTATTCTGAAATCGTATTATAAAGTGACGGATTATTTGTCACACAAAAATGTTTGGGATTTAGATTTAAGAATAACACCTAATAAACAATTTTATTCTAGCGACATTATGTAATTATAAATCATATTGTATTGACGGACATAAGTGTATTTAGATACACTTATATAGAATATGTAGAATACCTATATGAAGCCATTGAATTATGAATTATATAAGACGAAATGAACCCAGGCCGATTTGTGGTACCTAGTTATTTTTAATTTCATTTTCTACCCAGCTAACTTTATATACCTAAACCTAATTATATAACCATAATAGATTAGAGTAGCTTTAGCAAAACTTCTAAATTGTCATACGATTACATAGAGCTGTCTCGATAGACATACTCGTAGAATCGCAAATACTACAAATTGGCCTGGGCATATTTATTTATTACATTTAAATTATTATTAATTTATGAAATGATTACACGTGCTTATAGTAATTGTAAAGAGTCAACTATCACGAAAACTATTGTTAATCTGTCGATAAAGCACGAAAATCCCAGACTGTTCATGTGTAACATTCCTAAATTTTTCATACCATGATCCAAATATTTAATGTGTTACGAGTATTAAGGATAGTTAGATAGATAGGTAAATGATTTGTTCATACGTCTGGAACAGTTTTGAGACTCGTCCACCAAAGGATGAGAATTTTGGCACTAATAAATTACTTTAAAAACAAAGTTTTAACCGACTTCAATTTAGTATTCCGCCAAGCGACGATAACATTTCCACATTTCTTTTCCAATTTACCACATGAACTGATTTCCGGCGTTGATTATTAAACAATAAAACTGAATCGCTGTATGTGGGCCGATAATATTTGAGGACTTCCGTCGATTCCCCAAGGATCACCTTTGGCACTTCATTAGTTGCTATTTCAACGGAACCTTATCAGAATCTGTGATATACTTTTGTACTTTTAAGTACATAATTGAGGAATTTTATACGTCAACTGTGGTCTATGATTTCCGGGTGTAAATAGACGAGTTATAATAGAAAATACCAAAATCACTACACGCGTGCCTACTTAAATTGAGCAGCTCCCTCAGTTCCTCATGTATCCCATCATCCAAGTGAATTTTTGAAAAAATGGGACACACCTGGAAGCATATACTTACAAACAAAAAAAAAAATTACGAATCGGCTCCTCCATGACGGAGTTCTGATTTCTGAGGTAAAACATTGAAAAAAAAATATGATAAAAATAATAATAAAAAAAACAACGGAATTGAGGATTTCCTCCTTTTTTTGAAGTCTGTTAAAAATATAGCACACTACTATAGACGATATCTTTTTTTGAACCACGGTCTCAATCCGGTTGTTCTCTTTCACGGCACAGTCGTATTTCAACATTTTTTACAAAGTTTTTGCGCGCGTACTGACATATTATAGCTTATATGCGCGTGGAAGCAAGTGGGCGAAGCGCATGATCGGAAGCTACGAACAATAATAGCCCTCCAGATTGCATGCAATTTTAAATCTGTACGGGCACACAAAAAAGTGGTGAACGCGCACATCGAAAGCCGAACAAAACCGGATTAATAACTTCATTAGTCGCTTGTTTCTCTCGATCGACACCGCCTGTATTTCACTATAATCCTGTTACGGTATTTCGCGTTTTCCTGCAACGAAATTCAGCCTGTCGTTTTCACGGAACAATGTTACATGTTTTATGGAATCGCAATGGCTTCGCAATGGCAAATTGCGAATTGTGATAATTTTATATCTTTGAATATTTGCTTGTTGTTTCAACTTAGGAAATTTGTGTGTTTGCTTTAAAGCTTTTGTTTTGAGATTATTTTATGTATTTCAATTGGCTATCCAAACGGAGTTATTTTAGTGCTTTGTAATACGAAATTGGTAAATTGCGAACGCTTACGACTTATATCAGCCTTCAGCGTTTGTCCCGTGTTTGTGTCTGATGTTATTGCATTGTAAGTACATGTTTTTTTTAATGAAAAATCTGATTAAATGAAAATAGTTTGGTCTCTTAGCCAAATTATTATTATTTATTTTACTACTCATTTCCCTACTACTAATAAAGATTCAAAATAGAATACTTGTCCCACCGCAGGTAAACCGCACTATAGTGACGCTAAATTACCGTGACTAAATAAATCTCTATCTTTATTTCCCTGGTTGGGTCAGTTTGTATTCATATGAAAAACTTGAAAATTAGGCACTGTACTGAAATTAGCGCTTCCACATATAATGCTTGGCATATAAGGCGCTTGATGGATTCAAAATCGAAATACAGTGTTTTACACAAAAGTCAATTATACAACCTTTATTACCTACGTGAAATAAATAATGATTGAAGGCAACTTAGTACATTGAGATTCATTATATCGTTACGTACGAGTACTCGATGGCAGGTAGAGGCACGTCAGTGTTGTTATTGAACTGTTTCGATTACCCACGTGATGTGGTGAGTTGTAAGGGAACACAAAATAAAGAGATTGAAATTTCATTAGCCGAGGCGTTGGGGCGGCACGGTGAGCCCGCAGTGGGTATTTACGGCGAGGAAGGGGGCGACGAGAGGGTGGCTCGCGGACGGCTGGACTCAAAAGCTTTACAGTTGGTTGCGCCAGAGTTGACCCGCCTTGCAAACACGGCCCGTTCGCCGCCGCCGGTCGATCATATGGAACTGTACCCTTTCACATTACCTTACATTTCATTTTTGCTGATTGTAATGGATTTCATTGATTTAATTTACATGTTTAAAAAGGATTTTGTACTGTTTTTATTGCATTTCCGAAGCGAATTGACATTCACGTAAATAAATATTTACTCTTATTTGCAAACTTATTCCTTGTACTTTTTTGTAAAAGTAACAAACAACATGTTTTTACTTTTTAGGGTTCCGTACCAAAAATGGTAAAAAAGGAACCCTTATGTTGCGACTCCGTCCGTCTGTCTGTCTGTCTGTCACAAAGTGAAATATCTCACCAACTACTTAAGCTATCAATTTGAAATTTGAAATGATTATAAATGAGAGTTATCCGCGTGCATGAAAAATGAATTTTATTAATTTACATTTAAATTTACTATGAAAAATTACGAATTTGAGGAGGGGGCAAAAAAATATATTCAACTATTAGGTCAAGTGGGGTATCATTTGGAAGGGCTTAAGTTGCACTTTTCGAAGCAGTTTTTCTTTTTTTTCTACATTGGTGAAATTTTTGAAGGATTGGTGAAATTCATTTATGAAGGAAAATGTAAAAAAAAATACCATTCCCCCCTTATCTCCGAAGTTACCCAATTAAAAATTTGCAATTTTTACTTGTGATTAAGACAAACGTAAATATCACTGGAAAAGTATAACTTTTTCTGTATCTAGCGTATTTTTTGTTTTGTTTTGATTTTGAGGAGGGGGCAAAAAAATATATTCAAGTAATAGGTCAGTCAAGTGGGGTATCATATGAAAGGGCTTGAGTTGCACTTTTTGAAACACTTTTTTTTTGCATTGGTAAAATTTTGATCTATGAAGGAAAATGTAAAAAAAAATACCATTATCTCCGAAGTTATCAAAGCGAAGAATTTGAAATAATTACTTGTGATAAAGATAAACATAAATATTACTGGAAAAGTATTTTTTTTCTGTATCTAGCATATTTTTTTTTTTATTTACAAAAATCACTTCCTAGTTAAGTTTGCAATTTAATCAACTTTATAAGTATTTTTTCGTTTTGAAATTCCTATAAGACCATAATAGAAATACTCTCTTTCAAATCTCGGTCGCTCGGTTCACGTGATAAACAATAATCGCTGAAAGACCAACATACATACTAAGCCGATTGCCCTTGCGCGTTAGTACCAAATGGGGCCGATAGATGGCGCGGCCCCCCGCGCTGTTAAGATTTTTCTAGAATAAATGGGGTTGGGATTGGGACGCGTATATTTATTTTCAATAGCAGGTCAAAAAAAGATCGCGATTCAATTGTCTTGGTGTAAAAGTTACTCGTTGTTTGAATTTGAATTCTATTGCGTTGGGTTAAAATAAGTAATTTAACAAATATTGGGACATTTACTTTACCTTGAGTTAATTGTTAGTTTGTACGGAACCCTCGGTGCGCGAGTCAGGCTCGCACTTGACCGGTTTTTTTTTTTGATATAGGTATTATTACATTTAACCACAAACGTTTTATCATGTGATGACGAGAACACTATAAATTAAAAGCAGTACCTACCCACACTAACCTTTAGCCAAAATATATATTGAATTCATCGTTTAAACTACAAACGCTTAAAACAATTTTACCTTGAAAGTGAAACAATACCAATATTAATAAATATTTTTACTGATTTTGCCTTTGTCGTTTTATTTATTTCATATGCCTGTTTCGGGTGAGAATTTTATTACGTGCATCGTATAGTACTGCTAAGATTGTCCACATTACGCACCTAAGGCGGTGAATTCGTGAATGCCCCTGATCGCAGAGTCATAACCACGAACTTCGAAAGTCGAAGTTCGGGTACTTAGTTCCATCTCTATCGCACTTGCGTTACTCGAGTGACAGGGATGCAAGTACACGAACTTCGAGATCCGATTTTCGTGGTAGCGCCGCAGGTGTTTGTGGCCCGAACCGAAGGTGAGGGCAATTTGACACCCAGAACTTGCGCGAGCGTCGCCGTCTTAACGTGTTTTTGTGTTATGTAAATAGGTACCTAGGTAAGGTATTTGTAAATATGGGCCTTGTTGCCCGATTCAAATAAATAATAATAATAAATATGCGATCTTCGGCTTTATGAATTACCACCCGCGGTGCGTAGACAGTTTTATACGTTTTATCCTGGGTGTGAAGTGAAATGTCAATCGTCAATTTTGTAGAATTTGCCAAAGACCCTTTGGCATGCAGCCGGGATTTAAAACAACTAATAACAATGACGGAGAAAATAAAATATCACATTAAAATCTATACATCTTAAAAATAATTGAGTTGAAACCTCTTTGTTATATGTATAATTGACATATAAGTGATAGCTACAATTTAAGAAAATACCCATTACGCCCGAGGTAGTAATTTAGGCTACTGTAGCTCAGTATTGCGCGTTATGAAGCCCTTTACACGCAAGCGTGATGGAAACTTATAAATTGGCAGTTTATCATGGCTATAGAATATTAACAAAGAGGTAAGTTCGTGACTTTGTAACTTTGTATCTAGATCTGGATATTGGAAACTACTCAATCCGATTTCGAAAATTCCATAAGTCTAACTTATCGCTATTTCAAATAAATCCCATCGATCAATTCCGGTCGTCAAATATGAGTAGGTATATCGTGAATTGTTAACAATAAGTACCACAAATTAATCAGATAATATTGACACGTAGTTAACTCGTTATCAATGATGAATAATCCGATATGTCTAATTTGTCCAGTTTATCTCTTTTCTTTTAGTGGTTTGTATACATAGAGATATATTATGTTGCTAAACATTTACTAGTTCCTCAGTGCACAGAATGATAAAATGATATATACGACGTCGATCGATCTAAGTTTGGGGTCAGTTTTTAAATTGGGGTTTCCATAATCTGTTGCATTGTTTTTCAATTAAAGTAAACGTTGATATCATATTAAAATATGTAAATAGGTCAGTGTATTGTTATAAATTAAGGCTTTTAATTAAGCATTAAATTATAAAGAACGATCGTGCGTGTCTGGACCGTGTTCAAAGTCAAATACGTTACCTATGTTTTTGATTTGTTTAGGGCTGTTAAATATCTGATTTTATTTATTTCACTATATAATAAGAAAATCTGAAGTTTAATTATTAAAAATTCGATGCTGCTTGCTTACTTTATAAGGCGTCTTTTATTTTTAAACTGCCATTATATTACTATAAAACATACAATTAATTTATTAGGGTTCAAGAAGAAAGTAAACGGTCGTGAGAATAATTTTGGTTTTGCAACATAAAATATAAGTCATCATCATCATTCTCCTAGCGTTATTCCCGGTTGTGCCCCTAAAGGAGCCCAGGGTCCGCTTTGACACCTAATCCCAAGATTTGGCATAGGCACTAGTTTTACGAAGAAACCATAAAATATAAGTCAAAAACAGAAAAAAAACTCGTGCTGTAAGGGTTATGTAAAACATTATATCTGAGTATATTCTAATTGGAAAATGTCTTAACATATCTAATATTAATGAGATACAATGGGAAGGCAAATCCTTGTATCAACAACGTTCAATTTATAAAATAACGATAGATGGGTCTATTTTATCAGTACTTTTACCAGAAACATCAATTAAAGTGAAAAAAAACGATATATCTGTTTGTAGTACCTTGCAGTGTACTACTTGCGTGTGGTGCATTCTACCAGTTGAGTCTCCCCCAGGCTACTCTCCAACCACTCAGTTCGAGCGCTTTATTGGGTCCGTCATATTAAAGCAACATACAGGAATTTATTCTATTCTTTTTATGGGATGTCCAGTTGTTTTACTGTTTCTTAACTAACACCCATATCCAGGTTGGTAAGTTAGTAATATTTTCTTGAGTTACGAATTAGGTGGTCGGTTAGTATATTATTACTTACATACTTACCTATCACACTGTCTGGTTGGTCGGTTGAAAAATTTATTAATCGATCAATCAGCTGGAGAGCCTGGTTTCTTTGGGCACTAGTCCCAGCGCGAGCGAGTAAGCGATGTGCTATCGGCTATAAAAACGAACAAAAGATACGCACTCCCGGGCAAATAAAAGAGACACGGCGATATTGATAGTTCACCGCTGGGCGAGTAACTATAAACATCGCCGTGTCTCTTTTATTTACGCGGGAGTGCTTATCTTTTGTATTTATTTATTTAAGGATCACCAACAGTTAATACACCAAAATGCTAAAAACTAACCTAATACAAAAAACATTGGACGTAAGATGCTTAGCCACTTACAGGTGACCACAGCTCACACACATATTTAATAAAGAGTAAATACGAAAAAAGAGCAATAGTACAAAAAAATAAAAGAATGACATACAATAAAGATAATTAACAAAAAGAATGGTATACCTAAATAGTGAATTAATCACAGTGTCGGCACAATCACCTTCCTGACTCCAGCGTAGTTAGATGGGAGATGATAGTTTTTCTGAATTTAGTCTCTGAGTCATTGAATATATCTATTCCCCTGGAGTCTGGCTTTGTACGTTTTTATAGCCGATAGCTCATCGCTTACTCGCTCGCGGTGGGACTAGTACCCAAAGAAACCAGGCTCTCCAGCTGATTGATCGGTTAATATATTTTTCTCAACAAACCAACCACGATCTCCACCTGGTTGGTCAGTTAATATATTTTTCTCAACAAACTAACCACACTCTCCAACTGGTCGGTCGATTAAAATATTTTTTCTCAACAAACTATAAAACCACGCTCTCTAGCTGTTTGGCCGGTTAGACCATCTCGCGTCGGAATTTTTTACTGAAATTCATAAAAAAAACCGACACTTGTTTGTTGATTATTTATTACATGGTCGGTAATTTATTACTGTGCTATCCAATCTGGCAACAAATCTGTGAAACGAAACAATGATAGCCACAGCTGATTACAACTGCGTAGATATCCACATTTAATATGTCGCAGAGTGACTCCGATGTACCTACGCAAGACATTATCACAATGGGGGATATCGGGGCAGTTATATTAGATGCAAGGGGCACATTCGTACACCTACATTATTTCCTAATCCAGTAACTTTTATTCACTAGCAGCAACACTAAAACATGGTTTTGTACGTGTGGTTTTGTAACACTCGTGCTACGGTGAAGCTCGGCAGTCAGCTGTTGCCAGCCGGTGAGGCACAACTTGGTTTCGCGGCTGCTTTGTAAAGAAATAACTACTCTTTGTCAGATTTGTATTGAGACTTTATACAATTCACTGGATCTATGAAATTATTAAGGATTCAGTTTCCAGGATGTATGGTTTGATTTATGAGTAATACTTAGCAGCTTATTTTCTTTTTTTTGCTTAACTTGCTACTGGGGTCTTCTTCTTCGTCGTTTCACTCTTGACAGAGTTGTCGTGATCATCATTTCAGGTGCTGGTAGCAAGTTTCACAACGCACCGCCATTCCTCTCTGACAGTTGCCTTGCTTATGCTTGCGTGTAGTGATGCCTCTACTGCAATTTTTATCTGGTCTCTCCATATCATTGGTGACCTGCCTCGTGGTCTGGTGCCCTCGACCTTCCCCTGGATCACAAGTCGCTCGATACCTACTTCTCCTCGACGGCACACGTGCCCGAAAAACGTTAGGATGCGAGACTGCACTACGGATGATAGACGCTGTTTGATGCCGAGTTCCTTCAGTATGGACTCATTGATACGAAATTCAGTCCAAGATACCCCAAGCATTTTCCTCCAGCACCACATTTCTAGAGCGTCTATCTTCCTTCGCTCTACTTCACGTAGCGTCCACGTCTCTGCAGCGTAGAGAAAAATAGGGAACAGAAGCGCTCGAACAAGCCGGATTTTTGTTGTTCTGTAAATCTTGCGGTCTGTACTTTGCTGGGATACTTTGGTACAAATAATACGCATTTCGGGTGTGGGGCAGTTTAAGACATTAAAAGGGCACTTTTGTACATGTATCAAAATGCCCCTAACCGGCATACCAAAGTGCTCTATGCGATGCAACGTGGCTTGTAACAAATCCCATTTTTTGTTTATATCCAAAAAAATGGGACTTGTACCCACACCTGTACCACAGTAAATTTATTAAATAGTTGAATTTACAAACACGATAATATAACTTTCAATAAAACTAAAACCAGGTTTTGGTTTATTTTTCAACTGCATTGTATTTTTCTGGGGAAACCAAAAATTGTGGTGGGATCAATAATTTAAGAATGGAATAAATTGCAAACACTTGGTTTTAGTATTTTAATGTTCTGTGCAATATATTAGCATAGTGTGATGTTCCATTTACTTACTATTACTTAAAAGTACTGTATCCTACTAATATTATAAATGCGAAAGTTTGGATGTTTGGATGTTTAGATGTTTAGATGTTTGGATGTTTGGCGAAGTCGTGGGCGGAAGCTAGTACAGTCACATTTGACCAGATAAATCGCAAGCTAACGGCTAAGTAGTTGTGATATGAGTGAACGTGTAGAACGCGTTCGCTGACAGTACGTCGACAGGCGGGCCGGGCCATGTGAAGGCTTAAACAACGCTTCATATTGACGTATGTATATTGTAGTCTTTGATATTGACGGTACTGTCAGCGAATGCGTTAATATGTAGTGAGTGAACCGACAGATATGTGGAGACTATTTTATGGGAGCTCTTCATATATTCTTCTTCTATCTTGGAATTAGGTGCTAAAGAGGACCCCGAGCTCGTTTAAGGGATTCCTATCACTATCAGGATCACTATCGGGAAACAATGCTAGGAGGATGATGAATATGGGACGGGTGAATGGGTGACGGTGCGCGGCGTAGGCGACGTTCACCGTCAGCAGGTTGCCGGACACCGGCTGGGATACGCTGCGGCGCCACGCGGGTACCTATATCTTCCGAGAACGAACGGTTCACCGATGTATCCACAACCTGATTTTAGTAGACACTGTACACTGGGCCTGACACAGACTGCACTCACATTCCTCTCGACGTCCGCGGCATAGTTGACACTGCGCGGCGGGCGACGGCGCGCGGCGCGGGCGGCGCTCGCCGTCAGCAGGTTCCCCGACACCGGGCCCGGCTGGGACATGGTGCGGCGCCGCGCGTTGCCATCATCCGAGGACGAACCGTTCACTGTCGTGTTTACTACCTGGAGGATATTTTATTTGTGTAAGTACCGTCGCCTAATAAGGCCCACCTAAATTTCGAAGCCTTGCGAAACAGTAGGTATAATTAATAAAGAAAAGCTATTATTCATATGATTGCTCAGGATTTATTTAACAAACAAAATATATACAAAAGCTTTAATGTTATTTGCATTATAACAGAAAAAACCTATTGAAAAATATGTCGGTGCTCGCATAATAAGGCCTGTTATATATTTATTAAAATAATCGATTAATCCCCTCATACATGAGAGGAGGCCTGTGCCCAGCAGTGGGACGTATCTAGGCTGATGATGTGTGATGTGAATCGATTAATCAATGTTTGAACACTACTACCGTCTAGAAATCTATCTAATAAAATATTAAACATACCTAAAATTATGGCCTTCTAAGGAGTATGATAATGACAAGTTGCTAAAAAACCTTATAATAACTTTTTAAATTCGAATAGAAACACGTGGGTGTCTTTAGGTATTATCAGCCTGTATCATGATATTCATGATAATTATAAATCGGTTCTTTTTAGGGTTCTGTACCCAAAGGGGTAAAAACGGGACCCTATTACTAAGACTTCGCTGTCCGTCCGTCTGTCTGTCACCAGGGTGTATCTCAAGAACCGCGATAGCTCGACAGTTGAAATGTTCACAGATGATGTATTTCTGTTGCCGCTTACGCGTTTGTTTGGGTCTATTGGCACCATAAACGCATGTGCTCGCGAAATGTTAAGTACTTTGGAAAAGCTGCTAGTTTTTAAGGTGGGCCCCATCTTAGGAGCCGGGCGTTCCTTGGTGCACCTACCTTAGTTTGATGAGCCTACATTGCTTTCTAAATAGGGTGCGGGTGACACTTTACGTACCGTTTCGTTTTACTCAAAAAAAGTTACTGCGGTCTAAATATTTCAGTTGTAGCCTGAATATGACTGCCGTAAAATATTTGAATACAAAAAAGCCACGTTATACGAAATAAATTTGACCTACCAGATTTTTATTATCATTTAAATGCAATTCAACAGTTAACATAATTAATTTATGCATGTTATCGGCACTTATTAATTGGTAAGTCACGAACATTCTTGTAAACTCTGTTTATTTATCCACCTGATTATAAACTGCAACCGTACAAAACAAATCGAGACTGTAAATCGAAAAGATGATTTCTGATATCTTGCTTTGGGTTGATGTATTAAGGCAATAAACACCATTTTAATGTGAATTAGTGAAATTTTAGGAGGCAAAAGAAAACGAATCGCATACCAGGCACGGGTGCTAACCCGTACTGAGAATTTGGCGTTTACCCGCAAATTACAGAAAAAGGCAGATAGGCTCTAAAGCCGGGTCCACATTTGTGACAATTCGCCGAACCGAACACTGTGATGTCGCCGCGGACTTGTTACGTATAGTGTAGACGGGTGGTAGTTTGCGCGGATCGGACGCTGGTGGTAGCTCCGTGACCGTGACAAAGCCCGATGTCTGTAACGATAGTGTGGACGGCATTTGTTACGCGTACAAATGTTACGATGGTCCTCTACAACCGATGGACTCGGATACGTGCGAGGGGCGGGGGAGCGGGTGTTGTCTTGTCAAGACGTGCATTCGCCCGATCCATCAATCCCATGTAGGTACTAGCGTGATGACACGCGTGCTTGTACGCGTGACAAAAATCGCAGTGTGCGGACCTCTCCCGCACACCGAGACAGTACCGAACATCCTTTGAAAAAGACCGACTTTGGATGGATCGGCCCGTGCCGCGTGTCATTTGACCGTAACAAAACCAAAACATCGTCCACATTTATCATAACCACATTGTGGCAGTACGTACAATGTTTGGGTGTACGGATATTTTGTTCAGAGAATTGAACGGATAACTGATCGTAACATTTGTACGTGTAACAAATTCCGTCCACACTATCAGTACAAACTCCCGGCTCTGTCACGGCCACGGTGTTCGGTTCGGCGGTTTGTCACAAATGTGGACCCGGCTTTATTAATTGAACAAACATCAATACAGTCATCCGATCTCTTTTCAATTTCGTACTTAATAACGAGTAAGAAAGGGATGGAACCATGTTATCTAATAGGTGTTACGGATAGGCCTACTGTCTACGTACTTGCTTAGCCTAATAATCAGATTCATGATGACATTCATTGTTACAATTGAGATTATAAATGATTACTTTTACTGACTCAAGTTTCGGTGCTCTTACCTCTCTAGTCTGAGATTTTCACAGCTGTCGATATTTTTAATAAAGAAGTTGTTAAGACGTTTCAAATTACTTGGTCTGTGATTTATGAACATTTAATCTATATATATTGGTTCTTGGTCCCAAGCGGTTCTCCCAATAAGATTCAGTGGTCTGGGCGTCCGTTCTTCATCCAGCGTGGCATTACCGGCTTTCCTGTCCTCCGCCTATGACTCGCTGTCCCTTGTCAGTATTATCTTAAATCATCCACAGATACTTGACACGGAGATAGCGAGCCTGGCGGAGGCCAGGAGAGCCTGGTGTGACTCGTGCCCTGGAGCAGACGCCCCCGACTCATTGCATGTTCAGAAAGCTTGGGATACTCCACGTCTCAAGCTAACCCATGATTCACTTCTTTCCAATAGTCCGGACGACGCAGATCGTGCTCGTATTTTGGCTGTTTCGGCGAGCGAATCAGGCCACTGGCTGCATGCCCTCCCGTCGCGGAACATAGGCACAGTTCTGGATCCAAGCTGCCTGAGAATATCGGTATGCCTCAGACTTGGAGCCAGAATTTGTGTTGCTCATACATGTAACTGCGGGAGGGCCGTGGACCAGCTGGGTAGACATGGTCTTTCTTGCCATAGAAGCGCCGGCCGCCTGTACCGCCATGGCACTTTAAATGATTTGGTCCGTCGTTCGCTTGCCGCCGCCTCCGTACCTGCAATTCTAGAACCTGTTGGTTTGGCGCGTGACGATGGCAAGCGTCCAGACGGGGCTACATTGGTGCCATGGAAACTAGGCAGAGCCCTGGTGTAGGATGTAACTTGCGTTGACACCTTCGCCCAGTCCCACATCCAGAGCACTCGTTCACAGGCCGGCGCTGCTACCGACCAGGCCCAAGTGAACAAGCGCCGCAAATACTCCTCCTTGTTACAGGATTACGAATTTGCGGCGCTTGCTGTAGAAACCTTGGGTCCCTGGTCGTCAGATATGCACATCTTCTGCAAGGCCTTGTCTTCTCGGCTGGTCCAAGCGACTGGAGACCCCAAAGCTGGCGCTTACCTCTCGCAACGAGTTTCCATTGCTATTCAGAGAGGTAATGCTGCCAGCGTAATGGGGTCCATGCCCCAGTCTGACCTCCTAGAGGCGGTATTCTTTTTGTAACATCTCCTTTTTTTAATTTTCATTTTTAGTTATAGCCAATTTTGTTTTTTTATTTATTATGATTATGTTGTATTTATGTTTAAGCTAGTTTTAATCATGAAATAAATTCATTAATATATAATTATAATACTATATTTTCTCGAAGAATTATACTAAGGAACTTTAAATTGAAGAATATTTAAATATTAGCGGATATTACATACATTCATATCTAATATATATAAAAGAAGAAGTCCTGATCTACCATCAACGCACAGCCGAAACTACTGATGTTAGAGAGTTGATTTTTGCACAGTAGGTTACTTTTTTAACGTAGGCTAGGGATAAGAAGGGCTTTTGGAAATACCTCCCCTAAGGGGGTTAAATAGGGGTGCAAAGTTAGTATAGGAGAAACTTTATTATTTGAGCTAGACACTTGAAACTTTGTTGAAAGATATATCATTCATTACTAAATTATTTACTAAACTAGACACTTGAAACTGTAAAGAGAGATAACTTATTGTAATATAAAAAAGCACGTCCGACGTTTGAAAAAAATCTACCCGTAAAGAGGTTAAATAAGGGTGCAAAGTTTGTATGGAAGGAACTTTATTTCTTGAGCTAGAAACTTGAAACTTTGCACAAATATTACTTATGAAAATAAAAAAAAAGTCGTTTAACCGTTTTAGAAAATTCCACCCCTAAGGGGGTTAAATAGGGGTGCAATGTTTGTATAGAGGGAACATTATTTTTTGAACTAGAGACTTGAAACTTGGCAGAAAGATTACATATCAGAATACAAAAAGAGGAATTTCTGTGTTAAAGAAAATTCTTCCCTTAAGAGGGTTAAATAGGGGTGCAAAGTTTGTATACAGGGAACTTTATTTTTTGAGCTAGAAACTTGAAACTTTGTAGAAAGATTACTTATTAATATACAAAAAAAGTGATTTCACCGTTTTAGAAAATTCCATCCTCTAAGGCGTTAAATAGTAGTGCAAGTTTTGTATGGGGGAAACATTATTTTTTAAACTAGAGACTTGAAACTATATAAAGATACATTATTATTTAACAAAAAAAGCACTTTCGACGTTTCAGAAAACTCTACCCCTAAGGGGGTTAAATAACGGTGCAAAGTTTGTATGGAAAGAAATTTCATTTTTAAACTATAAACTTGAAACTTTGTAGAAAGATTACTTATTAAGATACAAAAAAGTAATTTCAGCGTTTAAGAAAATTCCACCCCTAAGGGGATTAAATAGGGGTGCAATGTTTGTATAGGGGAAACATTATTTATTAAACTAGAGACTTGAAACTGTAAAGAAAGATAACTTATTGTAATATGAATTTAGCACGACCAACGTTTGAAAAAATTCTACCCGTAAAGAGGTTAAATAAGGGTGCAAAGTTTGTATGGAAGGAACTTTATTCCTTGAGCTAGAAACTTGAAACTTTGCACAAATATTACTTATTAAGATACAAAAAAAGTTGTTTCACCGTTTTAGAAAATTCCACCCCTAAGGGGGTTAAATTGGGGTGCAATGTTTGTATGGGGGGAACATTATGTTTGGAACTAGAGACTTGAAACTTTGTAGAAAGATTACTCATTAGAATACAAAAAACCAGTTGTCAGCGTGTTATAAAATTCCATCTCTAACGGGGTTAAATATGGGTGAAAAGTTTGTTTGAGGGAAACTTTTCCTTTTGAGCTAGAAACTTGTAACTTTGTAGAAAGTTAATCTATTAAAATACAAAAAAAAGCAATTTCAGCGTTTAAGAAAATTCCACCCCTAAGATGGTTAAATAGGGGTGCAAAGTTTGTATGAGAGAAACTTTATTTTCTTAGCTAGAGACTTAAAACTTTGTAGAAATATTACTTATTTAAAAAAAACTCCTATGGGGTTAAAAGGGATGCAAGGTTTGTATGGAGGAAACTTTATTTTTTTGGTAAAGACTTGAAACTTTGTAGAATTATTACTTATTAAAATAAAAAAAATAACAGCGATTTAGAAAATACAACTCCTACTTATAAAATTCTACCCCTAACAGGGTTAAATTGACATCCCTTAAGCAAGCAAAATAAGAGTTGATTATACGTTTCGCTATTCGTCAGCAGGTGGCGTTAGTGTAGCAAATGAATTTTATTATTTCTTAAGGGATTTGCCACACTGGACGCGTTCTGCGGTCTGCGGTCAGGACTCCCATACAAAATTGTTGATTATTATTGAAAGAAAACTAACTAAGAATAAATTCTCTAACATTATTTTAATTTGTCATCATCAAAAATCTACGCGGATGAAGTCGCGGGCGGCCGCTAGTTCTGTCATATAAGTAAATAATGTCATGTCTGAGTACCTTTCCTACACCAGAAATATACATGGTTTGCTGGGCTGGGTTAAACTACCTTTCTCTCTAACTGCTGGGTTAACTACTTATCTCCTTTAATTATTATTTATTGGCTTCAGTATTTTTTAAATCTTGGCCTATGCCAAGGAAAAGTTCTTCCCAGTGTTAAATAAATAAATATATATACAACTTCCTGACACTTATTTTTCACAAGTAACTATGTTTATTTTTCACTCACCCCTGGATCCTGGTCACCTTTCACATCTAAATCTGGTTCATCTTCAGGTTCTTCAAAATGTTGTAGGGATGTCTCTGAATGAAACTTCTTATCACCCAATCGCTTCCTATTCACTATTTCATCTAAAAGGTCTTTTCTAATGCCACCCGCGTCCGTCATTTTAAAAAAACACTTAAAAGTTCACTTTGTCTAAAACGTTACCTACGTTTTTAATTATCGATTTTACCACTCGGATCTTACAAAACTACCATTTCTTTTGTTTACGCGCTGACGACTACGAACCACCTTCCTTCGACAAATGATTCGTGCAATTTAGATTGCGAACGAATTAATAAAAATGTTCCGACCGTTATCTGTTTATCAAGCTGAAACATAGCAATCTGTCGATGGTCTTATTATTGTGAAGTTAATTGAATCGTTTCCTTGACGCTTTATTTCCTTTCATTAATTATTCACGTACCTACAATCAGCAAACTTGGCACCAAAACTATACCGCTGGACGCATGCAACCATAGGGGTGTCACATACGCTTTATCTACCCTATAGAAATGAATGCAGTCCTTTCTTGCAGAACCCCATACTGTAGTTCCTCGGATTGTTGACAATGCCATCCTCTCCGGTCACGTGGAATCAAATGTGTTAGAGGAGCGCCGCTTACCAATCCAATTTAAAACCAATGTCTTTTTGAATTAAGCGTTGTGAAATGTCTCACTTGCCTTTAAACTTTAAAATATTATGCTCCCATATTATAACTAGTGGCCGTATGAGTATTAAACTCTGCTTAACTAATTTTTTTGGTCATTTCGAAAAACTGAGTCTACCAAAATATCTAAGTTCTTAATTTAGGTATTGAACCTGCTCACAAATATTCACAAAAATCGGTTGAGAACCGCAGAACAGCGGGACATCTGGACATCCGAACATACGAAATATTTTTGACCCATCTGAACGGAGAACTTCGTTCGCTTGGCTCCCCAATAATGTATTGTTCAGTGTTCACCGAATAACACCACTAATTAGATAGGTAAGTACATTATTTAATAATAACTAACTACGCGTGTCTTTTATCGGTAGGTATTTCACTGATTATCAATTCATTAATTAATTATTCAACTCTGCAACGTGACAGTTAATTATGAATTATTTTTTTGTGTAAACAAGTATGTTTACTCCTACTATGTACGTGTGTTTGACAAGAGTGTAACCTGTGCATATATAACTTTTAAGAATGTGGCATAGAAAAAAAAATACTGGCTGAATAGAATGTTTACTTGGCTACAATGCTAAGTACATAAAAGGTACGTACGTAAGGTACACCCAGGGTGCCAACAACCTGAACGACAACTCACTTGTACTACCATTTTATCAATTGAAAGAGATACGGAAGTCAATTTTGACAATATTATAAGTAGGTAGATCATTTTAGTAAAATAAAGTCTCGTAGGTATAATGAGTGTTTGGTGTTTTATTTAGAGTAGAGGTCAGGGGTGCTCAATACAAACCTGCCCAGGGTGCTCAATACAAAACCGCCCAGGGTGCCGATGTATCCAGCGCCGCCACTGCCTCTGCAGAAGACAAACGGGTCTTGCAGACGTTTTCAAAAAATCCACTTTTGTCTTTGTGTTCTGGACAAGAAAAATTGAAGATGAGGAGGAAGGAGGAAGGTTTGAAGATATCTTTAGATACAATCAGAAGGCGTTTGAATGAAAATGGTTTGAAATATCGCAGTATGGTGAAAAAACTACTCCTTACTGAAAAACACATGGAAAAAAGACTATCGTGGGCGAGACAAAACAAAAACCGAGATTGGAATTATATTTTTTTTCCGATGAAGCTTCCTTTTAGGCAGCTAGTTACCCGACTCGGGCTTGGTCTACGGCAGATAATAGAGTGCTCGTGCGAACCGTGCAACACCCGGTAAATGTTTGGGGATGCTTCTCGAATCAGGGTTTCGGCCATTTGCACTTGTTTACCCGTACACTGGACGCCACAAAATGGCCAAAATTTATAAAAAGGCCTTGTTGCCTTCCGCTAAAAAGATGTTCCCGAAGCACAACGGGTCTGCAAGAGGATAATAACCCTAAACACCGAAGTCAGTACTGTACTGTATGGAATACTCAAAATGGCCTCGACGTTTTGGATTGGCCTTCACAATCACCCGACGCCAATTCAATTGTTTTTTTTTGGGCATGGGTGAAGCTTAAATTACGGGGGAAAATACTGTTAGTGCTTCTGACTTAACTCGAGACCTGAATTCCGCGTGGAGGTCTTTACCTCTCAGTTATGCTGACAATTTGGTCAAAAGTAAGCTTCAAAGATGCCAAGCGATTATTGATAACTCAGGAGACTGGACGTCTTATTGAAAATAAAGCATGCATGTGTAATAATAAAACTCTTCAATTCTAGTATTGGACATGAAATTCTTACTTTTTTCTTTAATTTTTACCGGTCACGCTCTTATCGTACATAGTGTATATTAATAATTATTATAAATGCGAAAGTTTGAATGTTTCGATGTTTGTTACTCAATCACGCTTAATTGGCTCAACCGATTTGGATAAAATGTAGTTTATGTTTCATGGTTTAAACTATATAGGATCGTTTTCATCCCAGGTCAATGCAGACGAAGTCGCGGGCGGGTATCTAATAAGCTTTTAAATATATTTTTTCCAACGTTGGAGCAAAAATAAATTAGCACAAGTAGACAATTACCATCACCTAAATTAAAATAAAACAAAGTAAATCTAATAAAAGGCCTACGAGGCATTTTGTACCGATAAGGGGAGGATACTGGCGGCATTTCCTCGCTAAGTTGCAATGCTTGTGCGAGAAAGCAGCGCGCTCTGGGACCACATGGACCGAAGGTCTCGAGGCCAAAGAGTACAAAGTAGTACTTCTCTGCCGAGGTCTCTACATTTACTGTCCTTCAGAGTTTCGCCGCTGCAACGTGCTTTAAGGTCTGTGCCCACTAGACCGTAGCAGTATGATGCCCGTATGCAACACGTATCATGTCATAACCGTAGGCTAGGGATATATACACACGCACCGATTAGTAGAATTCGTGTATCGTTCAACTTATGCAGTAATAAAATGCAAAATATTCATTATATAGTTTATTTTTATAATTTCAAACATATAGGAAAACAAAATCAAAAAGCGGCCAAGTGCGTGTCGGGCCACGCGCAGTTTTTATTATAGCTTACCCTCGTAAATAATCGTAAATATGATTATTTTTATAACACACCAATGTATAGGGTCGTTTCGCCGGTTACGCGACCACCTGAAGGACAAGGTTTTTTCTATTGAAGATAACGTGCCATGAAAAAACAACTCAACGTCCACGGTATAAGGTTCAAATTCCAATGTATATGCACCCGAAATTAAGTGCATTTCTTACCAGTCAACTAGTTATGTCTACTACTCGTTAACCAGTTATGTTTACTTATTGAAATTGAAATTGAAAACATTTATTTCAGAACAAGTTCCATATCGATTAGTAACAGTTTCACTTAAGCTATTGTTAATATACAATTCTTATTTTTTAACTCAATTCAATATTAAATTGGTAAAATGATGGTGAGATGGAGGGTACATAAAAAATAAATAACACTAAAAATAAAGTAGAACACAAACATGTCAACATTTGGAAATATTAATGATGTCTGATCGTTCAAAAATTAAAACATATTCAAAAGATTAAAATGGACAAAATTTAATAATAATAATAATAATAAGGTGGGTTGGTATAATATAATAATAATCATAGCTAAAATGTCAAACTAAACTACTTATAATTAGGACAGTGAAGGACCAACCACCTCTTCATCACGGGAGTGTTCCACCTGTCAGTAAAAACGTTCAGATTCTATCCGATGCTGTTTGTGGTCGAGTGCAGGCGGGTAAGCATGGAGGCACAACGCTTTCGCATAATAGCGTGAAAATCATCGGTGCGCGCCGCGGCAAACATGCCGGACGCGCTGCAGCTCCACGGCAGCCCCTGTGCCCTGAACGCGTTAAGGCCGAGCCACACCGACTGCGTGTGCAGCACGTCTGCGTGTGCAGCACGTACACCGCTGCGTTGTAATGTATGAATCCCCATACGACATGACACACCGGATGCGTGTGCGTCGACGTGCACGCACACGCAACGCGTGCGCACGCAGCGCAGCTCTAGGCAGACAAACCGGCTGCGTGCTGCGTGCATGCGTACACGGAGCGGAGCGGCAACGTCGCTTCGCTGCGTGCAGTGATGACGTTGTATTGGTCGACGTTCCCTATGAGATGACACACCGGACTGGTTCGGACACGCACAGCTCGGTGCTGCGCGTGTGTACGTGCAGCTCTCTTGTATTTATTTACAAATTCGCTGGTGCGCGTGATGGTTTCCACCATGAATACGGAGACCAAAGAAAAATTAATCGATGTTGTTCGTCAACATGAATGTATTTATAACATTAGGCACAAAGATTACAAAAATGTTTCATATAAAAATTTATTATGGGAACAAATCGGTACATCAATCGGAGTACAAGGTGACTTATATGTTTTTAGAATTGTTGTGTTGTATTTATTCTCTATATTAAGTAGGTACCTATTATTGTGAAGACAAAGCAAATTGTGATTATTTTGTGTTCCTAGTAGCGCTAAGTACAAATTAGTAAATAAGTAACTTTTAAAAAAATAACAGAGTTGTAGATACATTTGGGATGTATTTCCTGAATTTATGATTATGTTCCTATTAATTATTTGAAATGGTACTAAATAAAAAATTAAAATATACTATTATATCACTTTCAGGAAGCCGCTATCAAAATATAGTATATTATAGTTATTTGGTTGTTTTCCATTTTCCCATCAAAGACCTTACATGCTTATAGTTACAATATTGTTTACCTAAAACTTGTTGCTATATTAAGTCAAGCTAAAATTGATTTTAGGAATCCCTATGTATTTTTGCATTTGGATATGCGGTCCCGGAGATTATCCCCTACATAGGTATAAACATCCCAATTTACAAAACTATTATCAGTCGTTTCCTCTTTATTATAAATCTAACTACCTATAGATTCATAATATTACCAAATCTTAAGTCCATTGCCTTGTAAACCGTAAACAACAACAAAACATTTTAATATTTGTTTGTTTTTGAAGCAGTAACGCTGCTAAAGAAAATTACAAATTTTTAAATGAAAGGATAGCTCAGTTGGTAGTAGCGACGGGCCATGAATGCCTGTGGTCGCCGGTTCGAATCCGGCTCGGAGCATTAAATTTTTCAATTTTTCCTTTCATTTAAAAATTTGTAATTTTCTTTAGCAGCGTTACTGCTTCAAAAACAAATATTAATTTAGTATGGGGTGGCGCATCGTTACTGACGATTTCTCAACATAATTTGAGACGTTGGTGCCGTAAAGAAGCCTAAGTCTTCTGGTAGATGTCGCTACATACGCCTCCCTAAGGCGTTATATGAAGGAACTGATTGAAGGATTTGGTGCCCGAACCAGATTGTTCCGATAGCTCAGTTGGTAGTAGCGACGGGCCATGAATGCCTGTGGTCGCCGGTTCGAATCCGGCTCGGAGCATTAAATTTTTCAATTTTTCCTTTCATTTAAAAATTTACAAAACATTTTGATGTAATTTGGTAGCTCTTTACAAATAGGTACAAACCTTAAAAAAACTGCAAGTCTTTCTCTAGTTCCAATAGCCCTCCTGTAGTTAGTGTTATTTTTTAATATATGAGATCTCACTAAATCGTGTAATTCTTCAAAAGAATCTCTCGACATGTGGAAATACCAAAAAAATCGATCTTCGTGGGATTCAAGTTCACGACATAAGTTGTGATATTCACTATGTTCTCCTCTTTTTTCATTAATTTTATGAACCCAAACCCTTTTGGATGTCGCAGGAGTATCTTTACATAGCAGTAAGAGCAATGCTTCTTCTTCGTCAGACGAACTGCTATCAAACATGATGCTAATCTTTAAGTAATAGAATGCAAATGGCGGCTGGTACGCCGCGGAGCGGCAGCGTGCGCACGGGTTGCGTGTGCAGCTCTCTGCAGCAGGTACGCCGTAGACACGCGCGTAGACGCGCGCGAATCCGGTGTGACAGGGGTGCTGTGCACGTCTACGCTGACGTCGACGCATACGTGCTGCACACGCAGTCGGTGTGGCTCGGGCTTTATTTTACTGCACGCGCAGTGCGCTGCACGTGCGCTTAGTATATTGACCCATAGGCTGTACGTGTAGAAAGACAGTAGGCTCGAAACAACGTCAGCTTAACCTCGTCGCTACAACGTGCAAACCTACGAGCCAACATATTGCACCGCACGGACAGCGCCCTGCGCTCTCTCTCTATGTCCATGTGATCACTCAGGTCCTCAGAGACCCAGTGACCCAAATACTTAAAATGCTTTACCCGAGCCAAGGGAGTTCCACATAACGTCACCGGGGGCACATCCTTGTAGGATTTCTTGCCAACCCTGAATATTAGGAACTCGCTTTTCCTTGCATTGTATTTGAGTCCGTGGGCCTCCGCATATGACTCACAAATTCGCAGCAAGTCACGCAGCGCACTGAACGATGGGCTTAACAAGACCATGTCGTCCGCATAGTTTATGACACATGGACACATTTTCAGGATTTTATTCTACTGTTTTGTCGGCGTGATTGGTTTATATACCCACGCCGAATTGCAGTTTTCTAGTTTTAAGGGTTACTGAGCTAAGCTGAAGACGGACAGACAGACAGACGGACGGACATGTCGAAACTATAAGGGTTCCTTGTTGACTGGCAGTATTACCTCGCTGAATCGCAATACTAATGCGTTGAGCGAAGAAGCTGCCCCAGCTCTTTGGTCACCAGTTGTGTCGACGAGCTTTTTTGACAGTTCTTAAAAAGCGTCCTGGCGCCTGCACCCCACGCCACGGCCCAAAGAAAAGAATGCCACAAAGTGGTAATGGGCGTCTAGGCACTGGTACTTAGCCCTTATCATGGTCGGCCTTATCACGCGATAAGTAACAAGATAAGAGCGTCGTCTCGTTCTACCGAACGGTGTCAGCCAGTGACGGACGCTCTATCTTGTCACTTATCGTGTGATAAGGCCGGCTATCGAGGCCGGTGGTCGAGGTTCGGGGAAGATGAGACGATACCTACCAGCGTGTCAACGAAAGTAGTATCCCAGACCAGCACACGTCCCATCTTTCATGGAAGAATCAACGTAGTTGCACTAATGGACTGCCACGGAACTACTGACCAGCACGTCTATCATGCGACGGCGCACGAGCACTCTCGATTTTTCTCGCACTATCGGTCTCTCTCTTATTAGAACACTTAGAACAAGAGGTATAGTGCGTAGTGAGAAAAATCGAGAGTATGTCGCGGCCGGCGGTGGATCATGCACGGTTAGAACCAAAGGGTAATTTATTTATTTACTAAACTAACGTATAATTTATTTGATCAAATAGTCCGGATATCATTGTGGCAGTGTTTTACCTTTATTTTTTTGCAGCACCAGCTATGCACTATTGTTACACCATTACTCCTACTTTTTAAGCTTTAAGTAAGGAACTACTTTTGCCACGTAGCCCGCTACCAAGAAAATTTTATCTCGAAATATGTAATATCTCCGTCACAGTGTTTTAAGTGCGACGTCACGTGAGTACCGTTATTTAATACAGGTATTTAATCTTGGTAATAACAGCAACTCATCTAATTCGAATGTATTATTCTCTGAGCGGTAATAGTCTGATAATTTATATACAGGTATTGAATAAAAGCGGTTCTACAATCCCTGGTTAGGACCCGTCGTAGCACGGAGCGTACCGTACCACCGACATGCAAAATATTTTAGGCAGGAATGATGGTCCGTGCATGGTTCGTTCCGGTGTTGGTCGGTGCCGGAGCGGTCTAGTGGGCGTCATCTTATTGTTATTTATACAAATAATATATTTTTGCATGTGTGGTATGACGCGAAGCACATATCTTTAGTAGTCCTTTGGGGCTAGGACGGTGCTAGTTTGTCTATTGCAGGTAGCATCCTACACTAGCAACCATAATAGGTTCTAATATCAATTAATATTATAAACATTGTGAATACGTAATGTATAAGAAAAAAACGTTTGTAGAAAAAAAATCGACTTAGGAAACGGTTTATCGTAGTTTTGTATCATTCTCCGAAGAAGTATTACCTACGGTATCGGAATCGCCTCGCCTCGCCGCATGCTATCTGATCAGGTAACAATCACATCTCACTGATAAAAATAAATTATAGTAGGTACCTATAACAAGAAAAAGTTGATCGAGCTAGTTTCATTTTCAGTGTGGGGAATTGTTTTGAATTGTCTTTTTGGAAGTGACTGGTAACAGGCCTTCCAAGTTCCAACCAAAAATTGGAAATAATACATTGGAATTAGGTAGGTTTTTTTTCAGCGAGTAGGTAACTTAAGAGCACTTAAGAGCCATTGATTCTGGCTGCATGTTTGAGCCGTTTGGGGTTGAAACGCTTGGGCCGTGGGGGCCCGGAGCACACGCAGTATTCAAGGAGCTTGCGAAGCGTGTCGTGGAAGCAAGTGGTGACCAACGGGCTGGCGGCTATCTGGCGCAACGGATCAGCATTGCTATCCAGCGCGGCAATGCCGCCAGCCTTATGGGCACCTTGCCGCACGGCACAGATTTAGACCCGGTTTTTTATTTGTAAATATTATGTAAGTAGTTTTGTTATTATTTTGTTAGTTTATAGTCAGTATGTTCTTTTATTATGTTTATTTAATAAACCCCAGTTAAAATTTTAGAGCACGAAAATCTTAACGACTGCGGGCGTAAACAACAACCGACAACAACAAGTTGTATTCAACTATTAAATTATATATTTTCTACTTTATTCTGCTTTTAGGGTTCCGTACCAATAAGGTAATAAGGTAAGCCGGAAGTCCCGGGTCCAAATCCCGGTAAGGGCATTTATTTGTGTGATGAGCATGAATATTTGTTACTGAGTCATGGATGTTTTCGATGTATTTAAGTATTTATTTATCTATTTAAGTATGTATATCGTCGTCTAGTACCAATAGTACAAGCTTAGCTTAGTTTGGGACTAGATTAATTTGTGTAAGATTGTCCCGAAGTATTTATTATTTATTTATTTTACTATTAATAAACTGGCCAAGTGTGTGTCGGCCCACGGGCAGTGTAGGGTTCCGTAAGTTTCCTGTCTTTCGTTATAGTTACACCGACGTGCGAACTGCGGTGCGGTTGTGTCGGCCGAATTTGAACGAAAACGGCCTTTTGCTTTTGCCTCAAGCAAGCTATCCAGCGATCCCCACACCATAGGTTTAACAAGAAAAATAATACTTCCCCGCTTTAAGTGTAGGGGCGGTACCCTAAAAAAATGTTTTCAAGATTTTATTCTACTGTTTTGTCGGCGTGGTTGATTTTATTAACCCATGCCGAATTATGGTTTTCTAGTTGCAAGGGTGTACTGAGCTAAGCCGAAGACGGAAGGACAGACAGACGGACATGGCGACACTTTAAGGGTTCCTTGTAAACTACGTAACCCTATAAAGGAGCCCTTATGGTACAATACAATACAATACAATACAAATATTCTTTATTGCTCACCAGACATAGTAAAAAAATAAAAAAGAGGTAAGTTAAACAATGGTACGATTCTGTCCATCTGTCACAAAGTTCAATATCTTAGGTACTACTCGTACCTTATTCTATCTAGGTATTTGAAGTTAGGACTTAGGAATAAAGAACACACTTGTCTGGAAACTGAAAAAATGTGGTACGTAAAGGGCTTAAGTTGCACAGTGGATACATTTTGAATTATGAATACCAGCAAACTTTAAAAAGCGAAATTATTTTGTACTATCTACATCCCGCGACATCTTCTGCGTCGACTCGAGACGAAGACTATCCTATATTTTGGTCTGGGCTATGAACTATCTTCGTGCAACATTTCATGAAGCTCTAGATTGGGCCGTTTGGGCGCGATTGAGTAACAAACATCCAAGTATCTAAACATCCAAACATTCAAACTTTCGCATTTATAATATTAGAATGATGATTAAGATTGACATTAATATTAAACACAGGAAAAATATAACGATATCTATGTACCGAATTAATCATTAAATATCTGTTTTTAACTAAGTTTGTAATTCAAATTACTTTTTGTATATTATTCTTGAAATTCATTAAAATTTAAGGTTTAGTCGGAATCGGTACACGTGATATCGCTGATAACAACGTACCAAGTTGCAAATTAATAGTAACAAAATGTAGATGGCGCTGTACCATAGTAACTTGCCTGTTATGGGGCGTATACATGTCATGATTTGTCAGCCCCAATTTATCAGAAGCTGACTAATTGCTATCGTCTGTATTAAGGGCGGTGATAAACGCAACGTATAGCTTTATCGACGAATTTCGAAACTTTGTATAATCGCGAAGGTTCTCGAATAATTTGTGACTAATGAAATAAATGCTGTGGTCTCTCGACACATATCTATCTGTGCACAGTACACTGTAAACACCAATATGGTTTTTTCCGAGGTAGAGGCGTCGACACAAACCTGATTACTTATACACGGTATTCCCGGGAATTTTCGTCAACTTCGCCATATTGCATAATACATTCACTGAAACAAATGAGGATAATAATTTCTAAAAAATATTTTTTTTTTTGTACAAAATAACAAAATTATTTAATGTAGCATTAACAGTTATTGTCTTATTGTACAAGGGTTCAAGACCAGGAGGTCCAAGAAGAAATATTAATTTTAAAAAATCTACCTCCGAGGCAGTTTTTGCCTAATATCGAACAAACTCACTTGGTAAACCTTCTTGTGGTGTATAGGAACCTTACAACATTTAAAAAGCTGTTATGACATCACAATTAAGAGCCTTTACACTGGTTAAATCTGATTAAATTAAAATATTGAATATTTTGATAACGGTAAGAGTTAAGATACTACTGTCTTGGAGAAATTAACTTTATTTGATCCAAACTATGCCCCCTTGCAATTAACGGAAATTGCCAAAAACACGTTGTATACTGACCATATTACGCCAGTGGATGTTGGTTATTATGGACGACAACATCAACACGCGACGGCAGAGCTACGCATCGCGTCATACGAAGATTATACGTAAGAGAAATATGTGATTATTTATAAAGACTTAGATTGTTTAGAGTAAATAAAGAACCCAGTAGTTAGAATCCCCATAGTAATTATTTACATAAAACACCCTCTCATAGCATTCATTTGATATTGTAAACATTAAAGTAAAATCCCAGTACAAATTGTATTAGAAAGAGAGAGGAGATGTTGCCTATGCGCGAGCGCAGCGCGGACTAGCCGCCATGGAGGGGAGGGGTGTATCGCGCCAACATGACCGTAACGAGAGCCGCGGCCACCGAGCCTGAATTAGAATTTAGTACGGCGCATTTTCACTTTACAATTAATATGTTTACGTTTATACCTTTACAACGGCTCATCGTATCAGAATGATTTATATATTGTTAGAAAGCTAATTAAAAGTTCTATTAAATGTTTAAACTTAAAAATAAGTAAACTCAGTAGGTTCAGCGCAAATGATGAATAAGTGTTAAGAAAGGGACCGAATTACGGTTTGCCCGATTTCCATGTACGATTGTTCAAATAAGAAAATATTTACGAACCCTACTGTACTTATAAGATCTCAAGCCATATTAGAACTTTGTAAATCAGCTTAGTCTTCCGCCCATTAATATGTATAACATCCCAATAACATCTTGCAATGTAAATTAGTCAAGTCAAAGTGGGCGTAACCTTTATTGTCTCACTCAGCACGTCTTGCTCACCCACTAGCAGGTATAAATAGCAGGTACGGCCCGGAGCAAATCAGTGTCAATCGGAGCCTCCTGGAAGTCACAACAAGAAGAAGAAGAAAACTACAAAGTAATAGGAAGTTAGGGACTTGTAATCAAGTCACTTAGGGCAGTGATAGGGCAGTTAGGGAAAAGTAAATAAAAAGTCTATTTCTCGTTATTCCTTCTTTTATTTTGGTAACATCGATTACCCAAAGTGTCTGAGGACACGGGCGAAGCCCAAACACACCATTCGGACGCCGAGTGGTAGTACGCGCTGTCCGTACACATAGGGGCGGAGCTCGTCCGTCGCCGACTTGTGTCACGGAGCGTGGTCGACGCACTGTCCGAGCACATAGGGGCGGAGCTCGTCCGTCGCCGACTTGTGTCTCGGCACTAGGTCATTCTTAGGTGACTGTGAGGGGCGAGCATTGCCACTCGGCTGCCGCTCACTCGCCCAGCCGACGCCGCCGAGAGCGGACGTCGCTCACAGTTATCAAGTGGACGCCGTGTATACCGATTTCTCTAAGTGCTTCTATAAGATAGATCATTCTATTTTACTTCAGACGCTATTCGAGGTTGGTAGACACGGTGACCCCCTAAAAGTCTTATATTAGTAATAGAAGTTAGGCGGATGCAGGTTGAAGTTTTTACCCATTCCCTTGGGCGTACCCCAGGGTTCACACCAGTCAGTTTTTTTTTGTTGCAGAACCGGTTGCTATAAAAATAATTATCTTTCGTCGGCAGCTAGACGTCGTCTTCCTCCTTTGGAAAATATTTATTTATTTATTTATTTATAATCTCAAAAATGTACTTATGTGGTAGGTATACAACAAATTTCGCCAAACTGAGATCAGTTTGTTGGCGAATAGTGCGCTCACAAATAAGTCGGTGTTTGTTATACCTACTGATGTGACACTTAAACTTCTTATCTAATGTTACTAATCTAATGTTACTTATGTTCATGCAAGAATGCGTGCACATTTAAACACTGTTTAAGGTGCAGCAGAACCGTATGAGTATATATCTACCCTCTTCATCCCACGAAGGCAATGACCTTGACCTATATTATAAAGAGCCTAGGAATGTTATATTTCTTAGAAAAGCATATCTCATTTTTTTTATTTGAAGATTTTAGAAATCATATAGTATAGACTAGATTCGAATGTAAATACTATTAGAAAACACTTCCTACCAAATTTCTCGTCTCCACTCACTGTCTAAGCCTACCTCTGCTATCCCATCCTCTGGGACAAAGTATTCAAAAAAATATTTCATTAGGCGCCCTTGTAATATGCATAAAATGAATCACTTAATGAAATAGACGTTTACGCTCATAGTTTGTCCGTTTTCAAGAATAAAGTTCGACAAGTTTATTTTCTAGACCATAATAAATAAGTGTTAATATTATTTCTGGCACTCTGTTTTGTGTGTTTTTTGTACAATTGTCTTTTACTTTGGCGGTTTGTTTACATACCCGTTGTTAGCATATTCTATTGAAGGCGACTTTATATGAAAGTTTGGACGAAACCCTCGGTGCGCGGGACAGACTCGCACTTGACGGGTCCATACAATAATGATTACTTACCCTCCTACTTCATATGCTTCTGCTGCTGCTTTAGTTCTAGAGCTTGTGGCGGCTCTCAAAAGCACTCTCCCTATGGACCTACGTTGCTACATAGAGCACATAGTGAAACCTTATACATTAAGGGCGGGTTGCACCGACTTATACCGGTTGGTCTGAGACGGTCCTGAACGCAATTTGCCTAGTTGGAGTTTTGCCCACATTGCAGTTTGACCACCGAGCATTATGCCTAAAACGCAAAATGCCTACATCATAATTTAGGTTAGGTTCGTTAGGTTTCTTCAGATGCCCGAAGGGCAAACAGACCAGAAATAGAAGCCCCGCTCCGCGGGGCTCCGTCAATATCGCTAGCGTAACCTCAAAACGACGAAAATGTGATGTAGGCATTTTGCGTTTTAGGCATAATGCTCGGTGGTCAAACTGCAATGTGGGCAAAACTCCAACTAGGCAAATTGCGTTCAGGACCGTCTCAGACCAACCCACTTATACGGTTACAGACCGATCAACGTTCAATAGTGCAGTGACAGCTGTCAGTCCATAGAAACTTGTCAAGCGTTCCATACATTCAGATTTTAACGAACACCGCTTACGATTACAGACGGTTTGGTGCAACTCACCCTCAATCTGTAAATTGACGTTCTGGCCAGTACGGCGCGATATATGTTCCGTTCCGATATATTTCCGATATTGTTCCGTTTTTCGATTATCCGATCCCACAACCTCAAAGTCATCTTTTGATGTCAATGTTGTTTAGTCAATTTAACATAGGATAGGGAGTGAAGTGAAAAGTATGGAAATAAAACAATTGTAAAATAAATACAATACATTACTTAACATTAGTGATTTGTCTACGTAAACAAATGCTACTATAGTACATTGTGATACAAGTGAGGTAGGTTGATAATTACATCAGAGGCGAAATTGTTCACGCGAACCGCAGGTGAGCGTGATAAGGAAGCCGAGGATGTATTTATCAAAGCTCACGCGTATCATACGACGTTTTTCAACACATTTTGCGAGGAAAAAATCATTTTCATAAGATGAAAATGTTATAGGCGTGCCAAATTATTTACTTTACATTAAGCAAATCATTAATATGACAACAGGTTTTTACTCACAATTGCACATCGCCAAGAATTTCCAGTGGCGTCCATTCTATTTATAACTTTTCTAGTCACCTCGAGTCAACATTTTTGATAATAACCAAACACGCATAAACAAATTTTACAAATATTTGTGAAATAAATAACCTATAAGGGCGCCCAACAGTTTTTTTTCTCGTGAAGTTTGCGCAGTGTGGGCACAGAAATCTCTAAACAGCCAATACAAAATAAAATTATATTTTCGTTTTAAAATGTTATCTGTATTTAATTCATGTAAAATGTTATGAAACGTGAATAGTTCACTAAATTAAACGTTAAACGCAAAAAAAAATAGTCAATTAATTAACAAAAAGGATTTAATTTGTTTAGTCGAGTCGAGTAAGAATCCATTTGCCAAAAATTAAAAAAATAGATGTACATTCTGTACAACCCAGTTAATTTAAGAATGCACCGTGTTCATGCATATATCTTGCTGCAAAGTGCCAACGTGACTTAATCGGGATATAACCATAACACACAAGTGTTGTAATGTTATAAAACACGCGTGTTTAATATCCAGGATTATGAGCCTAAAAGCGACACAATAAGAGGTACGTTACGAGCAATTGTGTTGAAAAAATTCTCTCACTCTCTCTCTCTCTTCAAAATCTTACCGAGCGAGCTGAACATGCGATGGGAGTAATTTACTAATGTAGGACTTAATGGGAGAAATATGTGACCAAATTTTAATGGTCTTCTATTCCATGCTTATAAGCGTAGACCCAGATATCCGCTATGCACACACTAGAGTGAAACCTGAAGAACATTATTATAGGCGTGCAAAGATGGCTGATTGCGAGCCACACCGTTTTGCCATAGTATACGTATCTTACGTCTTTGCTGTCCGGAGAATGGTATGAAAAGGTATAAATAACCCACATTGATACGTTGGTAATGAGTAAAAATAGGACCATGTCTCGCCCGGGTTTTGTCCGTCGCAGTATCCGCGAGTTACTGCATCGCCGTAGCCCGTCAATGATGAAGGCTATCTGTACCATCATTTGTAAAGACTGGAACAAAATAAAATTAGAATCTTATTTATCTTGTCTTGCTAGTTAACATCTTGGAACTAATTTTTCAGCCAATTTCCGGATATTGAGCTAAAATTTGGTAAAATTATGTTAGTTCGGTGACAACTCATTATGGCACCATTCTCCAGGAAATGTACGGTTTTTCAAAACATTAATTTATAAAAGCGTTTTGTTTGTTAGTTTCATTTTAAAATATTATTCTAAGATGATTTATTCAAGAATCCGACAAACTTCCATTCCAAATTCCAAAACTGCCGGAAATAATCTATACGGGGTCGGTCTCCCCCGTAATGATGACGTCATCAAAATAACCGCGGCTGCGTTTGGAAAAGTGCAAATTACACCCAAGCCATGCAACTTTATGTACGTTGCATGGCTTGGGTGCACAATAAACACATATGGGGTATTAAATGAAAGCTGAATAAATTGTCTAGCATTAATTTTATTTCAATACACACTATTATACATACCGTTACGAGCGTGGGAGGGTAGGATAGAGTTAATAACACCTTTAACACGGCAGTAGATTTATTCTGCGATTTACACAAGCAAAGTCCACCCTTACTAACATGACGACTCAATTAACCCGCAAGTGACTGAGTCCGCGCCTACTAGTAATGACACAGCTATACACTTTACTGTTACTTCCCACTAAACCACTTCACCATTCACCACTTGTTTCCATTGTTCTTCATCTTCCAGTTCTCACCCGATACTACTCACTCTGAGAACTCCGAATACTCCACTTAAGACTCACTTTCCAGACTCTCACTTAAGACTGACTTGTACCACGAATGTGGTCCCTTTCCCGCGAATAGACCCCTTACCGAAGATTCTAGATCTTCATTTCGATTTTTATTTTGATTTGAGTAGCATGGAGTTTTCTAGATAAACGTGCCTCATATAGATTTATTATAAATGTAAATTCTGATTCTGATTCCATTACGTCGTCAAGTGAATTTAAAAACATATAGTGAATTAATATGTATTTAATTTCCTCCTTGTATTCGTGTCAAAATATTATACTTACACATATTCCGAGGTTCAGGTAAAATCACCACTTAAAAAAATGCTTTACTGAAGATTACGTCATTGCTGATGACCTAGACACTTTAGAGACTATCTCTTTGCATTTTAAGGTGCACATAACATATTAAACAACATACAAGAAATTGGTGCTAATTTCTAGAAAATAGTAATTTCGATTTTAATCTAGTAGGGAAAAGTCGCTTTGCGTTGTTCGACAGATGGGCAACTATGAAACCCTCTACTGCGCGTGGCCCCACACGCAACATGGCCGATTTTTGAGCATAAATACTTGCGTGTATCATTTCTATTTTCGCCGTGAAGTATGAAAGCCCTAAGAGTTTTCTTTGATTTTTTTAATACTTTATAAATGAAGTATTAACAACTTTTTCAGTTTTCATTTGATACCACACATGAGTATATACGTTGGCTGGGTTCGACGTAATTAACATTTTTACAAACGCGGTCGCGGCGATTTTGATGACGTCAATAGGTACTGGGGAGACTGACTCCTTAGAGATTGTATGAACATACTAAAAGATGGCGCTGATATCCGAAAGTGAAGTATTACTTCGGCGGAATCCCGTAAGAACACGCACTAACTGTTAGCATAACTATCGACGCTTACTTACCATAATGATTGTGTCCAGGAATTGCACTATATTTAACGTGGTTATAGTAGGAATGACGGTTAATATTGATTCCACGAAAAAGGCGGGTACGCAGATATAAAGCAAAACGTCATCTAGCCACGGCACCGGGTGTTTGTTAATGTCGAGGGACTGAGTCTTGTAGAATGCCACGCCACTCGCCACCAGCATACTTGTGTGAAACGCCAGGTTCATGGAGCTGGCGAATTGTTTGCCTACATATTGAAGATCCCTGAAAAAAAGCAATAGGCTCATAAAATAAAAGTTGGGAATATTATATTTTTTTATAAATGAACCTTTTTGACAGACCAGGCCACCATTTCACGAACTTGACATTAATTGTTACCTCACAACGACAACTCTCCGTGCATTGCTGGTTCCACAAGTAACCTAGCTTCCACCTTAACTTCTAAAACAATCAATGTATATGGTGAATTGTCAGTGTCAGGTGACAATTGTCAAGTTGGTGAAATAGGGGCCGAACTACCTACTACAATATTATTTGTCATAGAATATGAAATGAATTTTCTGTTTTTCATTTCCAAAGTCTTTAAGTTATTGACAAAAGACGGAATTCCACCTAGCATGTGGAAAACTGTCACTTCTGCGTAAGGTTTCGTGTTTTCAAAAGCGAATATATGCTCTCTTGAAGCCAGGATATTTGCGTACGGTTAACGTCTCGTGAATTATAGTGTGGCGCTTAATGCATCAATTCCAATTTATAACCTTAAAAAAAGGAGGAGCTTCTCCATTCGGTTGTATTTTTTTGTTTGTTAATGTATATATGCTTCCAGGATGGTCCCATTTAAAAAAAAAAACCAGTTGTATGATGGGATCCATTAGGAATTGAGGAAACTTCTCAAGTATATTAGGCACGCGTGTAGTCATTTTGGTATTTTCTATTTCAAGTAACTCGTGTATTTACACCCGGAAACAATAAATTGGATGGAGTGGAATTGATGATGAAGACCACAGATGACTTATGGAATTCCTTTGGAATGGAATTATGTACTTACAGGTGCAAAAGCACGTCAAAGATTCTGATAAGATTCCGTTGAAATAGCAACTAATGAAGTGCCAAAGGCGATCCTTGTAGAATCGACGGAAGATCTCAAATATTATCGGCCCACATACAGCGATTCGGTTTTTTTCTCTAATAATCAACGCTCTCGGAAATCAGTTCATGTGGCAAATCCATACCAATATTATAAATGGGAAAGTGTATGTGTGTGTTTGTTATTTTGTTTGTCCGTCTTTCACGGCAAAAGGGAGCGACGGATTGACGTGATATGATATGGAGATAGTAGAAAAAATACTTACTCATTTCTAATACTCATAGTTCCGAACACGAACCCCAGTATGAGGGTGGCGATGACTACGACAATCACAAAGAAACCTGTGAACAGTCCACCGGCGTTGCGACAGCTGATGTGGATGTCCAGAGCGTGCGGGCTATTTATCTCCCCGTTTACGTCGCTGCGACAAACAAACATACATGTTGGATACTTTTGTAAATTGAATTTATTTGGCTCAGTGACCCAAATATGATTTTCCCTTTTACACGGGAAGAATAAGTCGTGCCAACCCCGTATCATGGTCGTTCTTATCACACGAAGTGTCAAGATAGAGCGTCCGTCACTGGCTGACACCGTTCGTCAGAACGAGACGACGCTCCTATCTTGTGACTTATCGCGTGACAAGACGACCATGATACGGGGTCTGAGTCGCGCGATGCGGAAGAAGGGCGACAAATAAAAATTCAAGTAGATATATATGGTGTGTTGTAGTTTTTTCTGTTTGGTTTGCTATTCGTGCTAGACAGAACAGAATAAACTTACGATTGTGCGTATAATGACCGATGAAAATCATTTATCTCCTCCGAGGAATGTCTACACTTTCCAATTCTTCTCCAGACCATGAATAAAATTCCCGCTGAAAATATAACAGAAGGTAAGTTTTTATACACAGTCGTACGCGTATACACGCCAAATAAATGAAATATCAAGTTTCTTGGCCAGCCTTGGCAAAATAATTTACTTTAAAAACAAAGTTTAAACCGACTTCAATTCAGTACTACGCTAAGCCACATAGGTAGGTAGATGAAAATTTCCACATTTCCTTTCCAATTTACCACATAAACTGCTTTCCAAAGACAAATGCGTTGATTATTAAAGAAAATATGTAGCCTAATAATCTTTGAGGAGTTCCGTCGATTCCTCAAGGATCTCAGAACTGACACTTGCAGTGTTTACTTCAACAGAATCGTCAGAATCAGGATTGTTGACGTACTTTACATCCTTGAGGAGTTCCATAAGTCATCTGTGGTCTTCATCGTCAGTTCCACTTCACCAAACTTGCGATTTCCGAGGGTATTTAGGTACACGAATTAAAATACCGAAATCACTACACGCATGCCTATAAAACTTGAGGATTGCCCTCAATTTTCCTGGGATCCCATCATCAGATCCTGACTTGGTGACAATGTGATTTCAGGAGTATACTCTTTCGAATAAAATTTCAACCGAGGACGCGGTAGCGTACTTGAAAACTGTTCATCTTTGAATGTATAATCAGCCATACGATAAATAAATAATTTAAAAAAACTTTGAAAATCGGTCCACTATAGGGGTGTGACTCACTGTATGTGTATATTACTACTACTATAACTATAACAAAAGAAAGAAGGCAAAAATATGCCTAGTGACGGGTATTCGTCATTACAAAATCTCAAAAAATAACCATTTTCAGGTCGGTTGTCAGAGACAGAAAACGCTAGCAGACCGCAATCTTTTCATATGAAGGTTTTGCGGAAAAGGGGCCGACCATACCCCTCTTTTTGGACACTTATAACTTTGGACACTTATAACTTTGAGATTATTTAACATCTTGTGTTGCTTTTTTCTCCATTTGACTACATTCTTAATCCTTTTGAAGAAAATACATCATTATTGATTATTTAATTGAATGTCAACACCCCTATTGATAGAGAAATCCTTAAACATACATTAAAAAAAAATACGTAAGCATAAAGTGGGACATAGGACCTCCTCCTTTTTTGAAGTCGTTTAAAAATACGTATGTCTAAGTGGCATTACCTACTAAAACGTTGAATTCAACGGTAAATGGGTATAAATATGCAGAATAATCATCAAAAATTCTTGCAAGTTGGGCAGTAGGCCGGCAAGAGTCATCGTTTCCGAAGGCCGATGATGGCGCTGATGCTAAGGCTGTTAAATTGGCTGAAAATAATAATAACAAAATAATTAAAATGACAGTGGTAATGGGAATGAAGGTAGGCACGTAACAGCGTCGTAATAATCGCTTGCAATGCCATCGGACGGATTTCGCTTTCCATATAAAACTTCTTTTGACATTCGCTGTCTAACGGCCTAATTTGACAAATTCATTTGGGCCGTGATACTTTGTGAAAACTATATTTCTCAAATGATTCTAGTACAAGTTTATTCTAGGAAAAGGGGAAATTCGCGCAAATGGAAAGCAAATTTAAAAAAGTTGTAGCCTGCGAATGTCAAAAGACGTTTTGTATGGAAAGGAATCACCTTAATAAACTCAAAACAACCTTGTCATTCGATAAAAATTGGGCGACAAACAGTAGACCATTCAAAATAAACACCGAAACATACACAATTTCACTTTCACTTTTTTCGGAGTCACTTTGTCCAACAGTTTTATATCATACCTCTGTAACCACATTTAACGGTTTTTATGAGTTCAGTCACCCATAGTAATTTCATAACTGTGGTATATAACGATGAAAAAAAATAGAATCGAATTGAGAACTTCCTTTTTGAAGTCGGTTAAAATGGAAGCTCAAGAAGCATTGCCTTTTTTAGGAGCAGCGACACAAGGCCAAAAAGATCTAAGGTATTAATAATTTCGGATTCCATCAAAATGTCGCAGTCTCGGAAATAAAGAAATAATTGTAAAAGGCATTGTTGATAAATTTAAACCTTATGTTATAACCATTTCTGAATTCTGGCTTTGTTTGGCTAATCATGCAAAAAATGTGTCGATTCAAGGGTATATCCATGCTAGTTATTTTGTAAGGGAGAAACACTCCAGTGGAGGTGTCTCTTTTTTGCACGAAGCAACGTAAATTATAATAGTAAAAGCATTGACAGCATATCAGTAGAATATCGAAGAATATGAAGTAATGTTAGAAACCTATTTGATCTGCGGCATTAGACAAGGAAGCCTGGCGGTCTTTAGTGTCGGATGCCAAGATCCACTTTGGGTTGTTGCGCTTTGCGCTACAGCAGTAAGATTTTTACTAAAAATTACTTACTTGTGTTTTCTTTCATCTGGACCCATTCGTACGCTCTATATGCAAGTTTGGTCTCCGTTGTAACTGCTGTAAACCATAAGCAGATATTTCCCGCAATCATGTGCAAGAATGCTACACGCGCTATAGTCTGGAGAACAAACAAAGATACATATATGTTCTTATTTTTATTATAGCGAGCGTTGGAGTTAAATCGCTAAATATATTGAATTGGAATTGTTTTATATTTATCACTAGTTCGTTTTAACACATTAGCTAAGGCGGATGTCACACTGCGCCGCATCTCCGGGCGGAGGTGCGGAGCTGCATACAAATTTCGCCGGACGAAGGTGAGGTGCAGTGTGTCGTATCATACGGATTTTATATACAAACTGAGGTACTTGCATACAACGAGCTCCGCACCTTCGTCCGGAGATGCGGTGCAGTATGACATCCGCCTAAGTGCACTTGAAAGCAAGTGTATACGCACCCTTAATCACAAAACCGAACATTATAGGATGTAACAATAACGGTAGCGATCCCTTTGAAACTTTAATTAATATCATATCGTGACTAGAAATAACTAGACCAAAAATAGATTTGATGTAAAAAGACAAAATAATCTATCTGTTCCAGATAAAATTAGTAAAATCTTCGTGCTGTTTCCAGGAAAACCATTTTGAAAATTTGTTTAGTCGAGTATATTATCGGCAAATGGATTCTCCATTTGCCGATAATTAAAAAAAAGCTGTACATTCTGTACAACAAGGTTAATTTAAGAATTCACCGTGTTCATGCATACATCTTGCTGCAAGGTGCCAACGTGACTTAATCGGGATATAACCATAACACACGAGTGTCGTATACAATATTCGATTACCTACTTGGCAGGCATATAAAATTTTCATCTTATGAAAAGGATGGATCGCAAAATGTGTTGAAAAACGTCGTATGAAACGCGTGAGCTTTGATAATTACATCCTCGGCTCTCTTATCACATGTGATAATTCCGCGTCTGGTGTAATTATCAACATACCTCAATTGTATCACAATGAACTATTGTAAACTGGATTATTTTTCTAAATTATTAAATGTGTATGTGTGTTATGTTTCTTGAAATCTTAGCTCCATAAAAAGCAAACAAACATGGAAATTGACCCAGTATTTTTTTAGATTATGCACATTTTCCTGGTTTGGGAGCGTATACGCGCTACTCCGTGTACGAGTTGCACTACCCTTAAGCTTAACCCCTTTAAAAGGGGGGTAAAGGGGTGAGTTGTTATCAGTCACTTATCAGAAATCGACCGATACACATCTGAAAAATGGAAACCACTGAAGCTCAATTGGCCGTAGTCGTCCGTCTCCAGCTGCCGAGCTGAATTGGAGGAGGGGTAGTATTTTTTCCAGCCAAGACCATTAAAAGCATTGATTTTATAAGTTTTCTTATGCGTTAGATTGTAAGTTTTCATTTCGTACCTACCACAACTTTCAGATTAGGTTAACAAAATACAAAGGTGCACAACTGCACATCGAAAAATTCAAAGTGATGAAATACTTTTTCTCGCGAGGTAGTATTATTATGTTTGATAAACACTTAATGATCGAAATAAGTAAAGCTAGTCCATAGTTCACTGTAATAATACCCTAGATAAACGTTGAAATGTTGACGAATTTGTCTTTTAAAATTCTAATGTTATATTATATGGAATGAAGAAAGAACAATAAATTAGTTTAATGCAAAATTTGATACAACTAATTTATTAAGAAGACATAAAAGTTCTTCAACCTGTCAAAATTACATAATAAAAAGTATACATTTAAAATGAAGTAAAGGAGGATAATGCTCAACGCGGATCCGATCCGTGACTAAGAATACATATGGGATAATGCAATAATTAAAAAATCTGCCTTCACTTACCGTTTGTTTGAGGATTATTAAATTGGAGTAAGTAAAGATGAAGAATAACTGCGCGAAACAATAAAGGCTCTGCAACAGGGTGGCTATGTAATCGACCACGTTTATGCAGTGCGCGTTGCTGATCGCCATACTCCAGTGTACCGTTACCACTAGCAGCACAGTATGCACGAAGTGACCCAAAGCGAAAGCTGTCGACAATGTTTATTAGATCAGATACCGCGTCACAGATTATATATTAGTTCTACAGATACTCAAGTCGAACCGGGAATACCTACCGTTTTGCATGCGTACAAAATTTTACAATGGAGTGACAATTAATGTGGTATACTACGAGTATTCAATTATGAATGGTTATATAAATTTTATTTACAGTACATATGGTGCTACTTTCCCGCACTAGTGCGGAAAAGAGCACTTTTCATGCATATGTCGAAACGTTAAAGAGCCATATGTACAGTAAAACGTTGTACGATACACGTGCGAATAGGTAATTCGCAACTCGTGTCGATTTAAAACACTCCCTTCGGTCGTGTTTTAATTTATCACCACTCGTTGCGAATTTCCTATTTTCGGCACTTGTATCGTAAATAACTATTATTCCTAACGCTACAATAATTGTATAATTTCTTTATTATTATTATATTCATTAATTATAATTATTGATAGTTTTCGTCTTGCTTACTAGTGCATTTAACAGTTTATGTTTACATAAAACGAACTTGGTACTTGCAATCGTAACCATAACCCAAGTGTAATATTTGGTATTTTGACGAAACTGTATATTATACTATTTTATTAGACAATTTCCTAGTAAAAAGTGAATTATCAAAAATTCTAGGTCCTATTCGTGTTGCCTATGAACGATAGCGGCGCCCCTATTATCGTCTAGACGCTTTATAGAAGAAACAGACCTCCAAAAAGATCATGCGTTCGTGAAGACATTGGGCATTCGTCTTGATACCTTCAAGAGCACATGTCCCGAGGCCTATAGTAGCTCAAACGATTAAGCTACATTGCAAGTTTTACAATCCTTTACATCTAATTGGTCCGGTTTTCCTTCGCGGCTCCGAATTCAATTGTTTTTCGAACAACCTTGGTGAAATCGTAGACTAGATCGTTGCCTAGACACAAACAACGGTCAAACTTAGTATATCAACAATCATAGATAAACTATGATGTTTATGTTTCCAAAAGGCGGAGAATGTAACTCATAAATTACACAAGATAAACCCATCGTGTTTGGGATCATTAGAACGCCTCAATGAGTACCTGGTTCATTAACTTGACCATGCAAAAAAAACTCTCGACAGTGACAGTTTGTTCCAAAAATGATTTCTTTGATAAATAGAAACTGAAGTAGGCACTGATCATTACAAATGTAATTTTAATTTGCACGAGAACACACTCATTGCTAGAAATGCCAAGCGCTTGACCACACACTCCGTTTTATACCACAGTCCACGGTAACATTTCAGAGAGTAGATGTGTGACAGAACACAGTGGTTGCGAAAGTCGAAAGAGAATTACAATGGTAAATTTAGCAGATAGAATATGTAAAAGTCAAAGTCGTGCCGTCAACATAGCAGCATTACTATGTGGCGCTATTTTCTAGTGAGTACCTACTTATTTCGGCTCATGGGAGATCCAAATACCTAACTTTCCATAGTTTCTATACACATGTATAAACGAAAATAGTGATTAGTTTACTGTACCGGCAGCTCCGAATTTCAAATATACACTTCCAGTATGCTTTCCTTTAGCAAAACAGTAACTATGTTCAATGTTCTCCATCTCGACCTGTCCATGGGCCGTTGTATTGTTCAAGGCCGTTGCAGCGTCGAATTCATCGCTTTTGTTTAAACTTCTGTCAATCTGTAAAATACTTCATCAGGTAAATAATTTGATTAGATACGATCGATTTAGAAAACCACTCACCGGTGAATCATAATATCTTCAATTACGCACGTTAAATAGGTATGTAGTTATCCCTGCATATACCTGTCTCAAGTATTCTGATTCTTGTTTCTCTTCCTCATCCATTAAAGCTTGAACCTGCTTACGTATTCTCCAGGTATATAGCTTGATATCCACAATCAATATACACATTATTACCAAACCAGTTACTGTAACGTAAATGGTTATTATCTGAAATACAACCATTTTATCATTTACATTAATGATGTATGTTTACATACATACAAAACAGCTATGGCTCAACTTGAACGCTGTCAATTCTGATATGTGTATTTTATTCAAGCTGCAACCAGGAGATTTTCAGCAATTTTTGTATATATCAAACATTTTCACTGCCAAAAACCCACCTAGCCATGGTCGCTTTCTGCTACATACGAGATAAATCACGAGATCGGCTACGAGCGTAAGGCGTATGTACCTACTTCCTTGTGAAAGTAAACTACTAATTATTTTAATTTTATGTACACTTACAGGCTGGAGTATGGATTTGGCCTGAAGTTAAACGTCAACATTGTATGAACTACTTAATCTTCGAATAAACTCTAATTACATTTATTTATTATAATTTGAAAAATTCACTGTTAACAATTTCGTATGCTCCGTGTGTTTTCTGTTTTGTAGCGGAAAGTGCCTACGAAGTGAGCGCCCGCTTAGTCGGTTTCTGGCAGTGAGTACGTTTTATTGTTGTCTTTGTAGTCAAATTATAAAATGATTAAAGAAACCGATGATGGACAATGAATACTCACGGGAGTCAAAGGATCATTAATTAGAGCTGCCTTCGTAAGGATCGTCCCTGCTAATATGATGAGAAATAATGAGTATATGAAACCCAAAACATATGATAGACGTTTTCTGAAACAAGATATTCATAGTTATAAACCAAGGACAAAGGGAATGGGCCACATTGTTGGGACTATTGGCAACATGACGGCGATTTCAGTACAGTTGAAGGATTTAATGTAGAGAGATCTCTGTCACGGTGCTAATTGCCAAACGAATGAATTTGGAGGCTAATTATTATTAAATCAATCATTGTTCATCAAGTCGGCATAATTAACATATATGTATTATACTAACATTTCCAGTTGAGATATTTTTGATGATATATAATTAAACCTATTACTTCCATGCAAGCCATAGCCATTAGAAATTGTAGCGTTAGCGTCGATATGGGCTCGATGATTGTACCTTGTTTATCGGAAATTGTTCCATCGAATGTATGCGTCGCAGAATTTAAATTTCATCGAAAACCATTTTTTTTCTGAATCGGTAATTTATTCAGTTATTAACCTGACTTAATGGATTCTACAGACCATTTAGCTGTATATGTATAAGTAACAGAAATTCAAGGAAACGAAAATTCGGCGAAACCATGCATTCGGTGAAACGTTTGTTGATGAAATAAGGAGGCACCGGGCACGATAAACGAGTTTTGCTCGTCCGTGCAAGTTAGGATGATTTTGGCCCTATATTAACATTGTATTCATAATCCTTTATTAATTACAACCATGGTACAACAGTAAATAAGACAAAAAAATACTCTGGCTTCAAAGAAGAAACATGATGGCGGTTCACTCATAATAATAATCTTTAAAAGTAAAGATTGTGCTAATTTATAAAACATATCTTTGCGTAAAACTATTCAAATAAACAGATCAGTTTTTTTTAATGCGCATGGTGACTGTCAGATATCACGTACAATTATAGGTACATACATACACAGTTGCTGCCCTTTTCTCGTCAGGTAGCGTTGGCAGCGGAATTTCGTGCAGGTCATGCAGCGAGTGCACTGACCCCATCTCCATTGCTGTAGGTCTAATTTTTTTACTAATATGTTTACACTCCACTGAAAACGGCACGTAGATAATTTATAAAAATATATTTTAGTATAAGTGTACACTTTTATTTGTGAGGAGGATTTTGTAAAAACATAAATATTCTAGAGACATATGCCTAACGGAACTCGCTTTACTGACAAATTCTTTAATCGCAAATGTGTATTTCCAATCTAGGCGTGTCTTATCATGAATGACATCGAATTTTATCTAGAGATTAGGAATCTTTTTCGTAAAATTCTATATTAGACGGATACCTACCTGTATTTTAAACGGAATTTAAAATAGGGAGGTGGTTTTCAAATGAAATGTATAGGTTCGGCCAAGAAAGTGGTCTGCCAGTTTTGACAAAAGTTTCTGTGAGATCTAATTATCACTAAGGTTGACATTTGTGACGGAGTGTAAGACTACCTACTCCGTAACTAAATAAGAATTGTAGTTATATAATAAGGTTTTTGTATTAATAAACAATTTTCTTTCTTTCTTTCTTTCTTTAAGAGATGCACATTTCTCTGTTACCTGAGATGCCTGACATTTAAAGTCATGGGTTTTGTTATTTTGACCTTTATTATAAACGCAATAGGCTATTATTTTGCAGTAATGCTATATAATATAATCTTCCCTTCAATTAAAACCATTTTGATCTTTTTCAAGAAAAACTTTTTGCAAAATTTATTGCAAGTTTATTGACAAAAATGCTGCAATGCCTCGTAAGTTATCAAGAGCCGAACGAGCTAATATTATAGCACTTCATAGCATCAAGAGGGCTTCAATAATAGTGAGATTTCCGGACATCTTAATGTGTCCGTAAGTGTTATTAAGTTGCCTGAAACGGCACTTGATTACGTAGATGTCCTGCAAAATTTAATGTTGCCCACTGTCCAGAGTTTTTATCTAGAAAATGAAATGCCTCAGTTTAACTATTGCCAGGACAATTGTTCTTTACATAAAGTGTCGGTGACGCGTGCCTGGTTCGATGCACACCCGGAAATAAGTTAAATAGCTTGGCCAGCAAAATCGCTTGATTTAAACCCAATCAAGAACCTTCGAGCCTTATGGTTCAAAGATGGTGTAACTCCATGAGAGAACTCCCGAATCTCTCGAGCGACACTGTATCTCTGCCTGCAGCTAGTCGGCTCCATGAAAGATCGTCTTCAAGCAGTCATTGACGCTCATGGCGGGTCCACTAGATATTGGAAGGATAGTTTTATATTTTTGTTTTCTCACAACCAGAAGTAAAGACTGACAACTGCGGAAGTGTCTCATTTACTAATTGGTATTCTAATGTTATAAAGATATTATTTAATAAAGATAATCTATTTAGAACGCGTGTAGTGTCGGGTTAGAATTTCACCAACCCGTTTCTTCCCGTGGGTGTCGTAAAAGTCGACTAAGGGACCAGGGTTGAAGTGTGTTGTGGGCGATGGGCTAGCAACCTATCACTGCAATATCACATTTAGTCGATCTTTTATACCCACATTTATGCTAAAAGTGGCGCTGGAACATACGTTTCATGTGATCTGCCTACCCCTTTTGGGAATAATGCTGTTTATGCGAGGGTATGGTTATAATAATTGCAATGCAGTATTAATACAAAGACACAAATATAAATGAAATTGTATTGAACCGAGTGCTATAAATGCTTTCAAAATGTTGTCTTATGAAGTCTGAACAGCATTAATCGTTCATAATCACATCCAGTACTTCCTTCAGTTCAAGTGTGAATTCGGAAACCGGCAGAGCTAACTCTTGCACAGAGCCACCACTTCCTTCTTTAGCGAGTATGAAATCCGACGGGACCACAAACGCTTGTTTCTTGTCCCCTGGAGTCTCCAGCGACTTTAAGAACTTGGCCATCGGAAGGTGCGGTCGCTTTTGAAGCCACGTGTGGAAAGCTTTCGTGGACCTATATAAAAAAAAAGAGTTGATATTTAGTCCAGTACTTGGATGTACATATTCCAAATGGTTTGATAAACTGGAGCTATATAATCGCGAAAGCTTAAATCTATGTCATTAGTTGGTCCCTAATTGACAACATTTCATTTTTTTAAGTGGTCCATTTTATGATTTAGTTCGATAGAAAATGAAATTTTAAGGTATACGTGTTTTTTTATTTCTCCCTTAATGTTTATTTTCATTCAAAAATATAAAAATTAAAAGTAGTGAATTCCAATAGGTCGTAAGTAAAATATGACGTCATTATTATGTCTCTCTATGGCACCTGTCCACATCTTTCACTAACAGACGTAGGAATGACGTCACGCACGGGGTATACCGCGTTTTACAGATTTTAGTGATTTTCTCCGAAACGAGTAAGAACTAAAATGGGAAAACCACTTTATTACGTTCAGATAAGATAATTACCGAAATGGTTTTCGATTTAGGCATCATTACATATTTTGAAATGTTGTCAATTAAGTACTTAATTTTACCATGCATACAGTGTGTGGCCTGTATTAGGGGCAAATAATTAAAAGGACGCTACCTTAGAGCATCTGTAGTAACCCCTTGTGTCCAATTTTTTTTCTTTTTTATTCGGAGTAATGTTGATCTAAAGTCATGAAATGTATCTTGGCACCACGAGATCATAGCACAGTAGTCAATGCAGATTTTCAGGTAACATCATGCAATGAGTTATAATAGTCTTTGCATTTTTGTTTATAAATGATATCTACGTATTTTTTTATTTTTTTGTTATCTTTTTAGTGTTTTTAAAATAAATTAAACTACTTGTGTCACCCCAGAATTGTAAAAAATACATTTTCTTCTATTATAACCACCTGCTAAATAATTGCTCACAAGTTCAACAGTCTACCGTTTAATTTTTTGCTCCTGTTTTAGGCCACACTATGTATATCGTTAGAAAAACTTACGTTAGGTGAGCAATTTCGTCCCACACGGCCGCCATAGTCTTAAGATCTTCAGGTATTACAAGAGAATGCCACATCTTCTCAGTATCATTGTTAGGAGGAATATGCTTCATCCTTTGCGGGAGACATGTGCCGAAGGCTTCTTTGTGCACCGGGCTAGTTTCCGCGAGTATATCGTACGCAATCTGCCGCTTAAGTACACTCGGGCATGAGGCCTGTGGATAAAATACGTATTGTGATTCATTGTACTGGACAGCACATAATAAAATCGTGAGTTGCCGACATGGCGAGCAAAAAAAAAACACTATAAAAAGCGTCTAACATTCTGCCAGAGCTAAATACACGCTTAATAAGGCACATTGCACACTGCGCCTAATTAAGGCAATGGTCACTTACCATTACGCCTTTACATGTGCCGCATGTAATTAAGTAATATAGTAATATAGCAAGTAACTACGTCTGGTTTTACTAAGAACCTCCATTATATCCCTCAACTGATCTCAAAACATCTCAAACAGAAAATCAAATTGAAACAAGTGTCTCACTGGTTAATCCCGTACTTATGTACCTAATACATATGTAACTTCTTCAAAATTAGGCCGTCGTAATGAATTAAGGCGCCGTAGGTTCAGCGAAATTAAGCGAACAGAGTTTTTGAAACAATATAATGCGTCTGTTTATAATAATATGGTTTCAAAAAAATACGAATAGTAATCTTGAGGCTTTTCTGCAGGCAGATCAGTGATTCGAAACATGATTAGGCAATTTTCGCTCGAGAGAATACCATTAAATTACCATTGCGTTAAAATCACGAACATTGGACTAAAAGGATCTAAAATACACACATAACATGCGTCAGCGCGCTACAGGTGTTTCTCGCTATATGAATTTTCAGGTGCTACAGACTACGGCGTAGCGCTACAAGCGTAGCAGGGCGGCAAATGGGTTAATACTACACTGGGTGAAAGTAGGCAGTGAAAGTGTTAATTTTATCAGCGTTCTACGAAAGGAAAAAAGGAATACCTTGGGTACATCAACAAATTTAGCGATACTGGGTAACACACACGGCAATATTTTCGGGTCTAAAACGAGTGCTCTTGAGGCGTGCTCATCAAACAAGACCTGTTGAAAGAAATCATGATTACTAAAATAAGCAGTCCACATACAATTAGTAGCAAATAAGCGGTTAAATATAATGATAGTTTACTTGGAATAAGTCTTCGATATCTTCAGGGCGCTTGATTTCACTCTTAAACTCCACGTTGCCCAATCCCACCCACCAATCGTAAAACTCTTTGGAAATCTGAAATTCAAAATTGTTATTGGAAAATACTCGCCTATCTTTATGTTGTAACTGAAACTTTTTGTCTCGGTTTAAATTAAATTTTGTCGTTTATATTTACGCATAATTAGAGAAGATCCATATAGATTATGCACTTAACTAGTCCTCGGGAGCTCTAGCGATCTCCGTCACCAAAAGAACAACAATTTGCGCTACTTATACGCAAGTTGGGGATTTCCATCTCTATCGCACTGACGTTACTCGAGTAACAGGGATGCATGTATATACGAACTTCGAGTTTGGATTTTCGTGGCAGCGCCACTGTGGCGCGTTCCAGCTAAACACGTAGGGTAAGTAGCCTTTAAGCTATCGTAAATAAATTACTGTATCTGAATCGTAAATAAATCAGTATTGCATCACGTGGAAGGAATTATCTCATATTAATATTATTTTATACAACAACACACTTGTTTAACAACTTTGATTTAAAAAAAGAAAACTCTCACTAGGTACTTATCGCTTACCTGTTTTGTCAATATTTCCGCTTTCTTGCTGAATTCATCAGAAGCTGATATTTCAAACTCTTTCTGCTTATACTTTGAGTTCCATTTGATCATGTCCGTTTCTGATTCGTTGCAATACAGCATGTCAAAGTGAGGATTTTTCAAAGTCTTGGTAAATGGAATTTTCCTTAAAAGTATCGGTTAAGATGTTATATAGGGTTTCATTTACCAATTTACCATTGTTTCTGTCAACGGCAGGACGATATTACATAGGTAGATATTTAAAATACATAACTCGTTTCGCAGAGGGTTCCTATGTGCCCAAATGCATCGGGTTTATAATAGTTTATTCAGATTATTGCATTGTCACGCAATTGCTGCTCAGTTGACTAACGGCAAGTGGGTGAAAAGGGGTTTGCAAATTTTAAAGTACAACTCTGGAATCCTCTCAACGAGTAGCCGATATAGTAGTAGTACATATAGTATAGTAGGCAACAAAAGCTAGTACCTAAACAAGTGTAAGCTTGTAAAAGTAAATTACCGGCTAGATTTCCTACTTTTCTGAACAATCAAATCGTCATCGGTTCCTGCAAGTGAGTCTGGGTAGTCTTTTATTTGTGAAAACCTTTTTAGTCTACTTGAAGATTTCTTTAAAGATTTTGTTGTTGATAGCCTAGACACGGTAAATTTTGACGTAAAAGCCTTTGACATAGAAGATTTGGCTTTCACAAGTGACTGATATCGTGATGGGCGTTTATCTAATGATTCCGCTTTCGATGACGTCGTGCTCCAGTTGACTAACTCCTCCTCTTCCACACTCGATTCCTCTTCCACGGAAGGTTCGAAATCACTCAATGAATATGGCGCTTCACCTGTTGGCTAAAAGGTAATTTATATGCATAAGTGCAAAACGGCCACGGCGTACGCTCATGTAAAAATAAGTTTTTAACTTAAAAACCCCGATACTGTCGTCTCGTAATCATAAAATCCCTTATTACATTGAAAATCCTATGGAACTGGGACATAAAAACATTAAAGATTTTTTTTCTCAAGATATCGGTGAAAATAAATAGAATGAAAATGTAGACATTTTTAGTATTAAGTACTAACAGTCTGCTTTATTGGAAGTAACAAAACCAGACTAGGATTTAAAGTTGTAAACATGAATTAATAATCACTATCAAACTGAAAGAATGATTGGACTTACAAGGTGTTCATCAGATCCTAGTGTGTAAAAAAATCCTGACGCCTGGAGGGAAACAGTCTCCGATTGAGGCTCGTAATCTTTGGCGTCCGGAGGAAGCTTAAACATCTGCATTAGTCTGCGGAAAATGGTGGGGCCAACCAACTGCTGCACTGTGTTGCGTTGACTCTCCCAGAACTGAAATATTAAATGAACGGATATAAGAGCTAAGCAGTTCTACACGCGATGACTTATTGCAGCGACACCAATAGACCATAAGTCAACTCCCAACTCACCTCCGTCTCATGACAACATGATAAAATGCATGGCAGCAGGTCGAGAATGTTGTGTTGAGCACAAGAAAAAAAATGGCGGAAAGTTTGAAAATCATTCACTTCCGGTCAAAATTGGCTCGTGAAAACAGTATGAGACAGGTGGCATCATTTTAGGCCTTTAATCGTAGAGAGAGTAAAGAAGTCTGTCAGTCCTGAAATGGCCGAAAGTACTTGGCAGACGGTGCCAAAGTTGGGAACTTCTGCCATGCTTTAATCATGTTGTCATAGGTGTATTGGGAGTGGGCTTACGGTCTACCACGAGCATTTCCCGAACGCGCGTTCACTAATACTCGCACACTAGCCATCAATCACCTGTATCGATACTGCATCGAGTTTGTAGCGTCGAAAAATTCACCGCGTGAAAGCTGCTCTTAAGGAATGAATCTTAATGAAATGTGATCCGGTTAAAGTCTTTGACAAGTATCCGTCTGTCTGTAATGTAATAAACTGAAGGGCTCCGAACCGTTTTTAAGCAATTTTTACGAGCTCATGGCCTTAAGTTAAATAGTGTAGTTTGGATATTTTCCTCGCAAACTGTTCCGCTGTCTCGCACAGCTCTGGTGGATACCCTTAGGCACTGGTCCCACCGCGAGCTAGTAAGCTATGAGCTATCGGCTATAAAAACGAACAAAAGATAAGCACTCCCGTGTAAATAAAAGAGACACGGCGATATTTATAGTTACTCGCCCAGCGGTGAGCTATAAATATCGCCGTGTCTCTTCTATTTACACGGGAGTGCTTATCTTTTGTTCGTGTTTATAGCCGATAGCTCATAGCTTACTAGCTCGCGGTGGGACCAGTGCCTTACACGAGATTGCGTGGTAATAGAATAAGTATTCACACTGCATTTGCAGCTAAGTCCATTATCTGGTGTAACTTTACTTGATCATCCTTGTAGGACAGCTCCAAATCCCGGATGACTTTCTTCCAGTGAACCTTGACGGACGCCTCGTTCTGCTCGTATCGGGACGGGGTTATTACTCGTGCGTCCTTATGTTTCTCCCATTTCTTCACAAGAGGCCTCTTGCCGCAAGGCATCTTGAAAAGGACCCCTTAAACGTTTATTTAACCAACTAACTTGTACGTTTAATAATGGCGTGAAATGTTTAAATATGTTTTAAACGTATAGCCACTGAACAGTAATAAATAAATAATAAACTAATAGAAACGCGATTGACATTGTCAAAGAATGATGTATTTTATCTTCTATATCAAAGAGAATATAAATTATAATCACTACGTTCTACATTTTATGAATATTTTCTTCTAAAGCCTGTCTGCAGCACACATCGTGTTCATTGGTATATTTTTATTATTAAACTAGCTTCTGCCCGCGACTCCGTCCGCGTGGAACTCGCTTATATTGCAGCTTCATACAAACTTTTACCCCCCCATTTTACCCCATTAGGGGATGATTTCGGGGATAAAAACTATCCTATGTCACTCTCCATCCCTTCAACTGTCTCCACTTAAAAAATCACGTCAATTCGCCTCTCCGTTTTGCCGTGAAAGACGGACAAACAAACACACACATACACTTTCCCATTTATAATATTAGTATGGATTACGTGACTTTGGATTCATGTTTTACTTGTATAATTTTAGTACACTTATAATGTTTTAGCGTTGTATTTATAGGTCATCATCATTAATGAGTAATAGGAACTTAGATTATTAATAGCAGCGTCCACTGGGACAGTTACCTTTACGTCATTCATATTTGTATTTGTATTGTATGATTCAAAATGAAAATTTCGTTATGATTATGATAAAACAATTTAAATAAGGTAACTAGTTTAGTTACCTTTAGCTCGCGAGGGTCGTAAAGACTTATAGTATCAATTCGAAAATACACTTTTCAAACCACATGCTCGACAATGCCGAATTATAGGTCATGTAAACCCTACCGAAAGCAAGAAATTAAATCCCTTGGTATTAGCCGGGTTATAACGTTGTACTGAATTTCATTATAACCCGCTGGTTAATAATATGATTTCACTTTTCATAATTCTTATTACTATATGCATAAAGTTTAATTTTGCTAAACACAATTTGTCCTAGGCCATGGCCTACTTGATTTGACAAAATAAATGAAGTTTGCCTCCGTGTGAACCCCGGTCCGGAGGAGCGCGGTGTTCGAAATTCGAATTTCGAATCTAGCTAGGACCACGGCTTGTGCTTTCGAATTTGGAACGTCGCGCGCCTTCATTTGTTCACGCGTGACGAACAAATCGAGTTCTTGTAGGTGCCTATAGAAGATTTAATTTCAAAAATAATATTGAAAATGTCGAGTGATGAAAGTGTTTTGACTCCTGAGTTTATCAAATTAGATGCCATAGGCATTGTCAACAATCTGCTGCCAGAGAAGTCAAAGGAAAAATACCTAAAAGCCTACAACGATTTTGACAAATGGAAAGCTGTAAAAGGCGTAAAGTCTGTGTCTGAATCAGTGCTTCTGGTCTATTTTGAATATTTGTCAGCTACAAAGAAGCCAAGTAGCCTGTGGTGTATATATTCGATGCTGAGGGCAACAATAAGTGTCAAACATGACATACAAATTAATACATATGCCAAGTTATTGGCCTTTTTAAAAAGGAAATCGGATGGACATCGAGCAAAGAAATCAAAGATACTTACGACACAAAACGTGGAGACTTTCTTGAATGAAGCCCCCGACCACAGTTTTCTGGCTATAAAAGTGAGTACAACCTATGAACCTAATTGTTGATTGAATTTATCTCTACACTAAGTATTTCTCATTTTATGTTACGCAGTTGAAAAATTAAATTCGAGTTTACTACCTACATATTTAATCGTTAAAACATATACAGCCTTGGCCAAAAGTGTTGAGAGCAGTCCTGTATTTTTCATACAAATATCGAATTTGGAACTGTTTCCTACCTATCTTTGTAACAAAAAAATACAAACTCTAAGGCACCTTGAATGGTGTGTTATAAGAATTGTACAGACAAGTTATAATATCTCGCTTTATGTGAGACTCGGTTTTTTGTCTTTCGTTTCCCTGAGGCCGCCTTTACACCTGTAAGTTTTGTTTACGAAAGTAGGGACGCAGCCATCCATACAGATGAATGAGATGGAGATCTCGCTTTCCCGCTCTATTGTATAGCGGCGTCCCTACTACTTACGTAAAAACTTACAGGTGTACAGGCCGCCTTACATGAACAAATACTTTGAGTAGTGTTTCAATTTTTTTATTAATACTTTTTGTATTCTGCGTCATCTGATGTTTTTTGTAATTCGGAAATAAGGTTTTATTTAGAAGTTATATAAAAATGAAGTCGAGCTCAAAACTTTTGGCCAAGGCTGTATATATTTTAATTATAATATAAGTATACATATACTCGACCCTCGACCATATATATACCTATAATACCTAAAGGCCCGTAGAATAACTACTATCTCAATATTACCTATTCCTACCTACATGTAGGCAGGTACATAATTATTATGAGTAAATTGTTTACTTACTTAATTATGTATTATTTTGTTAAAGGTGGCCCTGATTTTTGGAGTGAACGGAGCTTGTCGTGGAAATGAACTCGTGAACATAAAAGTCAATGATATCGAAAAACATTCAGAGTTATTACTTGTAAAATTGCCGGATACAAAAACAAATAGAGAACGGTCATTCGTAATTCGTGAAGACCATGCCAAAATAGTCCAAAAGTACCAAGCACTACGCCCTGCTAATATAAACACCAACAGATTTTTTGTAGGCTACAACAATGGCAAATGTACCAGGCAAGTCATTGGCAAAAACAAAATTAGTGGCATGCCAAGAGACATTGCTAAATACCTGAAATTGGAAAATCCCGAGCTCTACACAGGCCACTGTTTTAGAAGAACATCGGCGAGCCTATTGGCTGATTCAGGAGCAGACATGGCCCAAATAAAAAGACACGGTGGCTGGAAGTCTGACGCTGTAGCAGAGGGCTACATAGAAAATTCTATAAAAAATAAAGAAAGAACGAGCTATCGTATTGGTGAAAAAATACTTTTGAAACCATCGTCTAGTATTGATGATCCTTGGACACCTCTGCCACCACAGCCATCTTCCTCAAAACACATCCCATCCACATCAAGCTCACTGCCTGAAAATCCACCTTCCCCAACCTTTACGGTACATCTCGACCCTCAGACGCAAGTATCCGAAGCTATGAACGCAACTCAAATAAACTCCAACTCAACCTCAATAAACGTACCAAATAAAAACATTACCTTATCTTTCCATAATTGGACTAACGTGTCTAATGTTACTATGTACTTTTAATTTGTTAAATAAACATTATTTATCTACTGAGCCTGTTTTTTTGTCTCGCATAAGGTGTGAAAAGTAGAGTATACACCTCGGGGATAAGACTGTTTTAGTCTTGGGCGGTTGAACCCCTCACTGCACTCAGGAATTAACTTATAACTAATTAATAATTATGAGTCCTTAGTTACGTTCGGGATTCAATTCGCTCCCGTGACATAAAACAGTGCTTTATCCCCTTAGTGTATAATCTACTATTTCACATCAGCTATTCGGATAAGGGCTTTTTCTTCCCTTCTAGGAGGGATCAAAGTGGCACTTTTCTGTTCCAGGACATATTGTTGATAGAATAAAAAAATATATCCCAATGAATACATGAAAATAGTATACACCTAAACATAATCGTTTTTTTTAAATCGATTACTTGCATATTTTTTTAATCTTGACTACTATTGTTACTACTACTAACGTAATAAAATACAAGTAATTATATGTGATTCAAAGTAACACTATAATCAGTAGGTTTATAATAATTAATTTAATACAGTTACTCACCTAATCATCATCATCATTATATTTAAGATTCAAAATCTTGTCGGTGGAGCAATTTCCATTCCTCTCTGTTCTCAGCTATTGTTTTGACCTCTTGATACGACGCGCCGTTTACTTTTTCTTTTATTTGGTCCATAAAAGATCTTCTTGGTCTCCCTCTCTTCCTCTTTCCCTCTATCTTCCCTTCTACTATGGTTTTCATAAAATCATCGTGTCGTAACAAGTGGCCCAACATCCTGCCTCTCCTGTTCTCAATGGTCTTCAACAACGTTCTTTTCTCTTTCACTCTCTCAAGCACCTCCTCATTCGTCTTCTTATCCTTCCAACTAATCCTCTCCATTCGCCTCCAGCACCACATTTCGAAGGCCTCCAATCGTTCTCTGTCACGCTGTGTCATTGTCCACGTTTCACTTCCATACAACGCTATGCTCCAGATGTACACTTTTATAAGCCTCTTCCGAATATGGCCTGCTATTCTGGCTTTGAGCAGGCTCTTCTTGGCATTGAAAGCCTGCTTCGCCATGGCTATCCTCGCGATAATGTCTGGTGTACATCTGGAGTTATTAGTGATTATGCTTCCCAGATATTTAAATTTGTCGACTTGCTCTATTGTCCTGTTATTTAAAGTGATTGGTCTATAATTTGAGTGCCTTTTTGAGGTTACTAGCATTTTTGTTTTATTAATGTTTATTTTAAGTCCAAAATCTTCAAAAATTGCATTCATATCTGTAACTAATTCTTCTAACTGATTTGATGACTCTGCAAAAGCCGCAATGTCATCAGCAAAACGAATAAATTGAATTTTTTTCCCATTGAAATGAACCCCCCCTTTTCCGGACTCTATTAATTTTCTAATGGCACACTCTATGAACACATTAAAGATAAGAGGCGAAAGTGGACAACCCTGCCGAACTCCTTGCCGTATCTTCGCCTTTCTAGCTTCTTCTCCTATTTCAATTAAAGTTCTTTGATTTCTGTAGAGTTCAAAAATAATTCTTCGGTCTCTATAATCTAATCCAGCTTCCTTCAAGATTGACATCATATTTTTCCAATTAATTTTGTCAAATGCTTTTTCTAAGTCTATAAATGCTATGTGTGTGTCCTGGTCTAAATCCATTCTTCTGTCAGTAATCATTCTTAAGGCTAATATTGCTTCTCTCGTCCCTTTGTTTTGTCTGAATCCATATTGGTCAGGTCCTAGATAGTTTTCAGTTAGCGGTCTAATTCTATTCTGTATAATTTTGAGTAATATTTTACTGGCTTGTGATATTAAACTTAGTGTTCTGTGTTCTTCACATTTTAAAATGTTCGCCTTTTTAGGTAAAGTAACTATTTTAGAAGTGTAAAAATCAGTAGGGACGTGACCGATATTATACATTTTAGTAACTAATTCATAAATTTCATCTTTAAGTATATCACAGTTTGCGTATTTTATGAACTCTACGTAAATCTTGTCATTACCAGCAGCTTTTCCAGTTTGTAAACTAGAAAGGGCTTTTTCAAATTCACTTCTGATTATTTCTGGACCAGCATCATCTACTTCCACTAATTCTTCCTTTTCTATGTCGTTGCTAGCTAAGCCTTCACCGTCATATAACTTCTCCAAATATCTTTGCCACCGATCTGCAACATCCTTGCTATCTAGCAAAATGTTACCCTGTTCATCTAGGATAGCAGCACTTTTTGTCTGACTCTTTTTTCCTAATTGACGGATGATATGGTAAGCTTGATTCATATTCCCCTTCTTAATTAAGGATTCTATGCTATCGCATGTTTTAACTATTTCTTCTTCCCTGGCTTCTCTACACAATGTGGTTATTCTATTTGTCAACTGCTTATACTTATTCACACTTTCGATACTATTTTTATGTTTAAATTCTCGTCTTTCTATCATCAAGTCTATTATATCAGAACTAATCCATGCCTTTCGAGGTACTATCTTTTCCTTTCCTAGGCATTGTTCTGCAGTATCTATCATTACATCACGTATATTATTCCACCTTATTTCTAAGCTATGTTCATCAATAACGTCAATTTTATTATTCTTATATTGCACTAATTTATCACCTAATTTGTTACTATATTGCACTTTACCGTTACTATTTATATCCTTAAGCTTAGTGAGATCTATGGACTTTGGCTTGTTCTTTCTTTTATTTCTTCTCATTCCACAACTGTGTGAGCTGCATAGTAAATTATGGTCCGTATTCAAGTCTGCTCCAGGCAATGTTTTGCAATTCTGAATAAGAGTTCTATGTTTATTTTTACATATAATGTAATCTATTTGATATCTACCAATATCGCCAGGCATTTTCCAGGTGTATAATCTCCGTTTTGGCTGTTGAAACATTGTGTTGCTAATGAATACATTGTTTTCTTTACAGAACTGCACTAGTCGATCACCTCTTTTATTTCTTTTTCCCAATCCGAAATTCCCTACAATATTTTCCTCTCTTCCTTCTCCTACCACAGCATTGAAATCACCCATCACTATCAAATTATCCTTGTCCTGTACTGCATCTAAGACTGTGTCCAAGTTGTTGTACATATCTTCAATTTCATCATCAGAGTAGCTACCAGTAGGCATATAGACTTGTACAATAATGATATCGTTGGGCTGGGATTTAATTTTTACAACTGTTATCCGGTCGTTGAAATGAATTGTATTTTCCACTAAATTGCCCCATTTCTTGTTTAAAACTATCGCCGTCCCGTTGATACCCCGTTGTTCTCCTGTATGTATTATTCGATAGTCATCCGACCAATAGTCTTCACTACTTTCCCATCTCGTCTCACATAAACCCAATATGTCTATTCCTAGTCTTCCCATCTCTATTTTGACTTCTTCTAATTTCCCCGAAGGTAACATCGTTCTCACATTCCACGTCCCAATTTTACAAGGATTTCGCAGGATGACGACCGAGTCAGCCTTGCTCCTGACCCTGCCGGACTCGGACCGCCACGGCATGCTACATCGTGGAAGCCCGTTGTCAAGAACCATATTTTCGTTGTTGTACATCTCCATAAATTGCTCCATAATAGGGAGGAATAGTGTGATGGTTTCCCCCTTGCCTTTCACACCGGAACCGAAGACTGCAGTTCAGGAACCGAAGCACACACGGTGACATGTGTTTTATTACTGACATATTTCATTATCCTCATAGGTGAAGTGAAAAGCAGTATGAGTCACACGGAAGCAAAATTATTTCCAACTTGGGCGTGAACACTTGAATCCCTCACTACGCTCAGGATTCCACGTTAGAATCCCTCACTACGCTCGGGATTCTATTCTGGAATCCTTCGCTTCATTCGGGATTCAATCTACGCCCTCGCCGTAAATATGCCATTTTGCTCCCTTGTGACACATCTACTATTTTTCCATGATTAAAGCGGCAATTACACTGCGTCGTTATCCTAATGCGGTCGCCTTAGAGCATTAAACCAACCGGAGATGACACGCGCTCACATTTCTATCTAAAAAAGTTTGCCATTTTGCGGGGGAGGGGAACGTCAAATGTATGCGTAACGTGAAAATAGCTACGTCAGATAAACGTCAGTCCATACAATGTGTATGACCACCGGTCATATACATTTGGCAGGAGGAACGCCTGTCAATGGCGGCTCCAGTTGGTTTAATGCTCTAAGGCGGTCGCCGAATTCATTTTAAACTGCAAACGTCTTCACATTAGTCTGTCCGCCTACTACTAAGCGTTGGCAGCTGTCGATCGCCGAATGCGGCCGACTAACGTGCACTTTACACTTTTGCGGTCGCCGCATGCAGCATGCGGCGAACGACGAAGTGTAATTGCCGCTTAACCCATACAATGTCGACAATCGACATCATTTCAAGTCCTTATTCCTGTTCGGTTGAATCTCGCCTCAAAGCACAGTAGCAGCAATAATATTAAGATTAGTGCCATCTATTGGACAATAGGTCAACTATCGACGTCAACGAGCAGCAACCGCCGAGTGAAACATGTTGTCCATTTAGGTAGCTGCCTAAGATAGACAGTTTGTCGTGAATGTCATAGATGGCGGCGCTGCGGCAGCGACGGGATGTGGGTGCGATCCTCTCTCGTCGGTGGCAAAATAATGTGTTTTCTCACTAGATGGCGTAGAGGTAAGATAAAGTTATTTATTTTGCCCGACTACGGCAGAGTCGCTTGGAAGGGATATAATTCAGTAACTTTGTCGCCTGAAAGTATGGGGCAGTATGCATCAAATCCGGTAGTTCTGATTTTTTGCAGACTTGTTTATGATGTTGGCCTAATGAATAATCCAAGTTTGCGACCTCGAGTGCCGAACGCAAATATGTTTTTTTTTTCAAATTTTTGCGATTATAACCGTAAAAGACTAGTTTTTGGGAAAACTTTCTTTGAGCATTTTGAAAAAGAAACGATTTTTTTGCGGTTATTTCAATTTTTGTAAAAGTTGCGTTCGGCGCTCGAGGCACTCGAGGTCACAAACTTGGATTTAGTATTCATTAGGCCGGATTTGACGCATACTGCCGATGTATAAAGTTACTGGATCTTTATTCCAATAATATAATTATTTATTCATGACACATACTAAACATTTCCACAACGCAGGTTTCGTCGATAAATCCAAACAGCAAACATCCGCAACATGCTTCGTCATTCATCTACAAATTACAAATCCACCGCAGGTTTCGTCACCTATAGTTAACATTACCACCAGTTCACATCCCACTCCGATACTCACCCGGACCAAACGTGCCAAAATACCGGCCGCATTACCACGCTGAATAGCCAATGATATTCGTTGGACCAGGTAAGAACCAGAGCGAGGGTCGAAGCCACTAGAGACGGAAATAATTTTGCTGACAAGTGACATATACCTACTGCTTTTCACACCAGAAGGTGTGAAAAGCAGTAATATGTGTTACTTGGCTTTTGGGTCTTTTTTTTCTAGAATGATGAGGAAAAAAAAGCCTGGGAAACAATGACTCTTTTCTAAATAGCAGGATCAGGGAAGAAAAGTATAACTTTGATACCTCATTTGAAGGCAACAATGAGTTTTTTCACTCCTTCTATTCGAAAACAAGTCTTTTTAGCCCTGTTATACGGAGCAAAACTTGGTTTTGGTCCCTCTGCATTTTTTTCAACCTATCTTTTTTGCCCAATGGAACCAAATTCAGTTTTGCTCCCTGCACGTTTATCATAGACCAGATAGAGAAGAAAGCTTTAAAAATATTATTCTAAAAAAACCCGGCCAAGTGCGAGTCGGACTCTTGCACGAAGGGTTCCATACTATTATCTATAATAACTAAAAAAAACACGTTTGTAGTATAGGAGCCCCACTCCGACTAACACCTGGGCGGGTTTTTTAGTATTTGTTGTTATATCGGCAACAGAAATGCATCATGTGTGAAAATTTCAAGTGTCTATTTACCACGGTTCATGAGATACAGCCCGGTGACATACGGATAAACAGACAGACAGACAGCGGAGTCTTAGTAATAGTGTCCCGTTTTTACCCTCTTGGGTACGGAACCCCAAAAACACTGTGGGCCAGAGCGAGGCCAGAGACAACAAGTCATTTCACGTGCGTGTTAAAGGAGACACTAGCTTTCAATGAGCGTTTTTAACCACCGACGAAAAAAGATGGGTGTCATAAGTTTAACGTGTCTGTCTGTGTATCTGTCTGTGGTAGCGTAGCTCCCTAACGGATGAACCGATTTGAATGCGGTTTTTTTTGTATCATAGATAATTTTATTCCGAGTGCCGTTTTTGAGATATTTGACTTTGAAATGAAATGTTGGGCGTTTTTCAACTAGTCTAAGTTGTAGTTAATTAATATGTGCAAACATTCCGCAGTGGCTCAAGACGAGAGTCTTTGACCAGTGTGTGTTGCGAAGTCATCACAATACTTAGATACTAGGCATGCCCCTTTTAAGAACGGTCAAAGTAACCCAAAGAGCAATGGAGAAGGTTATGCTGGGAGTCAGTAACTAGACCTTCTGCAGTACCAAGGTAACCGATATAGCCCTCCAATTCGCTGAACTTAAGTCGCAGTCGGCGGGACACATTTCAATTTGGTGGAAAGATTCTTGCGTGGCCATCACGTGCGTAGACCACCCTCAACTGATGACCTGGTAAAGGCTGCGGAAGTTGTCACACTTTTTGGACGAGGCCTATGTCCAGCAGTTGACGTCTTTCGGCTGATGTGATGGTCAACATTTTTAATTTTCGGTAGACAACGTTTCACTACCCGACAAATTTTTGAATTAATGACTCCCTCTGGAACTCCGCCGTACAAATTGGATTAAAGCAAAGCGTTGGTACCATTACCAATTACCAAGGTTATTCTCCTTTGAAAAATATATCCGAGACTGCAACGGAACTTCGTTGCAAATAAAATATTATTGACTGGTTGCGGCAGAAGACACCGTTTTGATTCTTCGGATACCGACGATGATACACACAGAGTACCCTTTTACGACTAACGACTACAATTTGCACTTAAACAATTTTTCACTCTCCAACAAAGGTCAGGAGGCATGTAAACGTAAAGATATAATATATTATTTTGTAGATTTATGATACCGAATGGATTAGATATAGGCAATAAGTCCTCTACTTCAGTATTTTTTTTTATGAAACTGTTAAAGCTGGCTCTGATAGGTAAATTGGCGGGTTTGTCGTATTAAATATAACGTAACAGAGTAAGGAAGTCATCTTGCACCACCCGTGCGAAGCAGCATGTTTTTGAATAAATGTTAATAAAATTATACAACCTTTTGTAGTCGGCTGTACTTCTCTTCACGTCGACCTAGCAAAAATGCATTACTGAAAAATGTCGTGAACAGTTCACCTGCCAATTATTTTGCTTGATGTTAGTTATTTTTTAAATCTTGTTAAAACCTTGTAGGTACGATTGCAACTATTTAAACATCATACGATTTTGATTAGATAAAGAGAGAATATACAGACCGTAGACTAATGTGTAACTCCGAGTACCTATGTCGGTTGTTAAGTCATAAAACTGGCAAGTATCTTTATCAATATCTTCATAGACATGAAATGCTGGAATTTATAGATATGTTGTGCTTAGTCGTGCTTAATAATGAATTTATTGAAAAGTGTTTAGTGTACAATTTTATTTAAAACACAACCAATAACAATTAAGTTTATTTCATAATACGCATGCAGATATATATCTATATCAAACATTTCACACGAATCTAGTTCATACAGGTTAGTTTCGAATACTGAGCATACTGGGTGGAAAGGCACGACGATCCTTTCCGCAAAAGGGGATTGTTTAGATTTAGTACTGTATTTCCTCTAAAGAAACTAGGCTCATATTCGTAAGCGTTTTGAAGTTATAGGCAGTTGACTGTTAATGCAAAATACTGCAAGTGACAACCCTCATTAGGTTCAGTAACATTTTAACAATAACACAAGGGTCAGCGACCATTATCAATACGTATATACAATTATTAGTACGTAGTTATAGCAGGGTTGTCACTTAGAAGAACATTAATTGATTTTAATATTTTTACTAATTGTTCGTAAAAAAATCTACACATTACGAAACGATTCTCCATCACTTAAACTATCCCCCTTTGCGGAAAGGATCGTCGTGCCTTTCCACCCGGTATACATGTATAGTTGACGTCAAAGATATGTTTACGTTATTCGCATAATTAAAAAGGAATATAAGTGCACAGCAAGTGTGGACATATTTGACTTCGACTGTACACTCGCTTCACTTAATACGCTGTTAACTCGACATACAATACACATATATCAGTTGATTGTCACTCTATTTACTAATGCAGTATACAAATATAATAACTACCCTCGACTTCGGACCTCCATACTGGTGAAATTGATACGTCAGTTTTAAAATTAGATAATTGAGTGTTTCGCAAAAGTTAAGAATGCTATAACTATTTCCAATCTATGAAAGAAGGCGCGGCTAACTATTATTATATTCATGCAGTTCCAATAAGCTCTGCGTCTTCCACAGTGTTCGGTAGCTCAGCTCCCAACGTCTCCGGTTGCGAGAGAATTAACACCGCGGAGATGATAGCCATCCCGCCAAACATCATCGAGGGAATCCCCGACCAATACTCCATCAGAGGAGGTGTCAATGGTGATATAATCGAACCTATACGACCCATCATCGAAGAATATCCCAGGAACGAATGCCGATGCCTCGTAGGATACAACTCGGAAGTATAAAGATACAACGAAGTGAAAACTGCTGCTATACTAAACTTGCCAGTAAGGTACAAACCTAAAGACAAACCATAATTGTTGTTTGAAATAAAAGCAAACGCTATGCAACAAATTGCGCACGCCATGTAACCAGTAAATAAAGTCACTTTTCTACCTACTCTATCGAGTACTAAAACCGCCGTCCAGTAGCCTGGAATTTCTACAGCTGCAGTTGCTACATAATTTAAATATATGTTTCCTGACATACTCACCGAGTTTATTGACAAACCATAGTAAATAAAAGTCGTTGTGATCCACCACACTGGGGTGGTACAGCATCTCCGTAACAAGACACGGCTTTTAACGACTCGCAATATTAAAGGTCTTTCGGTGTCAATATTTTTTGCTTCCATTTTTTTTGGTATTGCTGTCAACAGGAAATCCATCTCTGAGCATGAAATTGTCTTGCCGTTGACTCGAGCTGCGTAATTAAGGGTTGCTCTGGCTTGCTCCTGTTTATTTTTGCTAAGTAACCAACGATGACTTTCATGGACAATCCAATGATAAAACACTGTTAGAAATACGGGGCAAAAAAGTACTAAGGTTAAATGCCGCCACTGTGTTACTACTGAAGCTAAAAGGCCTACTATCATTTGACCTAAAGCAAAAGCTGATGACATTGTAGCGCTTGTTAGAACCCGATACTTTGGTCCCACTAGTTCAGTCGCTAGAATGTAGCTGGCGCTGTATATTCCCCCGCCGATTGCCGTTTGCAAAAATTGAAATGCAACGTACATACCATAATTTACTGAAAATGCCCGAATCACACCAGTCAAAGCTTCGTTAAACCCAAAAAATATGATAGACATTCGTCGACCTAAGTTGTCCGAGATGTATCCGGCAATAACGAGAGCTACCATTCCTCCGACGCTATTCAACGTCCCAGCGAGAGCCCTCAGCCACTCTTGACATTGTAAATTGAAATCAAACACGACGCTGTTCGTTCTCTCGTACACGTAGGTGTCACAAGACTCAGTTCTATTTCTGTCGAACATGCTTGCTGGGCAGACATCACCCGCAGTCATATTAGAACTGTCCGTTATGTTGACATATCGACTGCATTCGTCAAAGCCTGTGGTAGTTTCTGGTATTGCATTTGATATCCAGTCGGGTAGGTACTCCGGGTCTGCTCCGTCACACAGTGGCACGGCGCAGCGATGCGGAAGCCTGGCTGCCGTAAAAATATAATCTGCCGCCATAAAACCCGAACACGCTGCTGGTATTGCCAACAACAATATACTGATCAACTGATATTTGCCAAATTCTCCTACGGCATTGTTCAAAACCGTTTCAAAATCCTGCTTCGATCCATTTTCACTAACACAATCAGCCATTGTTTATAGTCCAAAATTAATAATAATATTTTAAACTGAAGCCTCAGTTTTCGGTTCGTTATCTAGTCTGCGAGTTATTGCACGAGTGCTAGAATATATATGAGTGGGTAATACTATATAAACGTTATCTTGCTTATCGGCATCGTGCCAAGGTCAGAATAGTTCGTCTGAATTGGTGAACGGATGAAAAGAGGAACGTGGTTCAAAGGTTGCTTTTATATTTAGCAAACATTGTAGGTAAATAGTGAAGGTAAGGACTAATCCGTGTCAGCCAATTGCGAAAGCCGTCTTCGGATATTTTCTATAGGTGCAGGAGCATTGGCAGAGGGGTTGTTGTTCACTGGTGACGCCGTCCTTTGGAGTGATTCCAGAGTGAGCCTCGCTTCCAATACAGCAGAATCAAACATGCCCAGACTGCTCAGGTAGGGAGCTCGCTTATACTCCGGATGATCAATCATCCAGCGGCAATACTCTTTAACGCTCCTGTGAAATGACAATAAGCAATTCATTATGCGATTGATTGTTGCTCAATCGTTTAAGATAACCAAATAATAAAAAGATGGCCAAATAAGGTGCCTGTGATGCCTTAGAAGCAGTACACCTGAATATAACAAAAGTTTTCGTATAGTATTCAATTGTTATTAGGTTTTTGAAAACGCTATAAAATTACATCATTGGTAAAAACTGAACCTGAGGTTAGTGATGCCTTCCCAGACGGTTTTCAAGGAGACTAGGTCTTTAGGGACGTGGCGCGCCGACCGCCACAGCGCCTTTGTGTGGTTACGAGGCGCGTGTCTTTGCTCGTGGTGCGGGAGAGAGCGATTGAAAGCCTTCAGGATGTCGGGCTGCTGCTCCGCTTTGATGTCCCTAGTTACTTCTCTCTCCAACACTGCGTATTGCGACAACTACAACATTGGAGTTATGTTTTTTTTAAATAAAACCCTCAGTATTACGTATTAGTTTGTTATATATTGTTTAAAACTCATAAAAACCTCTGGATTTCTAGTAACTTCCGCTATTTTCTCCTCTACAGATGCCAGCTCCTTTGGAATGACTTGAAGACTGCGAGCCACGTGCGTGTCAAATTCAATCTGCAATTGGAATCATTTTAATAGAGAACGGGGACGCCGTGATATATCCAAGTACCTACAACTTTGGAGTTGCATGCGTCTATAGGCAGCGGTGTCCGCTTGCCATCAGGCGGGCCGTACGCTTGTTTGCCACCGTCGTTGTGTTAAAAAAAACTTATTGCGTTACTAGTTTTTGTCCGCGACTTGGTTCGCGCGGGACTCGTATAAATAGTAGCTACAATATAAACTTTCGCTCATTTCACCGTCCCGCGCGCTTACGAGGGGGCGCTAGAGTAATGTTTGCACACGGGCGCTACATGGGCTAGAGACGTCACTGGTCACCGTAGCCTAGGAACAGTAATGCACTTACCTACAGATGGTTTTTTGTATAAAAACAATATTTTGTTATTCCCCGGGTTCAAACTATCTCCGTTCCATCTCAATAGGATTCAGCGGTTTTAACGTGAAAAGGTAACAGACAAACAGAACTGGTTACTTTCACATTTATAATATTAAATGAGTATCTAAATAAGGGTATACGAGGGCTGTTCCGAAAATTTTTAGTTAAACAAAAACTATAAGGAATATAATAAAACTTTAATTAAAATTTTTCAAAGTATTCCCCTCCTACATTTATGCACTTATGCATTCGACTGAACCAACTTTCAAAACAGGAAAAAAACTGTTCTTGCGGAAGGTCAAAAAAAAGTCGCCTGAATTCGTCTACTGCTTCATCCGCCGTCGAAAATCGTCGCCCACGTAATGATTTTTTTAACGTGGGGAACAGAAAAAAATCACACGAAGCCAGGTCAGGGCTGTACGCAGGGTGTGGTAGCAGTTGCACTCCTAATTTGCTAAAAAAATCCATGGTTCTGGCAGCCGTGTGAGCCGGAGAATTATCTTGATGAAAAATTATGCCCCGGGTTCCAGTACTTGGACGGCTGACGTTCAGCTCCTGGAAGGCCTGTGGCAAGCAAACTTCACTGTACCATTGGCTGGTAACTGTTTTATGATCTTCAAGTGGAATTACGGCTACCGGTCCACTACGTCGAAAAAAAACAGCAACCATTTTTTTGTTGACGCTTCGGCCGCGAACTACTTTAGTAGGTAAATCATCTTCTTCAAAGACCCATTGCGTGGATTGCTGTTTTGTAAATGGGTCGTAGCTATATATCCAAGATTCGTCGGATGTCACAATGTAGCTCACTTGTTGTGAATCGCCTTTATCGATTTTTTTTAGCATAAATTTGCACCAATCGACACGTCTATCTTTTTGCTCCTGTGTGAGAAAATGTGGTATCCATCGAGACGAAACCTTCCGAACTTGAAGGTGGTCATGCAAAATGGTAGAAACTGCCTGGGATCCAATCTTCAGTTAATCCTGAATCTCTCGGTGGGTAATGTTTCGAGATTCCTTGATTAGCCACTCCACCTTGATAACATTTTCTGGAGTGACTGCCGTTGGCGGTCGCCCCGGTCTAGGCTCATCTTTGACGTCGCTCCGCCCACGCTTAAATTCACGGAACCAGTAACTGACTACTAGCAAGAGATGGGGATAATGCCCCAAAAACACTAGTTAAATTTTCATGAGAATCCTTGTAAGTTAGCCCTCGTTTATAATCATAATATATCATAGCACGAAATGCTTCCCGCGTTAGCTTTTTTTTTTTTTTAATTCGTCCATTCGGACAGGCTAAGACCATGGGCCATACTGCCTAGTCTTCAGTAAGTATAATTTCATTTGATCGAATCCAGTAATAACGTCTTCAGTAGTTTCAAATCAGAAGTCTCTAGTCCAATAAATATGTCTTCAGTTATTTCCAATTCATATGAACAAATCTAGATATTAAGTCATCAGTATTATCAACATATGTGTCAAATCCAAAAAATAAGTTTTCAGTTATTCCAATCCAATTCATGAAGTCAAATCTAGTAATAAAGTCTTGAGTATGTTCCAATAAAAACGTCAAATCCAATATTCAGCTCTTCAAAAAAGCTTACACCTCATCCAGACATTCCAAAAAGTCATTTGACCAACAAAATATAGGTACAATGCTTCAATAAAAATATATACAATTTTAAGCAAGTTTTAAATTTAGCATCATATTTACAGCATACACACAGTATTATGTACAAAATTAAACAAAGGTAAATAAGTAGACGACTCCTTCAACAAATCAGTTACTGAAAGCGGGATTCGATTAGAAGCTCCATAAATCTCAAGCAACTCATCCATCAGCACTAGGCGCTGAATGCCAAAGGATGAGCAACTAAACAGAATGTGATGTATAGACTGAACCTCTTGCTTTTGACAATGATCGCAATAAGGGGAAGAGACAAAGTTTTTACGATGGAGATGAAAATTTAAACGACAATGACCAATGCGCATACGAGTAATTATGGTGTAAAACCTACGATGCATGTAAGTTTTAAACTTACAAAACCAAGGCTTACTATTAACTTGGTTATCTAACAAAGCATACAAATGAGCCTTATTCTCAACTTCTGTAAAATGATACCAATGTCTTCCCCAAAGAACAGTCATACGCTGTTTTAGATTACTTATAATATCAGAATATGGCAAGGTCACAGCTAAGTCCCTGCTGTCGGGAACCAGGGACAAGTCAGATGCATTAGCAATAGTTCTAGCTAGGTAGTCGGCGTTTTCATTACCAGAAACTCCTTTATGAGACGGAACCCATACAAAATCTATTTTAATACCAATTAAAGATAGTTCTAACCATAATTCTTTAATGGAAAAAATTAGATAGCAAGTGCTAGCATTCATTTTGTTACTCGATAAACTTATTAATACACTCATACTATCGCTTACTATGGCCCATTCTTTACTATATTGATTATGTTCTTTAACATGTTTCAAAGCAAATAAGATGGCAGTTGCTTCAGCAGTAAAGATACTTGCATTTTTATTGATATTAAACCCAATACCTTTATTAATTTCAGGTTGATAAATTGCAAAGGAAACAGCATTATTATTTTTGGCACCATCCGTATAAATAAATTTACAATTAGACCATTCTGACAACAGTAAATAAGCCTCCTCTTTGGAAGTTAGCTTTGAATCTATTACAATTTTTATATCGGGATATTTACTCCTAAAAGAGCCTGTGTAACAGGGAAGAAGGTCATTATCAAGATGTATATTTAACTCCTGCAAAGAGTGAAAGAAAGAAGTAAAATCCTGAAGAACATACATGTGCCTTTGAAAAGGCGCTGATTGGAAAGAAATCAAGTTGTGAAGAAGATCGTTCTTAGGCAAGCTGTATAACTTTAAAATAAATCTTTCTTTTAAATAACGAAATCTAATATGAATAGGAGGAAGATTCGATTCACCTATCCCTAGCACCCAGTATTGTTCGCATACATTTGTTTTGTATTTTATCTAATGAATTTACAATTTTATCATCTCAGCAAAACATAGAAAACCATATTCAAAATGACTTCGAACTAGAGACTTATACAAGATTAACAAAATTTTGGGGTCTGCACCCCATGAAGTGGCGCACAGCGATTTTAACACATTGTATGCTTTGTTAGCTTTGGTTATAATACTGTCAGCATATTTTATCCAGGAAAGTTTTGAAGTAAATATAACACCTAAAAACTTTATTAGATCATATGAAATAGGCAGTGATATGTCATTGTACAAAACTGTGGGCAAACACATGCTTTTGCGACCAAAAATAAAAACTTTGGTTTTAGTCGAATTTACATCTAAGTTCAGATAAGCAAAGTATTTATGTAAGTTGGTTAATGCCTCATTAATAGTCAAAGCTAATTGATTTAAATCAGATCCTGACACATAAACAACCAAATCATCTGCATACTGCAGATTTTTAACCTTTGTTCCTAGAATAAGATTTAGTCTCCTAATGTACAAAATAAAAATTAAAGGGGATAAGATACCTCCTTGACAAACCCCTAAAGAAGATAATCTTGGGCCATATAAGTGATTGTTAAATTTAACAAAAACCTTCCTGTTTGTTAAAAACATTTGTAAGAAATTTATTATTTTGCCAGGTAACCCTATCATTGACAGCTCTCTACATAAAACGGAAATATTGACACTGTTAAATGCACCTGCAATGTCAAAGAATACCGAAAGAAGATACTGATTATTATATATGCTGTTAAGTGCATCAAGTTGCAACTGACAAATACTCTCACGAGAAGACAGACCTTTACGAAAACCAAACTGATTGCAGGGTAACAGACCATTTTGTTCGACAAAAAATTCCAACCGTTGCTTTAGAAGCTGTTCAAAAACCTTTCCTACACAAGATGTGAGTGCTATAGGTCGATATGAGTCGGGTAACAATTTATCTTTATCAGGCTTTAAAATTGGGACCAAGCAATCTGTTTTCCAATCATCAGGAATTAAGTTTTCTTCCCACAGCTGATTTAATATGTTTAAAAAGGTCTTTAGATTTTGTGAACTTAAATTTTTCAGTAAAATATATGGTATTCCATCAAGACCAAAGGATGTATCTCTTCTTGAAAATAGGGCAGATTTAAGCTCTTGCAAAGAAAACGGTTCAGTAAGATACTTATCATTATCATTTTCTGTGTGAACATAATTTAAAGACTCATTAAGCAGAAAATCAGGAGTGTATTTCTTAAGAAAATCTGATATCCAACTATTATTACTAGCGTGTTTTGAAATGAATGTTTTATTAAATTTCCGCATGTAATTCCATATTAATGTCAAAGGAGTGCACCGGTTAAATGAGTTACACAGATTTATCCAACTATTACGCCGTTCAGTCTTAAGAACAAGCTTTTTAAGGGCTCGAAGTCTTTTAAATTCTATATAATTCTCTTCACTAGGTTCACTTTTAAATTTTATATAAGCATGTTTTGAATTAAGTACAGCTTCTGAACACTTTTGATTCCACCAAGGCAGCCGGGGAAATTTCAAAGATTTTGGTGTACACGTATTAGAACTATTCAAAGACCTATGTCTAGGGATGGACTCTACAGCAGTAGATCGCAAAATATTACAAAACAGATTGAGTGCATCTATCGAAGACATATTTTCAAAATCAATATTAGCCAAACAAAAATCAACTGATTGCCTGTACATTTTCCAATTCACCTGTTTGTAATTTGGGTGAATGGGCAAATGTACATTATTACATATTGGATTACTTTGTGAGCTATTTTCATTACCAACTATCATTTTTATCATTACAGGCAAATGATAACTGCTGCCAAGAGGACAATCCATAACAGACCAATCACATGAAAGTGCCAATGATGGAGAAACGAAAGTTAAATCCAGAGCATTAGGACGCCAAGAAGAAGAACCAGTTGTAGTAGTTTGACCATTATTTAAAAGAACCAAGTCATTGCCATCAACTCTACCTCGAGGCAATGTATCAACACAGCCCCATGACATATGATGAGCATTTAGATCGCCTCCAAAAAGCATTGGCTGCGGAATAGATTTTATCAAAGCATCAAATTTACTTTTATTAAATGGGGGATCAGAATTTGATGGACTATAAAAACTTACTACACTCAACTGCTTGTTGTTTATAATTATTTGTACACAGATATTTTGTAGAGCATTGTCAAAATAAGTTTTAATATTAGAATATACTATATTGTTATGAATAAGTATTGCTACACCATTATGTTTATTACCACAGTCATTTCTAATGACATTGTATCCTTTAATTGAAAATTTTTGATGTTGTTTTAACCAGGTTTCAGAAATTATTGCTATGTGAATGTTATTTTCATATAAGAATCTAGTAAAGATTAGCCTATTGCTTATTATACTCTGAGCATTCCACTGCACTATGTTCAATATGTCCATAAAGAAAAAAATTAAGGTTGTTTCCTGAAAGTGTTTTTAAGTGTTTCTTTTATATTGTTAGAATTTATTGGCGTTTCTTTATCAGCACAAATTTTAACTATAGCTTCCACAAGTAGATTCATAAATCTGTCAGATTTGGTCAGATTACTTAGATGGGTGTCAATATATTTTGAGCCGAGCTGCGGAAATGCAACGTCACAAAACAAATCGGAATATTTAGCACTACGTGATTTTAACTTATTTTCCTCAATTTTCTGTTTTTTAATTGGACATGCAGCAGATATAGCCACGTGATCCCCACCACAGTTTGCGCATTGTGTTTTAACCTTATTACAATTTTTGAAATTATGAGGTTCAGCACAAATTGAACATACTTCATTATTTTTACAATACTTTGCTATATGACCAAATTTCATGCAACGAAGGCATTGCTTTACTGGAGGAATATAGATCCCTACTTCGTGCCTCCAATGGTCAAGTGTTACATATTCAGGCAACTGTACAGAGGCAAAAGTCACGGCAACCGTCTGAGTTGGAACCATTGAGACGATACCCAGCGTGTCTTTTACCCGCCGCATAAACCGTCTTACGCTTATCACCTTTTTACTGGAAGCTATTAATTGGAAAATCTTCTGGTTCGAATAATCAATCGGCACTGAAGTGAGAACACCCGTAACCTCGGTCTCAGATGCTGGGATTGAAGCATTCATGTGAATTTCATGTAATAATTTTTCATTTTTTAGGAAGACATTGGCGTGATTTGGGAGATCGAACATAATCCCAACTTTGTATGCATTAATTGTTCTTAGATGCATCATGCCCGACACGCGATGCTTTCGGATTGCATTGGACAAAGCAAGTCTATCTTTGTCAGAAAATTTGTGGTCATCCTCTCTGTGATTCAGAAAAACAATAAATTCTTTCTTAGCTGAATTTTCGTCGTACAACCTGTAATAACTTTTGGCCCTGAAAGGAGTATATTTCTCTTTGTCATCTTCTTTAGTCTTCTTTTTTGCAGGTATGCGCTCCGAGGGCGCACCTGTATCCGCATCAGAACTACTTTCAGATTGAAGATCTGGCTCCGGCTCCAAGCCCTCCAACCGAGAACGCTTTCCCGTACGCTTCCCCATGACTGGGGAAGCGCACCAAACCGATAACCAAATCAACTATGAATTTAAATTAAAATTAAGACTAAATATGTACAAATTAACACCTAAAATTAATTTACAATAAAATATTTTATCAAGCGCGCCTATCACTTTCAACGTTCCCGCCAAAAAACTTCCCGCGTTAGCTCCATTTTTGCGGGCAAAAAGTGGCAGACATGTTTTTTTTCTGATTTCATGAAAAAATAACGGAATGTCACTGGCCAGTGACATAAACACGAAAAAGTTTGTAATGAAATTTGCCTTTGAGCTACAGTAAAATTATATGAATACGATTAATAGTACGCTGTTGACTAACTATTTTCGGAACAGCCCTCGTAATAATCAATTAGTGTCTAGATTATAATTATAACAGTTTTAATTTGTGTCGCCACCCACATACCTGAAAAAGCTCCTTTATAGCCTTTGGTTTAAACAGTTGAGATTGTTGGTTTCCTCCCAACTGCGTCATATACTGGCAAAATTCTTGAACAATCTATAAAAATGGTAAATAGACCCTTATTAACCTCCGACGTAAAAAGAGGGATTTAACGTGTGTCTGTGTATCTGTGTATCTGTCTGTGGTATCGTAGCTCCCAAACGGATGGACCGATTTGAATACGGTTTTTTTTGTGTCATAGATAATTTTATTCCAAGTGTTCTTAGGCATGTTTATCAAAATCTGTTCAGCGGTTTTTGAGATATTGTACTTTGAAATTAAAATGTCGGGGGTTTTTCAACTTTTCTAAGTTATAGTTATTACAATCAATCATAAGAAAAGGGTGATAAATACAATGCAAATTAAATAAACATAATAAAAAAATATGTATCAGAACAGACAAACCAACCGACTCTCCGCACACTATCCAGGAGCAGACAAGCGTAAATTTCAAAATATGAACACATCATCATACAAATATAATTGAACTTAAAGTTTAGACAAAATATTATACATATTTTTAGCCTAATTAAAAAAAAATGTTAGACAACTATGCGCAGTATTTCACGGCCAAAACAGTAGTAAGTAGTACAAATTGACAGCGGCGACGTCATCATACTCATAATTATGTGTTAATCAGTATATCAATAACTATTTTTTTTGTCTATTTATATAGTTTATTAAGCTCCTAAGACCCCGCGTACAAAATTATGATATGGCTCAGGAGGTAGTTGTTTTCATTCAAAGTTATGTTCCGCTCGTAAAATTGGTACGAATGGCATCGAAAAAACACCGTAGGGATCATGCCTATTGATACTGTCAGAAGACAATGGTGTTTCCCGCCCTGTTAACCCAGGATCTTACACGGTTGGTGAGATCGTCTGCCTTTCTGACGAGGGTTTTGTCTTCCTCCCTCTCTGGCTGCAAGTAGTGAGTGGCCCAAGTTACTTGCTCTCGCTCTGGCTTCCGAAGCAGCTCCCAATGTACATTTACGTCGTCTTGGGTCTCCCTGAATAGTGAAAGTTTGTTTCAGATTTTATATAATTTTTGAGAAGAAGGATACAAACTCCTGATCATGGAAACAGTTGTTTTGGTTCGTAAGAATAAATGATTAAAAAATCTGATGCTTCCAAGTTATTAATATCCGATATAATTTAGGTACTTTAAAAACTAAGCTAAGCTACTTTAACTTTAAATGCCGCCAGCATCCTCGGTACAATGCCTCGAGGGCCTTTTTTAGATTTAACTTAGCTTTAATTTAATTTAGTTAATGTTATAGTTATCATCTTGTATATACTTTAGAAAATAAATATTAATAAGATTTAACCGACTTCAATTCAGTACTCCGCCAAGCCACGACAATATTTCCACATTTTTTTACAATTTATCACATGAACTGATTTCCGATAGCGAATGCGTTGATTACTATAGAAAAAAAAACCGAATCACTGTACGTGGGCCGATAATATTTGAGGACTTCGATTCCCCAGAATCATCACCAATAGCACTTCATTAGTTCCTATTTCAACGGAATCTTATCAGAACCTGTGACGAACTTTTGCACTTTTAAGTACATAATTGAGGAATTCGAGAAAGTCATCTATGGTCTTCATCATCAATTCCTCGCCACCAAATTTATGATTTTCGGATGTAAATACACGAGTTATAATAGAAAATATCAAAATTACCACACGCGCTCCTAATAAAATTGAGGAGTTCCCTCAATTCCTCATGGATCCCATCATCTAACTGAATAAAAAAATGGGACCCATCTGGAAGCATATGCAACAGTCAAAAAATAATTTTTGTATAGGTTCTAGGGTGTAGGGTGGTTCTAGGGTAGGTTGTAGGGTGTATAGGCTCATCAATGACGGAGTCCTGAGGTAACAAACATAGAAAAAAAAATACAACCGAATTGAGAACCTCCTCCTTGTGTTTGAAGTCGGTTAAAAAGATAAAACAAATTAGACATAAATCATATTTAAAAAAAAAATAAGACATGGTCGTGGACTTTTTTGTGCTTGCTTTTGTACCCCTAGTAGTTATTTCTACAACTGTATGGTACCAATGAATTAGCCCCAGAAGTACATAATTCACTAAAGGGACGCTTCCAAATACAAAACCGATTCTATTACTATTAATTCGAGTTTATTCAAATAGCCCCATGCTATAAAAGCAATAACGTGTCTTCTGATCTGACAAAAAAGATACATCTTCTTATAATTGCTCGTAGTTTAATAAGTGACATGCATAACTCAAGCGCAAAGTGGACGCTAACAGTCTCAGTAGTTCCAAGCAGAATAACAGGATTTTACTCGTAGATATTAAAATTTATGCAATGGAAGTTAGTTAAAAATAAAATTACGTACCAAATATTTATCTCGACTCGAAATTTAAGCTAAGTACCTATACGTTGTTTTGTTCCCTCTCATCCATGAGAGGAGGCCTGTGCCCAGCAGTGGGACGTATATAGGCTAATTTATTATTATTATACGTAGTTTATCATTTTAGTGTACTTGTTTACTACGAAATGCCTCAATAATGTTACATTCGATTTGACCAACATGATATTGTACTGTACAAAATATTATAACTACTCTCAATCGTTGGGAAGTAGAGATTTAAATAAATGTCAAAATGAAATCCACTAACGTTTACAAGACAACATGATTTAGGGCAGTTCATTTCATTCGTGATTACCTGGGTGATATTTCTACTTCGGTATCAGAGTCCATCTTCCTATCTATACAAATCGTTTTTCTCAACGATAAAACTGGGGTTTTCACTATCCTGCTAGAGCGTTTCTCTGCGAAAAAAAAAACATAAAATGAATTAATATAGAGAAATGAAAAAATTAAGAAGAGTTATTTTTTTCATTTATATGAGTAGGTACCGTTAATGTGAGTATCCTGTATCCAGAGATGAGCTAAGCTATGTTAATATACATGTTTGACGCTTTGAAAAAATACAATCCGCACTTTATGAATATAAAAATCTTGAAAAAAATGTTTACCTCTTTGTAGGCATAATAATACCCATGCAAAATTTGCTTTCTAGTAGTAACGATCACTTAAGTAAGCCCCGCATGGACATGGCGAAACTATAAGGGTTCCTTGTTAACTACGGAACCCTAAAAACAACTCAAAAAGGCCAGAATACAAGGCTAACACAAAAATAGGGCACTATTTATCTCCGTGGATCAGATGGCTCAGGAAAGTAATACAATTACGAGTAGGTACATAACAGTTTATGAAGTCTAATTTTGCTATTAGTTACCATCTGCAGTAAAAAATATTTCAATTACAAAAATAGCTGTTATATTTGTAGTCATATTTGTATACAAAACAATAAATAAATACGTATTTCAATGTGTTTTTAAGGTAGGGTAAGGTAGGCCTATGTTCAGCATTGGACGTCTTTTGGCTGATATGATGATGATTAAGATCTTACACAAACAAATGAATCAACGTCAAAAGCAAAGGAAATCACAACAAACTCTGAATGTCCGACAAATTATCGAGAATTGAACCTTGTTTCTCAGTTTCATATAATTAATACTCGAAAGCCTTTGATTTTGTGCAATGGGACAAACTGTGCGTGGTGCTTGATGAGTCCGGAACTCCTGAATATCTTATTGACCTGCTCGTAGTAAAAATCGACGGTTCGTTAAAATAGATGCATACTGTTCGGAATTTTTTCAGACCAAACTAGGTGTTAGCCAGGGCTGCATACTGTCACCTCTGCTCTTCAATGTGAATACATTGTTCGGAAGACCCTTGAATTGGAGGAAAGGTTTACGATCGCCGGTAAATGTATTTCCAACATGCGACATGTCAACGATACAATTTTATTCACCACATCCATCGACAGTATGATGCTAGTTACTTACAAACTGGAGGTAGAGAGTAACAAACTAAGGTTCTCAGTGAACCGAAAGAAAACAAAGTTAATGGTGATTGATTGTGCTGGCAAACTGACTGGTGATCGTGGCCATCAAGGTATCCAGCTGTTTATATCTGGGCTTTCATACTAACAGTAATGAAACTGTATCCCAGAAACCAAGCACCCAATCGCAATGGCTAAAGACACAATGACACGCCTTCAAGTCATTTCGAGAAACCAAAGCATATGTTCCTGCATTAAAACACGTCTAGTCAAAGCCTGGGTCTTTCCTATATTTATGTACCTATGCAGTAGAAACATGGACGAAAATAGTACCATCTGTGTTCTGGCTAGCCTGAGAGATACAAAGAATCGACGCATTGGAGAAGTGGAGCTTGACGCAAATGCTCAAGATATATAATATGTCGATTCTTTCCCAGCTCGGTATCAAAACGCGTTTACCCACTGTTGCAACGGCTGATTTCGTACTTTCAACATGTAATGCGCAGAGGTAATGATTGTCTGGAAAAAACAGGTTGTAGGTAGTGAATTACAAGGCAAAGTGCCCGAGGACACTAGATGGTTAGACTAATCCTTGGTCCTTGACCTGGGTCAAGGAAGCCACATCTTCAAGCAAATTCCATCAAATATTGAAAGGGTCGAACCATCTAGAACGCGCGTGGACCGATGGAGACAAATCATCAGGGCTGGGAAATCCAACAGTGATTATGATCCTCAGGAATGACGAAACTACTTGAGAGAGCGATTAAGGTCTCAGCGAACTGCATTCAAATCGCGCTTGACACAATTTTTATCATGCGTAGTCGAACGTGTCACATCACTTGAGATTTACTTCTTATCAGCCGAGAACATATGGGTGAAGATCAAAAAATATGCTACATAGTTAAGGCCTTAATTTAATCTACGCGTTAACTTTCTCATTTTCGTAACGACAATTACCCATATAAAATGTACGGCGTTAAAGAGTAGCTTAAATTAAGGCCTTAAGTATGTAGCATTTTTTTTTATTTTCACCCATATCTCGGTTGATGCTTATCCTTACCCTGGTTCATCCTGAATGACTTTCATCCCGCCTACAGTTAACGAATAGAATAACGACATCGGATTATAATACATATCCAAAAATAGAGCTATGGATAAACGAACTGCGACAGTGATCGCTTTTGCCACGACTCAGTATTTAACAGGCCTTCCAAAAAAGTGTGGATATTATTAAATTTGTCATGGCCATATTATTTGTCAAGGTTTTAGGCCACTACCAACAACAAATACTTTTAAATACGTAAACTGATTGTTATTATTTGCTTCAATAATTGCGATTATGTTTTACAAACACACAAATAATCGCTTTTAAAGTTTTTTTAGGGTCGTTTCCAAATTAAGTAAGTAGGATATTTTTTTAAAGTGGGTCAAATAATAGAAGGTGAGGAACCCTGTAATTCTGCGTGGTCTGACACGCACGTGGCCGGTTTTTTTGTGCTTTAAATTACATAACTCAAGCTACTCCTTCAGTTCGCTTCGGTTGCCACGGTTGCGCGTCATCCAGTAACACAGCGGCGAAGATAACAATGTGGATAGAAATTAATCAATTTTAGTATCCTTCATGTAATTGTGAAGTATGTTGTAAAGTTAAAACAAAATTTTAAGATTATTTTGATCAAACGGGACTTAATCGCGTATAATTTATTTCCCCTCTGAGGTTTCTTGACGTTTTGACTGTATCACAACATTCTTGGTCACGGGATGACTGGTTTACGCGGGTACAACATCTTCTTGCTACACACGTTTTCCGAACTACCCGCACTTGGTCTTTATTAACCACTTGTACACTACAGTTATCACCAGCCAGCACCAAGTGACCAACGATCTTGTGAAACGTAGGGAAAACTCAGAGAAGTAAGTTAATTATTCGCGATTAAGTCCCGATTAGTAAAAATAATGTGCGAGAATCGTGAAAGTTTAAATCAATATTTTTATGATGCTTTTGAAGTGTAAGTACCTTCGGATCGTCCGTCGATTTCTTGTTCGGCTACCTTTTTTTTGAATGGCAATTCCAGTGTAGTGCAAACTTTGCGGTATAGATTTTCGGGCAATATTTCAGCTAAATATGCGCTCTCGATGTTTTTTTGTGACGGTTCGTTGTCCTATAATGAGTCATATAGGCAAAAGTTAACTATAAATATTATATTATATTATTGGGTAAGTAGTATATAAATGGAACGATAAAAAAAAATTGTAGGTAAAGTACCTGGTGTAAATTATGAAAGGATTAGTAGGGATTACCTCGTATGCTGCTGCGATGAATACCTGATGTGCTGGTTCAGTTGAGATTCTTCGGCAATCCAATCACATAATTTTACGAGTACTTGCAAGATTTGTTTGATAATTTTGAGACTTAATTAGAGGTTTATTTTAAGTTTGATGTATTTTTTGAGTTTTTTCATGAGGAGATGCGCGCGCGCGGTGAGTTTGAGTTTTTTGTTGCAACAATATGGCGACTGGACGTGACGTCACAGGCACTTGGTATGTACCGGAAGTGTTACTGCCAACTTCCGCAGAGGTAAGGGAAAGGATGCGTTCGGAAACGAATGGAGTAAGGATATGGATGATAAATTGATAATTTTTAAAATGTGTGTGGTGTGGTGTAAAATGTTTTTTATTGAATTCGGCCAAACCATACTCCCCCGCCTTGGAGTGTACTCCAACATTAAAATTGAGAATAAGATTGAAAACATAATGAACTAAATATAAACTTCAACATATACAAACCGCTACTTATTATTTATTTGTTTTTCTACAAATCTATAGAATTTGAAAGACTATACTTAATTCTAAAATTTTTTTAAATATAGGAGTATTATTGATTATTGAGTGGGTAGAGGACACACTCTGACCACAGGACGAATGTAAGTACCAGTTTTAGTTTTGACCTTTACAACCCGAGTAACACCATCATTACCAGGGTAAGTCTCCTCTATCACAGCAAGAGGCCAGCACAAGAGAGGAAGTCTTTCTTCCTTTAATATAACTATTTGTCCCTTTTTTACAGGGTTGGAAACAGTGTTCCATTTTTCTCGACTCTGCAATGAGGTAAGATATTCAATGTGCCATCTTTTCCAGTAAGATTGTACCATTTTGTCATTTAATTTATATCTTTGTAAGCGAGACATAGGAATATCATCTAAATTTACCGCCGGGATATATTTTAAAGGGCTCAAATTTAGAAAATGTGACGGCGTGAGTGCCAAAGGTTCAGAGGGGTCACTACTGAGAACACATAAAGGCCTAGAGTTCATTAGTGCTTCTATTTGTATAAGCACTGTATTCATCTCCTCATATGTCAAAATTTGAGAGCCAATTGCTTTGTGAAGATGTACTTTGACACACTTTACATTACTCTCCCATATTCCACTCATGTGTGGAGCATAAGGTGGCTGAATCCTGAATTCAATCTTTTGAGGAGTTAATTCACGAATGATAGCTTTGTTATATTCTTCCGAACAAACTACCGAATAAATTTCGTTAAATTGGTTACGAGCACCAATGAAATTCTTGCCTCCGTCACTCATGATAAGCGATACGGGGCCGCGGCGTGAGATGAAGCGTTTGAATGCAGCGATATACATTTCTGTTGACAGATCAGAGACTAATTCTAAATGAATTGCTTTGGACACCAAGTCCACGAATAAGCATACATAAGCCTTTTGACTTTTAATTCCTATTTTCTTACTCATTGTTATATATAGAGGACCCATATAATCAACTCCACATTTTGAAAAGCATTTCTGTTGAGTAACGCGAAATTCGGGCAAGTTTCCCATAAAGGGATATAATTCTTTAGGTTTAAGTTTAAAACATTTATTACAGGCGTGGATAACCTTGCGAACTATGCTACGAGCAGGTAGCACCCAGTATTCATGCCTGAGCAAGCCTAGGACTAACCCAGGTCCTGTGTGAAAGTTTTTGCGATGATAATGTTCAATGAGTAAACGCGCTATCCTACTCTTTGCGGGGACAAGTGTTGGATGCTTTTGCTCAAATGTCATGGGAGCATTATTTAAACGTCCTCCGACACGTAGGACACCGTTATCATCAATGAAAGCATTTAATTTTCTAAGAGGGGCGCGAAGAGTTTTATTATTTTTAATGGCATCAATGTCAGAAACAAAGTATGCAGATTGGACTACTTTAATAAGGTAAGTTTCAGAGACATTCAAATCAATTATGCTAATAGATCCACTACTCTTTAATATTTTTGCAAATCGTAAGACATATGTTACTGCATTTAACAGCTTCGTCCAAATTGACATACGCTCAATGAGTGCCAACAGCGGGTGAGTTTCACCTTGAGTATCTAGTTTCTGAACCAAAGAGACGGACTTTGATTCGGGAATATCAGCGGGAATATTTAATTTATTAAAAGAGCTTATGGGCCATTTATCATATGGAAAGGCAAGCCATTCAGGACCCTCAAACCAAGATTTATTATCGATTAATTTATTTGGTGTGACAGGGCGTGAAACAAGGTCACTTGGGTTTTCATGACCAGGAATATGATACCAGTACTGCGGGGCTAATACATCATGTATTGCAGAAGTTCGGTTCGCAATAAATGTTTGCCACCTGTGCGGTGAGGAATGAATCCATGCAAGTGTAATGGTTGAATCAGAAAAAGCAAGCGTGGTGGTCACTTGACATCTTGTATTAATAGTTTTTAGAGCTGTCTGTATAAGTTGAGCGAGGAGATGAGCTGCACAAAGTTCGAGCCGAGCCAAAGTTATCTTTTTCAGAGGAGCGAGGCGAGAGCGAGCACACAGTAATGCCACATGTGAAGCTTCAGAGGTCAAAGAGCCAATCCGTAAGTATATAACAGCTCCATAGCATTTCTCACTTGAGTCTGCGAATCCCAAAAGACTAATATATGAATTTTCATATATACCTACATGTCGAGGTATTTTAATCTGTGACAGATTTGACAGTTCTATTTTTATCTGAAACCAGACTCTACAAATGTCACTAGGGACATCTTCATCCCAGGAAAGAAGGCGTTTCCAACACTCTTGTATTAGAAGTTTCATGTAAGCGGTGAGCGGAGCGAGTAAACCTAGTGGATCATATAGAGCAGCGGTTTGAGCAAGAATTGATCGCTTGGTGCAATTTTCAGTATCTGAGCAATTGACCTTAAAGGTGAAATGGTCTTTCACTGGGTCCCAACGGAGTCCAACTAATTTGGTTTCAGACTCAGAATCAAAATTTAAACTTTTTGAGGCCCGAGATTCTACAGGTATATTTTGTAGAAATTGAGGTGAGTTCGAAATCCACTTGGTCAACTTAAAACCACCACTGGCAAACATATTAACCAGTTGGTTATACAATTCAATTGCTTCACTAGGTGAATCAACAGAATGAATGAAGTCATCCATATAAGAATAGAGCGGAGCAACTAGGGAGGCTTTCGGGTACTTGTGCCCTTCATCTTGAGCAAGTTGGCGAACCACTCTCATAGCGAGATAAGGCGAACATTTCAGTCCAAATGCAAGCCTTTGGAACTCATATGTTTCAATGGGTTCCGTTTCTGGGTTGAACCTGAATAGTATCCTTTGAAAGGCTTTATGTTCAGTTATCAATTTAAGTTGGAAATACATTTTTTCTAGATCTGCTGACACAGCAACAGAGAACAAGCGGAGATTTATCAATAAATCAAATATGTTTGTTTGCAGGTTTGCACCGCAATGTAGAATGTCATTCAGGCTTTTGCCAGATGACGTTTTGGAACTGGCATCGAGAACAATTCTGATTTTAGAGGTGTCTTTGTCAGGTCGATACACTGCTCTGTGTGGTATATGATAAGCGAGAGGTGCGGATGAAGGTTCAGACACTTTAGCTAAAAAACCTTTATCTATGTAATCTTGCATGGTGGCGTTATAACCTGAGCGTAATTCCAGCTGAGAATCTAACTTGCGTTCAAGCGTCAAGAGGCGGCGGGTGGCGTTTTTGTAAGAGTCTCCTAACATTAGGGGATCATCCGAAAAAGGCAATGAGACGACATATCGACCGTCCGATTCGCGAGACACAGTTTCGTTGAACATTTGTTCGCACTGTTGTTCTTCGGGACTCAATATTTTGCGCGCGGGTAATGCTTCGAGGTTCCAAAATCGTTGTACTAAATTCTCTAATTTATTGTTGTCCTCAATAGAAGCGTGAAAGGAATGATTATTTGTCGAATACGAATTACTTTCCGCTTCGCCCATGATTACATACCCCAAGGAAGTTTCCAAGGCAACAGCGCGAGTATCTGGGTGCGTGACTTTACCGGCTCGGAGTAAATGCGGGAATAATCCAGACCCCACAACACAGTCTATTTCTGATGGCATGTAAAACAACTCATCAGCGAGGGTTACGTTTTTAAAATATTCTAATATTTTTGTATTTAGACGCGTAGTAGGCAAATTACCTGTAATTTGTTCGACGACAGCGGCTTTTATGGAATACTGGCAGCGAGGATCTGTTCTTGATCTGAACACTATTGTCGTATAACCTAGCACAGGTTTTACCGACATTCCTATTCCATGCACGGATGAAGGTTGATATTTTATGTTTAATTTCAGTCTCTGACAACAGGATTTCGTTATGAAATTTGCCGTTGAGCCCGTGTCTAGAAGAACTCTCATATTCGCGGTATTCACTTCACTTTGACTATTCAACACTTTTACACAAGCTGTAGGCACAACGTCGTTGTAAAATGTGCACGAGTTTACGTCAGCGGTGACAAAACAATGAGTATTACTTGATTGTTTTTCACTCGGCGGCGGCGGCGGCATGTTTGTGTTTACAGTTTGTCCGAAAACTGATCCGACTCGCGAGTCTTGCGCAGTGACAGCGCAGGCGAGCGATGCGGAATTCGAGGGGGTCGAGTTTGAGGGAAATATGTTTGTTTCGCTCGCACTTAGCATCTGCGGCTCGAGAAACGTCAAAACATTAGCTCGCGGCGGCGCCGGTGTTTCAAAGCGTTGAATATTGTTTGGTTGGTACACAAAATTGTCGATGTGTAACAGCGAGTGATGTTTCCGATTGCATTTGGCACAAGTTCTGATTGATTTACATTCTTTTATGTTATGAAATCCGAGGCAATTTTTACAAAACGAATGTTTGGTCACAATTGAGTACCTAGCATTCGCGTCAAGGGCGTTGAATTTTTTACAGAAATACAAGGGATGTTTGTCATTATTACAAACGATGCAAGTATGCATGTTTGTGATGTTTGCGGGAGCGGTGAGCGACGGCGGAGCGGTAGGTATCGAGAGCGGTTGAGCGGTTTGCGAGTTCATCACGTATGAATGATAGGGTTTGTTTTTATAAGCGGTTTGTGAGTAACTTTGTTTAGCGGGTGCGCGGAAAGTATTTGTTATATTTAACTCAGTGCGGGACAGTACTTTGCTTTGATCTTTTACGAACCTTTCGAGAGACGCGAATGTAGGTATTTTCTGCGAGCGGCAGCTTTGTTCAAAGAGTTGAACGGTGTCTTTGTCGAGCTTATTGAGAGCTATATGCGTAATAATGAAATCTGCTAAATCTTCCACATTCAATGATTTAAGAGCTGCCACTGAGGCGCAATATTGCTCAACAAATGAGTCTAGGTTATGCGGAGACGCGGTTGTTAGGGGTTTGAATTTGAACATCTTATCTAAGTACTGAGTACCTAACGTACGTTCATCTTGGTATTTCTCAACGAGTAAATTCCAAATGATGTTATAATTGGAGGCAACAGGGAGCACTCCCGCGATGACAGAGGAAACCGGCCCAGATAATTTCGAGACTAAATATTGAACGCGTTCGGCGTCCGTGAGGTGTTCATTCTCGTGAATCATTTCTTTAAAATTTTGGTAAAACAGCGGCCATCGCGCTGGGTCGCCGTTGAATGAGATCAACTCTAAAGCTGGCAATTTAGGTATAGGCCTGCTGTTAGGTACCGAGTGTAGTGACCTTGAGGGTGCGGACTCTGTTTTAACTGAACTAACGAGCGATTCTTCCGTCGATCGAATATGACAGTACATTTCATCGAAGGCTTCAACGGCCTTGAAGTCGACCTCGAGCTCGGGATTGAGGGTCATCGTTAGGCGATTCATATCATTAACCACATCTGTAAATTCGGTTCTTAATTTATCTAGCGTTTTTGTTCGGATTAAAAACTTCTTCTGATCTTCCGCGGTTGTTACATTTCGGCTCAAGTCATAAACATTTTGTAATATGGCGAAAAAACTTTTCCTTTTGCCATCTAAAAGTTTAAAATCTATATTCGTAGCCATTTTTAAATATAAATGTACATATCAAATGAACAATTAAGGGTGGAAATCTAAAACACGTGGAAAATGGCGGTACGGGTATGAGTTGTACGAATTGTGTAATTTGAAAATGTGCGAATAAATAACTAAATATGCAAAGATTCTAAGGTGTAACTGTAAAATATCACGGGGAGAAGGACCAAAAAGGAGGATGGTGTAAATTATGAAAGGATTAGTAGGGATTACATCATCGCAGCAGCATACGAGATGCTGCTGCGATGAATACCTGATGTGCTGGTTCAGTTGAGATTCTTCGGCAATCCAATCACATAATTTTACTTGCAAGATTTGTTTGATAATTTTGAGACTTAATTAGAGGTTTATTTTAAGTTTGATATATTTTTTGAGTTTTTTCATGAGGAGATGCGCGCGCGCGGTGAGTTTGAGTTTTTTGTTGCAACAATATGGCGACTGGACGTGACGTCACAGGCACTTGGTATGTACCGGAAGTGTTACTGCCAACTTCCGCAGAGGTAAGGGAAAGGATGCGTTCGGAAACGAATGGAGTAAGGATATGGATGATAAATTGATAATTTTTAAAATGTGTGTGGTGTGGTGTAAAATGTTTTTTATTGAATTCGGCCAAACCAGTACCAATAGAATATTAATACCAGGAATATAATAAAATAACCTTTTCATATTTCAAATTTTCGTATGAACTTATGTAAGCATGCGTCAGATGACAATTTGATGGTTGGTATTTTTTGCCATGTAACTGTTTTGTTACGTTTTGATGAACGCAATATCAGCACGATTTCAAGATTGTTCGTATTGAAACAAAATCAGAAAAATAACTGCTAACGCAATTACACATGTATGGATTTGTGTACACACGAATATGCAATTACAACTGGTACTTACTTTGACAGGTGTATCAAGTTGATCGAAAACGTTTCCCCAGTATTGTTTGTTTGCCTGAATCGCTTCAGTGGTTTCGTATTTGGACGGTTTGATGATCATTATCTTTCGTGATTTACTTGAATTTCTATGAATAAAACACTTCTTTCGGTACATTTTTGGAGCAAAAAAGGTTATCAAGACTTGGCCACATAGATTTTAATAGATTTGAATAAAAAGGCAGGCAGAGTGCAATTTGTCACGCCAGCCCGTTTCAGGCGCTTATTTGGAATGGCGGTGAAGCTAATGCAAAGCAGCTAGGCAGTGCTGAACTTTTCCGCGTAGCATTAACAACATTCAGAGATGACTCGTGCCAAATTAAATTTTAAGAAAAACCGTATTACTGAGTAAAGGATTAGCATGATTTCTTGAATAATCGTTATACCGACAGTGACAACACATACGCGGATCTCGAGAGTGAACTATCTATAATATTTCCCTTTTGTAAATTTAATAAGACGCACAGTTATTTTTTGTTAAGGACTTAGTTACGTACTTATAATATATAACTTTAGAAGCACCCAGATAACGAATTATAATTGACGTATCTTCGACTTGGTTTAGAGTTGTCATTGTTAGATGACAATTACCAGATAAGGTTTGGATTATAAACAAATTGAATAAATTGTAGACATGTTTAACGTAACACCTACACGTACGACATATTTCCCCGTGTGGTGTCGGGTTAGAATTTCACCACCCCCTTTCTTCCCGTGGATCGTGTCGTAAAAGTCGACTAAGAGAGCAGGGTTAAAGTGTGTTGTGGGCGATGGGCTAGCAACCTGTCACTGCAATATCACATTTTGTCGATCTTTTATACCCACATTTATGCTCAATGTGACGCTGGAACATAAGTTTCATGTGCTCTACCTACCCCTTTTAGGGATATAGGCGTGAATGTATGTATGTATGTATGTATGTATATTTAACGTATCAACACTAACGCAAAATTTATTGGATGTATGAAACCAATAAAAAGTGAAACATAACCGACTATATTATAAAAAGTTTTTCAAAGTGTTTAAATATTCTTAGGTCTATTATAGTCGCCTGTTAACTGCGTTGCTCTGGAAACGTGATGACTGTTGTACATTAGTATTATAGTATTTATACCTGCCTACATATTATTATTTTATACATACATACATAGATTCACGCCTTTATTCCCAAAAGGGGCAGGCACATGAAAAAAATCCAGTACCACTTTAAGCATACATGTGGCTATAAAAGATCTATAAAATGTAATATCGCAGAGATAGGTTGCTAGCCTATCGCCCACGACACACTCCAATTAACCCTGTTCCCTTAGTACGCCTCGAACGACATCCACGGAGTCAATGGGGGTGGTGCTATTAAACCTGTCGTGTGGTGTCCCACACGGGGCAATATATTATTTTGTATAAGTTGATATTAAACGTTAAGCTATAATTGTTTGCACTTAAATACAACACACACTAATAGCGTTATTTTCCAAACATGATGGCAGAGCTAAACGTAACATAACTCTGTTATATGTATCTATTTCAAGATAGCGCAGGAGTTCCATTCTCGTTTGTTGCTTCGCATCCCATTCGCGTTTCAATCTGTTTCGCCTGCTAGCTTCCACGCGCACCGTGAACTAGCGTTTCAGGTAACAAGCACAGGTAAGTAGCACATTGACATACGATTTGAATGTGAAAGAGTTGAACTGAATCGAGGCCCAGACCTGTTAACTAACTTTGTAAGCCAGTTTACATAAGAGCATTATTCTTACGAACTTCGTTTTTCATTGTTACTCTAGAAATTAGTTGCTAGTGATTTAACACAGCACTGCAAATGACATGTACCTACGTCTTAATAGACTGTTCCATACCAAACATTCGACGGCCATGATGTTACATATTTGTTTGATCAATATTCCTGGCTCGCTTTCGTTTCTATACGCTTGTACTTTATTAGCCGCCCAAAATCAGAATGGGGTTGTGACGTGCAGTTAGCACAGCAGTATTAGTTATCTACATAGGCTATAGCTATACTGATACAAAGAAAAAAACTCGGAAAAAAGGAAATGCGTCACTTGTGCTGGTAAGAATGAGCAACGGCATTCAAAGTATCGGACACGATTATACCTGGTTAACAAATCCTTGTTTATTCTCAAAAGGGTTCTATGATTTATTTAGTTTGCTACTGAGAATCTAAATTCACATCCAGACGGCGGCAGATTCAGGGGTTGCATTCAGGGACTTAGATCCAGGATTTTTGTTTGATGTATGATTTGTCGCGGGAAGTCTCGCGGATGTTTTTTGAGGGCTTGAACTCCCTAGGGCCCCTAGGGATTCAGGGGGTCATGGGAAAATTGATTGTGGTCTACCACACATAAATATGATGTTTGGCAAAACTTCTATTTAGCAGAGGTCAATCACGTATCGCATTGTATAAGGAAAACTGAGAGTTGAATTGTCCTATCGCGCGTTCGAAACGTTCTAACGTGATTTACCCACAGTATTACTTTACGCATGTGTATGTTATATGTAACTTTTAAGAAAATTACCTTCCAAGTATCGTCATTGTCAAACACAACTTTCTAACCATCAAAATGCATTTAGCTACTGAATTAAATATGCAATCGCGATCCACCATGAAAACGAAATTAAAATATAAGAGAAAATGCAAATTATTTGATATATTAATAAGACCCATCTCGTATTATTTTATCATTGTATTCATAATAAAAAAAAATTTTTTCATTGATTAATCAACAAAAATAACAAATTCTACTTAAGTATAAATGGTACTACTGGTTTAGGTTGAGGTATTTAGTAATTTATTTTAATGTTGCTGCTTAATTTATTGGTCAGTCATAGAATCACTGCATTTCACATAAGTTACAATTCCAAATTGTGTCACTTGAGTCTGTACTACTGTTCTTGGGTACGAGAATTGAATAGGGTACTTTTAAGGAATGAGTACGAATTAGGCAAACGAGACACGGAGTTTAAATATATTTTTCACCTCAGCAGCTCGAACAAGCATATTTTGCTGCGTGAAAACAGTGTGCAAAATGCAAAAAAATTACCTTTTTTTAATTTTGGTGCGGAGCACTGACATTTCGTCGTATGGGGTCTATTACAAGTTCAGAATATTTGAACTTTATTAGCACTGTCCCTTTCATTCCATTACGAAAAAAGAAAATGGCAGACATAGGTCGATCCATAGTTCGACCATCGAATTTTAAAGTAGACCCCCAAAAAGCAGATAACAAGTGACACGTTCGAAAACTATCAAATAAACAAGTTTAAATGACCAAAATAATTATACAAAGGAATTTTAAATTGAAGTATATTTAAATAAAAGATATCTGAATAAACTCCGTTTTTCATAACAAATATTTATTATGCTATCTAATTAAAATTTATAGTTTAAACAATTTAAATTCTATGAACGTATACCACAGATGCAGTTTCCGACCGCAAGCGCGGGGCCCCGCCCCTTTTAAAAAGTTGAATATGTTTGCGATTTTATTCTGTATATTATTCGTCATTCTTGCGTTATTGATATTGGTTTTAAATATAAAAACTACTAGGATAAATCAATTCTCTATGTAACTAGGAAATATAGTGAAGTCAGTGACGTAACGAAGGCAGTATTTTAACAATTAACAGTATACGGCTAGTTTTTGGTGTGCACGCGGTATACACGTAATATAACGCTAATCATTATCATTTATCACAAAGGGCATATTACGCATTAATGCGTAATATGCCCTTTGTGATAAATGATAATGTTAAATATTTCAAAAATATCTCGAAGATATTAGTAAATTCTGTGAATTTTAACAATAACACGGTTAGTTTTTATTGATGTGTTAGTGTCACGCGACACTCGTATACTTAGATACTGAAATATCCTTTGGTTTCTCGCGCCTTGTTTCGCCTTTCTAGTATTGAATAACGGCGCGGCCAGCGCTAAGGAGTTAAAACAAGCAGTACCTAACTAACGCCTAATTAAGTTTTCTTCCTGAATAATCTTGAGACGAATAGGTACGTGATACTATTATATATTTTTTGATGTGAATATGTTCTCACTGCTGAGGTGAAAAGTTGTATGTGTTACTCGAGAGCAAAGTATTTGCATCTCGTGCTTTTGAGTCCTTCGCTGCGCTCAAGATTCAAACTTTGAACTCGCTACGCTCGTGATTCAATTTTAGAATCTTTTGCTTCCTCAGGATTCAAAATTAGCACTCGCAGCAAATACAAACTTTGCTCTCTTGTTGCACAAATAACTATTACTAAACAGGAATTAAGTCTCACAGCAAATACTTATTACTTATTAAAAATATGTTTCATGAGAACGAAAGGTGAACATAGTGAACAAAGTTTTCACAAGTGAAGTTGGTAAGTTTATTCAGACTGTGCAGTTGTGTCAGATTTCGCAGGAACTCGCGCTTAACACAATATTATGGAACGGCAAAACGTCAAGTTAGCATAACACTGTTAACTTTGCCCGGCACTATTAAAATTGGAATAATTGTTCATTTCCGCTAGAAAGCAGTGATCAAATTATCAAAATATAACGTATGCCTCTTTTGTAAATATAACTAACTTGGCTTTGTCTTGTATTATCATTAAATATCATAGAGATTTAAAGATTTTAAAGATATTTATGTCCGAAATAACAAATAAAAATGTGTTATATAATAACAAGGCCTAGGAAGTCGCAATAAAAGGACCGTACTTGGTCGGTACTTCTGTGCGTTTTCCTTTGAATAATCAAAGGAACTAGCAAAGACATACTAGCTTTAACCCGCGATTCCGTCCGCGTGGAACTCATTTATATCGCAGCTCCATAGAAACTTTTACCCCCCTCCCCCCCATTTCCCGGGGATAAAAACTATCCTATGTTTTTTCCCCCATACAAACTTTGTCCCCCTATTTAACCCGTTTAGGGATGAGTTTTCCAAACCCTAAAATTTACTTTTCTTGCATTGTAATAAGAATTCGTTACACAAAGTTTCAAGTCTCACTTAAAAATTTACTCCAACCCTATACAAACTGGTTGATAGTTTTAACTCTTTGAGGGTGGAGTTTTCAGAAATCGCTTTATAATGGGTACTTTCGTTATATAAATTACGTATTGTGAAAAAATCAGCTTTCTATGTTCAACGGTTTGGGCTGGGCGTTGATTTAAGTGAGTGAGTGAGTCAGTCAGGAAAAGTATAGCAATAGAAATAATCGAAGGCTATACGTATAAAGAACGAATTAGGAAGTACCTACATGTAGCGCCATCTAGTGACTGATAAATATATTACATTTAGCAGGGCTCATTTCACGCTGTTTGTTAATCTCCATCCCCTTTTTTGTCCCTGAAAGGGATGAAATTTCACATACATTATAGCATGGACGTACACTAATCTGGACTGAGTACTGCGATTAAAAAAGCGTAGCCGACAGAGAAGTCATACTAGAGAATTGCATCTCGTTCTAATTAGGGTGACCAAGTACCTATGCGGATATTAGGATTTATAAAAATTCTTGTTTAGAGAGTGATGAACTGGTAAACGTGCCGGGAATCCTCTGGATGCGCGTGGTGCAGAACCGGTCGCTTTGGCAAGTAATACAGTCCAAATAAATTATTCTTGTATTACAAATAAATAAAACTCACGAATAAACTCCTAATAAAAACATCATGTTCCTACATATATATTTTATTTAAACATAAATACATGTTTACTAACGTCCGTTTGACACTTAGCGGACTTCGGTCTCGTTTAGGGCACAACTGGGATTACCGAGAATAACGGTAGGGGAGGAGGACGATGATGATGACATTTTTACTAAATGTTTACTAACGTCTTATGACTCCATAAAATTCCGACGTCATTTAGGTTTTTGATGTTTCATTAAAAGTTTCTAATTAGATTTTATCAGTAGAATGCCGCAATACTTAATGAAATAACAACATATCTTGTAGAAATATTTATTAATTCGTCGCTTCGTTTTGCCATGAAAGACGGACAAACAAACAAACACACACACTTTCCCATTTATAACATTAGTATGAACACAGTATAGAAGAATATGGAAGTATGGATAGTACATTTTTAAAATATTAAATGAAATAATTTAACATAATTGCTCTGCCGACTTTTCTACGACATTGCATTCTCACACCGGCCCAAATCATAGTCACCCTAATAAGTTTGGCATATGGTTTTGTCGTTTTATCGTAAAATAAAGCAAAATGTTCCTTACCTATGAAATGATATTCCACAATTATTAAAGCTTTCGCTTTTACATCCCTTTATACAACATATTTTCACCATTTTTTACTAAAACAAGGCAACAAGAGTCCAATGACAATATTTGGAAAATAGATGTCAACGTTGGGGATACAAGTCGATATTTAAAATTACCACTTGATTACCTCAATATTTAATGCGTTACCATGTTTTAATAAGTAAATTAAAACTTAGGTATAAAGTAACATCTCTTATATAATGTCGGCTCGTAATTATGAGCAGGTATTTTTTTTCAGTATAATTTAATACCTGTTAATACCACTATATCATTATTATTTTTACATTGGCAACTCGTGCGAGTGGGACACCATCCTCGGGTTGGTTGCTCTCGCTCGGAACGCTTTCTCTAGTAGTCTTTTATCATACAATTGTGTACCTACCTTGGTCGGTAATATGGTTCAATTTTGATTGACTAATAAAACTTAGTACTCAGTCCAGATTAGTGTACGCCCATGCATTATAGCCTATTCTGACATATAAGGTACATAACTGGAAAGTTTCATAGAAAATTGTCGAGTAGTTTTTCAGATTAATTGGAACGTACATCCATCCATCCATACAATCCAAACTTTCGCATTTATAATTAGTAGGATAACTTTATGGGATGCTAATACAAACGTGTCATAAGTTAATTTGTCCCTTCAATGGGTGCTTACAGAAATTTGTAGTCACATATTTGCTTGCTGTCAAGTTTCTCTGCAAACTGAGACATTCCTTGATGATATTGTTTATCTTTCCAACTTCGACGACACGGTTATGGCAATTTCAACAAGATTATGTTTAATTAACCGAAAATTGCTTTGTACTCAGATTTATTTAGGAACTTTGCTAGTGATGGCAGCTACTCCGTCTTTTGTTTAAACAAGCTTTATGTTTGTCGTGATAACAGTAAATCATTGACATAGAGATTGCATATTTAATAGCACACAATGCGTTTCAGTTTTTGGTTCATAGTAACTGCAGCTACAAACAAAGCGAATTCCTATTTTTATAACAAAACTCCACTTCTATCTATTCTAATCTAACATTATCTGTCCTGACACTTATAGAGAGGCTAGAATTTACCCGAGGTAACATTTTTGTGACAGAGCCTTTAGGCATGATGACAGTAATTGAAAATCACTAAAATATGGTAATTTCTTAGTGAAATTTTAATCATAGAATTCGAAAAATGCTCATATTTTTTTTTAAGTAAGAGATTATTATTTATTTTGATAAAATTAAACTGTAAAATACGGACGCCCGCCATGATATGTTAAACACCAATCAGAGCGCATGACGTCACGTTTGTATAAACAAATACCCATAACGGCCATTACCACATATTACAGAGAAAACTTACGTACTGAAGGAATAGCTAGACAGGGATAGAACCATGTTATCTGTCAGATCTTCATTCGTCATTGTCCCGCTTTCTCGCTCGCACGGCCGCGCAAGACTTGTAAAATTTTGAATTTCTGTTCATTCAATAAGCAATTGAGCGATCTGGGTAGCAAACGTCAAAGGTCTGCGTTCTGTTTACACAAACGTGACGTCACTCGGGACGCCATGATACTGACAAGCGTTTTAGCGCCAATTTGAAATTTAAAACTAAAATGCATTTTTTTCCTACTTAACTGTTATATTCTCTTGAAAAATCTTATTCGTTGTACATAATAAATGTTTCTAACCATTATAGAACAGTTTTTCAAAATGTGTCATCATGCCTATTGTCAAATTGTGCCCTACATAATAGCACAAGTTACCGATAGCCATTTTTCTGATGTACCCGATGGTTGCCCGATGGTACCCAATAATCAAGGATAAAAGTGGCAGGCACAGCCTTCAAATAATTGTAGAACCATTTTACCAAGAATACAAGCACATCACTAATCTAACTATTGGAGTAATTCTAGGAATGTCATAAGTCGCCCTCGGAGAGGGTGACGACTTAATAAGTTAAGTTGTTATGGGACGTGTGTAAATTTACCTTAACGCGGATCCGACGCCGCCCCGCATTATTCTTAGCTAACGCTGCAATTTATATCATTGTGTAGTATATGCTAAATTCGCAAATAATTAATGCTTACATTGACATTCTTAACATTTGTACATGTGCATGGAAGCTAATTGTGTTTTGAAAATGATTGAACCCCTTAATTCACAATGTAAAGTATAATTTACACAATTTTTGACTCTCTTTTTACAAATTAACAGTTGAAATTTTCACAAATTATGTATTTCTATTGCAGCTATTACTACAAATACTAAAAATACAATAAAATAAATAAAAAAAACGCGTTTTTTTATTTCTGTTTTTATAGATCACCGTACCATTGTACGGCATGCTTCGTGCGCGAGTCCGACTCGCACTAGGACGGTTTTTTTTTCTTTGCGAGGTAAAGGATTAACGTTGTTTTCAATTTATTGTACCTAATATTTGTATCTATACGGCCCGTATCTTTTTTTACGTTAACTTAGAAGTTTGATTATTTTACAGCTTCAAGGGACTGTAGACCTGAGTAGGTTTTAATTTGAACTCGATACCTCCACGCGTTCCCGTCATAAAGGGTGTTAACAGGCAGACGGACAACAAAGTGATCCTATGAGGGTTCCGTTTTTTCCTTTTGAGGAACCCTAAAAATTATCATAAATGATCTCAAAATATTTTGACACCTAATCTACATTTTACAATTGACAAAATATCGGCTGACAGATTTTATCTCTATGACAAAAGATAATGTCTTAAGCCCAGCGTGATACATTGATGCAGTTAACTCTATCTAAAGTGACTATTATTTATTTCTTGACATTTTATGGGACGTTTCTCCGTTAGCTTTACCGAAAACTGCGTAAACAAATACTGGGTGCAAACAAGAACAAATGAATAGAGTTTAGCGAGCAACCGCCAAGATACGGCGAGCAATTCGTGATCACTGACACGGGTTATGTTCACACCTGGTTAAATTGAAGCGCATCGGCGGTTTCAATATCACGCACTTACCAAACTACAGGAGTTTTATAATAATGCTGAACATTGCTCGACCAGTTCATTTCATAGAGTTAGGTAGGTACAGATTCTGAATGCTCAATTGAAATTGAAGAACATAAAAACTGAACATTTCTTACCTTTTACGCCTTTAGCTCTGGCAGCCTCGTCGTAACGATGGGAAGTGTCACATCAGACGTGGATTATGCAAGAATGGTCGAAACCATCTAAGCCGGGTCATTGCGAGGAGCCTTTCCTTTTATCAGCCCGAATGCACGCCTGTGCTACGTGTAACTTCATGTACTGGCTCACAGCTAAACTCATTTAGATGCACAGTCGAATATAAATAAAACGAATATTATTGAAATATTTATTAAAAATGCCGTCTGAAAATCAAGCAGATCGTATCAGACATGAAAAATTAAGAAATGTTAAACTATTACGAATGATATATGTAAAATAAATAAATCAGATTATAATGTCCCACTGCTAAGTAACAGTAAGCCTTTCAAAAATTCAAGTCGAAGCTTTCATCAGTAAACATTTTTAGTAAGTTAGGGTTGCTAAACAATAAATGTTGCATAGAATTTCTGCGTTTCAGCATTATCTCGTTAATTAGTTTGGTCTTGGACTCTATTTCATTATCTTTTATATGGCGAGTATTAACTTTCTTCACGCAGGTGCACTCCGTAGCATCAATTTTAGAGAAAGACATATCTTCTTCGCTAGAGCACTGTGTTACTGCATCATGATAAGGCTTGAAGGCTCTTATAAAAGGCAATCGTCTTTGTGCAATTTCTTTCGCACTTATTATTTCTGGCGACTCTACCTTTTCTAACGGTACGGTATATCTGTTTTGGACTATTTTAAAATTGTCTTCTGAAAAATCAACAAAATTAGAAATATCAAACGATATTCGTTTTTTCCAATCCTGGCAGTGTCTAAACGGGCAGTCCTGCATTCGCTTGATGTCATCGACCTGCATAAGTTCAATCGAAGATTCACTTTTAGTCGATTCATTCTCTTGATGTGGTTCAACACATATACAGGGCTCGGACTCCGGTGTGTGTGATGGTGTTTCCGAAGGCTCATTCCCGAGGCATTTACATGTTTGTGTTTCCACCAAAGCTTTAATTTCATCAAACTTGTTGCATTTGGCATAAACGAACTTTTTCTCTCGTACCATCGTTATAGCGGGAAGATCTACGTGTGAAGGTAAGGTTTCGCGGCTTCCATACGGTGTTGGGATAGAATCCGCAGTATCGCCAACCACCTCGAATGGTTCTTTATCACAAGTTGCTGATAGTTTAGCTGCCTCTTTTTGTTCAAAATGAAAAATATTGCTTAAGCTCTCTTCAACTTCTATCAAAATGTTTGGCGCTGTTTCGGGCTGTTTTTGAATTTCATTTAGTTGTAATACAATCATTTTTTCCAAATCCAACAAAAACGTGGTCTGTTCAGGTAGTAACCTAAGGCTAAAGCTTATAAACTTCAAAAATAACTGTAACACTTTCCTTATTTTTTCTCTCCATTCCAAATTGATGTCAGCAATAAACCGTTCATTTTTTTTGTATGAATCTATAATTTCTTGCTTTGCCTTAATTTTTTCTAGCTTTTGTTTTATCTCTGAACTTTGATAGTTTTCTAGCAAAAATTGTTTTATTCTACATTTTTTTCTTTCCAAACTCATCATATACATAGTACTTGTCATAGTTTCAGCTTCAATCTGTGTATAAAAAATATTTAGTGCATCATTTTTTTCATAAAGGGCCTTAGTTATAATCATGTCATTTCTGTTAAATTCATAATCTGACATTAATTTGTAATATTCGGTTATCTTTCGTGTCTCCGATCTGTATTGTTTTTCAAGAATTTTCTCTAGGACGCCCCGTTCCGATTTCAACTTCTTACTTATTTCTATATTAAAATCGCTGATTATATTTCCATGAGCACTAAGTAGAACATTTTGTATTTCGGAACGTAAATGGTCTTCCAGTTCCTGAAGGCTAATTTCGTAAAATTGTGACATCTCACTGGTCATTATTTTCCTTTTTCCTTCAAATATTTTCATGAAAATTTTACGGACTTTTTGTTTGACTTGTTGTTTCTCATGCTCTAAAATATGGTTCCATGCAGCATCATTATCCCGAAGTAATTGTCTCAGTTCTTTTTCAAATTTTTGGCGCTCTTTTGCCAACATTCCATTGCCAATTGATATAATGCCTTCGTGAGTGACTCCTCTAGTAATTTTGGAAGTGAATGGTGGAGTTAATTCTATTATTCCAATAAGTAAATCGCTGGGTGATACCCAATCTTCTCCAAAGACATTTTGACTTGAATTCGATTCTTTGCTCTTTTTTAGTTTTATAGAAGACGGTTTGCTGTCATTATTCTCAGAAGAACTGGATTCGTCGTCATCGTCAAAATAATTTTCAGCATATTTACTTGTCACTCTCTCACCCGTTTTTAAGGTATCTATAATATCCATTATACTTTATTGAGTAATAAATTGGTACAGTTTTGTATACTTGGTTAACAAAATCAAAATAATTTGTTGACAACGTCCACCTGAGTGGGGTCGACGTTGACTTTTAACAAGAGGCCACAGACTAAAGAAACCTTTTATTCTCTACGCAAGAGGTTCGTTGCTATTTATGATTGTCATACGGGTCGGGTGCGCCAAAGTTCATATAAAATTGCCACTACGATTATTGGATTTCCGAAAATGTAGTTCATACAATTTTATATCATAATGATCACTATTCATAATTATTTGTGGTTAATAACTATTATCGTCATTCCGAATTGGCTTCGCTTACAAATGTACAATGAAGTCTAATTCGAAAACCGTTTCGACGGATAGAGCTTAACAACAAGTATTTCTAATTGTGGTTTAAATATACATTCATGCTAGCGGCTAGCTATATTTTAACAAATGTTTGTTTGACCTTGGTTTGACCTTATAGACACTATGGTACTGGCATAGAAGTTAATATAACTTGTGTCAAAAACTAAATAAAGTAGAAAGTCTACATTGTCTCTGAAATGGGCCTGTTAGTTTCTTGAATTACTCTATATTTTCGAAAAATGAAATATAAATGGGGAGTTAAAAAATGAACAATCCTACAACATAAGTTTCTCTGCTATTACTATCTAGTTTTTTTAAGGTTTATATAATTTTACTAGCTTCTGCTCGCGACTCCGCAGCTCATACCCTATATACCCCCGTTTACCCCCCCCCCCCCCCCCCGATTTCGGGGATAAAAACTATCCTGTCACTCTCCATCCCTTTAACTATCTCCACTTAAAAAAACACGTCAATTCGTCGCTCCGTTTTGCCGTAGAAGACGGACAAATAAACAAACAAACACACACATACACTTTCTATCTATTTTATATCGTAACAATTTTTAGCAACATAGTTTCATATCATATTTATTTCTATACATACTAGTACTTATTGCTAAATTTTGTATTGTAAAGAACAAGTGTATACTCGTTATATCATAAATGCGAATAAGTACTGAGGCCAGTTTATACATAATATCAAGGGACTAAATCTAACGCAACCACTATTTTTTTTATTCCGATTACCTTCGTCACCTTCGTATTCCACTCAAAGGCAGGTCGGTGTATGCATGTCGTCGAGCGAAGCGAGCAGTGTTAGGAAGAACTGCGACCTTACCAAAACCCTTTTTTTAACATATTTCTATAGGCAATATTCATAAGAGAGATATCAGCGCTCGACCGGGCATACACACAAAAGTTACTGCAAAGGTAGGTACCTACCCACATTTAAGAAATGTAATCACAATAAAGTTTCGATATACGCTCCATTAAATCTAACCATTAATGATATGAGTTCCAAGACCACTGTAAAATAACTTTATTCATAAAAGCAATATTAAATTTAAAACAACATTATGTGCACCAATATAATAAAATGAGTCGAAATTTTCGGAAAAATCATTGTTATTAATAATGACCGTACAAATCATTTCAAACAAATATATACACAAAGCGGTATTACTAGAAAAAATCGACACATTAAGTTTATATGAGCCAATATGGACCCTTGTCATACATATTATATTAATACAGGACATCTTATATATAGTTATTGGCAATTAGCCAAGGGACCGAGGCCGAACTTTACACAGTTAAAGCTATGACGCGTACTTTCAGTGACCGAGAGGCTACTCGATGCCTCGCGGTATTTGAGCTCCCGAATCGTTGTGGAACCCGAACAGAGCCAACTTGAACTGGAGCTGAAATCGGTGGGGGAATTCAAAAAACTTGTCGCCAGATATTTGACTTAGACCAGCATATCATTATATATTTAAACAGCGTAGTTACACACTTTCAGGCATCTGCTGTTTCATCGGCTGCCTCGTGACAATTTTTTTTTCCATATTTTTTTCAATTTCCGTCCCAGTCTAAGTTGGCTCAGTTCGGGTTGCGAGCGTCGCGAGCCATATGAAAATATTAAGTTGGGGAATGGTAACCTGTGTTTAGCATTGGGTTGATTGTTTGAGGCATCTGCGCAAGGAACTTTCGACATTTTACGAAATATTAATAACGTGAATAACGTAGGTAGTCATCAATCAATAATCATTCCTTATACAAGCGAAATTACAATATTTTCAAGACCAAACTGTTTTTTTTAATATTGTCGAAATTCATCAAGCCAGTTGGACTGTTAGCTCGTGAAATAGAATTATTATTTTCCATATACATATATACCCTCAATCTGAGGCAGTCGGAGGAGATTTCGTAAACAAGTTAGTAAAAAGTACCACAATATATTGCAACGTGGTAACGCAGAGATAGCGTAGCTACCTTTTTTTGCTAGATAGCTGGTTAGTTTAAGTCGTAACCCGTGTCGACGGCCTACTGCACCTACGAGTGCCTGTGATTAGTGGCGCTGATGTAGAACGCCAGCCCGCCGCTGTATTTAATTAAATACTTCCTCGCCCCACCCACCCACTATTTCACTTTTGGTACCCGCTTATCTATTCTGAAGCCGAGGAGCATTACTAATGCTCCAAATGCCACCGAATAGCTACCAGTACAACGCTTAAGATAAATAGTGGTCAGCTAGTAATATACATTTCATAGCAAAAAGTCGATAGCCGGTCTCGCATTGTACAGACCAGGAGTATGTGATAATAAATTATGGACATATCTCGACTCCATTCTCATTACGGATGCGGCAATGTCCGGCGGAGTTTTGTCATAACTCAGTCTCGGTTGAAATTATTTCCGTTGGGTCTGATGAGAAAACTAGAGGTGGAAAACTCGAAATGTAAGTATTCGCGCAACAAGCCTTGGAATAACGGCGGGACATATTTCATTCTTAACGAAGTTAAATTTCCGGGTAGGTCCTGTAGGAGCGTGCGTAACTTTGATAAAAGGCTAGTCCCGCAATACTGATTTCGTATTTACCGCACTTCATAGCCCATGTGTAAATAGCTTATTTTATTAAACAATAATTAAGAAGATAAATGTATCTGCGGGTGTTATATGGTGACTCATAATATTTATTATAAGACTTTTGTTTCACACTTTACTCCATGCCTAGACCTGGCTAAACTCAAGAGCAATTAAATTGGGTACAGTTTGTATCCGGGATTTCTAAGTAAAGAGTAGGTACCTACATACGTTTTTTTGACAGAATTGATTATGATAAATATAGGCTCACACATAGGACGTAGCATGCTTGCCATTTTATCACTTATCGCTGTGGATTAGACATTCGTCACGTTCCGATAAGAATGCGAGTGCTAGAGTGTAGGATGTCTTATCCACGACGATATACGAGTATGGTAGAATTTACCATAATATTATCCTATTATATACTAGCTGTTACCCGCGACTTGGTCCGCGTAGAACTTGTTGTCGTACTAGAAAAAATATTGCTATTCAATTATTTTAGGCGCAACTTCTACCTGACCGGCTCCGTCCGCGTTTTGTACGATTCCCACCGAACGGGCCGGCCCGGGGCGCGTGGCGCCACATCACAACGGATGCGCCGGGACCCGGTGGTACCTAACCGCGTTTTAATAGAGTGCAGCAGGCAAAACGCGGACGAAGCCGGTTAGGTGCGACGACAGCCGAGCACAGCGATCCACGTACCTACGCGAGGAGCCGACTGGCCACTAATCCAATTAAATACGAAATGTAACGTCTGTATTAAATGTTCGCGGAGGCGCGCACGGACGACTTCCATGCTATAATGCGTAAGCGAGTCGCGTCCCTGATGCGGCGTGTCCGCGGCAGCACCAACAGCCTCCTGAGCGCAGTTGCGGCAGCACATGACAGTCCAATAGTCTGTCACTGGACGCGATCTCATGGCTCACAGGTGAGCTATGAGAAGTGACCATCTGTGGATACCTATACCTACTACATAATACCTACACTAACATAGCTCCTAAGTTAATAATGTGCCTAAAACTAACAAATATGGATGTATCTTTACTCCGAAATAAACGTATTTATTAATATTATTATTTATTATTATAAAGCTTCAAATTCCTTTGACAACTTGTAAAATGCGCTCAGGTGCGCTCCGGCCTGGCCCGTTTGGTGAGAATCGTACATTGTGTGATATTTACTTGCCTTAATTTTTGACTTTCGGACATGGTTTGCATACGTGTACATACAAAGCGCGAGAAGTGTTTTGTTACTGACATTGTACTGAATTAATATTGTATTAGTAATGCTGCTAACGAAATTATAAAATTAAATTAAGGGAAAATTGAATGCTCCGAGCTGGACTCGAACCGGCAACCACAGCCCGTCGTTAATAACTAACCAACTGAGCTATCGGAACAATGACAAACGATTTGGGATTCTTTACGGCACCAACAACGTCTAAAATTATATTGAGAAATAGTCAGTAATGATGCGCCACCCCATACTAAATAAATTTTGTATGCAGAAAATATTAAAAATTCAATTGTTTTTTTTCTACATAAACATTTAGTTATGTTTGTGAGTTTCTATGTCTATACCAATATGTATTTGATTGTCATTTTTCTAAATAGGGGACCAAATAAAAATAAAGCCATTATTTTGTTTTTTGTTGAAGTATCAAAATCTCTAGGTCATACTATTCGTGTTGTCATATTAGCGATAGTGGCGTCTTTATTATTTTTTAGATTTGTATGCCTGACTGAACACAGTACCATATTTTACGATAAGTTCACTTATATATTTTTACAAAATAAAAAACTCGTTCCTTTCCCGAAAGTTTGGCGGACGTTTGACGCGCCTCCATGTAACAATAGCCATAATTCAGAAAGTCGAAACAACTTGGATTGTTTTCTACACATCATATCGGCAAATAAATCTTTGGCCCGCTTATCTGGCGTCAAACTTAATTCCCATGCATAATTCATGCCGTTGATGCCCGAAGAAGAAAACTTTTCGACTGTAGTGCTATACGTTCGCTGGCCTGACATCCGTCCAATACGGACATATTTAGAGGATAAAAATATTTAGGAGGCTTTATATAGCCAATCTAATATTAAAAAATCAATAGTAGAGCATTGGGCAAAACCTATTTACTAACGCCAGGTATTTCGCATTTATTTACACCTCATCCCGAAAGGTTCCAATATGCGTTTTTTTTACATATAGCATGTTTTCTACCTAGCAAAGTAATGCGATAAGTGTCATAATATGTAAATAAAAATAAAATCAAACTTTAAAATATCTACAAACCTTTTGATCTCGTGTTTCATAAGACCTTTGACGCGGTTTTCTTAAAGATTGTTACAATGCAATCAGACCCTGTATCATGATCGGCCTTATCACGCGATAAGTGACAAGATAGAGCGTCCGTCACTGGCTGACACCTTTCGATAGAACGAGACGACGCTCCTATCTCACTTACCGCGTGATAAGGCCGATCATGATACTGGGTCTGATGTTCTTTATTTCAATGCCAATTCACAGAACAAACTGTCAGTAGGAACTCAGCTGGGGTTAAAAAAATCCATCAATGTAAAAAGGCTAGGTTGACACTAGGCGGGTAGCGTTGTCATCAATCGGAGGGGGGTAGAGCACGAATCAATTCCGCGTAGCACCTGCCGGAATTATTCGGCTGCTGCGAAAACGTAAAATTGCTATTTGTTTTATGCTTGTACCGCTATTTGCTCTTGCCGTGAATAGTTCAATACACTCTTTTTTAGTTCCGGATTTTGTACCATAGCCATGCTTTTACATCGATTTGTTTTCACCTTAAACTCATCTACCGCCATGCTACTCACATGGCGCTACGCCGTAGCCCGCACCAGGTTAAACTCCATATGTAGCGAAAAGTTCTAACTAAACGCATGTATCGTGAATGGCGCTGATTGGATAAAACATGATTCTTTAATATACAACGAATTTATAATATAAGCATAAGATTTGATACTGCGTATATAAAGCATTGTGACAAATGAAATCATGTGATAAATATAATTGACGACAGAAACTTGATATTATGCTTGTCTGGATTTTAGTGCAAACTATGTCTGGCTTCGTTTTGACAGGTTATATGTAATGTGGCTGTTTGTCTGTTTACGACATTTGAATTCAGCACGGCAGAGCACGGGTGTACGAGTTTTAGCATTTGTCCGGTAAAGCTGAACTCACATACGGAATTGTAAATTTATTCGTTGGATTCTTAACGCCGAGGTCGCCGAACGTCTCTCAAGTTGTTAGGGGAAATATTTTAGTGTGCTCGTATTGCACTGTTGGAAGTCAAGTTTAAAATAAATGTATGTATGAGTTCTAAATATGACGGAAACTTTACAGTATTTGGTTTGTACTTCTAACCTAGGCATAATTGATATGATAGAACAATAGACGATAAAACGTAGTAATTATAATCTCCATGGTTTTATGATAGAAGTCACATTGACATGGTCATAATATGTATTGGTAGTTTTTATAAGGGTTGTTCAAAAGACTTGTAAGTAACGCAAAACGCAAGCAATTAAGTGTATTATGAGTGAATGTAAAAGGCATTGCGTCCACGTCTCTGGCCGCGGTAACGGCCGCGCGGCACGGCACGAGGTGTTGCTTATAATTTCGCCGGGGCAAGATTGCGCTCTAATGTAGGGTAAGGGCTGCTTGAATTGCTGTATTTCCTTAATAGTCTGCATTTACCCTCGCTGACAATTTGTGACAAGAGCGGGAGCTAAATTGTCGCCTAGAGGAAATAAACTAATTTACTTATATATGTCATTCATAAACTAAAGCGTTCGTTGAAATGCAAAGTGCCTACTGAAGACAAAGAGAATTTGCGACAATTCTGTTGAAATATCTTCATAATAAAGCTACCGAGGAGGGGATTAGTTCATTTGAGAAAACGGTTGTTTTAAAAGCGCTTACCAACAGCGATTTTGTTATATAACGTAGATATACCTACCATAATAAAATTGAAGCCTCTAAAATTGATTGTGAAGATGCTATTTGCATACCCTGTCTCCACATCTGCCGACGTACAACATAGAACAACCATAACGTTTTATGAGCATTTCCAGAGTATAATTGCATCTTAAATTCTACTCCAGACAGTCTTAGTCTCGGAGGTATTTTAATAATGAATTCTTTTCCGCTGGCACGAAGTTAATATTGCCGTTGCCATTTTAATGAGGGGCGTTATAAACGTGTCATTGTAGCCGGAGTGCGGGGAGGAGTTTAATGCCTCGCATTAACACTATCGCCCGCGCGGGGGATTAGCGGCACACTTTGTAACTCGCGCGGCGCGTCGCCTGCCGCTGACGAGGCCGGCCGCCCGTCGACTTACGGACAAGGTAAACAGAATACACAACGTACCGTATCATTAGGTAAACCACACGTTAAAAACACACATATTGTTGCTATATCTATAGTCAACCATCAAATCGTTGCAGTAAAGTGTAAATATAAAAGAATATAATCAAAACTATAAACTAGTGGCTCTGTGAGCTGAAGTACTCTTAAATTTAAACTATTGAACAAAATTTTTTTCCTCAAATCACACTTATTCAAATAAAAAAAACGCCTCTGCCAGTCAATAGTCATGGCATAAGCTATGAGACTGAGCGGGATAGACTGCATCTTTATCTTATGCAACGTATGCTGTCCGCCGCGGTCTGCCGTTTGGACGCGCCTATGGACGGTCAGTTGCGCTTATTCGGGATGTCAAAATAAACATGCCATCATATTGAAGAATCTTTTTGCGGTGGAATTTATTATTGATTGTATTATCTTTGTTATTACTATTTTCTCGCAGTCGAAGTGAAAAGTAGAGTGTGGAACTCTGGTCTAAAAGCCATATTACCTATCACTCGATCCATTTTACCTCACTTCGCTCGGGAAAATGACCATCTCGTGCTAATATGGCTTATTTTAGACCCTTGTCATAGAATCTACAATTTATTTCGAAATAGTGACTCTACTAAACATTCCATAAACAGGGTGGAAAGATAAGTCGGGCCCTGGAGGGAAACTACCTTAAATCCTTAAGTTGGCAAATGTTTGTTAGGGAAATTTTATCCTGAATAATAATCCTACTGATTAGTGTAATAAAATAGCGAGTGTTTTTTTTATATTTTAGTTGGTTCTAAGCCCGGGCGAGGCAAGCGAGTTTTAGAAAATCTTTGAATGCAGTTTTGTTCCTTTTTAAAAATAAAGGAATGTTTCCTTGAAGTAAAATGAGCCAACTTAAGGATTTAAGGTAGTTTCCCTCCAGGGCCCGACTTCTCTTTCCACCCTGTATGTAAATAACGTACCTGCTTATTAATTTCACGACAATCGTTTGAGAAATGCAACCTGTAGAGGAGAACAGCCGGGAAAGCGGGACATATGGACATACAAACGATTTTAGTCGCAAGCTGAAACATAGAACTTCAAAAATAGTAGGAGTCAATATTACACGAATCAAACTAACCCCAAAGTAAGCTCAATAGGCTTGTATTATGTATACTAGACCACGATATATTTAATGGATATATTTACTTAAATACATGTAGACATCCAACACTCTGACATTTATTAATACTCATGCTCATCACACAAATATCTTCCCTTACCGGGATTCGAACCTAGGCCCTTGAGTTTCATAAGCAACGCTAACCGGTTGTAAAAAAATATCAGACATGAAATATTTGTTAAGAGGAAGATATAAATGCTATTTAAACGCAACTGTTCACGATTTTTACAGCAAGTTACTAAATTTTCCATACAATAATGTTAGTACCTACTGGGCTCAACATGGTGACGTCACAATTACCTGTCAATCAAGGACCTTTTTTAAACCATCGCCAGCAGGGTCTGACTTTGAAACTCCTCTGTGTTTTTGCTCATCTAGCAGAGCCGAAAGGAACGGAGAACGATTTTAGCAGTCTGTTTATATTTACGTGTGTTCTACCGTAGCGTTTAAGAATGAGGTGTCGTCATCGACTCGAAATTATACTCCGGGTGAAATAGGCTGCCTTTTGTATGAAATAAACATTTATTTTTCAGTTCGTTTTCCGGAGTCGTGGTGTATAGTTTTTTAACTTTTTATGCGTGTTACCTCTGGTTGTAGTAGAGTACACACAAACATTACATTTTGTATAAAAATTGATTTGAAAGGCTTCGTAAAAGAGGAAACTATTAGCCTGTTGTCTGGTTTAGACGCAGATAATTGCAGTTATGTTTACATTTAGTTCATTATCAATATTATCAAGTTTCGGTGATGATTGTATACATGAATGCTCGTCGCTTGGCCCAAACTTAGGTTAGACTATCCTTAATCCTTACGTATATTTATAACGAACATCTACGATAGAGTGCTTTAAACTGTTATAGATCTTCAAAGTACAATGTCCTTCTAAAGAATAAATCTATAATATTTCTCGCTAAATCGCTAAAATGTACACCTGATATCTACTTAGCCGTATAAACCCAATGATTTATTCTCGTAGCGGGCCATCACGTTTACACCCCCTTTAAGTGTCAGATTAAAGTAAACATTCATAATTTAATTAAGACACTTATCAGTATATTAATAACGCGTCAATGACATGCCTGGAGGCGATAACGTACCTTGAGATACCCTTAGTCGAGTATATAAGCAATAGGTATGCTATATAGAATGACGTGTACAGGCCAAACGTTAAACCTAGTCACTGGGGCCCAAACGCTGGCTTGGAATTTGATTCCATCCCATTACCCATTGCCCGATGTTCGTAGTTTAGCAGCATTACATTAGACACTGCTTGCATTCCGGATGCCCTGGCTACCAGTGCTGCAGGCTGGGCACCTTAGCAGTAAATAGGCGTGTATAATATATTCCATAGCTGATCCTTAACTTATTTTACTCAATATAAGAGAGACAAGTTTCAGAAATACTTAAATAAAATTCATGTTTCTTCGCTTTTTCAAGGTTTTTGAAAATGTAAATAGGAAACGGTGTTACATATTAACATAACGTAAAGGTTATGTGTAATGAACACCATAGATTAATAACTGTATTTTTGAGACGCACAATAAACACATTGTCGGAATGAAATAACAGAAGGCTGTGTTGCCAAGGGGCTGACCATATATTACGACGTTTCGAAATGGGGGTGGGGTTACGTTAGGTTGGGTCTGAGGTCTGACCATTGGATGACGGTAGTCACTATATTAGTTGGGGATTAGATTGATTCAAGGAATTAACAGGATGATGATAGGGGGAATATCCCCAAATATACAAATCATGTTACAATACAAGGCCGCTGCAGAAATCCTCGTTCACACACGATTTCCAAATTACATAGTTCATCATAATGTATTGTGTATTTGTTCGGAAGTACATACCTGCACTGGTATCCAAGACGCTTACTCACCTTACGCCAACCAGTATAAGTTGGATCTCCAAATAAGCGTAGTTCTTTCGAATTCCGAAATCACACTATACATAATTAGCATATAAATCATCTGAGGAGGATAGAGAGTAACCAATGAAGACGTGCTGAATAGAGTGGGGCAAACCAGGCAGTTATTAAGAAACTTAGAAAATCAAAAAGAGAGTTAAGGTTAGGTCGTAGGTATCACTATACCTACTACGATGTCAAAGAGGTTGCATGGGTTCGGAGTAGACGGAGGGCCTACTTTGAGCTACACCGACAAGAGCTTAGCTGACGAAGACTATTCATAATGTACTAGGGATGGGCGGTGAGATCAAGTCAGGTTGTTACAGCACAGCTGGTATATTATTGTCGACTTAATCCACCTTACCTCAGTGGTCATCTAGAATGTCTTGAAGCCGCGATCCGTAATAGCACTGCGTATACGCAGCACTTGAGATTATATGAGTTAGCCGAATTGCATCAAAGTAGTCCATTCAACTAGCAATTCTAGGTTCTACTGTCCAACGTAAAAAAAAACAATTTATAAATACAGTTTTGTAAGAAGTCATCAGCCACATTCAATAATCTCAACCATAATTGGAGATCCGATTGTACTGGTTCGCGGTGAAGTAATGTAAAATGTTGTGAGCAACAGCCCTGGTACGTGTAAATGTGAATTATATCGGTTGACGTTAACCTGTCTGCCTGCCTCGGCGGGTGAGGTCGGTTGAAGACGGTCGCTCGCGGCAGACAATTGAATCATAAAGCGCCACGTGACTTAACCTCCACCGGATCATGTATTTTGGGCTCCTCTGACATTTGCTTGCCAAATGAATTAATCTCAAATCGAGAGGGCTGGCAAAAAAATAGCTAAAACACGTTACGTATGAAGGTTACAAACAATCACAGATTATTTAAATATAGTATTGACATAAACATGGGTAAATTTTGTAATCACTAAAATTATAAATATTCACCCATCGTGTTGTACCATTATCATATTTATCATTCGCCGTAAATCATTTCTGTGGCAAAAATTCCGAGCAGGTATACAAGCGTTTGATATGATATCCAAATGAACAGAACTTCCATTAATTAGATTTTCCATGAAACAGTAAATTTTTCATGATTTCTATGAAATGTATTGTTTCTAATAGTACTTTGTGATGTCGGTGTGTCGAGTTCTGGGTCCGCTTTGGCACCTAATCCTATGATTTGGCGTTGACAATATTTTTACAAAAGCTACTACCATCTGACCTTCTATCCTAGAGGGAAAACTAGACCTTATTGGGATTAGACCGGTTTCCTCACGATGTTTTCATTCACCGTAAAGCCACTGTTAAATATAAAAGAGTACAAGTACAAGTATTATCTGTCACCTAAGTTTAGATGTGTCAATAATCTGCGATACCCTAATTATAATATCAATCCCCAAGAAATATATTAGTCATCATAATTAATCAAAACTGTCTCTAAGTATAAAATCATCGGATTAATATAATGTATCTTAAATAATAGTTTGATCACTTTTTTCTATCTAGCCTTTATACAAGATATGTCCATTAAAAAGTAAGTCGCGGAAAGCCATCCGTGTTCGATTTTTTAATTTGCAAAGGAAGGCGTTAACCCTGGCGACGTTTTTTACTCGTACCTAATATTTTCCAGGAAAATAAATAAGTAGAGAGCTGATATTGGTTTTGAATTTAGAGGTTAGAATTTCACCACCCCCTTTCTTCCCGTGGGTGTCGTAAAAGTCGACTAAGGGACCAGGGTTGAAGTGTGTTGTGGGCGATTGGCTAGCAACCTATCACTGCAATATCACATTTTGTCGATATTTTATACCCACATTTATGCTAAAAGTGGCGCTGGAACATACGTTTCATGTGCTCTGCCTACCCCTTTTGAGAATAAAGGCGTGTATGTATGTATGTATGTATATTGGTCACAGCAACATTTATACAAAATGTAATATTTGTCAGTTTCATGCTTTTTGAGAAAAAAATAAAATAGTTTTAGGGTTAAATGAATGCCGTGAGGTTCCAGGTGGCAGTAGAGGGTTAAACATTACTGGTAATAGTTTCGATCTCAAACCTTTAAGGGCAATTTTTGAAGGGAAGTCCTGCTACATCCTTTATTATTTTGATATCAAAATGTATTTGTTTGATGATTGATATTATTTCCTAGTAATTCTTAATTCATATTTAGGTAAGCGTTTTAATATTATGTGGTGATTCAATTTAGGTGACAGATCTACTATTTTAGGAGCAAATATTATTTATTAGATTACTGAAAACGCATTTATTAGGTCATTGATAAAATCATACCCAATATCAAATAATTGTTGGTTGAGTTACACCCACAACCTCCAAATTGAAAGTCGTGTATTTAATACTCAGCTATAGTGACTTTTTAGGGTTCCGTATCCAAAGGGTAAAACCGGGACCCTATTCTAAGGCTCCGCTGTCTGTCTGTCTGTCTGTTCGTCTGTCACCAGGCTGTATCTCATGAACCATGATAATTAGACAGTTGAAATCTTCACAGATGATGTATTTCTGTTGCCGCTATAAGAAAAAATACTAAAGAATCGGCCAAGTGCGAGTCAGAGTAGAGCTCCTTTACAACAGGCTTGATTTTTTAGATAATGGTACGGAACAAGGCATTCTTGATTTTGTTGTCCGAGTACAAACATAACATTCTGTAGGTATATTATGTTTGTACTCAGACAAGAAGTTAGCACGGTTAGCTGTTATTATTAATAAATATGCCATAAAATCAGTTAAGTACACAAAAAGATTGCTAATGTGGGCAACTAAACAACAGATGACAAAAGGTAAACTGTTAGAATTTTAATGTATTAATCACGTGTTGGTTTAACGTAGCTTGCGTCTATCCCATGCCGGACGACGTAATCAAATCTTGTCGGGCAGTCTGCCCTGCCGACACGAAACAGCATAATCTTAGGCCAGGTATCTTAAGCAAAAAAGCCGTATGTCGTCATGAGATCCATATCGAGAACAACTTTTCGGAAGTAAGATATGTTAGGAAGTAAGGTCGGTTAAGACCTTCAGCGCTGTTAGGGGAGTAATCGGGGTAGCCCACGCTCGACCTCCGTCAAATCGGAGGAGCTCTGCGATGTCGTGCGACCTGATAACTGCAGGATGCTGTGCCTTCAACCCTTGCCCCATCTATTGGGATTAGGCACAGTCGAACGATTTGATACGTGACCCACTTTAAGTTCAGTAAAATCCAATGCAGTCGGAACATAACACGGTCAATTTGCTTCATAATCATAAACTTCTTGGTATTTCTCGTACATTTACGCTTATATTGGTCCATTACTTTCAAGCGAATGTCAATCTCGAAGTTTTCTCATAGGGAAATTTACCGATTTTTAGTGCACTGATATTGGATCAAAATGTCCGTCCGCGTGGAACTCGTTTTTATCGTACCTCCATACAAACTTTTATCCCCCCTTTCACCCCTTAGGGACTGATTTCCCATGGCTATATGAAAAACTTTTCTATGGCCTTCCCCGGGACTCAAACTATCTATATACCCACCCGTACAAACTTTGCACCCCGCTTTTAACTCACTTATTTGATCAACTTTTAACCCACTTAGGGGTGGGATTTTCTAAAACCCTAAAATTACTTACACAGTTTCAAGTGTCTAACTTAAAATTTTACTCCATCTCCATATTTCAACCCCCATTTTTACCCACTTGAGTGTGAAAATTTAAAAATCCCTTCTTAGTGGGTACTTACGTCATATAAACTACCTATATTGTGAAAAAACAGCTTTATAGGTTCAATGATTTGAGCTGGGCGCTGGTTTAAGTGAGTGAGTTAGACAGTGAGTGAGTGACTCAGTCAGGACTTTTAGGTTTATATATATAGGTTAATAAATATTAGGGGACAATCTTACAGAAATCGACCCAGTCCCAAATTAAGCAAAGTTTGTACTATGAGTACTAGACGACGATAAACATACTCATATAGATAAATAATGAAATATAGAAAACATCCATGACTCGGGAATAAATATTTAACAGAGAGAGGAGGAATAGGTAGGTAGTCATATATGTATTGTAGGTAGAACTAAATTGAAATGTAGGTAAGTCGTTTCATAAATGGCCCTTTGACCCACACTGAATATTAACCTAATAACTGTGATTTACAACAAAATGAAGAATTCAAGTCTCGTCCAAAACAATTTCCAAGCTGCAAGCTTTTCATTAGCCCGACCAATGTGGTGTAATTAAATAAAGTGATCGTTAGTATCATAAAGTTGCCGATGGAAACTTCCAGAAGCCGCCACGTGAACAAACTTAACAATAGACGACTACCTACCTACCTACCTACCTACGTAGTATAAAATCGTAGGTAGTGTATAACGAGGGCAAACAAATCTTAAATGCATCTATTTGGTACATACTCCTAGGCCCCTGCGATTAACTTTATTATACACCGTAAAGAGTGTATTATGCAGGAATGCATACCTACCGCAGTAGTTTCCTGACTGTGCATAAGAGAATTCTTAATGATTATTTTCTGCAGGGTTACAAATTTCCACGTTTTGAATGGATTGTAACGTTGCCTATCGTTATAATCCATTCAAAACGTGACATATGATTTAACTACTTCAGCGCTAATCACGTGTTTTACAGCAACCTTTGCCTAACCTATCGCACTGATCTGTTTCAGGTAGTTACACGTACTGATCTATCATTATCTGGCGGTTGGAAATGAATGCTTAAGTTATTTTCATTCCATTATTTTATAAAGCAACTCACACACGGAGTTTCACCCCGCAGTTCGTCGAGCAGGTCCGTTTGTGTTATTGAAGTGCACAAGAAAAAAAAAGTTTGGCTTAAAGGACCATAAGCTAAACTTTTTTTCCAGGACATAATTGTTTCAAAAAAATCTCTTACGGCACTGGCGTTCTACTTTGAGAGTGAGTCTTAACTGTATGGGAGCGCTTAGATTTAATATTTTTAATATAATACTTTTATTTCAAAAAAAGTAATTCATGCAATTTTACTCATTGCGTAACGTACTTTCGATATCAGTTTGAAAATTTCTAATATCTCTTATATTTACGGAATAATCGCCTGGCTATTCTTGACGATTACACCCTGTATACTTGTTAATACTATACTTGTTTGTACATGTTACATAACGTATCTTCTTGTATTTCTCTTAATCTACCTATAGTACTGGCTATACTTAACGATTACGCCCTGTATACTTGTTAATACTATACTTGTTTGTACATGTTACATAACGTATCTTCTTGTAGTTCTCTTAAACTACCTATAGTACTTACTCGTAAGTTTTTCTAGTTACAAAATTGCTTGTATGTTTTGCTTTTACTATGTAATTTAAATTGTATACAGTAGGTACCTACACGTCTGTTATAAGCTGGTTCCTATTAGTTAGCGAGTGTGTTTTATGGGGTTAATGACAATAATTATTATATTTCCCCCCCCGTGTGGTGTCGGGTTAGAATTTCACCACCCCCTTTCCTCTCGTGGGTGTCGTAAAAGTCGACTAAGGGACCAGGGTTGAAGTGTGTTGTGGGCGATAGACTAGCAACCTGTCACTGCAATATCACATTTTGTCGATATTTTATTTTATACCTACATTTATGCTAAAAGTGGCGCTGGAACATACGTTGCATGTGCTCTGCCTACCGCTTTTGGGAATAGAGGCGTGAATGTATGTATGTATGTATGTATTATATTTTCCCTATTACCTTCGCCATCAGCAACAAGAAAGTGGTAAATGTTATCAGCCTGATATGATTATATAGTTTGACACAATTTTGAATACATTTAAACATCTAAGCTGTTTTCCGATTAAGACCAATACACCACCTTAAAGTGGAACGGAGGCACATTTTTTATTGAAGTATAATTAAGTAGTATACATGCAACGAAGGCCATGAAACGATGGTCAGACTTATGTTTTTTTTTCAAAACCCTGACGGGCTCATAGAATTCTCGGGACGTTAGTCCGCCGACTGAACATATTTCACTACATAAATCATAACTTTATTTCCTCTCGCTTCTGCATGCCGACTGGCGTTCTAAGGAGGTCTCTTTGAAATGGCTTTAAGAGTTCCCAGCGACACCGCACCGCAACAAAGGATTCCGAAATTCAATTAGGGACTACGCGACGTTAATTTTATTTTTAAATACTGCAATTTAATGCAATAGGCGCATCTCAATAAAAGTACCAGAAGGTGCCAGATCTGTCTTTAATCAAATACCTGCGATTTCTTTGTATTTATAGGTTCCTTTCCTATACCCGCGCGGCTCTGACCGCTATTACAGAAAAGCAATAACGTGGACCCGCTGGATAAAACATAGCCTACTTAACCTGTTTATAATATAAGTATTGACTAGCATTTTGCGTGTGCCGTAAAGAAATAAACTGAAAGCTTACGATTTCCAGCATTGCTCTTAAAATACCGCATTGCTCTGAAGTTCTCGATCCATTCAAAACTCGGCTCTTACAGGTAACATAAGGCCTCATTAAATATCATTTTAGCAGCGCATCCTGGCAATTAGCGTTATGAAAACATAGCTCGCTAAACAAAAGGAGGGAGGCCCATGAATTTATTGTTAGGTTACTGGCTAAAGTTATTTAAGTGTTCGCGGAACGGGCGTTATTCACGTGCGAGACGCGGCGCAGAATGCAGCTTCCTGCGACAATTTATCATGAATCTTTAATTAAACTTTAGCTGACTGCTCACAACGAAGAGACTCATTGTGTCTCACAATAACTACCCAGAATCGATTTTTGGTGTTACTTTATTGCTGCAATTATTAAGGTACCTATTAATGTTTGCTTGCTATTTGGCGTCGGTGATATGGATAGACCTAGGGACCACGGTGTCTGGGTAGATATAATCGCAATCAACATAGGTAGGTTAAATTCTATTATTTCGACGATGTACAGTCACCAGCATAAATATATGACTACGGGCAACGCTGCAAAAATATCTGATCATCAATTGAAAGTATAGTTATATGACGATACAAAGGCGGTAAAAATATGTGATGATTTACAGCCGGCATATAAATCATTTGCTTTTAACAGCATAAATATCGGGTCAGACCGGGCAAAAATATCTGATTCTCCACGAAATCAAAATAATGTGATATATGACCAGCAAAATTAGCTATCCGCTGTAGAAGCTCAACCATCGGATCACATAAAGACAGCATAAATATCTGATACGATTGTCAGTAAAGTCTCAAAATTCTGCAAAAACGAAGTTGGCAGGTTAAATAATAAACAAAATAAACGCTTTAAAAATCAACTATTTTAATAACTGTTATAGTTATTATAATAACTGTTATAACAAACTTATCTTAAAAAGCTTTTGGTTTCCAAGTTAAGTATACCATTAAAAAAATCCCTTTTTTTTTCGAAAGAACTTTGTATACGGCACTTTTTGGTTATTGGAATAACATAAAAAATTGTTTGAATATAAAACCATTCGTTTTTAGGGTTCCGTAGTCATGTCTGTCTGTCTGTCCGTCAGTATGTCACAGGCATTTCACTCGAAAACTATAACGTGTATTTGAATAAAAATTACGATAGGTGTATTTTGTTAGCTGCTACATAGTATTGTAATTCAATTACTAAAAAATATTAGGGGTGCACTCCATTCGTAAAACTGAAAATCGAAAAATTATTTTTTTTCATTGCAAGCCCACGTGTGGCACATCAATCGATAGGCCTTTCAAAATAAATGTACAGGGTTTCCAAGCATTTTTTTATTAAGTGAATGGAGTCTGAGATAATCGTCCCGAAGGTCACTAGAATTGTGAGTCCCCCTTCTAATTTTTGAACCGCGTATTTAAAAAATATGAAAAAATCATGGACATTGGGCTTATTAAATTCATTCTGCGAAAATTGTTTTGAACAAGATACATCGGTTCAAAGGTTTTCGAGATATTTCTAAAAAACTTAAAGAAAAAGACGTAGGTAAGTGCCATAAGATTTCAGTAATGATAACACCTTTTTAATAGGCACAGAACCCTTCGTTGCGCGTGGTCCGACACGCACATGGCCGCTTTTTTATGCTTAGAAGTCTTATAACATTTATTTATTCATTGGTATTCAGGATAACAACAGCCGTAAATATACAGTTTACATAATGTTTCCTTACAAAATAAGAGGCCAATAATAGTTATCCGTTAATTACATCAATAAAAAGAAAAAGAAAAACAGAGTTACCTAAGTAGTTATAACTGTGATAATTAATGTGGAAGTATGCTACAAAAAACTGACAACATGGTATAGTTAAGATTATTTGAACTGACCGACTTTTTGTGAGACAGTCATTGTTAATCTCAGTTAATCTATTCAATTCATAAGTGAAGTTGTATTACTAGTGGTCAAAGATGCGATTTCGTCGTCTCAAACAAAACCAACTACACCTAAGATAATTATCAATTAAATTGGATACTAGAAAAGTTATATGCAGAAACAGCACATTTAGTACAAATAGGTTTTCAGTAGAATGGAAAATAACACTATTTAAAGAAAAAATACACAGAAAACTCAGGTGTCTGAGTTAATCAAACCTCATGTACATTGAAGATCTTTTTTTTGTTTTCTTGCTATTTATTGACAAAACATTTTAATTTTTATGTTGCTACGTTGTTAGTAGTTTACCAGACGTTATACTTGTTTGTTTAGTAAAACCGCACATACCTCATTTTTAAATTTAGTTTTTGATCCGCTAAATGGGTCTGTTAGTATCAAATTCCTGATTATACAGATGGGGGAATACACATAACGTGATTCTGCACTTTTTTGTTAAAAAAAGTTGAAAAGCAGTATTTATTTTCTAAAACTGGTCCGTGAAATGTTTTTGTTTTTGTATTGCCAAATCTAATTTAACTAAATCTAAAAGGTACAAGGGCTGATCAATAAGTTTTGGAATCGTTCAAGTGCCTATACTGTTTCATTATTGATTTGTCGTAATATGATGGTATTGCATATAACGTATTCTGACGTCAGTAAAATGGGAAGATATTTGGTTAAATGTTGGGGCGGTTTTGGCAAAATTTTCTGTATTGACAATTGCATATTATTTTTATTTATATTTCTAAATTATTGACGATCGTGATAAGGACTGATAATTTTTACATGTTAGCAATATAATGAAATATTTTTATTAAAATCCAGAATATATTTTGATTTAGATGCCTCGAAAAATAAACTCATGTAAACACAACTTGCGTTCAACGTGTTTTTTGGCCATCAAAATTTTTTTTTTATTGCTAGAAACTCACGACCAGCATTGAATTAAGCAATCAAAATAAATAAAAAAAATCGTTTCGTTTAATTTTACGAAGGCTTCAAGTGATATCAAAGACGAGTGAAGAGGCGAGTCGAACCAATTTGTAATTCGTACTGCTGGGGAGGAATCCACAAAGCTCTCAGACTACTAGCTGCATTTATAGATGGACTAGTATAAGTTGCACCACCGAATACTCACATAAGTGCTACAATTCTAGGGGTCAAATTACATTAGGGACTAGCTGTCAATCAATTCAACGGCTCCTTATGAATATAAGGCTCAGAAACGCAATATTAGGCCCATCTGACAATTTTGACTTATTAGCAATTCTGTCAAATTCACGTTTTAAATCGTGAGACGGCGATATCCAATGACAGGTTAATACTCTTTTCAAGATGCGTCAAATAGCTTTGTTCAAATTACGACCGTATGTCAAAGGTGATAAAGTTCATTTTTGCAGAATTTAGAGATATTTTTTACTGCCAATCGTATCAGATATTTATGCTGTCGTTACGTGATCCGATGTTTATGCTTCTACAGCGGATAGATGATTACGCTGGTCATATGTCACATCATTTTGATTTCGTGGAGTATCAGATATTTTTACGTGGTCTGATCTGATATTTATGCTGTTACAGGAAAATGATTTATATGCCGGCTGTAAATCATCACATATTTTTACCGCCTTTGTATCGTCGTATAAATATACCTTCAATTGATGATCAGATATTTTTGCAGCGTTGCCCATAGTCATATATTTATGCTGGTGACTGTACATATATGAATTAGAAAAAATCCTATATCTTTTAAATCGTATTCCAGTCTGCTTATGCTTACACTAATATTTTGTTTATGATATTTATAGCCTAGTGGTTCATGCATGTCAAACGTCTGTTTTAGGTGGGAATCCCGGCTCGTACCGGTGAGATTTGCGGAACCTATGTACGGAATATCATTTGATATTTACTGATAACTCTTCGGTGAGGATTTCTGCACACATCTGCGAAGAAATTCAAAGGTGTATGTGAAATCCCTAACCTGCACTGGGCTAGAGTGGGGACTACTGCCCTTTCCTTCTTATCTATGAGACCTATGCCCAGCAGTGGGACGTATATAGGCAGATGAAGATGATGATGATATACATAGTATACAAGAATACAATACAAATATTCTTTATTGCTCACCAGACATAGTAAAAAAAAAAAAAAAAAAGTATACAACGTGTTAATAAAATAACGCAAAACCTGAAAACAGTTTGTTCAGGATCGAGAGCAGAATGTGAAAAAAATAGGGTTTTTTTGTTGACGCGGGTTATTTTTTACATTTGTATAGAGTAGGTCGCCCCAGTCGGCCAACGCTCCATACAAAGGTTAAAAAAAAACTCGTCAAAAAACATTCTACTGTCGATTCTGAACCGACGATTGTATGGTTCAACGAACCGAGACGGGTAAAGCCATCTGAAAGAATGAGAGCCAGTACTCAGTCCCTCTTGATCCACGGGGCCGGTCGATCTTCTGCAAGCACTATGAAACTATCAATTTACAGCCGTGTTTAACTTTTTAGTGCGGCTTTATACGGCTTTAAGCGGCGCGGTACAGTATCGATGCAGGTTATCTAAGGGCTGGTGTCCCGATACAGTCGTACGTTTGCATCACGCAAAACGTCCCTATATACTCCTAGGCTCCTCGTCGTAGTGTGTTTAGGCGTTCTAATGACATGAATATGACGCAAAGTTGAAATAATGTGCTAGATTAATGCATAGACATAAACTCATATATTTTTCTATAAAGTTTTAAGTATTTACAACAATGTCAACAAATTGCTTCCGATGATTGATACATTTATAACACGAAAATAGCTATCCAACGTTATTTACTATAGACTCTAAAGGAGCTCTATTCGTACAATATTTATAGATATAGCAAGTAACTATTGCAGGCATAGGTTATTTTCACATTTATTTATACTTTATTTTGTTACAAGTATCATTCACTAACATTTACACTGGTACATATATTAATATATCATACAGATACAGTTTATTTATTTATTTTCTAAAATACGGTAATTAATTCGCCTAAATTAACAAACATTTAATGCCGTATTTTGTTGTAGACGTTAAGTGTCACGTCACGTCTTGGGGTGTCATGTAATCTTATCACACCATAGAATGTAAAAATAACATCACTTGAAAGCTACACCACATTACCGCGACCTATTGAACGTTTAGTATTGGATAGGTTTATTTTAGTATTTATTTCGCATGGCAAAATATCTAATTTGTTAACAGAAAATATGTGATTTATAACAATTTTGTTAAAATCTAGTTGTTAACGAACCACATGTTACGAATGATGATTACAGAATCATGCAAATTCTTTATTTATGAGACGCAATATATTGAAAACCGGTCAGTACATAATAATTACATTAAAATGCAGTTCAAAGGCACTAATCCATATAAATATGTTATTTGATACATTTCTCGTGTCGTTGTCATTTTATTAACAAATAAAAGTTTACCGCGATTACATTATTATTTTATACAAACATTTAAAGTATTACGTATACCATGACTTCATTCTATGTTCATTTCAGTATAGACATGTTTAACATCAAGTGATTTTCATTTGCTATACAATATAATGTTAAGTACCGCTTACACAATCACCACAGATATCAAATATCCAACATATTTTAATATAAACCAAATGTTATATTAGTTTCAACATTTCATGAATCACGTAACAGAAAATTATTCCAACTGTCGTAAATTTTATCTTTAATTGTACTACACAGAAAATACTCCATCTCTCACTAAATTATCTCCATAAACTTTTCCCGATAAAGGAAGCTGCTCAAATAGTAGTTTTACCTTGACGACCGGCTTGTAGACTGGGACTCTCGAATACGCTAATGACATGATGATGTTTCGATGAGAATCGGTTGCACGCGCTCGCTCGTGCTAGAAGAGGTAGCCAAGCAAATTGCGCGAGAGCGGCAGGCTCTGTACCTACCTACCTACTATAGGTGTTTTTTTTAATTTCCGGCCAAAATGTCGCCCAATAACTCCATTAGCTTCATGGATAAGCTGAATAAACCCATGGGTTTATTTAACAAGTTTAAACGTAGTGAAAGGTCAGTTCACCCGTTGAGTTTTGGGTAGGTACCTACGTCTATTCTTTGGCACGTGCTGCAGCCTACACTGTTTGACGAATTTTAATGTAAAGGATCTCCTTAAAGTGACAGTTGTTAGAATGACAAGGTTTTAATAAGTTACTTAGTTAAGTAATTTTTCATACTCGAAATGATTTCTTTATTTTTTAATTATATTTAAGCAATAACTGAGTACCTACGTTGAAACATTGCATTGCTTACATGACGCTCAACAACACGCTTTATTACTCCTATTACCAAATTCAAATACATGAGAAGGCAGCTTCCAAAATCGATATTTATATAGTTGTATCATCGACATATGAGGCTTTCCTCCCTCGCCGCGCATGCCCCGTGCGGTGGCGCGAGAAACAGCTTGCCGTTCGCGCACGCGCAGAGCTGGTAGATGTTCTGGTGGTGGGGATCGTGCGTGTGCGGCGATGAAGGCGGTAACGGCAGCGCCGATTTCAGCTTGGGCATGTATATGCTTGGAGCGTCTAACCGTATCTGTAAGGAGAAATATTAATCTTAGGCACTCTGTTAAGTATATAAGTCGTTAATTTCTTGGATTCCTCGTTTTAGCTCTGGTGGCACCGACGCGGGACTCAAGCTCGATGCCCTGCGACGCGTGCGTTGGACACCCTAAAATGTAGTAGATACTTACGGCGCCTGCGACGGACTTGAGCCGGAAGGTGGTGAGGCAGCTGGAGCTGATGTCGCCGGCGCGGGACTCGAGCTCGATACCTTGTGGGGCGTGCATCCCCAGCGAGCGTGTCAGGGACTCGAGCTGTAGCGGACACTTACGGCACCCGCGACGGACTTGAGCCGGAAGGTGGTGAGGCAGCTGGCGCTGATGTCGTCGGCGAGGGACTCGAGCTCGATGCCTTGTGGGGCGTGCATCCCCATCAGCGAACGTGTCGGGGACTCGAACTGTAGCGTACACTTACGGCGCCCCCGACGGACTTGGGCCGAAAGGTGGTGAGACAGCGCTGGCGCTGATGTCCCCGGCGCGGGACTCGAGCTCGATGCTTTGTTGGGCATGCATCTCCAGCGAGCGCGTTGAAGACTCGAACTGTAGTGGACACTTACGGCGCCCGCGACGGACTTGAGCCGGAAGGTGGTGAGGCAGCTGGCGCTGGTGTCGTCGGCGCGGGACTCGAGCTCGATGCCTTGTGGGGCGTGCATCCCCAGCGAACGTTTCGGGGATTCGAACTGTAGTGGACACTTACGGCGCCCGCGACGGACTTGAGCCGGAAGGTTGTGAGGCAGCTGGCGCTGTCGTCGCCGGCGCGGGACTCGAGCTCGATGCTTGGTGGGGCATGCATCTCCAGCGAGCGCGTTGAAGACTCGAACTGTAGTGGACACTTACGGCGCCCGCGACGGACTTGAGCCGGAAGGTGGTGAGGCAGCTGGCGCTGATGTCGCCGGCTCGGGACTCGAGCTCGATACCTTGAGGGGCGTGCATCTCCAGAGAGCGCGTCGGGGACTCTAAGCTGCAACAAAAAGGATTCTTAAAATTTACGCACAATATCAATCTATGAAGACCCTTTTCTTCGCATTTATCATATTTTTGTGGTAGCTAGAAGGTCGGCCAATTATTGTGTAATTATTGAGTATCAGAATTTCAGAATGACGACGCTGTTTGGGTAGTCTCTATTAAGATTTTTAAAAGCAATGCAATGTTTGTACCTATGCACTGTAACGTCTCTGTATCTTTTAATATAGCATACTATTTTTTTAATTAAATTAATTGCATTGAGTAGTGCAATTGACCAAAGTTTCAGTGCAATCTTCCTAGACGTTCCGGAGAAAAGTAAAAATAACGAATTCATATTTTGCGATATTTCTCTAAGACGATATTTTTTTTTATTATAGGTGCCATTATTTTTGATTCAGGTTAATTAAATCACTAATATGTCCGGAAACAGAATGCAGCCTCTATTTTTATCATTTATGTAGGTAAAGTATTATTATTTTTGTATCCAAACAGTTAAGTATTATTTTTGTACCCAATGCTAAAAGAGTGACCAGTGATTTCTTAATAAGCCTTATTGAACGTTCTGGCAGACGTATTAGTTTCATGATTTAAATAGATAAGCAACTTTTTCAAAATAAAATACAAATATTGAGCTACTTAGGTTTCCGTACCCAAGGGGTAAAAACGGGACCCTATTACTAAGGCTCCGCTGTCCGTCCGTCCGTTTGTCACCAAGCTGTATCTCATGAACCGTGATAGTTAAACAGTTGAAATTTTCACAGATGATTTCTGTTGCCGCTATTACAACAAACACTAAAAAAACAGAATAAAATAAATATTTAAGGGGGCTCCCACACGTGATTTTTTTGCCGTCTTTATATATATCGGTACGGAACCCTTCGTGCGCGAGTCCGACTCGCACTTGGCCGGTTTTTGTATAAGATTCCTGTAGTGCTTTGCACAAGTGCACTACAAAATGATATCTAATATAATTGAAATGTAGTTTTTCCCTTATCCTGCTACGGCATTTGCGTCCCCTACCCGCAATCGTAGCGTATGGAACATTCCTATCGACCCGCAACGCTGCACTAAACACTCACATTAGTCTTTTAGATGGTGGCGCCCGCACCAACGGGGTCTGCGCGGAGGTATGCAGCATGACGCCGGCGGGGCTAGTGACGGTCAGCGTCTCGGCGCCGACTGTCACCGAATCATGCGCGGCACCGAAGAGCAGCACTCCCCGCGCGTCACGCACTTCCAGTCGTGGCGCGTTTACTTCTAAACGATCGTGATCTAATAACAAACGAAAGTGGCTCGATCAACTTTTTCTTGTTGTAATTCTATTCCGTTAGCAAGGAGACAAAATCAAGTGGGCTATGTTGGCAGTTTCTCTGCGTGATCGCATCAGAAATGAGGCTATCCGCAGCAGAACCAAGGTAGCGATATAGCCCTCCGAATCGCTTAACTTAAGTGGGCGGGGCACATAGCACGTATAACCGATGGCCTTTGGGGCGGAAAGGTTCTTGAGTGGCTACCACGTACCGGAAGGCGCGACGTGGGTAGGTGCCCCCCACAAGGATGACCTGGTAAAGGTTGCTGGAATCCGCTGGATGCGGGAGGCGCAGGACCGGTCACTTTGGCACTCTTTGGGGGAGGCCTATGTCCAGCAGTGGACGTCTTTCGGCTGATAATGAATGTATGGTCAAACTTGACAAGAAAACCCCACATTTGGTGATTTAATACCCAATAAATAGCAGTTTCAAAAAGTGATTCCAATTGTGGCTTGATTTTTATTTATATTATTTATTTATTTATGTTGGGTAGATATAATTCTACCCAACAAAAAAAAAATGATTTATAATTATATTTTTAATGAGAAAATTGTAGCTAGATTCTCCTAACACTCGTTTAAAATTACGCAATTACCTTTCAGGAATTAGACAACAACATAATGTACCGATATAATTATGGTTCTTTAAACCGATGAAGTTATCACAGCACGAAGCAAATATAAGGCAGCAGGGTGTATCAAAAACGTTCGGTAGCGTATAGCGATTCCGAAAATGCATTTGTTTTTTTTGAAGTGGATACTTTGGTCGCGTTCTTGTATAGGGGTACAGTTCAAAATGTATCACGTGACTTCCGGAATAACTTTTTGTAGAGAAGCCTAATCTGATTTCAAATAATTGTTTGTTACAAGTTTTAATCCGTCTTTATTTGCCATTAGTTGTTAATCACAAAATGTTATTTTTTATACTCGTCGACCTTAATGTTTGAATTAAGACTTCGTACAACAAACTTAAATCACTTACTTTTTACTATGGAGGTCCCAACTCAACATTTCATAACTGTTGACACAACTAAAATGAAATTGACCAATCACGTGGCGCCTTTACTAAACTATAATGGATTTGACCAATAGGACGCCGTCATGAGAAAGTCAAAAGGTAAATAGACATCAACGCACAAAAATGAAAAAGTCGTTGGTTGCACTTCGTTTTCAATAGATACCAAGTTTGTTTAATTAGTTCAGTTGACTTGTAGAAAAAGTATTGTTCACAATAGTGTCACAATCAAGCTTTTTAATCTCGTACCTTACTAAACACGGTACTCGACTAAAAAGCTCTCTATTATAACACGATTGTGAAAAATACTATAGTTTATGTGGCGGACATGAAAATAATGCTGAAATGACCTCCATTTTCAATGTATCGCGAGTCAAATGAGCTACGTCAGTGAATATTGCCATTTATAACGATTTATCTGTACTTATACAGATTTTAGTGAATTAATTCAGATATATATTTTACGGGTACACCATTATAGCAGATTCCTTTAAATAATCAAAACACTGAATTTAACAATTCATTGAAAATGGTTATCTAAGTAGATTTTCCCTTTAGATTGAAATCAATCGCAAATCCATGGGATACAATTTAGGACAGGGACAGTTATTATTATACCGATCACCATTAATCGCGGTATTTTTCATAAATATGGTATAAAATAAAAAAATTGTTTTTATTCATGTAACTGCTTATTTAGAAATAAAGGTTGGCCGGTTTTTATTTTAATAGGGTTCCATAGCCAACGAAGAAGTATCCACTTAAACTTAATTAACGGTTGTATCTCCGACACAACCCGCTTCTTTTTTTTATTTGGTTTTGTTTGCATTACAGTCTTTGTTTTTTGTTGACATTGCTTGTGTATGACATGAAAAACGCAAAAGCTGCGTGTCAAAAAAACTTACACAAAACAATTGTTTTCATAACACAGCAGTTGGGCGCGCAGCGGTTGAAAATGAAATAAAACCCGCCCACCCTTCACCCTCGCGGGGGAACGTTATCATACACAAGCCATGTCAACAAAACCAAAGACTTTAATGTAAACAAAAATAAAAATATCAATGCAAACAAAAAGAAACAAAACATACAAAAATGACAAATGCTCATTTGGAGCCGCAAGCGCTACCTAATATGCCCTTGCTCTGTTCACATCCCATTTTTGATACAACCTGTATATTAATTCATCTTGTTAATACTCTCCTGTTGATTTACATACTGTATATACAAATTAAATTATAAAGAAAGGTGAATATTCAATCTTTGATGGAATCGATTGATGGACATGCACTACGTTTAATAGTCACCGGAGAGTTTTCGCTGTTCGGCGGTAAAACAATGTCACGGGCTAGGTCCGCAAATAGTATATGTAGCGCACCATAGCAGAAAGAGAATTTTAGCTGGAAACTGGTCACATTGTTCGTAGAACTGATAGGGTAGTTCTTAAATAGTGAACATGCAAGAAAGTCTCACAAGATGAACTGAAGCTTACTTATGACCATCTTTGGAGTCAGAAACCAAGACAAATTACGGGTGCCGTACATATTACTTTTTAATAATTCACTTACTTAAAAATAATCGACTCTGCAATAACCCTTCCGTGTCTCTCGTGGAGACGGTGAAGTTTCTGGACGATTCGAAAGTGATGGGCAGTCCTCTTCTCGACTTAATGGTAGATGCGAATAGAGAGTCCAACACTAGGGCTTGACCTATTAATTGAAGGCCTCCTGGAACTATTCGTAACTGGCCCATCCCCTCCTAAAATAAAATACAAAATACACACAACTGTTACGTTAATTGCTTCCCTACGCAAAATGAAAATAGAAGAACATAGGAAAAATTAAATTACTACAATTGAATATTTCAAAATAGTATTGTAAATATTTTTGAAATTTACATTCAAATTTAAATTTGGTTCCCATGCATTTTTCCTTTTGGAAATACTACAATTAAAAAAAACGAAAAATCTAAAAGAAACTGTACACTGTATATATACGCGATTGTTCTTCTCAGCAAAGAAGTGTGTTGTGCAGGGTCAGTGTTGGGCGTAATTAATTACTTTTTGTAATTTAATTACACAATTATTAATTCAATTACGTTAATTAAATTGAATGTAATTGAAATTACTTTGTAATTTGTAATTGTAATTACATTTATTTGTAAATTAAATTACTTAATTACTTTAAGTCAACTTTTTTTATAAACAATGAGAAGCATACGTATTTACTTGGTCTGATTGCAATGATGTAATAATCAAAACAATAAATGTGTGTACCTATATTTATATTTATTTGAATTGACTGAAATTTGGCACGCAGATAGTATATTTCCAAAATATAAAGTACCTAAGCATATTTTTTATCCCGGAATACTAAGAAGTTGCGAGCGAATACCCGGATATTAAGTACGAAAGAATGCTCTCAGATAAAAAAAGGAAAATACCTGAAAAACAGCAGAAGAGGGCAGGGGGGGGGGGGGGGGTTGGGATAAAGTAATAAAAGGGCATTTTCGCGAGAAGAAATGCATCGTTAGTGACGTCACCGAGTATAAGTTAAAAATGTTCCATTTTGTAACCAAAATTAACCATACAATTTGTATGACGAATAAAAGTTACAAAATGGAACACTTTTAACTTATACTCGGTGACGTCACTAACGATGCATCTCTTCTCGCGAAAATGCCCTAAAACATTTTTATCAATCCCATACCTATCCGGTTTTCGTTTCACCGATCGTTTATTTTATTCAAAAAATAAGTGCTCAAAAATATTCTATAAAACAAAAGTAATTTGTAATTTAATAAGTAATTAATTGCAAAATGTAATTATTAATTCAATTAATAATTACATTTTGTAATTGTAATTGAAACTTATAATTAAAATTTCATTTTCCCTGTAATTATAATTTGTAATTGCAATTACTTTTTGTAATTGAAATTATTAATTAGTAATTCAATTACGTTTTGCCCAACACTCAGGGTGCAGTGCAGACCGCACTTCTTTGCCGACTTCTAATGGACTGAATCTGGACTTGTTTTTCTGTGATTACTATGTCGACAACAAGTATTTAATGTATAAACACTCACCGAATTGAAATCCAATACTTTCAAAACCCAAAGCGTCAATGCAAGATTAATTATCATCATAAACATGAGCGCCATGACGAGTATGTAAAGACATTTTTTCCGCCAGCCGTAGATGCCCACTTTGAACTGACTATTGTAGCTGTTCCTGATCGAGTCGACTTTTGTGTCCCGCCCATTGTTGTTCAGGATTGGCTCCGGCGTGGTCTTGTCGGCGTACGGGATTCTGAAAGAAGGTATTCTTTAAACAATACGCTCAGAACAGAATGAAATCTAGGAAGGATCATCTACAAGTCTATTTTAGTCGACGTATTGCTGTGATATTGTTCTGACACGTTAGATCGCGAACGTAGAAGTTACGAAGAAAGTAGAAGTTAGAAGCCACGTCTGCTAAATTACCCCAGGATTTTTTTTAACAACGTTTTTTTTAAACATTAATTTATAACAGCGTTTTTCTTGTTTGTAAATGTTATTCTAAGATGCCTTATCCAAGAATCCACCAAAATTTCCATCGGGAAGTAAATATATAAAAATAAATGACACATCCATTATGTTTTTTGTGTGATTTATTTATTATTCTTGAAGAGCTCCTGTAAATTAACCAGAACAAAAATTAAAATATCTATTAATAGTATTAATATATTTCCTCTTTTTTCAGGAATTGGTTGAATATCGATATTTTTGATGACCAATATTTTGGTGGATTTTGAGTCTAGGTAATTACTAAAATGATAATATATCAGTTATTCTTAGATTAAGACTGCATTAAACATTTAATAGTAGCCACATGCGCCGCAGAATTTAAAACGGAATTTATAACATGTCCAAATAGCCATTAACCGAAATAAAATATTTATTTAAACAGAGGTTGTTGGCGTTTTCTGTCGTCTCTGTGATGAGGAACAACACTCCCAATTACAACACCTCAAGCACATTCTTGGAATAAAGAGTACGTGTTAATCCAAGCTACAATACAAAAGTGTAGTTTCCTCATGTTAAAATCGAGCTAATTAAACTTACCGTGGGGCTAGTTCGATTAGTGTAAAATTGTCTCCTAACATTTATTAATATTAACCCATCAATGTATTAACCCATTATGTTTAAAATAAATAATAAATGTAAATTACACAGTATAAGTAAAATCATAAAAGGACATTGAGGTTTATATTTTTTTAATTTATGAGGCTAAATATTAAGCCGCCTAGGATCCTAACGATTTCATGACAACATAATTCACCATTCACCTAAACTCAGTATTTCACAACAGCAATTTACTTGATTTTCTATCCTATACTTTGACGTCATCCTTCTATTCCAATTAGTATGAACGTTTCGGGGGTCGCCAATGACCCGCCGTCTTTGACTCTATTTTTTATCTTTTTATTTCCTTCGTTCCCATACAAACATTTGTTCCTCTTTAAAAATTCTTTCGAATGGCATCCTAAAAGAAAAGTATGTGTAAAATTGAAGTCGGTATATTTTACTATATTTTGCAGCGGTGGACTGAATGCTGCAAAGTCCTAAAATGTTGAATTATAATTTACTGTCTTTAAGCGGACATATTCGTTTAAAAACTAGACAGTTAGTCCGAAACTAGGCCAGAATTATTTCATAACATGACTTTGTACATTGTTATTTCATAACATACACGTACTCGCAACCAACCCTATTGAATAGCCTTTGACGGAGCTTAAACGTGAGTTTACAACACCCGGACTATTTGAAAAACAGTCATTTTATAGTCAAACGCGCTTCGGATAGTTGCAAACTAGACGTAACATTTCTGGAGACGTGGCTTTAGAATTACAGAATTACATTTATTACATTGTACATAAAGCGTGTTTATCGTGGCTCTTGTTGCATAATTACTGTGCCTAGAAAAATCAGATCGGTGATTACACCTGTTTTACATTTCCAATTGCTTGTATACACACTGACGCAGCGCTCGTAGTCCGTATTTTCGACAATAAAATAGCCTGTTTTACTTCGGTAAAAATAAAATTGCACTTTTATATTCATGAATTTAACAGTTCCGATAAAACTCGTTTATAGTCTCAGCGTTATTGTTGAGCCTTTAGTCAGGTTAAATTACTAGTTTATCAGACTATCATAATATTTTAAAGAGTTTTGTATTTGAGTTAACTTGCTTGTTGGTAACATTTCTTTAAGGTAAAAAAGAAATGTTACCTCAAGCTAGTTAACTAAAATTCAAAGCTCTTTAAAATGTTATAATTGTCTGCCGCATACCGCATAAATTGTACCTATTAAACGGGACTTAATAGGTACTATTTATTATTTATGTTGCGTATAATTAACTTATTAACTTACTAGCTTCTGCCCGCAACTCCGGCCGCGTAGAACTCGTTTATGTCACAGCTCCATACAAAATTTTACCCCCTTAGGGGATGATTTCAGGGATAAAAACTATCCTATGTCCTTCCCCGGGACTCAAACTATCTCTATACCAAATTTCACCTGGTTCAGCGGTTTAAGCGTGAAGAGGTAACAGACAGACAGACAGACAGACAGACAGACAGACAGAGACACTTTCGCATTTATAATATTAGTATGGATTTACTCTTGGTGGCTTCCCTACGTTTCGGATGGGTCACAACATCCTTGGTTACGGGACGAACTGAATTACTTATACGCGATTAGCAATCTTGAAAGTTTAAATCAAGATACCTACCACGTTTTTAAACATGATAAGATTTTAAAAATATTATACACATTACGTAGAATACAGACATTTTATAGACAACAAAACCTCATTCGCTTATGTATATCTACACATGGACCGAACATTAAATTCTAAGTAGGTAGTTGTTTGTCATTCTCAGAATTTACAGCGAAAAACTCCATTGTAGTGAACTTGTATGTAGGTCTCAATATTCTCCCCGAATACATGCTTCAACGAGACGTGTACAAAGGCGTCCTATCTAGTATTCTTGAAACTGGCCAGCATCAGCGACGGACGAGGGTCATAAATTTACAAGGATTCTAGTACGACACGAGCATTGCTCTATGAAAAATACTAGGTTGCGTCTCAACCGCGGAGCGTAAGCTGTATTCCTGCATTTTATGCAGCCTGGCTGACCCGACAGTTGCACGGTTGGTATAAATCTGTCATTCGCTCTGTAGGTATATCAATTTGAGTCTCGCTTCATGTGAATTGTGAGCACCTAAAACAGATTTACTTTTCTATTTTTTATTATATGACTTCATTTCCAATTTGTATTTTTACTTTACATAGCTGTCACAATTATGTACATTAGTAGTTCTGCCGCCGTGTTTTCGGTATTATTCCAGCTCAGCTGCTTGTTTAAATGCAAACATTACAGGAGTTGTCGAGGCGCGGATCGAGCGGGATTTGGCTAATGCTGATACAATAAGAGGGGATCCTATCCGATTCCAACTGCTTTTACATACGAGTACATTACATCTCCCATGTCTTACTTAAGCAAGTCGGCTATTTATTGTCCTGTACCTACCAACGATAAACAAAAGCAATATGCGCTATGGTCCTTTCAATTTAAATACAGTTTTAAAACGTTTATTAACACGCATCTTGTTTGTCTCTCTTATACCTAGTGGAAAATGAAACTGTTGACTACCCGTAACATATTTTTCATAAAACACAATGATAAAAGCATGCTACTAATACCATTGCAGGTAAAAATAAAGAACCTACATTATTAAATTGAAACAAAATCTGTTGGACAACGTTCGTAGCGTTTATCTCTCGGTCCAGTCTCTCGACACGTTTAGGGGGTTTATGTGGCATTACAAACCAATTACATCAATAATGCTGGCTCCCGACGCTCTTACTTCTCCGGAAATACTTCAGAGCGGTTGCGACATGAGCGTTCGAATTGGACTTTTTAAATTTACGCAACATATATCACATTAAGTAAGCGTTACGACGTATCAGGAATGTAAGAACATAACATTAAATACATAATAGAGATAAAAGGTAGAAATGGGGTGGAATCTAATAAATTCTCAGTGCGGAAGCGTAAACGATGTACGTGAGACGAGCACGTACCGGCGCGCCGCTCGCGCCCGCGCCGCGCCGGCCGCCGGCGCGCGCCGCAAATGAGCCTTATTAATCATTCCCATCAACGTGGCCTGACTTCTGAGCTTCCTCTGTTCCCAGATTCTCATTAATAAGACAATCTTTTCCTCTTTTAGATATAAACGCGTGATCATTTGCATAGCTTGGAAATATTCCACGTATGCCATCCAGGCAATTGCTACCTATATATAATATAAGTTATATCTAAAAAATACATTAATTTTACTTTATAAAAAAAATATTGAAAACACGCTGAGCTAATCTAATAATAACCCAACTTGTGTGTTAACGAATTACAGTAAAAAAAGTCTTTAGATACCAGGTAAATCGATGAATCAAAGATTTCATTTTATATGTATTAATTTATTACCGTTTTTTAAGTATGATAGGGTAGGCAGAATAGTTTAACTGTGTGCTAATTGAGCGTTTCACCACGCGCCGGCTGCCGGAATGCGCCCGCCGCACATTCGTTAGCAATATTCCGCTAACGAACCAAATTAATGGCTATTAAGTTGAATAACGTAGCACTTTGCGTTTCGAATACCATACGCAATCGCATCATACATGACTCTGCGCCGCTTTAAGTTTTATACATCCATGTTAGCGGCCGATCGCCTGATACTCTCGTTAACACAACACATTACTCAACGCGACACAGACTTCATGCTTCCATTTCATTCCATCTTTACCTTTATAGGTTGTTAACAATGACAAAGCAGCAATGGTTGCTAGGATCCCGTAGGACAAAGCTAACATAAAGAGGTAGTTACTACGACCAAAATCCATTTATAATCAAACAAATACACACATGATACTCGTTATTACTAGTTTAGGATTGGTACAAAAATTATTCACGATGTGAGTTACCTCTGCTTTGGGAGCCAAACAACGTAAATAAGGTGTTTAGGTCAGTTGTTTAATAACGATAAGTTGTTTACGCTTTGAAGAAACAAATTATCTTTCGTCACAGCATTGCTTACTGCATAGATAACAACCCTCTTGACAACGGTGTTTTGTTCAAACGCAAACCGATAAAGGTTTGAAATGAACTGATCCTTTTAATTGAATGTAGGTACCGAAGGTTGTCAGGAAATATTTTCAATTAATCGACGTGAAAGTGAAGCGAGCGCAGACTGCGGAAACAAGAAAATCCAGAGTATTTCAAGTGTCAACCTGAAATAAGCTGCATAAGCTCATGCGATGGGAGAGCCATAAATTAAGTTTTCAATTTGCCAATGACGTATCGCAAAGATGGTGGAGGAAGAGGGCTGTGTAAATTCGAATCTATTTCGTAACGAGTCGGCTCCCTGAATATTTGGTTAGTTAATGTTAGGTCGCAAGTTGGGGGGCTGGTTGCATGTAGTAAATGCAACGCAGCGCTCCATTATGTGGCCCATAAATCAAGTGCATTGAAATCGCCTTCCTCCTTCGTGTCGGTGAGCCATCGCAGCGGCGGATATTTGAACCAATGCACTGCCGAACCGACTACAGAACCGAGTACACTGCCGCGTCTCGTAGCCCGTTAGCTACTGTAGCGTTGAACCCTGCCTATACATACGCAACTACATGCACTACAAGGCCCATAGCCGATGAGTAAAATAATGTCACGAATTTTATAACAAAGCCCGCAAGCCGCGTAAATCAAATAGGTAGGTAACGTTATGAATGTCTGTATTCGTGTTATGCTCATAAATAACAAATCAAACGCAGTTTTTGAATGTTTGAACACCAATACAAATGTATACAAATGTGTAAGATAATCAGTAAGTAAGTATGTATTTAAATATATACATACTTACTTACTGATTATCTTTATGTTTAGATATGCGGTAAAAGTTCGAACGTGACACAAAACCAATAGTTTGAAGACAACTCCCCAGTGTTAAAACTCGCTGCTAGGACCCTCGTTTTTTAAATAAACACAGTAATTTTTTTTTACAATATTTCACCTAACTCTTCTAATATTTTGTTAAAAAGTAGCAAAGATGCAACTATTTTGCACCATGGCAGATTTTTTTTAGGAAACAAATGAAGCTTATAACACATTCACTGCCAACAATTTCGTAGCACTACGCTCGTAGCCAATGCCATGGCTTTTCATGGCTAAGTAGAGGGAACCGCCTCCAAACGGAGCACCCGCTAGGCGGGTTCCTGGCAGTAAAAGTGTGGTCTCTCATCTGTGCAGTAAAGCCAAAACAGAATGCTCCACCACACCAGACGTGACCACCAGACGGGCAGCAAATATAGGGATTTTGAAGACGACGGGAGCGTCAAAAGTGCGTACGATAAGTATGAAATATACCCGACAAGTAGGCACATTTTCTCCCAGAAAAAAATGCTACTTCGGTTATCTGTAGGTATCACATTTGCGAGGACGCTAGGGCTCACGTCGAACCTCTTAAAAAACTCATTATATTTTTATGGAATTTAGCCATTGACAAGCTCAACCCTGGTGATTCTCTTTACAATCTCTCTCTTACAATTTTCGCATGTTAAAGCAGAACGAAATACATTAGTGTTTTGAGACTTTATGAACAGAGGAATATGCGATTTGATCAATTTACTTGAACAGAGCAGTATTGTATCGCAGTGTGGGTGCCGGGTGTGTGGTGCACAGTAGGCCCGCGGTGGCGGTGTCATGTTCGGATTAATACCTTGCCTGGGAGACATGATTGCCCAGCACAGCAAAACGTCAAAGGGAAATTGAAAATTAATTTATGCTCCAAAATTTCATATGAGGCCACAAGTGATAATAAATCTGTAGCGTACACTGAGAATGTACAGTTTCCGAGAACAAGTAATACTAATCATAATGTTTTTTCCACGGAAACACTAGTATGATTTTCATAGCATGATTGTGTGCGCAGAAAAACAGCTTCTACGTTTTTTATTCATAATTTAGTAAGTAGTATTTGTACCTAAGCAATCAGAATTAAGCTCTTAAATTTAAAAAAAAATGGCACTTGAGCAAGTGGAAAGTTTAACAATTGAAACTTGTAACAAGAACATGTGTAAATGTACGAGTATCTGAAGTGTGGCTGTAACGCACTCGCGGGAGGGCTCCAGAAAGAGTCGTAAATAGTCTCGACGCCGCTCACTTATAAATTAGGATCATAAAGCAGTTGCCGAACTTTGTTGGCGGCACGACGGCCATAAAACAACGCTTACGTCTCCGAGGGGACCCGCGACGCTGTCTCGCCTGCGATCTTTCAATTACGAAAAATCCAACCAAATTCATATTGTGAGCAATTAATCTGTGCTACATCGAGTTCCAAGTTGCTCAAGTCGGCCCATTTGCTTGCTCATTCCGAGGCCGCTGCAGCTGTTTGGGCAGATAAGAGCCGTGGAGTACGCTTTTGCGTGTTTCGACAAAAACTTAGGTACGCTTCATTTTAAACTGCGGCTGAGCACTTCATTTTCTCACTTAAGCGTACTATATACTTCTAGTTTTCTGAGTCGGATTGTTGGGAATGTTGAGGTTGAGAAATCACATTAAAAATTGATGAGGGCATTATTGTATTACAAACAACGCCGCAGGTTTCCGGATGCGCGGCACGCGTGAAACCATGAGTGTGAATATAAATCAAAATTTCAACAATCCCTGCCAATTTTCCTTTTAATTGCACGTTTTATTGCGTCCGTTGTAGTTCATTACACGCAAAATTAAAACATGACGTGAATGACGCAATCTTCACAAATGCTGTGCATGCAATCCAGAATCCATGATGATGCTGAGCTGAAGTAGGACTGGCTGGTGGCGGTGCGGGAGATCTAATTTGTCGCACATTTAATACTATTGTGATAATCGAGCAAGCCTCGAGCGAAAAAATTTGGTACCTACCCGATGTTAAAATGTATAATAATAATATATACTTGATAGCACAAGTTACAAAAACACCTTATTAAAAAATCCCATACATATCAAATGTATGGGATTTTTTACTACCACTATGAAAACTAGTTCGATTGGCACCGTGAAAAAAATACAAGTAGGCAATCGGTGGAAATCGAAATCGCTGATATTTATGCTTTGGTTCGCAGCTTTGGGTTAATGGATGGAAGAATGGATACTTATGTCAAAGTATGTATAATTTTGATGACAGTTGACAAAAAACGAGAGTCAAAATATATAAAGTAACTTAAGAGAAAATATTATGGTCGAAATTAATTTACATATATATATCATGTTTTGGTACGAATAAAAACTGGCTCTATATTAATATCGATCGGCCCAAGTCAGGCGTGATCAAATATTTTACTATGTTCACGGGACCTCAATGTAGGAACCACGTCAAATTACAATTTATTTAGTAGATATTACTGATAAACACCGCGTACACGTCTAGGTATAGTTTCCCTTAGAATGTATTTTTTTTGTTTTAAATAAAATGTTCCTGGTATGTACTTACTTTCGTCTTGGTAGAGGGTGACCGAAAAACAAGATGTATAATGATCTGTGAAGAGAGTATATCTAAATCCTTTTGATATATATATAGAAATATTATTAATTTGTTAGTTTGATGTTTTCGGATAAGTACACCTAACCTAGCAAACAAATTTAAAATAAGCGTATGCGTTTGTAATGCTGATTATTGTAAGTTATGGAAAAAACTACAAATACTTTGATAATTTCCATAGTTTTACGGCAGATGTGCGAGTTAACTTGTCATTCAGAGATCGCGAAATGGCTCGGAAGTAATGCGCGAAGGCGAGTCGCCGCAAACACTTTGCTCGCGGCACTTGGAGTTCGCAAAAGTTGTCCCAGCCTGTACCACTCATAAACTCCACAACGACAACTTACTCACTTTGCGTCGGGTTCAAATTTAAAGGACAATATTTGTGTTGTAGCCCACTTGTTTGAAATGCACTTCAAACTACGACATGTTACGTCATTATTTCAGCTTGTAATCGCTCACTGCTGAGACTAGGCCTCTCGTTGCGTTCGTCCGATCCTGTCCACCTATTCAGTAACTTGTTTTAAATTCACCGCTCGCAGCCCTGGGCCGTTATTTGCTACGCGCTATAGCCGGTCACCCGTCGCGAAATTAGACCTGTACCTACGCTTAGTTACTACGCATCGCGGTGTCAATATATATTTGTGGGTGAGCGTTGATGTGAGCTTAAAACAAGTTACAGAATAGGGGGGCTGATGTAGACAGACATGTACAGTGAGCAGCAAAGCTAGGCGACGGTCACGAGTCTAATGTCAAGGGAATAAGATCTGTTGACTGTTATTTGGCGTTGGTAGCTACTTCTGCTTTTTCAGTCGTGCAGACTTGTCCAAATGGCATTGGCAGATTAGATGTCAACGGTTAGTCTTCGGTTTTGGAAGTTTTGTTGATGAACGTCACGCTTTCCTTCGCGTGGTATACTCAAGCAAGGATGGTTTGTTCAGTGATTTCAGCAGGTCGGTCCACTGCGGACACCGTCCTCTAGATATTTTGCCTTCCATCTGGCTCTGGATCCCTGGGTAGGTACTCCATTGAACACTCATTTCACATGGCATAAACAAATCTTTTAAACATGTAACCATAAAATTGGTTTTTTAACGGGCACCGCTTCATAGCAATTAAATATCTATCATAGAGACATAACAATAGAATCACATTCGCATCTAGCAAGTGTTTACACCAAATCTTGAATAATATCTTTACAAACATTTCACAGAATCGACAAGCATCAGTAATGTACGGGAGCAAACACATTTCAATTGTATTGACCCTCAAAAGAGTAGCGTTAAAGGAAATATAAATTATATTTCCTCGCACGCATGCCCTGCGACGGGACGCGTGTAAATAATTCAGCCGAGCAGTTCCATCGGAATAACAACATCTGATCTGTGATTGCACGCGATAACTCTGCTCTTTTCAACGGTACGACTATTTTCGTACACTTTTATTTTATTTCTTTACTAATTTTAAAGGTTTTTTTTAGGGTCAAAAAGATCAACACTGTTTTTTTAAGATAAGGCTATACGAGCTTGTCTTGATTGTTCTGAGCACTTCGACCGTGTAGGTACTTTCGGTGCTGACTACATAAACTCGCCTCACGCCTGTTATTTAAGAGTGTATTATCTTATCTGCTATGTTTTGTAATAATATTTTTAATTGAACATTTTTCTCTGCTACATTTTTGTTTGTTTTGCAATAACATTTGTATTCTGTTCATATTCTAATACCAGTACCTGGGCGACTGAGCTCAAATTTCATCGAAATCGTTAGAGCCGCTTCCGAAAACTAGATTTAGTACAAGAAAATTAATAAAATCAGGGGAAATAATTCCTGTAGATTTGTAAATTAGTACAGTTATACCTTGTCGTGTCCAGATGAACATACTAAAAGTCCTCGAGGGTGGGGGCTGTGCTGAGGATTTAGGGGGGGGGTTGAAGGTACCTTTATTCAGATTTTCGTACATATCTCGAATACCTGTACGAAAAGCGTTATAATAACTTAAGACAAAGGTTTTTACATAAAATTTCCTACAAAATTGGTCATAAAGTATTTTACTCTACGATCAATACTTTGGGAGCTACGGGATGTTGAAGTAAACAAAGAGATAAAAAAATGATGATTTAAGAAAACGTCGTTATTTCGTAGTTGTTCATCATAACTCTTATAATTACTTTAGATAAAATTGTGTCCATAAAATTTCCTACAAAATTGATCATATTTATTTTCACTCTACGATCGATACTTTAGGAGCTACAGCTAAATTTCATAGGTAACCACGTGCAGTTTTTGATGACCAAAAAAAAAATTAAGAAAAGTTTTAGAACTTCAGTAAAATCAGGGGAAATAATTCGTGTAGCTTTGTAAATTGGTACAGTTATACCTTGTTGTGTCCAGATAAACGAAAGTCCTCGAGGGTGGGGGCTGTGCTGAGGGTGGGGGGGGGATTGAAGGTACCTTTTTAGATTTTGAAGGCTTCATCATCAGTTAGGTGCCCATGTGAAGCTGAATGATGCCCAGTTCGGATTCCAGGCTGGTTTATCCACTGAATTAGCAATCTACTGTCTCAAGCGCACTGTCCAGTACTATGCTAATAATGAAAGAACTCCTGTGTGTATGCTTGTTTCTTAGATCTTTCTAAGGCCTTCGACCTAGTATCGTACGATAGCTTGTGGTCAAAATTATCGAAGGAAACAAGCATGCCGGGGGAGCTTGTGTCAATATTTAAATATTGGTACAAGAACCAGACTAATGTTGTGAGGTGGGCTGGTCATATGTCAGATATGTACAGATTGAGGTGTGGAGTGAGACAGGGTGGATTGACATCTCCGAAGCTCTTTAACCTGTATATGGAAGGGCTGATCCATGAGCTCAGTAACACCCCTATAGGTTGTTCCGTTGGTGGAAAGGTTGTTAACAACATCAGCTACGCGGATGATATGGTGGTATTGAGTCCATGCATCAGAGCCTTGAGGAAGTTGCTGGCTATATGTGAGAGGTACGCTGCTGCCAATGTAGAAAGAGAGCGCCGTGCGTTGGCGGTCCGCGGTAATATGCTGGCTCGTAGGTTCGCGCGATGTAGTGAGTGTGTGAAAGTTACCCTGTTTAAGGCGTTCTGCCAATCTTTCTACTCGTGTGCACTATGTGTTAGCTATACGAAGCGGGCCGTCAACGTACTTAGGGTGCAATATAACAATGTGTTCAGGATGCTGATGGGGCTCCCTCGCTATTTTAGTGCGTCCGGCATGTTCGCGGCGGCGGACGTGCCGGGATTCCACGCAATCTTACGCAACAGAATGGCGTCCATGATGACGAGAGTGAGGAGCAGCACCAACAGCATCCTACAAGCATTTGTCTTCTTTCGAGGACTTTCAGTATGTTTATCTGGACACCACAAGGTGTAGTTGTACCAATTTACAAAAATACAGGAATTATTTCCCCTGATTTTACTAAAGTCCAAAAACTTTTTTTTAATTTTTTTTTTGGTCATCAAAAACTGCATGCGGTTTCCTATGACATTTGGTCGAGCACCCCTGGCCTAGATCTGACCGTTTAGCCAGGCTGTACTCCAACTTTCTCCCCGAGGCAAACCTTGAAATGGCAATTTTTTTTGGGGTTACACGGAGAGACCCTACACTTGTTTCATACATTACCAGGTCATAGTTGCACTCTGTTCCGAAGAAACAACTATGTCAGTGAGAAATCAGTGGTCTTGCAGCTTTATTTGTTTGTTTTGTTTAGAAATTCTCAATGGATCGACATGGGAATTGTATGTTTGATAAGCAGGTAACTGAGCTTGCTTATCCTAAACGCAAAATGAATTATGATGAACAACTACGAAAAAATGACGTTTTCTTAAATCGACTATTTTTTTAACTTGAACATCCTGTAGCTCCTAAAGTATCGATCGTAGAGTGAAAATAAATATGACCAATTTTGTAGGAAATTTTATGGACACAATTTTATCTAAAGTAATTATAAGAGTTATGATGAACGACTACGAAATAACGACGTTTTCTTAAATCATCATTTTTTTATCTCTTTGTTTACTTTAACATCCTGTAGCTCCCAAAGTATTGATCGTAGAGTAAAAATCTTTATGACCAATTTTGTAGGAAATTTTATGTAAAAACTTTTGTCTTAAGTTATTATAACGCTTTTCGTACAGGTATTCGAGATATGTACGAAAATCTGAATAAAGGTACCTTCAACCCCCCCCTAAATCCTCAGCACAGCCCCCACCCTCGAGGACTTTTAGTATGTTTATCTGGACATCGGTAGGAATAATTGTACCAATTTACAAAACTACAGGAATTATTTCCCCTAATTGCCCATATTCGGCTTAATTTTCTTGGATTAATTGCAAATATATATATGTAGGTTTAAATTTATATACAAAAATTGCTCGTTTAATAGTATATCCATACTACTATCTCTACATATAATAATTGTGAAAGTTCGTTGAGGTTGTCAGTGAGACATAATAAATAGAGCTTGAAGGAAGTTGTATTTATACAACATACATTAAAAACTTCAATAGCGCGATGCAGACCTTCACCAATTTCCACGCATTTAGAAGGTCATTCTCCAGATTTCTGTCGGCGTCTGAACTCCAACAAACCATATTAGACGTATAAAAAAGTTTGATGGAGTTACGGTGACCCACAGGCCAAATTTGAGAATATTTGGATAAAGTAATCTTTACTTTGCACACCAGCGCCATCTATCTGTTTGTCTGTTTCCGTCCGGGTATCACGGGAAAACCGTCGAATGGATTAATATGCAACTTTCACTAAAACGTTCAATGGATCTTCGGCCAGGTAATAGGCTATAAAAATTATAAAGATAAGGCTGGAAAGGGGTTAAAAAATGGGGTTGAATTCAGTAAGTATGTTTTTGTATATAAATAGGTAGTTTTTTTTAATGCAGAGTAAATACTCACAAGTTTGCTGCGATATAAACGAGTTCCACGCGGACGGAGTCGCGGGCAGAAGCTATAAATAAATAAGCAGATTCATATTGAAAAATGTACACTTATAGAATACTAGCGTTCGCCTGCAAATTCGTCTGCGTGGATCCAGGATAAAGCTATCCTATATTTTAATCCAGGCTATAAACTATCTTCGTGTAAAATTTCTTTCATATCGGTTGAGCCGTTTAAGCGTCATTGAGTAACAACCATCTAAATATCCAACCATCCAAACTTTCGCACTTATAATGTTAGTAGGATTATCCTTTACTTAATAATTTATCAATTAAATTTTCACTGTTTTTGTAAACTTTAGCACGATTCTATCACCGTAGCGAAAATCGAGAATAAACCTCATTCTTTAAACTATTTAATCGTACGGCATACATTACTTTTGGCCTTTAAAGTTTGTCACTCTTTAGTAGGTACCACCCAGGGGACACGTGCAGGGTTGTGGTAGGTAGCTCCTGCGGACGCGAGTAACAGTTGTCCCCCCTTTGTCAAGTGAGTGGGCAACTCGACTGTTAGAATTCGCCCGAAAGCCTCTAATTCGGCTTAACGATTACTGTCATAGACAGCAGCCGGGATCAATTGCTTAGCATGCCTTCCAAAGCACGGAAGCGCTCATTTATATCAACCACTCAAACATCATCAGGCGGTCACCCATCTAAATACTGACCGCTGCCATCTTTGCTTATCGTTTCCGACTCGCAGGCGCCGGCTGTAAGCGGAGCGTTCACTCAGGGCTTACACTTAGAGTCTGTCAGGCGAGTCGTAGGTATCCCTCATTCACGCAAAAACGGCTTAACGGATTAAAATTGATTTTGGTATACATATATATACATATATATATGTGTATATAATAGTGTAAATAACCTGGATTAACATACGAGTATATAATACTTTTTTCACACCACATGCTCGACAATGCCGAATTATAGGTCATGTAAACCCTACCGAAAGCAAGACATTAAATCCCTTGGTATTAGCCGGGTTATAATGTTGTACTGAATTTCATTATAACCCGCTGGTTAATAATATGATTTCACTTTTCATAATTCTTATTACTATATGCATAAAGTTTAATTTTGCTAAACACAAGTTGTCCTAGGCCATGGCCTACTTGATTTGACAAAATAAATGAAGTTTGCCTCCGTGTGAACCCCGGTCCGGAGGAGCGCGGTGTTCGAAATTCGAATTTCGAATCTAGCTAGGACCACGGCTTGTGCTTTCGAATTTGGAACGTCGCGCGCCTTCATTTGTTCACGCGTGACGAACAAATCGAGTTCTTGTAGGTGCCTATAGAAGATTTAATTTCAAAAATAATATTGAAAATGTCGAGTGATGAAAGTGTTTTGATTCCTGAGTTTATCAAATTAGACAACTCAACCTCAATAAACGTACCAAATAAAAACATTACCTTATCTTTCCATAATTGGACTAACGTGTCTAATGTTACTATGTACTTTTAATTTGCTAAATAAACATTATTTATCTACTGAGCCTGTTTTTTTGTCTCGCATAAGGTGTGAAAAGTAGAGTATACACCTCGGGGATAAGACTGTTTTAGTCTTGGGCGGTTGAACCCCTCACTGCACTCAGGACTCAGTCTTAATTCCCTCGCTTCGCTCAGGAATTAAGTTATAACTCCCTCGCTACGCTTAGGAGTTAAATTATGAGTCCTTCGTTACGTTCGGGATTCAATTCGCTCCCGTGACATAAAACAGTGCTTTATCCCCTTGGTGTATAATCTACTATTATTCCGGGAATCATCGTCTAAGGTGGCAAAAGTTTGTAAGGAGCTACGATATAGGTACAACTTAAAAAAGTTGAAAAACCCCCGATATTTTCATTTCAAAGTCCAATATCTCAAAAACGGCTAAACAGATTTTCATGAAACATGACTAAGAACACTCGGGATAAAATTATCTATGACACATAAGAAACCGCATTCAAATCGGTCCATCCGTTAGGGAGCTACGCTACCACAGACACACACACACGTAAACTTATAACACCCCTCTTTTTGCGTCGGGGGTTAAAAAGAGTTCCACGCGGACGAAGTCGCGGGCAGAAGCTAGTGTATTATAAATGGGAAAGTGTAACATGTGTTAGTTTGTTTGTCCGTACTTCACGGCAATACGGAGCGACGAATTGACGTGTTTTTTCAAGTGGAGATAGTTGAAGGGATGGAGAGTGACATAGGATCGTTTTTATCCCCGAAATGGGGGGGTAAAACTTTGTATGGAGCTACGATATAAACGAGTTCCACGCGGAAGGAGTCGCGGGCAGAAGCTCTTAGTTATCTATAAGAACGAGTATTAAGGATTATGATAGTATTATTGTTCTGAGCGGTGCAACCAAGGGGGTGAAAAGGGGTAAAAGTTTGTATGGAGCTGCGATATGAAAGAGTTCCACGCGGACGGATTCGCGAGCAGAAGCTAGTATGGAATATATACGGTATATGGAACCTTTTTCGTTCTAAAATTCCTAGAACCTACTTTAGAATACTATACGATACCATAAGTACGTTTGTGTCACCTTATGGAAAAGACGGAAATGCCCCAGAGAATTGTATTTTTGTTACATACCTCACAATTACGAGAAAGTGTAATTAAAATCTTCACAATTTTCAATTATTTTTATTAAAAGTTGTTTTAATCGCGAACAATTCATATTCACAACATCCTTAGTTACAAACAGACAGGCGTTATTAATTATTGAAATAATTACACGGTTCAACTCCCGTATTAAATGTCACTACGGGCGATAACAAGTCTCACCTAAGTTTATATTTGACATTTTATTTTATTTATTTGTAAAAATACAGAAGAAAAAAATACCGTAATAGGTATTTATATATTAAGAACATGCATCTAATTCCTAAAAAGTTCCCATTAGAACTTACATTAATTATGAATGTACCTACTAAAGATCAATTCAAGAATATAACAACAGTGAATTTACAATTACAGCGCAAAAAATAAATAGTACTTAGCTATGACGAGAACTCCAACCCCATAATAATTAGTAATAATAAAATCCCTGCCTCTTTCTACTAGAAATAAAAAGAAAACGTATAATTACCTATGTGAAAGATACTAATTATATACATTGTTTCCCGACAATTTGTATCACTATTCCTCGTTGAAAATTTCATAATAAATCATAGAAGAATTGACGTCTAGTTTACGAATTCATTCTTTTACCGACTACTGGTTGGTTAATACAAGCGTGGTGCAAAGGAAAAAGTAAAATGTTCGATGCTCACGGTATGCGGTCCACAAACATGGCAAAGCCGGCAAATACGTGACGCGCAATGCGATGCGGCTCAAATCAAATGAGACGATGCTTTTTCCCAAAAAGTAAACGTCAAATTTATATGTGTTTAACCCCCGACGCAAAAAGAGGGGTGTTATAAGTTTAACGTGTCTGTCTGTGTATCTGTGTACCTATCTGTGGTAGCGTAGCTCCCTAACGGATGGACCGATTTGAATGCAGTTTTTTTCGTGTCTTTTTCGCGTTCTTAGCCATGTTTCATGAAAATCTTGTGTGTGTATGTTCAGCCGTTTATGAGATATTGGACTTTGAAATGAAAATGTCGGGGGTTTTTCAACATTTCTAAGTTGTAGTTATTATGTTTGCGAGTAACGAAAGCTACAAAGTTAATGAAACTGGAATTTGGTAATTATTCACTTTGTAATATAAACCAAGCCAAGATTACTTAATCTATAGGACCTGACAATAGCAAAATATATTTTGCCGTGGCTATTACGGCATAGAAAATTACGACATCCACGATATTTCATCACAATATGAGTGCACAGCATCGCCTCAAATTTGCGTATCCTTTGAAAGATACTGATTTACGATGTAAAGCCAGGTAACATATAACATTCGTTCGTAAGTTATACTCATATGTACGCTTGTCTGTAAACTTAAAATTCCACGTACAGTAGTGAAATATGTAACTGTTATTGGAAGGCTCAACATTTTCGTCGAATTTAACATTATAACAGAGTAAATAGTATATCTTCTTTGTGCGTTTCCACAAATGAGAGCTTTACGGGTGTTTGCGCTATAGGCATAATGCAAGCGGGCAATTATCAGCAATTAATGCGCGGCGATCTACAAAACCGCATTTTTATAGTCCTGTTGAGCTTTAATCGGACATGCTGCCAATAATTTCATTGTTAACTAGCGTTGCCCACGACTTCGTCCGCGTGGATCTCGTTAATTATTTCTGGCGTAGGCTTAGAAATAGAAATAGGACATTATTTCGCTTAAACATTTCTCCCCATTGAAACTTCCCCGCCTTTTCACCCCATTAAGGGATTATTTCCGGGATAATAGCTATCCTATATCCTTTCTCGGGTTTTAAACTATCATCATCATATCAGCCGAAAGACATCCGCAGCTGGACATTGGCCACCCCCAAAGAGTGCCAAGGTGACCTGTGTGGCGCCAGCCGCATCCAGCGGAATACCGCGTCCTTTTTTAACCGAATTCGTTAACCTGCGTTGAAATTAACTTTCTGTGATGACATAGGCTATGTTTTATGCAGCGAGTTTGTCTTTGCAATACGTGGACGATGCCGTGCGGGCAGCTCGTTTATAACAAATTCAATCTCGTATGCTATTCAAATAATTTGACGAAAAGCTCAGTTTTGTTGCGAACCAATAATAATAACAGTTTAGCTCTTTAGAATTGAGTTAGTAACTTGCCTTTGTGACCGAAAACCCAAATCTCTTTCATAGACCTTCAAAAATAACAGATTTCCATACAACATTTCATCCCCAACTGTACCCCCATACGGGTTGAAATCAAAAAATCCTTTTTAATGCGCCTCTACTCCTCTTCTAAGAATATGTGTTCCAAATTCCATGCTTGTATCTTTAGCGGTTTAGGCTGTTAAGTAACGGTCCACTTTTATGTTGTACATATATATGTATAATAGATATAATGATTAAAGGCAAATAATCAAAATTGGAAAATGATAGCATCACAAAAACTACATTTTCGAAAAATGTACGGAAGACTTCAATCTATGAAATATGACAAAACAATTGCCAAATTTACATCTGCTCGTCTGAGAACTTATCAATTTCCACATCCGCTACTAGGTATGGAACTTCAGTATATGTTAAATTACTCGTGCACGACATGAGTATTTTTTTTACATATTACAGAACAGTCAATAGGTGCTGTTATATATGCCAAGGCGCGGAAAAAAGTGGTTGTCCGACGAGGTGGATGGCACGCCGAGGCTTACCGAGGCCTGCCAAGCGACGAGTCAGGCCATCCCGGTTTTTGCCAAGGTTAATATAGTGCTTTTCTCAAACATGTGCGGTTAATTACAACAATATATTAGCTATTTTATTAATAGAAATACTACAAAAATCTTTTTCTGACATATCTTATAACGCGGCGCTACTTGTACTTTGATTTGAGTAGGTACCTAACTGAAAACATTATTTCTGCGACTTCTTACAAAGACGGTATTCACTTTCACACTCAACGCGGTTTTTAAAGTAATTATAACATACCTACTTAGATAATTTGCATCTGGTTATTTTTCAAATAACTGAAATTATTTAAGTTTTCTTAATAAAATGTGATTTGTCCCTTTCTTACGAACACAAATGTCAACGTGACAGATAAAGACAAACGGAAATTAATGCCATTTTAGTTAAAAAGGCTTGTTGAACTTGTCCACGAATAAATGTTTTCTTTTCTTTCTTTCTTTCTAGAACGTTTATGAATACGGCTGTTAACTTTTATAATTTCGGTGGCTGAATATTAGGCGCTTCATGTTTTCGTTTGTCGAACAAAATTCGATACTTTCCCAACATAAAATGCTTTCACCGGTACAGGTCGATTCACGAAAGCTGGCGCGAGATTTGACAGAATTTCTATGAAAATAGCTGTCACTCAGTAGAAATCTCGCGCCAGCTTTCGTGAATCGACCTGTACTTTAACGAAGTAATCAATGGACTGTAAGAGTAATTACGCAAGAACTTATTACACATATATTTGAGTGAATTTAGTTGTAGTTCTATTGAAAACGAAGTATACTCATGAAGGGAAACCACCTCGATAAGGAATAAATAGTTAAAATGGCCGGATAGCTATCTTGCCAGTTTTGTAAGTATAGAAACAAGCTGTTGTTGTGCCAGCGGGAAATACTAAAATTTTACTGTATTTTTCAAACATTTACGATATTGTGCATCATTTTCATGCGGGTATCATAAAAGTATTTTTACGAACCACGGTATTTCGAATATTCAAAGCTTCATTCTTTAAATAGATCGTAGGGGCGCTTTTAACGAGACACTTTAGGTCGGTCACAAATATTTAAGTATGAACTAATCAAGTATCAAAATAGTTATAAATCTGTGGTTGTAAATGTAGTAAAAGACAAATGATGAATGACGAAAATAACAAAATGTGTCGGGTTCTCTTCTCCGTCCCCGAGTAATCAAATTAACTGCCACTGAAATGATTTCAGCGATTCCAAATATTTTAATTGACAAACAGAAATTTTGCTCGGAAAATAGCGATTAAATCGTGCTTGCATTTGCGGGATGTTAATTCAATGAGCAAACATGAAGTCGCACAACAACGAAATCCATAATCATTTAACTCTTTACCAAACTTCGCATCCAAATAGGCACCCACGGTGTGTGCATAATCAGCAATACTGAAAGAATATCAAATCAAATCATAATAATTTAATTCATGTAACAAGGACACATATTTAGGTACAAATAATTTATGCACCTATGTTGAATATAAATCTACATTAAGACCGTAAATTCAAAAACAAGTACAAGAAGGAAGACCCGTAAAACAGTCTACGGGTAGGTATGGGAAAATCATTGGGGGGCCGCGGCGTTCTGCCTGTGCAAGGAATCACAAAAATGTGTCACGTGCCGCTTAATGTGCGAGTTAATTCACACAATTTACTCGAAGGTTAATCTTACAAAAAAGTTGGCGGTTCATTACGAGATCCACATGCCTAAAATGCCGTTCGCGTGACTCCGTATAATTATCACGAGAAAGCTCACGTTTACTCGGATGTTATTCATTTAAATTTCATAAAGGCAAATTATTAGTTTTACGAAAACTTTCATCCAATCACATTTGTTGGAAATTGATCGTTAATGTAGTTCTAACTTTAGATCATCATTCCGTATTGTTTGTTTGACGCCTAATGTACAAATTGTCTCTAACGACGATAGATCTAGTAAAACTTTACGATTACTTGGGGTCGCCACACTTATGTTACGTCGCCTGTAAGTTTATAAATTTAAGCAACAGGACATAAAATTTACATATAACTTATTTGCACCGGAGGTGCGTCGGCTCGTAAATCTCGCGACAAGGGGATTTCTGTTTGTGAAGTTCTTTTTTATTTCCACTTTATCTATGTAACGCAAAGGACTGAATACTCTGGCGCAACTCGGGAACCCGCTCAACTTCAATAAATCAATTTGTACACTTACTCGTACTTATATGTTTTCGCCGAAACGAGTTCGCAAAGTGACGGGACCGACTCCGGCTCTGAATGTTAAAATTTCTACTTTGTTACTTACTGTATAGTCTAATCAAGTCAGGTTCAAATGAAATCTTTTCGTAGTTTTAGAAAGGCATAAATGTTGGTAGGAACCAGCTACTATTATACTCATAAAAAGACTAAAATTAAAGGCAAAGTCTGATCTCGCTTGCGACAGCTGAAACCGCTCGATGCTGGTTGACAGATAATCGTGACGTCACAACGTTGAGCTTGGTACTCACTTTACTGCTATAAATTAATGGTTTACTTTTCATACACTAAGATTCACGTTTTAACACGTGCACAGTCTAATTACAAACAGTTTTGATAATCTAGAATTGGGTAGTAAATTCAAGATTATCAAAACTGCAATTTAATCTCATCGTTAACGTAACCGTCTCAACTACCGTAATACCATTGTAACGCTGGTCACAGAAAAACTAAAACGTTAACAACATAACCAAATGTGTAAGCAAGAACATAAAACCTTCATTGTAACGTCAACGCAAAATAATTATATTCCGCCGCGAATGTAAACGACTAAGAACAAAAACGATGTCAACCCTTTGAGAATCACTTAAACGAGTTAGTCGTTTCGGTGAGTACCAAAATAAAATATGCGTCTGTAACGTTTTGTCCGGACTGGGCCGTGACCATTTTGCATCACAAAGTTAGATGTGTTTGTCGTTCTATTTTAAACGCGATAACGCCAACTTTCCAGTCCTCGAAATGTGAATACCGTGTTGCGAAAATGTGACTACCGGAAAGTGTACAAGTAACTCGACTGTCCTTCCGCGGCACACATTCAGCCGGCTGAGGCGGAGGAGGCAGCGGTGGAGCTCGAACGAGTTACCCCGAACTGCGTCCCGTGGCGCTTTGTAAAAAGAGCCATATATACAGTAACCATATAATTGTGACATTAAACTAAGACCTTTTCAGTAGGGAATATATAGAGAAAAACAATTGAAATTTGTAACTACTTTTATTGTACTAACGTAACAGTACTGACATGGCAAATATGTAGCTGCCCTTCGGGATGGTTAAGCTTGCTAGGGTACGAATTAACTTACCCGTCAAAGCATATAATAGAACTTAAGCAATGTGAACATGCGTCGTTATTAATGTAAAAACGTTGATCAGCAATTGTTTACTTTCTATTGAATTAAATTTTAACGATTATCACGTTATTACAAAGCGGGACTTAATCGCGTATAATTAACTCTGAGGTCTCCCGGCGTAAATAAATAAGTTAACTATGAGCGATTATTTAAGTCCCGTTTAGTAACAATAATGTTGACCCTTTCATACATCTAGCATTTATCCTTTAACATGATTCGACGACCATACAAAACGTCTGTAATGTAACAATCTTTCCTAAATTGGCTTTCCACATGCGCGAAATTCTCCATCTATACATTTAATGATATAATAAAGATGAAGACGGTCGAAAGTCTGCACCGTCTGTACATGGAAGATATTCGAAAAAAGTTTGCGGGGGATACTTAGAATCGATAACAGAACACGATCCAAAAGTTTTTAGAATTTTTGTTTGTCTGTCTGTTTATTCGTACGCGCATCACGTGAAAACGGGTGAACGGATTTTGATGCAAACTTTACTAATCTGTTGACAAAATTACTGCTATTAAAATTATGGTGCAAAGGGGTTAAAAATGGGGTTGAACTTTGTACGGGAACTTCTTAAATGTATGAGCTTATAAATTAAAGACTTGAAAATTGACTAGCATATACTTGACTAGAAAACACCTTTCACCTTCGGGATTTTGGTCCTCAGGTTTCACTTGCAAGACACCGGAAGATAATGAGCGTCCTTAGGGGTCATTGCTCGCATTGAGACCGTTCGAAGAAGGGTTGCTTTGGACCTTACATTCCAACGAAAAGGCCTTGCTTGCCTCGCCACTCACCTTTGGAAATTTGGCCTGGAGTTTCGCTTGCAAAACACCTGGGAATAGTAAGTGTACCCACGTACACTCGCCAACTATGGGATAATAAGTGTCCGTGAGGGCTCGCTTGCCTCGCCGCTCATCTTCAGTACTTTGGCCACAGGTTTCGCTTGCAAAGACACCGAGAGATTGTAAGTAACCGTGGGGGCTTGCCTTCGGGTTTTCGGCCCTCGAGCTCGCCTAGGTAACGGTCTCTAAAAGCAAGCTACAGGCCTTTAATTCCTACGAAAAGGCTCCCCTTTTATCTTCGGGAATTTGGGCCTCAGGTTTCGCTTGCAAGACACCCAAAGATAGTGAGTGGCGTAAGGGCTCGCATTGAGCGCCCTCCCTAAAGGAATGCTCTGGGCCTTTCATTGTAACGTAAGGCTCGGCCTTTGGCCTCACTGCCACCTGGGGATAGTATAATATAACTGGCGTTCAGCCTCAGTTTACCTCCAGAACTTCGGTCCTCGGGATTCGCTTTTTTTAAAATTTATTTCCAAAGAAAAAGTAGATACAATGGTTTTTACATTTGTTTCGCCAAACAATTGTTTATTGGCGATCAAACAACTGCAACTGTTACTCGGAGATAACGAGCATCCGTGGGGGATCGGGCCTTAGGCCCTCGAGCTCGCATTGAGACCGCTATCCGAACGATTGCTTTATGCCTCTAATTCCATGCAATGTAAAGCTCGGTTTTCGGCCTCTCTTGCCTCACCGCTCAGAATTTTGGCCTCAGGTCTCGCTTGCAAAACACCTTAGGATAGTGAGTGTCCGTCGGGCTCGCCCTAGGGTCTTCGGACCTGGGGCTCGCTCTCTAAAAGGATACTTTGGGCATCTATTGATGATCAAGTTTATGAGGGTGTTTATTTAGATTCGAAGAGAGTTTGAACTGTTACACGTACAATCTATGGAAATGAAATCTTTTCAGTTTGTAGTATGGTTAAACATAAGAAATGTAAACCGTAATTTATGCGCGTTCGAAGTCGCGGGCAGAAGCTAGTATCCTAATAAACTTGTAACTACAATAATTCGAGAATAATCGTTTTACCTACAGTTGGACTCCTTTTTAAAGGACGGGCCCGATCAAGCTAAAAACCGCGATCAGTGGAAAAAGCCCAGCAGTGGGACACATCAGGCTCTATATAATAATAATAATAATAATCGTTTTACCAAAGTATCACATTACAAACTAATTTCTCAAATTATTCTAGGTAAGTATTTAATACAATTTTGTTTGGTGAAAGGGGGAATTTCGCGCAAATGGAAAGCCAATTTATGAAAGTGTGTTACATAAGTTTCTTTTCTCAAAAATGGCCCGCAAAGTGAATATAACTCGCTACATATTGGAAGGTAAAGTGTATAGTTTAAGGTCAGATCTAAATTAAAAAATAAAAAACATTGCAGGCCGCCTGGAATGTTATATATAAATTCCTTTATTTGTCGAGTACCAATTTTTTTTTAAAGTAGAAACTGGCATAGAAAAGACGGCACAGCTCGCATTCAGCCAATTCAACTCGTATTTTTCTGTTGCGTACACGACATTTTTGTATGTGTCTCAAATAGTTTGCGTTTTTTTGGTGGAAAAATACACTTGCGATTCTGTTTAAAAAAATAACGGCGGGAAATCGTAAATATTTTGACGTTAAGCAACGATATTTTAAGTTTATATAAATTTAGTATTTGCCCTGTTCATAGGTATGTATGTATGTTAGTATGGGACAAATCTTGCGAGTTAAATTTGACCCACTTCCTGGTGACCGATTGAGCTGAAATTTTCGGTAAATATAGTTTGGATGACAATTCAATATTATGGTACCATCGAGCTGATCTGATGATGGAGACAGAAGGTGGCCATGGGAATTCAGTACTTAACCAACGCAACCCCGTTGAGTTTGGGTCGTTAGAATCGTCTCAATGAGTAGTTGATGATGGTATGCAGAAAAGTACAGTCGGCAATAAAAGCTTGTACTTAAATGATTTTTTTGACAGAAACTTATTTATTCCCCCATTTTTGAGAAAAGCACTATATTAGCCTCAGCCGGAATGGCAATTGCAGGCTTCGTATTATAATTAAACGGACTCGCAAGCTCGTCCGTTTAAACAAATACTCAGCCTGCAATTGCCTCCTTCCCGGCCACGGCAATAATGTACAATAATAAATAAATATCACACCGTTAGCCTGCGAATGTCAAAAAACGTTTTGTATGGTCGTCGAGCCACCTTAATGCCTTTGAGTTTCAGAGATTTAATAACCTTGGTATTTGCCTAGCGGGAAACTTTCCAAGAACTTACTAAATTGAGACTAGCTCTGAGAGCTATAGATTTCGCGAATCTGTAATTTTGACGATTTTTTTTTATTTTGTATTTATTTATTTATCGTATGGCAAATCAGTATTTAGAACCTTGAGATCTTGGAAAGAAGGAAGGTTGCCAGGTTGTTGCACTTTTAGCACCACCATTCAAAAATCATCATAAATTGGGGGTTTAACACAATCGTATGAAGTCGTGGTTAGGTATAGCTTAGCAAGTAATTTCAACCTGGATATTATTCAAATGAATTTTAATAGAGCCAAAATAAACGATTTGAGATAACGACGATGATTTCACGATTTGATTTTGAGTGACATATGTGTATCTCTTTGTTAATTTTACACGAAAAAAATAAGGTAGGGGGACCAATATCATATTCATATGCAATGTTTTAAGTTTTTTCATTTGTCGTCTAAAACTTTATCAGATTTAATTTGATTTCGTTTTTCACCGCTGCCGCTTTTAATAGAGACGTCAGTCGCATATAACAAGCAACCCTCGGGCCATTTCTATTCAAATTTCTTTATTGTGCAGAACTACTCTCGTCACAAATAATATTTTAAGATAGCATTGGAACTTAAAACAAAGATCTGTCAAGGGTAAAAACAAAGTTACAACTTGTTTTGTTTTAGAAGACTCTTCTTACTAATAATAAATGTAACTTTGAATTTATTTGATGTTAATTGGAGGTGACAGATTGTTTTTTGAAACAGAGGATTAGAAATACGCAACGAGTATTATTTTCAGAATGTGAATTTCATACCTATATCAGAAAAATGCATAATTGAAGCCGTTAAATTCTATTCTATCTTGTCAGGGAGATCCTGTTTTGGCATTATGTTTTAATCTTAATGTGTTTAGAAGCCCTACATTACTGTCACTTGTATAAAATGTACTTACATCGATTAGATTTACTGAACATTTTGTGTACATGGATGTCAAAATAATAGCTACCTATATTACCTTTTTTCATCATTTTGTGAGGAGTGTCTATAAGGTACCAATACAATTAGGACACAATCATGAGAGCCGAAGACAGACATTCCTGCCGAGCGCTGAAAACGCCTCATGCATTTTCCCGGTGAACAGTGATGAGACCGTGTGGATTTAAATGGGGACCTGGACCGGTTACCCTGATTAGGGTTTTCCATAGGGTTATTTTAGAAGTTTTTTTTTAAAGGCCTATCCGTAACCTTATGTCAAGGGGACCGTACTAATAGAGTAACCCTGTTGATCTAGTTAACTTGGTTTCCCTCTAACCAAATTGAAAACCCTAAACAAAACCCTATTGAGGCAGGGTTGACACTATGGTTTCAACATCCGATATGCTTATCATAACAATAGGGTAACCCTATCATAAGGTAACCAAATTAATAGGATTAACAAATTTTTCCGGTCCTTGATTTAAATTCATATTTATGCCGTGAAATACTACGTTTGGGAATGGCAGGTTGCCTAAGTGATATCTTTGAAGTTGTTTTTTTTTGTATAGTCTTTAGCGTATTTGTTATATGGGTGTTAGATGCCTGAATTAAATGAATTATTATTATTATTTAATATGTACTTACTTTTCGATTTTACTAAACTTTGAAGTTATAAGACTATGAGACTTAAAATGATTATTCGTTTTTTAACGTTTGCTTATTATCCACTTAAGTAACAATGCTATGGTCAAGGGGCGGACACTCCGCGATTTACGTTCATCGCTACAAGTACATGCCGGTGCCCCAACGTTAGGGAACCAGCATGTACTTGTAGCGATGAACGTCGACGTCGTCGTCGACAACGTCAGAGGGCCATAAATCTTAATGTTATGGCTGAGAAAAAAGCGCCTTCTGTAAAGATCAAAGGAATATCCCTTTTGTGCTTGTTCTATTATTTTTTGCATAGTGTTGGTGTACCTACTTAGCATAATTATTATGTAATACGTGTTTATTATAACTGTTCCATAGGGGAATTAATGAATATTAAACTCTTTATCTAAATTGTATTCATGTTTAGTAAAAAAGTATCTCGTATTTCTGTACTTGACGTCAAAGATATCTGTACACTTTCGCATCTTATATGCCATTGCAGTATGGTGAAAAATGTGAACAATTATTTGAGCTGTACCTAACAAACAACATAATCTACATGTTTTAAAGACGAGAAAGAAAGCAATAGAACACACTGGTACGCATAACAAACTACAAATTGTACTGTTTCCACATGAATAACTATAAATATCTTCGTTTTCTCCGTTGCAAATAAAATGTATTGTATTTTTAATAGTTCCGAGGTGCACTGTACCGCAGAGATCAAGTCTTTAAATTCGCCGTCCGTCCCCGCTGTGTTCACCCGGTCACGACTCTTTCAGTGAGTGCAAAGTTTTCACCTTTAATTTATATGAAAATTTCTTTGATATAAGTTGGACACATTATTCATTTGCGGGCATGGGCTCACGTCATTTACATGGAGAACAACATAATTCATTAATAATTACAAGAAAATGATGTCAAGTAAATATTTAAATTTAGTGGGAGTTTATTGTCACATGCATTATTCAGGAACTTGGCGGTAGCTAGTATTGAGATTGGGTAGGAAATAAAGCTCGCGCGCTTCCTTCGAAAAAATTGAGTTAAAATAATTTAATTTTATAACGTGATGCTTTATTAAAGGATCTTACAAAATCTTCACGGAAATAATTATACAGATTCATTTAAGGCGCCGTGGGTTCAGCGAAGTCAAGCGAACAGTGTTTTTGAAACAATATAATGCGTCTGTTTATAATAACATGGTTTTAAAAAAATACGAATAGTAATCTTGAGGTTTTTCTGCAGGGAAATCAGTGTTTAGAAACATGATTAAGCAATTTTCGCTCTATAGAAAAAAAACACGAATTTATAGGTCTAAAAGGGTCTGAAATACACTTAAAATATTTGTTACAAATTATGCACAAAAGCTAAAAATATTAAAATGGCTTTCAAATTTCGGCAATATCATGTTTGAGAGCAATCAGTGATTACATTTTTATTTATTTGAACGGCCAGAAAATTAAAATTAAAAAACTTGATATCCGCGCTTCCGAGCACGCACTTCCATCTCGCTCACGCTTATGCTTAATGAGAGGGAGAGAAGACCATGAACCTACGGCGCCTTAAACGAGGCATTCAGTTATGAAATTCAATTATACAATTATTAAATGATTATAATTATGATTATTTTTTTACGATTTATTATTTATTTATCATAGGTATTGTTTATTATAATTATAATGGCATTATAATAATAGCTAATTAATAATGTTTTTTGTGATATCTGATATTTTGTTGGATGTTGTCTCTAGTTTTAGTTGTGATGATATATCCGTTACACAGAAAAAGTAAGTAACCCGCGGCCCGTTCTGACTGCGTTTGAAGTTCCTTGACTCTTTACTGGAAGGTCGCCATGTGATAATTTAGATATTTGATGGTGGGACTTGGGCAGCGCGGTGACGAGGAACGAAGTAATACACCAGTATAGGTTTAAGTAAAGAACAAGAGACATTTTATTCAACTGTGTAGCCTATTTTATACATACAAGTTATCGCTGATACAAGCAATATGAGTTTATGGAGCAGTAAACTATTGTGTTACTGCTAAACACTAAATGCGGCCAATTGCCATACTACATTATAAAGTATTTCCAACATAATAACATGTATTTATAATAAATAAATAAGTAAAATAAAATGACTGGACTAAATAGTTTGCTCGTTAGAGAGAGAAAACCAAGAATCGTGACGGCGCGATCCCCGAGGGACATAGTGAATGTCAATAGTTTCATATGAAGGTGCGTTTTGCGACAACGGGACCGAATATACGCCAGGGACAAGACAGAATATACCAAAGGGACAGAATTTACAGCCCTGAAGTGATAATCGGGAGTTCAATTCAAATTAAATTGTTGGCCCTAGATTAATAATCACACTTAACATGCGTACCATTTATATACAAATATGCTTAACACTAGAAAATGTTTTAAATTCGTTATATTAATAATAGTTCTGTTAAGAGACCTCGTACTACTTACTCCAGATCGCTGCAAGTATATTAACGATCTTACCTAATAACCCAGTAGTAAATTTACAGAAACAAAACTGAAATAGGAAGAACGACAGTTAACTTCCAGTTGAAATTAATGAAGATTACAAAATTCACGGCCATTGAGTTCCGCGCTTCGGGAAACCTTTGACTCTAAGTCGCTTGTTAGACTAAATTGAGAGAAATAATAGGACTCATTTGTTTGGTTTAAAGGTTTAAATTTTACCCTTTGGATATAATTCTTAACATTCAACCATTTAGTCTTTTAATTAATTTAATCCTTTATAGAAAAGTAAATTTAACTTAATTTGAAGACAAACTCCAAAACGAGAACTATGTCAATTGGAGATACCTATTACATGCAACAATAAAAAACTTACTTTCTCCCTTTCTGGTCGGTGTAGACGATATGATTCCTCACAGCAGGGGTTTGGCGTGAGCGGCCGAGCGATTGCGTCTCCATACTCTAGCGGTGGATGCTGTCAGCGATAGATCTCCGGGGCACTCTTGCACCGCCCCGGCCGCCGCCGCACTTCCAAACTGTCCGCAAGAGCTCCCCAGTTACTGACCGCCCGCCTAGAATTATTCGGCCGCCTGCCTGTTCTGTGCCTGCCCGTTTAACAACTTCAGATGGCCAGCTTGTTAGAGCGCACTGTTACCAGACATTGTATACTCAGTTCCAAGGAGTTGTGAAACTTTTACCCGCTTTGTTGAATTTGTTTGTTAATGCTGTCCTGTTAGTTAACTCGACTTCAGAAATTCAAAGTACCTAGTAGCTATGCTGATGAAATGTTCATAATGATCTAGACAGGCTGTTCTGTCTTTAATAAAAAACGTATGTAGATCATTTTGACCACTTCGACTCTTGATGCTGACTCAATGATATTTCGATGTTTTTGTTTCGTGACAATGCGATTTAAGTACTTATTGCCGTTGTTTTTATAAATATTTTTCGCTATCTAGTGCCGGTATCTATTCAGCTCGGAAAATCCGTTTAAAATAGCGTACTTATTCCGCCTCATGGCGGCGAAGCATGCAGCAGGATAATTTATGCTGTTATCTTTCGTACATGAATAGTGCTATGGCTAAGTCTCGAATATAATAAATTCCTGGAATAGGTCGTTAGAATAATGCTTGCAATATCTGTTTCGACGAGTTTCTCTTGTTTTATTTGTATTGTCTTCTTTACGCTACGAGAAAATTTACAAAAGCAATCTAATATTATTTGATCATAGCATGATACAAGAAGCAGATATGCACAAGCGGGTGATTATTTCGTATATTTTTAACTTTTTAAATACTCTGTAACTACTGTATTTTCTCTGCCATTTTTCTCTGTAGGGATTGAACTCTTTTTGTCAAATTAGGACCAATAGCAAAATATATCATAGCATATATTTGAATGATACTATTCTGAAATTTATTTCATCGTTACTGCATTATATTGATGAGAAATAAAATAATACGTCTTAAACACGTAACACGTAACGAGTTACGGCACATACGAGTTACATACAATACATCGTTGACATATGTAATAGCACAGGTTCAGTTTAGCGAAAGCTTGTCAATATACCAGGTAAAGTAAGCCATATACTCTGTATATTTACTGAATGAACACCGAACTTGGGACAGGAAAAGTACTCGTGTACCGCGAAGTACATAAGACTGTTTACATAAGAACATATTTACCTTCAGCGAGTAGGCGGAGCTTGGATTGAGGCGGGCTTATTTGCCATCGACAAGGAGGTGGAGTGAAAGTCGTTGTTTATCGATGGCCACGATTTATATGAAACCTTACGCTGATATAACACTTTTCTTCTCATATTTATAAGTGTAGGTATCTAGTGTTCTTATATGTTACTTTAAACGGTAATTGATTTTATTGTGTAGAAAACAAGTGAACGCTAATCCAAGAAATTGAATTAAGATATTAAGGATTTTTTAAGAAGTTTGAATTATTGTGTAAATGTTGGAAAGTTTATCATTTCAGAAATACTTGTCAGAGATATAAATGGTGAACAAGTCGGAATGTGAGGAAGCGGGCGGAATGCGCGCCGCGCCGCCCGCCGCCGGCGCCGGGCCGGGAACGCTTAGCAATGGACTAACTACACACCGTTTCCCTTCCACTAACGACTTTCCACTTTATTACAATTTAAATGTATTCAATTATTTAAATTAAAATAGGTAACTTTTACACAAAATCAGTTTTAGATCGAAGTATGAATAATTCACGGTAAAAAGATCTGTCACGATTTCCAAATATTACTTTTAATAATATACTCGTATTGGTTTCTTTTTTTAATAATAATAGGTAGGTAAAATAATGTCATTCAAAACCACTGCAGTGAGTCCTCAAAATATACTTTAAATAACTGTCTGCAATATATGAATAAATAAATGCAAACTTTCTTGCAATACGAAACGCAATAAAGCAAAAAAACTTTGGATTTTAGTTGTTTCAAACAATAAGCGATTCTCACTTTTTATAGAGACTAAAGAATTAATTTGGAATAACATTAATAGTTAAGAGCGTTAATTATCGTCGGAAATGTATTTACTTATGGTAATTTTTAAGTACTACAACTGATGATCAGCCTTCGAATATGTTCTCGCAACCGGCTACAGGGCCCGCTACGTAATAAGTTATGAAAGGGACTCAGCGCGTTAGACAGGACTCGTGCAGCCGCCTGCCAGGCTCGCGGCCAACTGAACTCCGAACCCTTCGCACCATCGTATCCTGCGGATTCACCAAAACACAAACGAATAACGACCTTACCCCTTCAATAATTACGTCCTATTTAACAGCACACGCGTGTCATCAAAGCCTTCACCGGCAATCAAGTAATAAATTGAAAGATGTGCCAAGAAAATCTAATTCTTCCTCTGAGAACGTAATGATTGTCCTTAGTACTGACGATGACACGGATCCCGCGAAATTCATCTAGGAGGTCCTCGAATCAAGAGGCTCTATGTATAGGAGCAAAGGACTCATTTTTGGGAGATGTTGTGCGAGAGAGGCGGTCGTAAGGCTCAAGGGGTGGCGCGATGACACGCGCATGCGTCTATCTTTTTTAACATTTTGCGAACTGTGAAGTTGTACGGGACATCGTATAGTTTTGGCACCACAATTATCCCAAGTAAGGCTTCCCAAAGACACAAAATCAACAGTGTGTTCATTATACTTTGTTTCCGAGGTCATACCGCTTGTAAAATAATAAACTCAAAGTTTTGCCAACTTTTATTGCTTTCTCTTACTTTTACGACTTTTTCAGACACTAAACTTTTAATCGTAACTTTGTACACTCAAATTAATACTAGATTTTCTTATATTATAAACACTAAAAACTGAACAATTTTAAAAATAAAAGTTTCCTCTCTCATACGCTGCATGCAAGAGTAAATAACTCTTTCAGGTTGTCTTCTTTGAAATACTTGGTACCCTTGGTTCCTTGTATAAGAAACTTTTTATTTTTCTTAGCGTCGTATCGATAAGTGGGTAATATTGATATTAATATGCACGCGCGTGAAGCGGCCGGCGGAGCACCGGCGGCGGCGGCGGCGGGCGCTGTAACTCTCAATATGAGCTTTGTTACCGCTCTGTGCCGCCATTTCTTGTGTCACTGCATTGAATATATCGGGCGCCTTCCTTTGTGCACGGAATATTGCTCGTCTTTTGTCGGAATGAACGTTACCTCCCCGCGAGTTGTTTCAGCGAAGAATTTCGCGATTGCAAAGTAATATTTCCCCTTAAGAATTTCGATGTGTTTCTTTCATGTCGGAGATGACTTTACTTCGGATTATATTGTATCGGGGAATATTATTCGGAGTTCGGTTTCTACATCGATGGTTCTTTTGTAGTCGTTTGGATGACAAAATTTCGCTGTTAAGAATTCTTTCATAAAGTTATGGATCCATCCCATCTGAGGTTTCAGGTTAGTTAATAATAATACTTTTGTGTTAAAGACAAAATGAACAAATGATATAAATGTGTGGAGATTCCTTTTTACTCGTAATTGCATTGAGTTTGCCGCTTCAAGTCCAATAGTCTTCTGGCCACCAATTAGAGGTGGATTAGCAGCGGGAGGCTAGGAACGCTACCTGTAATACACTCTTGGGATTGTTTGTTAACATTTCATATTAAACCTCACTAACAGCATAATAAAATGTGTACAACGGTGTGGGAAGATTTCGTAAAGTTATATTGGAGGAGAAATCAAATACCTAATATATAGAGTTCCTAACTACTACATTAAAATAAAATTTCTTAAATAGTTTCATTAATTATACGTCAGTAGCGATATGTTTACTAGTGTGGGTCGTTTTAGTATGGGGTTTTTTTATTTTGTCCAGTTTTTTCTTATAAGTAGTGTTAAAAAGTTGACCCACCCATATAGCTTAAAAGTTTTGAAAAAAGGAGTTTTGTAAGTTCTTTCCATCTACCCGCGCAATGACTTAGAAACTTTGAAAAAATCTGATTTTCACTAAAATCTTACAAGATTTTTTTAATTAACTGTACCATTAAAAATAGGTTTATTAGTATATAAAATGCAAGTTTTATGTTATAAGATGTGTATTTAATTAAAATAACATACTAAACATTACTTATGAAATTGCCATTTGCCGTTCAAAAAGCGTTTAAATCCTTCTTGATTTCGAAATTTGGCACGATTTTTCGGCTTTGAATTTTTGCCTTTATCATACCTTCCCTGGCGGTTTTGCTGCATCACTGTAAAGAGGCTTCAGTAACTGTCTTCACCGCCCGCTCCACAGCTTGTGTATCTGTATGGCATGGCAACTTACAGTTGACGTTGATTGTATCGCTAAATTAACGTGTTTAATTTACTTTCTTTTCAGTAACATATGTGTTAAATAGATATGTATTAAATATCGCTTTTAAAAAGAAACAAATACAATCTACATTATAAATTACAAATAGATACTTGCCAAACTATTAAATTAGATGGTGAGACGCGCTTATTTACTATAACTATTGTAAATTAACTTAATTTGCTTCATAATACGTTTACATTTTGTGTGGATTATCACTCATGCTATCGAAAATGTTGACGGGCAGTTGATTGAGAATGTTTGGTACTTAATGATTATTCCCATTATTCCCAAATACATCAAACAAGATTAATCTTTCTAATACCAAAATCAAGTAAAAACACGAAATGTAACTATTTCGCACACCGAACTCTTGCATCTTGCAAAGCGCTTGCAACAGATGCAACCATAGACTATTCCTTAACAACCCAGTCCCGAGACAAAGGCGCCGCAAAGAAAATCCCAGCATAATGGCGCGGAATGGAATACTCTTAATTATAATACCATAACCGTCGAGAGAGAACGCTATAAGCATAAAATTTGTCTCGCTGCGTAAATATGAATTCGCACTACATGCCCGTAACAATGTGATAAAAACGCGTTGTATGCGCCGCGCGTCCCGCTACATTTCAAAAGAGTGAACTGTAGGTACTACCGCTGCGCAGTTTGCGCAGCTTGCCGGCATACTAACTAATTATTATGATTGGACAGGATAGGGTTTGACGTAACCAAATAGATCTTAGCTTATTTGAAAAGTAAGAGAACTTGAATGCCTAGCTACCAGGATGTTAATAATTGTAGTTCATGAATTAAGTTTATGTTTTTCAGTCAGATGTAAGTATACTTATACCCTACCTCAATTGTATATTTGCGCATTGTCGCTTTAAATATACTTCTGAGTCGAAGCTATTCGTGAAAGTATGCATTAAATGCATATTCAATACAATTAATTTTACTCTTCACGTTTTTCCATTGAACCGTCTGTCAACCCAACAGTCAAAGTGCACGTTTTATGCATCATTAATAAGTGTTGACCATGAATTTCCTAGCAGTACTATTATATATATATATATATATATATATATATATATATATATATATATATATATATATATATACAGTTATCGTACCAAAAACCGACTAAGCTATTAGTTTTTTTAACACAGTAGGAATTATTTGACAGCGTCCTAGATTTGAGTAAAACTGCTCTGTGCTATTTAAAATTGACTCTGTGAGATAATCGAATCCGAAAGGTTAAAATACCTTTCAACAACGCTGCACATACCTACTTATACCTTATTCCATGTAACGGAGTAATTCGTCTACGTTTCTTTCTTCGTTTAACTAGAATATCTACGGGAAACATTGTACTAGTTAACTTATTTTGATTATTAAGTTCTTTTCAAGCACAATATATATGACATTATAATATTAATGTTTTGGCATTTTAAAATAGTTTTCGTTGAAATCGAATTAGACAAAGAAAACACTTACAACTTCTAATCTGTCTGTCTATATCGTAATCTGACACATAGGTACTTCCTAACAAATTAATCAGGCATACACGAAAGCGAGCCCGCTCAATCACATTGTAATACAAAACGTATACGTCTGATAGAGTCCCAGAACCTTTGCTAGCGGTTCCTGGGCGCCGTGTGTCGCGGCCGCGATGCCGCCTGCTAATTAACGCTGGATTACCGCGGCCCGCGCCCACGCGCGCGCAAACCGAACACTAAGCCGATAATACCACTATACTTTTCATTTGTCTTCCAATTGGACTTACCGACGTATTCGACAAAGTTTGTTTGAAATTGTAGTTGCAGCTGATTCGGATGCTTACCGCAAAATAGTTACCTCATCAATTGAAATAATGAAATAACGTTGACAGTTACAAAAAACTGTAAGGTATCCGTCCAGAATGAAATAATTTAAGTAACAGTAAACAAATCGGGCAGAAAACTTGTAGGTACCAATCGTGGTAAAAGTAGAAGGACGTAAATATAGGGTTAATTCCGTGGACACAGTGTAGCTAGTTGTGTATTCTCCGGGCGCTCCGGCCGGCTGCAGCTCACCGCAAATAACAGAAAGAGCAAGTCCTCAGGGCATCGCTTTAGCTTTTCAATTTCCCTTTCGGAATTATTCGTGATAATCGAATGCCTCGGCCGGGCTCTCGGGGCACAATCGCGATGATTCATTCATGAGACTAATGTTCTACCCAATGAGAAACTAGGTGTCATTCCAATATCGTTGATAGTTTGATCGTCCGATGTTAAAGCGCGACATAATGCAGGTATAGAAAAATCACTTCAGAAAAACCGTAATTAGTGTGTTGATTATTGCAAGGTAACTAAGGCGAACTAAAGTAAAAAATGACATCCGCTATACATATATGAAGCTGTATTGTATTGTTGAGTAGTCAATGATGTCTCGAAGGTGAGGGGAGCTGTGCGCGGTGCAGCAACGGTGCAAATGAGGAGGCGCGAGGTATTGTCGCTCCATTAATGAGCGGGCTGGCAGGACAGCGCGCGGAAGAGGAAAATTAAACTGCTGAGCCCCGGGCTTGTTCATTACGCCACGCTACCCCACTGCAATGTTTGTGAATTCAGCGTTAAAATATCACTACTGAAAACACTGCTCACTTGCCCACCCAAACATTCGAAATTAGAAGCGTCCGAAAACAAAGCCAACAACAATCTAGTTTTGTCTCTATTTTTTCTTTCCCAGCGGAAGGTACGATGTTTTCAGCCGAGTTGTAAGTTGTCCGAGCTTGTTTTCCATTTATTCCTCATTCAGAACGCTGCTAGAAATATATTAAAGCTAGAGTCCGTGGGGCATTGCTTTAAGATTTCAATTTCCTTTCCGGAATTACTTGTTCTCTAATCGAACATGCGTCGGGGGACGGGGCCTGGGGAAGCGTCACAACCGCAAATTACTCCGCCACGCCGCGTGCCGTGTTTAAAATGTATTATTGAGATACGTTCTTATTGTTCACAGAGTTAAATAATGTGTAATGGATTTTAATTATTCATTTGTACTTGTTCTGCACAAATGGTAGATAAAATGGTTTGATATATTTTCATTTGCTGACAATGCTGTTTATTTGTAAGTGAAGTCTTGTAATTTAAGTTTTAATTTGATATATATATGAAATGAACTTTTCCAACAGTTTTTTTATTTTTTCTAGGTTTAACTGTAATTTTGACATAACTAAAGATTTTTTGTGTTAGTTCTAATTGGTATAGTTCCACGGTATGTTTTTATGCGTGGCGTAAACCAGTAAGTTATATCAGAGAGGGCAGAGGCGTGCGACAGGCGGCTGCTGATTGTAAAGCGCTCACAGACGGAGCCTATTCGATTTCACGGCTCGCCGCGCCAGATATTTATTGTCATCGGTGCAGTTGTACGACACGCCGCCTACTGAACCGCTCTGAAAAATCTCTATTCACAAAATCAGATGAAAACAATACGATCGTTCCATCCGAAATTTTATTCGAAAAAGGTTTCAGCTTGCATTCCACATAAACGTGTCGGCAGCTCGGCATTAACAATCGCTCCTTGAATGTGTTTGCAAGCACACGACACCTTGTCTCGTTAGTAAAAAGTGATGGTACTAGACGATTTATCACTGCATACGACACGGAAGGCTCTGCGGAGTCGAGCTTCCTTTCCAACGCCCGTCAGTGGTGAGAACTGAAATGAAAACAAACGTGTGAATTTATAGCAGGCTATAATAACGTCGGTGAAGCAACTCCCTTAGAGACAGAGCTAGTTACCCGCAATGTTGTGACATCCTTCGTGATTTAAGCAAGATACGCCATCTGTGAGACTGTGGAGTGTGCCGACGGAGCCGTCACGCGCGTGATATGCTCTGCCCGCTTAGCGGCACTAATCATTAACACCGCACCGGTCGGGCGTGCTCGGGAAGGGTATAGCTGAAGTCACATCCAACGAAAGCGTAAATCGTATCGCGGTGGGCACTTAAGTCAATAATGGTGGCGATGGTTAACTGGTACGGTGCCAAGTTGGCGGGTATCGTTTTAATTCAATTGTCTCGCGGCTAATGCACTCGGTTGAGCAATCTTAACCCTGTCCGGGATTATTACGGTGTCCTGTTCTCCACTCTGTTAGTGGAACGTATCTCATGTTGTTAGATTAGTTACTCTGCTTGTATTTTAGTCCAATAGTCCAGTAGTATAAGCTACAGTACAATGCAGTTTGTTGTTACAGTACATTGTGGCTTACATAACAATAAAACATTCGATAAATAACTATTTTTTTTCAAAATATTACCGCTAGAAAGTTATACTTCAATGACGTTGATGTTTTCGTTATTATGACTATTTTGAATAACGACAAAATTTATATTTAGTATTCTGGAATGCGCCTAGCACCGCAAAAATATCGCCGCATACGAGAGGTTGTTCAGTAAAGTAATCGGTTTCATGAATCCAAGCCGTCCATGTAAAAATCACGTAAAATTTTATTTCATGGATCCCAGTTTCGACTTCGAAAACACCTTCAGTGGAATCAACATCGTATGTTTTAGCACTGTGTTGAAAAGAATTCTGCCACTTTTGAAATATTTAATACAGCTCGTAAAAATGCGAAACGCAAAATAGAGTACACACGAAAATAGAGGGCATAGCCAGATGCTATAGTTCAATCAAATGCACACGTCGGCGGCTCACGAGCGAAGAAGCCTATCACCGCAACGTCGAAAAACAATGAAATAGCAAACGTGAGTTCGACTGCCGATTCGGACGACCAAACTGTGTGTTTAGCGTGAACAAACCGCCAGTTGCAGTGCGTGGCGCGGCATACGTGCCACGTCTCTCCGCTGTTGACACGCCCCGAGGAATCTGTTTACGTGATTACCGGTTTGCTTAGGTTAATCATTGCCTTTATTAGCGCCTAGCCTGGCATATACGGCAAGGCAAACCGCTTTAATCGCGCATGGTGATTTTCGGCCGTCAGTAGCGTAATTTCAGAAAGTAGTCAACAACATATCGTGTATTCGCTTGTGACCACCACTTTTTATGAATGTTAGTCAGTTTTGTTATGAGTTCCACTGATGGAACTAGTCAGGATTTTAATTAAGTTTCGTTTAATTACTTGATTCATTTGCCGCTTCCCTAACTTTCTTTTATCCTTCGTTCGAAAATGTGGTGTGCGAAAATAGTCATACATAGATAATGGAAACATTCTAATACTTGACTCATATTATAAGCATTGCGATTGCAATACTAACCATTTTACACAGAGAACGCATTTAAAATGAGGCAATTGTATATATTACAAGTTCATTGCAGTCATTTGTGTTAGATTTAGTATGCCGTAAAATAGATAGCCGTCATAAAACTCTTACACCGTGATTAAAATAATCGTTTCAAAAACAGTTGTGCGGCACCCGCTGATTCGAGTTTCTCTGATCTGATTAAGTTACTTGGAAATTCCATTCCGACAAAGTTTTCTTTTGTAAACTATTAAGTATAAAGCTCTATTCCTCACTCAACATGGAAGATTTTTATTAAGTACTTAAATGCTCAGTTTTGATGACAAACTAATTTGTAATAAAGTATTATATACACTTGAATTCAGCAGTAGTAACAAGAGTAAAGGAACAGACCGCTAAATTCAGTGCTGAAATCTAAAAACGGAAACCTTACGCGTCCTTGCCTCCGTTGAAAATAAATTATTTTAATATTACAGCGGGCGCGAAATAATGTTGTTGGCTGTTTTCCGGCAAGATTACGAACTAATTACATTACAAAACAAGCTCTTTGCTGGTAAATTATGCATGCACTCTCGGATCATTACCGCCCGCCGGTTGGCTTCTGGCCTGCTCAAATCTTATAACCTCGCCACTACAAAAAACAAAACACTGCCCAATCTAAAACAGATTAGATTGTATGATATTGCTCCATTAGACCGGCTCTCACGCCCAAATTAAAGGATAAACGGAAGCTTCGTTTATTATTCTACTGTGATACGGGGACGGTACCTATTTGATACTTTTGTCGTTCAAGCGTATTTAGATGTAGCTTTTCAATTTATTTTTGTACAATTACTGATGCTAAATTAAGCAACTATGATAACTACTTAAAATTTATGAAAAAAAACAGGTTAAGTACTTAATTCTTGGTTGTATTTTAACCATTCTTAGGACTATTTATTTATTTTCCATCATTAGATTTATCACAATCAATATACCTACTTACAGGAAAAATACAAATCCTTAGTTACAAAACATTAGATTAATATTTTAATGCTTGTCACCCCACAACTGCGTTTTTTTTTATTAATAAAAGGGAAAAATCACAATACAAAATAAATAGACGCGTACAGAAACCTGTTTAATTTTTATTTGGTTGCACCGCTCAGAACAATAATACTATCATAATCCTTAATACTCGTACTTATAGATAACTAAGAGCTTCTGCCCGCGACTCCTTCCGCGTGGAACTCGTTTATATCGTAGCTCCATACAAAGTTTTACCCCCCCATTTCCGGGATAAAAACGATCCTATGTCACTCTCCATCCCTTCAACTATCTCCACTTAAAAAATCACGTTAATTCGGCCTGTTGCCTCAGTTTGGGTTGCACAGGGCGGTTCCACAACACTTCGAAAGCTCAAAAACCGCGAGCCATCCGGTTGCCTCCAATGGGCACCATTTTTTCAATACAATATTCACCACGTTTGGGTGCGTAAAATAAATTAAAACATTTGAAAACAATGCATTTTATTAATTTAAGACATCAATTTACTGCTTACGACCTAGTTTTAGTTTTATTTTTCAAAACGTCCGGGTTTGATTCCCAAGCTAAGTACAGGCTATTTGTAAATATTTGAATGCAGTTTTTCTTGTTATTAAAATGGATTACATGGTTCCTAAGAACAGATCTTCGTTTGTGTTATAGTTTCAGCCTTTCCCATACAGACCCATCTATATGAACCACCCTGTATATGTATTAATAAATTAATCACAAACAAAGCGAAAAAATTAACATAAGTTTTTAAATGGCATAGACTAAACATTAAAATAATTTTTTGATTTAAATTGCATTGAGGAAGAAAATGTACTAAATAAATAAATCAATCAATCAAAAGTTACTAACGGAATGAAATTTCATACAAATAGTGACTAAGCTGTCAGATATTATTGGAAGTCCTACACAGATAATACTCAAATTCGTAACACATATTGATCGGGATTTGAGTATTTTCTGTAGTAACCATTTGCTATCGGAAAGCAATTCATGTGGTGAAATGGAAAGAAAATTGGGAACTGTGCACGTATATGTAGCATGGCAAAATATTACATTGAAGTCAGTTTAATTTGATATTATCTATAGTATATTACAGCAACCTTACTGGAATTCGCTCATGGCACGTACTAAAACGTTTTATAACCAACAGCACGGCTATCACGCGACGGCGCGCGAGCTCTCTCGATTTTTCTCGCACTATGCGTCTCTCTCTTATAAGAACACTTAGACCAAGAGGTGTAGTGCGAGAAAAATCGAGAGTATGTCGAGGCCGTCCCATGATAGACGTGCAGAAATAGTCGGTAGTAATGAACTCGTACACTAATGCGATTGGAAATTGAAGCTATCAGGTATCATCATCGCAATTTGCAGTCCAGTATCGATAACCCAGTGCTCGACTTAGGAACTGATGACTCCAGATGATCTTAGTCGCCAGAAAAATCGTAAAAGTTACCCTTATTCATTTACATCTATGCTACTTTTAAGTTACTAAATAGATACTGGGTGGGGATAGAAGGACGACTCGAGGGGAACTTTTTTGACTAGGGTTAAGCTGGTCTTAAGTTTACTGTTATTATTTTATTTTATTGGCATAAATACTACTAAATGTCTTAAATTTCTGGCTGCTATACAAAAAATAAGGAATTGGATGGAAACCAAATAAAGAGTAAATTGGTGTATAGAATTTCATCGTAAGAGTATTTTTAAATACCTTTCAATACTTAACACATTCAGGGCCAAGAATCACTACGCGCTATGCTCGTAGCCGATCCCGTGGTTCTCCTCGTATTGTAGCAGAAAGCGACTACGGCGTAGGCGCCCGCTAGGCGGATTTCCGGCAGTGAAAGTGTTTAAATACCAGGCCATGAAATCATTTAAGGCCTCCACCCACCGGACGCGTGTGCCGCGCGTGTGCCGCGCGTGTGCTGCGCGTGTCGGGCGTGTATGAAGCGGTATATTCACACCGGAAGCGGGCGGCGTATAGCAACGCGTGTGCAGCGCGGCTGCTGCGCGTATGCCGCGCGGATGCTGAGCGTGTGCTGCGCGTGTGGCGCGCGTCATATCTATCTGACTACCAACACATTTAATATGTATCTTACTATCTCCATCACGCTGCCGCGCGTGTGACGCGCGTGTGCAGCGCGGCTGCTGCGCGTGTGCTGCGCGTGTGCTGCGCGTGTGCTGCGCGTGTGCTGCGCGTGTGCTGCGCGTGTGCTGCGCGTGTGCTGCGCGTGTGCTGCGCGTGTGCTGCGCGTGTGCTGCGCATGTGCTGCGCGTGTGCTGCGCGTGTGCTGCGCGTGTGCTGCGCGTGTGCTGCGCGTGTGCTGCGCGTGTGCTGCGCGTGTGCCGCGCGGGCCCGCGCGTCATGTCTCTCTCACTGCCAACACATTTAATATGTATCTTACTATCTCTATCATACTTAACAGCGCGGGCCCGCGCGGGCCCGCGCAGCACACGCGACGCGCGCGACACGCGGCCGCGCTGCCGAGTTGTTTCTTTAGCGCCGCGCGGGCATGCGCGGGCCCGCCTTCGAAACGCGTTCGATGTGTGTTTGAAGTGTAGTTTCAATGCTTTACAACTTGCGCGTGTGCCGCGGCGGCACACGCGCCGCGCACGACACGCGTCCGGTGGGTGGAGGCCTTTAACCAACCAGAAAAATTCCCATAAATGGCACAATATTTGAGCGGAATTCCAAGCCTCGGCCAGGATTTCTTTCAAATTTAAGGCTCGCCTCGATCCCCGAGCAAGGTGTGCGAGCATTTTTAAAGATATCTTATTACTTAACCTCGCTTTCGTTGATCTGTGGCTCTATGACTGGCTATCGAGCCATTTCAAATTAAAAGGTTTATCGAATTCCAATATTATACGCAATATTGCTTGCTGACAAAGTTCGGAGAATTATATTTAAGATCCTGCTTCGGGTCACGTGTCCGTCTTATGAATTTTCAATCTGTCGAATCCACAGATAATGGTCGAATCTTACGGTCACGTGACGTCTTGCGGTCACGTGACCTGTTGCGAGTTTAGCAATTATTTTTTTTATTTTTTTTCCCATCACAAAAGTGCACCGCGCCGCTAAAGAAGTTTTCACTTCAAAAACAAACTGCATTCAAAGATTTTCAAAAACCCTCATTCACAGCCGGGAATCGAACCTGGTGGAATCTGTAACAAAACTGAGTTCGTTTTTTTCTCCTCATGCCGGTTAGTATTGGGAGATGTGACGTCTGAAACTAGACGAAATAGTTAAATTAATTTTAATGATTTGCACCAATCTTTTAAAAACCGTCATAAAATCATTTCCATACTGTCATTTCCATCGTGGGTACCTGATAGGTACTTTTTGTACGGGGAGATCTTTTTCCGTAAGTACGGAACGCCAAAATATGTGGCAAACGGTGTAAAAAGTTTTGAAAATCGGTACGATTGATCTTTAGGCCAAACGAATCAATGTGACCCGTAGCCCGAAAAAAAATGAAAAAGGAGAGGAGTTGTGTCAACATCTTTTTTTATATGGAAAAAAAAAATATTTTGTTCTGAAACCTATCGTGTGTGGTACCTAATGAAAGGGCTTACTAAGCCGATTCTAAAAATATATCACATTATTACATTTCAGCTTTTCCCCACAATTGTCCAGCTTGATACCCCGGCCCCGTCCGTTTCGCGTGCTGCATTAGAGCACTTTTAGTTGGAGGAATAGACGTCCAGGACGTTGAAATAAAAACGATATTAATATTATTGAAAACTCCTCTCGCATTAGTATTTATCATCCTCAGTGTCTAAAATTGAACTTTTTATACATGTTTCAACTGATTGTGATTTTATAACATTTTGTAATTTTTAAAAATTATAAAAAAATACTCAATGAAATTATTTTCTAAATTGCTTTTTTGAGGTTATATATGAGGATATCACGTATCATTTGTGGTATATTGTATTTAAAAAAATAAGGCGTCGCGTCTGGAGGAGCCCAAACTTGGTATGTTTCGAAAATGTTTTTTGTTTTAATTTAACAAAAATGGCTGAAATGTAATGATGTGATATATTTTGAGAATGGGCTTAGTAAGCCCTTTTATTAGGTTTACACACGATAGGTTTAAGAACAAAATATATATTTTTTTCATACAAAAAAAAGATGAGGACATAACTCCTCTTCTTTTTCGTTTTTATTTTCGGGTTACGGGTCAAATTGATTCGTTTGGCCTAAAGATCAATCGTACCGATTTACAAAACTTTTACACCATTTGCCACATGTTATTAGAATTACGGGGTGTACCGCTAGCACTATTCGGTATTTTTACCCGTAGAAACAGGGTTCTTGAGCAACAATTGTACCTTAAATTCAGCATTATTATTGTGGACAAAGTTCGATTTCCTGCCGTGTATGAGGTTTTTTTTTAAATCTGATCAATGAATGCAGTTTCAGATTTTCCCTCAATGCCCCGTCTGAATACATCCTGTATTTATGGCACACCAGGCGTTCAACCTGACCAAGAAGGATACCCACGTTTTTTGGTAAAAGGTTTTATAATTGAATAGCTCAACCGCAGCGTTAATCATCAGTATTGGCACCAACATTCAAAGAATTATTTTAGTTTAACATTAAAAAGACCGGCCAAGTGCGTGTCGGGTCACGCGCACTGTAGGAAACCGTAGGTACCTGTCTGTCTTTGTTAAGTACATTAACAAGTGCGCGCCAACTAAATGGTGCGGTTGCGTCGGCCTGTCTAAGTACATTTTAAGTTGGTCGACTATTTCTCTTATAAGTTAAGCGTACTTAGCCGTGATAGTTTTCTTTAAGACTGTCTTATGTAAGACTGCCACAAGCTTTTTCACATCCCAGAAGATGTTTTTTTTGGGTTATAATGTTATAAATATTCCACTATTTTGTCGGAATGATTGATTGACCCATGCCGAATCACAGTTTTCTAGTAGCCGCAGACGGACAGACGGACATGGCGATCGATAAGGGTTACTTGTTGACTACGGAACCCTAAAAAGCTGCCAACTATAATGGTAGTAGGTAGTTGTGTACCAACCCAAAGTTTTAAATTAAATTATTGATTCTTTCTTTTTAGTGTTCCGTACCAGAATTAATCCACTACAACACTTACCTATGCGATCACTTGTGCCTGCCCATCTGACACAAACTGGTTTAATTTTGTTTGGCACTGAGACTTCTTTGTACCTACACCGCCGTCTAGTTAAACTGTTAATATTAGCAGTTCTTAAATTAAAACATAAAATAAGTGGTCTTAGTTACTAATACTACGCCAACTCAAGTACATTTAGGTAAAGCAGTAAAAAAACAGGAGTTTAAAGGAACTTCCATCTGAGAGTATTCGAATAAAACCCTCACAAGTAGCACATACCTGAGCAGTGAGCAGAGTAGAGGGATTAGCGGGATGTCTTCCGAATTGAGGGCAAACATCCGATCCCCAGAGCGGGGCAAGGTGCGCGAGCATTCGTAACTGGATCTTATTACCTGGCCTCGCTCTGTTAATTTGCGATTGTTTAACTGGATAACTGGTCTTTAGGAGTTAAATAACTAACAAGAAACATTTAAAGTGACCGTGTGGTCAGTCTGATACCTTTGCATTCCGATTTGATTTCACTTTGTTACACGCGTTCATTTTTGTGCCCTTACGGGCTAAAGTGACAAAATAAACACATTCAAATACTTAGTAATCATGTACTCCTACCTGCGCACACGCATGTGTTTATCAGCCGAACAAACGGCACTTGGATAACATTTCAATTAAGTTGGTAGATGAAAAAATACCAATAGCCTCTAAAATATTAAAGTTTGTCAGACTATAACATACATATGTCTAGCCGTACGGCCGTAACGTCTTCAACGAATAACTGTACTAGATATGTTTGTATTGACGACCCATAGATTTCGCATTCCAATTTGATTCAACGAGGCTCGCTACGCTCACTCTAATAAATTAGCGACTATCGCGAAACATTTGATAATAATGTGTCAGAATAGATGGACCCGCAGGACCTTTAAACTTTTCGTTTCTTGGTCAATCATATAGTTAAAGTTTGTAATGTTTGAATGAGTAACTACAAATAAAGAAATAAAAACAATGTCAAGGTAATATTTTTGACATTTATATGGGCTCGGATTTTTTTATGCAAATGACATAATGTTTTTATAGGCTTCTGTCGATCGATATCCTTACAAGTTTTTACCAAACTGACAATAATCAATCGATCGAGCCTATACAATAAAAATTTCATCAATTGTTTTTTTTTACTTTAGCTAAAAGAAACTTAATCAAAGATACTCTTCGATTGATTGCAATATCGCGCTTCTTTGTTCAAATCAGAAACGTTACTTTAATATCATCGTCATCATTACTAAAGAGCCTTGCTCTTGTCGAATCACTAATAAATGTGTGTCCCACTTTTTCCTACTACTATTGAGACACACACAAAACATTTCATTTGACATGCAAAGTGCCCCTGTGGCCTTATTCGCAAATTCAACAATTGATTATGCTTTTGGTCGACCCGGTTCTTGAATGAAAATGTCAAATATTGCGGTACACATTATTTTTGGTGAATAAAAACGCGATACGTTTTTATTTTGGGTTTTTATACTGAGATATTATTGAGAATATTTTTTGATTTCCTCACATTGTTAGAGAAAAGCCTCGGCAGGTGGTAATCCGTGGGTTCGTATTTATCGTCCACTACGCAAGCAACTCGCTGTTTAAATTTATCTAATGATAAAGTAAAAGAAATGCTGAATCAGGGATGGCTAATTATGTACACAAAGTATAATTCCAAGTGTAATTGATGGCAATTACCATACGTCAGCCGCTCAAATAAACAATTTGCATGGAGATCGCTTACCATTCCGAGGGACTGCCGAGATAATGCCGGCAGGATCCGCGCGGGCGCTCAAATTCTTAAAGCGCAGTGGCGAAGTCTTTGCCCGACGGGTGGTAATAAAAACGGCTTAAACAGGATTTTAACCGCGAGTTCCTCGACTTAATTAAATTGGATTTGAGTGAATGAAATATACGTGAAAAATTCCATGTCGATTATGTCACGGAACGAGTTTTGAAATCCGTTATTAGTAAGCGGATTAAGACTATGAGGTTTCGTCGCTGGAATATATGTAATTCCAGTTATCACCGGCGTTATTATTAAAATTATCGCGTATTCATTTAAGAACTCCGTATAGGAACAGTAATCATGTGAACATTTCTATTTATGGCTATGATATTCGCCATGGGACATATCTATCATTCTTAAACACACGATAGAATTTTTGAAGCAGCTTCTACAACAGCAACATTTGCAAAAATATACTACATGTTACTTCAAATAGAAGTTAACTTAATAAAACAAGTTTGTTATTATGAGTTTATGTTACGATGTGTTTCCGAAAGTGGTATACACTGGTATTACTGAAACTTATTCAAGAGAATACCCACTTAAACCTTTGCTTATAAATAGATAAAACGTTTAAAAATGTAGGAGATCTGTCGCAACGAGTATTGTCGCCTTGAAAGCAAAGACATGCGACAGGAAGTAACAGCGGGCGCGCTACGCGTGTTATGTACAGCTACGGCTTCGAGCTCGTAGCTCCTCTACGGGTGCTACGACCTACGATGCCATCTTGAATTCATTTTATTTTAAACATTGCATATGAATACGAACTAAATTACAAATAAAGACCATTATGTTGCAGACACAATCTTAATAAGATTTAGTACTCTTAGATTAGACTTTATTTTATTTCGTATTTCAAAAATAATTTAAATCCCGAGATGAGAGTTGTAATTGCTGTAGCAACGGGATTTTAACTATCACTTATAACGTCTTTCAGCTCTGGAAAATTACACCCATAAACCATTTAAAAGGGGAGTAAACGATTTGGCATAACCAAGAATTAAACGGTATGATTAACAAGCGTGCTCTGACAGTCCAACATCTTTATATAAGATATCTGTAAAAATAATGACTGTAAACGTACGAAACATTGAATTAAATATGCTAACTCGATGTGACAAAAGAGTCCGTAACTGAATTATATTTATTGACATTCCCCTATCTGGGCCTTAATTCAATCAATGCGGTTCGATGCTGCATAACATTATCCCCCAATTAACATTCTTGGGTCGATTTTTAAGGCGGTTACAAACGCGGGCCGGTGTAGGCAATAAAGCGCCATCCCTTATCCGTCATCCCGTCCTTAGAGATTTCTTCTGGGGGAATAATTTACGTTGATCGCCCAGAAGGGGAGCGTGTAACTGCCTCACTGAAACTTTAAGCTTTCACTCAGAGCTTGCAATTCGACTTTCAAGTTTAACTAATAAATTGCTTTTAATAGAACAAGTCTGCTAAATGTCATCTATGATATTTTATAAGCTTTTATTAAAATTTTCGCCAAAATATTGGTCAGAGTGTACAAGGACCATAAACTACACTAGGCAGGGAATTTATTTTTCCCTTGCCTTGCCCTCGCTTTTTAAATGTAAAGAGCTAGTTGTATTTACATAATTATTTTGATATTTTTCGACATGTATTAAATTTCTCGTCAACAAATTGATCGGAATAATGTGTGCAAGGACCATAAACTACACTAGGCAGGGAATTTATTTTTAACGCACGCCATGCCGCCGATCTTTTTTAAATTTCGCAGCGGCGGCGGGCAGCGCTGATGGCGTTACGTGTCGATGACTGCGAATAAAGCCTTTGACGCCTTTTGCTGCATGCATCGCAGCAAGACACTTCAATTTCAGTATACATGTGATCACGCCGCAACCGCCCGCCGCCTCTAACAAACTTTTGATTAATAAAATGTGTGCGTCAATTTCAGTTTGTGCTTGGTGATAGCCGCTATTGAACGTTTAACTTCAATTGAACGTACCGTTGGTTATATGCAATTTTGTACTTCGTTCCGGGTAATTTCTATAAGGCCACTCGGCATTAATCGGTGCGGTTTCGGTGCGGTATGAGTCAGTTGCCAGCATAGAGAAAGGATAGAGTAGATGATAGACTACATACATGAGTGACAAAGATTTGAGCATAGACGATACTACAAGCGGGAACGAGATACAATGGCAAATCGCCTGTCCCTCAGCGCGTATAGACTTTTTCGTTTGTTATCAAAATATTCTAATGAAACTGACGAATATGACTAAAGTATATAGACATGAGATGTCGAGGATGTGTATCTGATCCTTCTCAATTTAGTCAGGTTAACTTACCTCTATCCATTAAATCCTCCATCTGACTGCAACTATCAGTCAACCCGCCCAGCCAAGTGCGGAAGTGGCCTAAGTTGAACTCCTTACATCGGCGCTGGTGTTCCATGCGCTTCATTTGACAGGGGGACGTACGTAAGGGTGACTTAATTCTCAAATGACACATTTTGATCACATTTTATTACCATTATCAGATTATCCTAATTCCTTTTAAGTATTATTAGATAAAAGTTGTGCTCACAGTTACGCTACTCATGTTCCATAATAATTATTGACTATAATTTTATTTAGTGGCAGGAATACAGCGTCTGAGTCAGATTCCCTGGGACCTAGCGATCTCGACGGCTACTTGGCGCAGGCTTTCGTTGAGCCATCCTCCTTTTCAACTGTTCGTATGTTTTACTGTTTATTTTTAATAAATTTTTTTCTTTGAAACGGTCAGAGTGTGTACAAGCATGTTAAATGAGTTGGACATTTTAAAACAGTTTTCGTTTATTTTTTACAGTTGTAAAATTTTGATTTATAAAGGAAATTGTTGAAAAAAATACCATTCCCAAGCGAAAAGTTTGAAATAAATATGTGAGGTTGAGATTAACGGAACTATTCACCGGAAAGTTAAAATTTAACCTCTATCTAGCGTATTTTTTGTATGTCACAAAACATTTAAGTAAGATTGCAATTTAACACTTTTGTGTTTGATAAGTATTCATTCTTTAAATTTGTATGAAAGTAATCTGAAAGTGCCTTCTTCATATAAAAAGAGAATTATCGAAATTGGTTCAAAATAATGCAGGGTCGTGACGGGTATATAGTGTATGAAAGTTGTATATTTGCGCGCAAATCAGACTTACACTTGCCCGGTTTTTTATTATCAGTATAATCCAATCTACAAAATAGCGTACAAGTATTGCCCGTGTGATCGAAAACACGAAGTTAGTTAATGAGGGTGATGCTTAACATTCAGCGCGGCTGGCCCCGTGCGGCGTTGTTAGCAAAAACATTAACCCTCCTGGGACAGTCGGGTAAAAGCGAGGGGCTCCCTCGCGGTCCGTCTGAGAAACATACCACCGACCCTGGACGATGTTGGACATGAGGGTCTTTATATTTAAATTAAAGTAAATAAAAAAATGTAAAGAAAGTAAAAAAGTAATTTAAAAGTATTTTTTGGGTAGTTAGGAACCATGATTACCGTACTCATTAAATCTCATCATCATCAGCCGAAAGACGTCCACTGCTAGACATAGGCCTCCCCCAAAGAGTGCCACAATGACCAGTCCTGCGCCACCCATGAAATTTATATGAAACGAATAGTAGGGCGTTAATTTTAAATAAAGACTCACCTGAAACGCATGCCGCTTAAGTATCTCTGTTTCAGAACAACGTCGATTTTAAAATAAAACTACAATGCTCCTGTTCCATGTATTTGGAGTAATCGGTTCTCTATTGTATGGGCAAAAATCATTTCCCAAAGTGTCACTTCCCAAAAAATGTTTCCCAAATGATCATTTGGCAAAAAATCACTAGTCAAATTATTGTTTCGCATTTTATCACTTGGCAATATCTCCTATGGCAAAATATTACTTCGTAAATTATTGTTTGGCAAAGTTTTACAAAGTCAAGTTTCATTTGGTCAAACGTATTATTTGGCATAACATTCGTTTTCCAAATTATTGCATGGCATACGATTTTGATCCTAATTGTGTTGTGCATACGAAATCTATTTGAGTGAGATTACATATTTTGCTAAGCGGGTAGTTTGTAAAAAACAAAAGTAAATAATTTAAAGATTTATATGTTCTTTTGTACCATAGGTACTTAGGTAACAACATATTATAATGCAAATAAGCAGCATGCATGCAAGCAAGCCCCGAGTCGGTTTCGCCCTTTTCATCGAGAGTCTCCAGCGAGTCGACGCCACCCCGCTGCGCGGGGTGTCTATTTCTGGTCTGAGGGACACAAGTGGACCCTAACCTAACCGACCAAAAACAGTTCGCTTATGACAAGCCATTTTTTCCACCCTGATACCTAATGAGCGAAATGAAAATTTGAACAAATGTTTTGTTTGGAAAACAATATTAGCCCGAACAAAGTGCTTGCTTAATAAACTTTTGTCTTAATTTAATAACACTTGATAAAGAAAAATTATGCCAGATGATATTTTGACCAAATGAACAAAATGCGAAACAGAAATGTGTTATTTGTTCGTTTGGGAAATGAAACTACTGCCATAAGTTTTGTGGGAAGTGAAATTTGGCGAAAAATATTTTGCCGAAACAGCAGGATACCGGAGTTATCTCTTAGTCTATGGTATTATTTATTTATTAGTTGGAGCTCTTTTAGGACTGGATTTCCTTCTGGCCCCGAGAGCTCACACATTTCGAACTGTTTAAGTGCCAACACAATCTCGTCCACGTTGACGTCTGGTAGTGGTTGGTGTTGGCTTGAGGGTCGTAAGAAAGGACTTGCGGGGATTGTCAGGTATACTGCCGCCTGTAAAAGTTGTCTGTCTCCGCGTCAATGTCTAGCTTAGAGAAGACGACTTGGCGTTGGCTCGGCCAAGTCTAAATCCTTTGAAGCTTTTTCTTGGGAAGAATTAATACATCAAAAAAGTCCCTCTTGTTCCCCGCAGTTGACTGACATCTGCCCCCTGTGATTCCTGCTTCAAGATGGACCAGTATAATGTTGTATTTCCTCGTGTATAGCTTCCACTTCATATAAACGAGGTTGGCGCATATATCTTTTCAACCTTTATAACTATCCTCGGAACGGTTTTCACACAAGGTAAGCTACCCTGATCAATGTAATGCTTAGTTACTTCCGCAAACTTGTCATTGTGAATTTTTCTTACGAGGACCTCCCCTTGACCCCGCCTTGGGAGATACTGTCTCCCTCAAGGAATTTGGAAATATGGCTAGATCAAGTTTTATTCCGTCGCACTCTGTTTATAATTCTGAAATCAGATTCATCAACATCATTGAGCCTCAACGTTTGTCCGTTGTAAGCCGAGAATTCTTAGCAGCCCTTGCTCCACCGACATCGCAGTCCCTATCGTGGCTGGTCTGGGCTGTGGCGGGGCTGGGACAGGGAACTTGGAAACGTTTTCTATTTCTACGTATCGGGGGGTAACCTAATAATCGCCACGCTAACATGCTTGCACTTGGTAGTTACATCAAGAGTCGATCAACAGAGCCTCGTCAGTTGATTAGGCTAACTTTTAAGGCACCTAGATTGTTATTCGCTACCCCCTTGCACCTCAAACAAATCATGTATAAAAAAATATCAGGTTTGTAGCGTGTTGGTGGCTGACCACTCACAAAACGAGAGAGGAGTCGATTCGGAAATCATACCATCGACGATAAATTGTCATTTATTTTATCATATGTAATTTCTCGCATCTCCTAGTCCCTGACTGGTGGAATACGTGCTTATCGTATCATGCAATACCCTCTATAACTTCATAGGTAATGAAAAATATTGGATGAAAGCATATTTTGGTTGGCCAATATATCGCGTTCTTCTAATAAAACGGGAAGCTTTATCACGTCACCATAAAGGAGAGTGCAGTGGTTGGTCGATGCAGGTTTGGCATTAATTCTTGTTTACGGCATTCGCTTTTAGTAGCCGTGTTCAAAGCTACCTCGTCGTTCGTGGCGCGTGAGCCGCCGCGCGGGCGCTCGTCAATATGCCGAGCTGTTCACTGGAATGTCACGAATGTAAAACCGAAATGATAAGTACAAAGATAGGGCCTTTTAATCGGTTACAAGATTCTTTATGTTTCGAAACATAATAAATTTTATAATACCATGAACACTAACTGAGAAGGCATTTAGTTCTAAATTAGGTTCGTATGTAGATATCAATGCAAATTACCGATATGGCCCCACCCTAAAACATTACATGTAAAGTGATTGCCAAGACTCCCTAGCTCTAATGCGTTAAAAGATATCAGATCATAAGTTGCGGCAAGCATCCTACTCCACGCGGCGTAATAAGCGACTATTAATAAGATATAATATGATATGATATGATTTATTTATCTCACAATATACAATCTCACATCATCAGCCTATATACGTCCCACTGCTGGGCACAAGCCTCCTCTCATGTATGAGAGGGAACGGGCAGTAGTCCCCACGCTGGCCCAGTGCGGATTGGGGACTTCACATACACCTTTGAATTTCTTCGCAGATGTATGCAGGTTTCCTCACGATGTTTTTCCTTCACCGAAAAACGCTGAAAGTTATATGAGCTAGGGAGTCTTGGCAATCACTTTACACTTTGGTGGGAGCTCATTCCTTTTTGTACGGTCATTTCTAAATAAGTCTAAGGGAAGCGAATACAAAATTCCATCCCCTAATTTTAATTAGTAAATCCCCCTTCCTAAAATTCATTTGCTATGATTTAGATCAGTTCTTAGCACTGATTATGAAGGGAGTCTTTGTTCAGAAATGACTTCCTTTCCTACATCATTTGCTTGCCCATAAGGGTTTAGTTTAACCATTTAATTGAGGCTTCGACGGAGCTCAATTTTCTTCGATTCAACATCGGGTCCATGTTCCTTCTGATGTAATCACCGAGGAGAGAAAGGATGCTCAGCCGCTGACAACATTTGCAAGGTTCAGAGCAGTATGACTTCGGTGTAAAGGTTAAGCATTTATTACCAATAGGGAATTAGGATTTCAGTATTTACTTAATAATGGCATAAACACATAGGGACTAACATTTATTTCAGTAGGCACACGGAATTGTAAATCACTCTCGAACAATAATTACACGACAGCTCTACCGATTGTAGCAATCATTTATACATAAGGTGTATTAAGGATTTTGTACCTGAAACCCTGTGATTTCGTATTCCGATTTGCTGTATGCTGTACGATCCAAATAAACCAGTTATAAGAGAACTAACCATTTTTAATTTCACTCCCAATTCTTATACCCCATAACTGCAGATGAGCAAGTTTTCCATACACCATTTTTTATATTTTGTTTTAATTTATTTTAACTGTCACGGAGACTACTGAATTTCAGTCGAGCCAGTAGGGCTCCGCCGCAACATCATATACCGAAAATTTTGTTCATCTAATATAATCCAAACCCATGTTAAAATGAGGGTACAAAAAAACGAAAAAGCGCTTCGGTAGTCCGCTTGGCTCGTTTTGGCGGGGGCACTACCGTGCCCCCAGATATGTATGCTATAGTAAAATTTATTATTATTTTCAGAACCATTTTTCCTAATACTGTATTATTTAAATATACGAATGATTGATTCACTGAAGTTTATAGAAAACTGGGATGTCACCGAGTGCTGCGTAGTAAAAGCGATGTGAGTCATCTATTCACCATTGATCCAAGTTTTACTAGGAGTTACTGATTATAATTCGTTTTTGGTAAGACACAGTTGGTAAGAGACAAGTGTTCTGTGTGTATATTTTGTTGTCCTGAAACCAAATATACAAAAAGAACAGTAGATTTACCATTTTATCTTTTATCATTTTAAACGGAAGGCTGTAATTAAATATTAATTTTCAGTTAAAAACAACCCTCTCATCGTCATCGAGGTGGAAAATAACGGAAGTATTTAAAAATACGAAACGAAGACGGTATTTTTCAAGAGGTTGAAAAAACAATTAATCATACTGTTCTTTTATGGCGTTAAAGGTACACTCGATTGTTCTATAATAGTGGGGTGGATCCATTGTTGTCCGTACAGACAGAATAACAAGTGCTCAACAAAACGATGAGCTATAGTTTCCGAAAAGGTCGACAACAGATTATACTTTTCAGCCTTCAGTTCCAGGCATTATCATGATTTATGCGCCGTGAAGGACATTTGTAAATAGAATCGACGAAGTGTTCTGTCGGTATTTAGATAATACCTTCAAATAATGGGCGCCGCGATGCGCATTAATATTTAGGTAAATCTTATTAGGACCGCCTAAATGCTGCGATAATATCATATTGTTTTGGAATCACCGTCCGCGTTTCCTCTCTTATGCTCGAAAGGGTCTCGTCCTCGGGGACAACGAAAGCCCCTGAATATTCATAATATTATCACAAACCAACTTACAAACTGAGCATCGTCGTAAATACATAATACCTCGATTATGGTAGAGTTAAGTGTTTATTTGGACACTGTTGTCAATAATTGCAATTTGCGGCGAGCTAGGTCAGCAGGAAAATCAGAAATATTTTTAATAGAAAAGCATGTAGGCATTGGTGGGTTTTGAAGGTTTGCTGAGGGTTTGGTGTTATTGGGTGTAGCATTTTAGATGTAATTGTTGTGCTGATTTCCCCCGGGACGGGGATTCCCGCGCCTGGCGGGTCAACCAGGGCCCACGAGCTTTTCGTCCCGATCAAACAATATACCTACACACTACCAATGTTATTGGTTGACGTCTCATATTTATTGGCAACTTAATTATTGTTTGTCTTTAACCACCTCTTAGGGCGCATGTAGACTGCGTTTTATATGCGCACCGTCGACGCGGGTTTGTGTCAATTTACATTTTTACACGTAATTTGACACAAACGCGCGTCACTGGCACGCTTAAAAAACGCAGTCTGCATAGGTTTTATCAAGACATAAAGGCAAACCATTACGTAAATTTTAATTGTATGTACTTAATAAATAAAAAAATAGTCCAAGAAGTTTTCTGGATATAAAAACGTATCTCTAAAAGTAGAGTAATTAATTAACTACGAAGTAAAGGCGTTTAATAAAATGTTCATTATTTTAACTTTCCTTTACTTTTTAGATATTGCCTTATTACATTGGTCAATAATAACCAACGAGTTTCATTCACTTTTAGTAGAGACATCTCGCATCTTGATTACGATACCCAAGGTAAAGCGGACGACGCCAAGAATGCATTTGTATTTTTATTCAATTCCTAATGGCGTAATTGTAAACATTCTGAAACTTTACATAAAGAAACGGCTAGGTCGAAACCACCGAATCAAATTATGTACTTACCAAAACACATCACTAAAGTACATATACATACATCATGTAAAGTTGTAAACTTACGAACCGATAGTAAAACATGACGCAGTCAATGAGCCACCATTAAATATTTTTCGTAATACAATTTTTGACCTGTCAAAGTATCGCAACTGCTGTTAATTCCGGCTAATATTTTGAGCAACCGTTACGCAGTTGCCATCACAGGGGCTGATATAAACATGATGGATAACGCTCATATAAAACGAAATAAGCCGGAGTGTGTGATCAACGAAATGCATGCCAAACTTGCGAATATGATGTTAACAGTTTTATCACGATATTCCCACCAGCAATAAGCCCACCAGTTTCTATGAATTGAGAAGCATTGAAATTAATTGCTATGAATTGGTAATATAATTGAAATTAACGTTTTTATTCAACCTGGTTGGCTAGGGCACAGTTGTGCTATACTTATAGTGTTCAATATCATTTAATAAATTAAAAGTTACAAAATGCAATATTTTTATAAGCAAGGCTATGTTGTTACACCTCAGAGGTTAATATTTATTGTAAAAAGCTGCTGGTTTTCAAAAGTGAACTTGAAAACAGTGCACCTTCATAACGACATCAAAATGGACCCGTGGCTTTCGAAATCTCTTCTCAATTAACCGTCTCGAGTTTACGAGATCAGTCATCCATTTTCGACAGCCAATTTACCTAGGCCTTAGTATTTTTTATTTCTAATTAGATCATTTTCGTTGGGTAAAATTGTACTCGTGCAGTGACTATATAATTTAACTATTAACGGTGATTGTACGCACTGTATCCCAATATTTTTTTTTCAAAATTATACTATAATTTGTTTCTGCACTTAATTCTACACTACGCATACACTGTTTAGTCGCTAAAGAACTGGAGGAAGTACAACATATTGTATATTATAAAAGGAGGCTTTACAACTTGAGAAAGAATAGCCCAGCGTTTATCGGCACTAGCAAACGACATCAATCATACACATAATGGCCGCGTCCCCGACTCACGTCCTTTAATCATTTGTCAGTAGTGACTCTCCAACGCCTAACAGCACCTTTGGCTTGGCCATTTTAGTGTTCCTTAAAGTTATTGGACCCGATTCTACAGTGGCCTCTAAACTTCCTAATTTTATCTAGGTGTCGCTAAAACACTTTGCTATTCCATGAGCAGCTGTCATAATCAAATGACAGCGCTAATTTGAATCTGACGTTTCTTATTAGCCCCAACTAGCAAAAGAGTCTCAGAATGCGCACTTTATGAGAGTGGTAGGCTTATAGCGCCCTTATAATTGTTTTGGAACATCTCATCGCCCTTATATTAGTCTTAGATAAGCTTGTACGGACTCAAGAATGCTCAGTCTTATTACTTAGACTTACACATGTATATAAGAGCATTTTATAAAACTAATTTAAGCCTCTTACTCCTACAATAACATTTACGAAGCATCATTGGACTTAACAAAACCTGTGCTTATAACAGTCTCGGAATGCGCACTATATAAGAGTGGTAGGCTTATAGCGCTCTTATAATTGTTTTGGAAGATGTCATCGCTCTTATATTAGTCTTAGACTAGCTAGTGCGGACTCAAAAGCACTCAGTTTTATTGCCTGGTCTTATATATGTATATAAGAGCAATTTATAATACTATTATAAGCCTCTTGCTCTTACAATAACTTTTACGAAGACTCATTGCACTTGAGAAAACTGTCTTTATAAGAGTTTTAGAATGCGCTCTTTAGAAGAGTGGTAGGCTTATAGCGCTCTTTTAATTGTTTTGGAAGATGTCATCGCTCTTATATTAGTCTTAGACTAGCTAGTACGGACTCAAGAGCACTCAGTTTTATTGCCTCGTCTTATAAATGTATATAAGAGCATTTTATGATACTATTATAAGCCTTTTGCTCCTATGATAAATTTTACGAAGACTCATTGCACTTGAGAAAACTGTCTTTATAATAGTCTTAGAATGCGCTCTTTATAAGAGAGGTAGGCTTATAGCGCTCTTATAATTGTTTTGGAAGATGTCATCGCTCTTATATTAGTCTCAGACAAGCTAGTACGGACTCAAGAACGCTCAGTCTTAGTCTTCAGTTACGTCGTCTCATATATGTATATAAGAGTATTTTATAATACAATTTTAAGCCTCTTGCTCTTACAATAACATTTACGAAGATTGGATTGGATTAGAAAACCTGTTCTTATAGCCCCACTCTCTAACCTCATTTCATTTTGTAAAAGACTTGCTAAATACTATTGTAAGAACGTCAGACTAATGTCAGCATAGCATAAGATCACTGTAAGTAGGTCCATCTCTGATCTTATTTAAAGCTGTAATAAGATACCAGCAGTGATTTAGTAAGATATTAGAGTGATATGGGATCAACATACTTACAACACAAAAGACAAGATCGATAAAAGGTGGTTTGATCTGAAATCGATTTTGGGAACACATAAATTAATTGTAGATAAGAGCAAGATTTTATTTTATGTACTAATGCTGCCAGGGCAAGGTGGTGTTGCAAACAATATAAGTGAGGGTTCTGCAGGTTCTGCTTGCATACAAGAGGTTGATTGAGGACAGTGATTAAGTCTGTGTTGAAAATTATTTTAGTGAAAATGAATCGTCGACCGAAGACGAAACCGATTATGAAAAAGATTTCGCCTTAAAACCGATTTACAAAAATGGGCGTTAATGTTTAATACACCTCATTAAGCAGTAAATGGATTGCTATTTATTTTAAACAGGAGACTAAATAATGTTCTAACAAAAGACGCACGAACACTACTTAAAACTCCAGATGCAAAGTTCACATTCGTCTTCGATGTAGTGGTCATAAATAGTGTATAAAAAACAATTGTCACACCAAGAAAAACCAATTTAATAGTTTCCTTATGTTTTTATTTATTTATAACTAGCTGCCCGGCCCGGCTTCGCACTATTAATTTTCCATTTTCCCGTAAGAATGAAGCATTTTCCCGCGGTTAAAAGTAGCCTATGTTCATCAGGGATAATGTCGGCTTCTAATGGTTAAAGATTTTTTCAAATCAGTCCAGTAGTTTCGCAGCCTATTCAATACAAACAAACAAACAATCAAATCTTTCCTCTTTATAATATTATTATTATAGTGTAGAAGAAATGTTTAGGTTTGACATTTATGGCGTTTTTGTAATGTAAACACACTTCTTGTTCAGTAAACATGTCACGGATGTTTTACTCAACAAGAAGTGTGTTTCTTTTCAAGGCCATTTTAAATCTGTCATTGATATAGGTTTTAGCTCAAATACAATGACACCGGTAATAAGTCGTCGAAAAACTCTATGCTCTATGGCCAATAAACGCACTGTTTAGCGTACTTTTATGGTTCATACATTCTTCATAAAAGCACTGCTACCACGATGTCAAATCATCTAACTTTTTTTTAATCAGCCGCTATATTGCAGTAGTACCAACTTCATAAGCAAATTCGTGTTTGTGAAGTGAAGAAAAATTCGTACGTTCCTTTTAAATGGACGAAGAAGAAAATAACTGCACTGTTGAAGAAATTGCGTGAGTAGTAATAGAACTAACGGAAAACTTACTGCCTGAAAAGTTAGATGCTATTTATTTAAAATTTGTTGTAGAAAAAGTATTGTATGAAACGGTGTATAACTTGGTCTTAAAACGCTCGTGGCGTCTTTAATTGCGATGCTCGCCAAGGCTCGCATCGCAACTCACGACACTCGCGTTTTAAGACCCTACTTATACAACAGTTGCATAAAATACTATAACATACGGATGTCTTTCTTGATTAAGTAACGGTCTATACTCATCTAATACAACTGTTTCGCCACACCAACGTTGTCACTTATATAAAGAAGTACTTAGTTTATTTGTATTTATAAGTTCAAGTGGTCAGATTAAGATGACAAAAATCGATTTGAGATTTTAATCAACGAGCCCTAATTAATTCAATATGGCCATGCCATTAGTATCCAGAATGCTAACGTGAGTTTAAACGATCTTACAAGAGTCTAACAGTGCGCTGGTGAAATGCAGCTATATCAATGGCGACACTGTCAATACAAATAAAGAAATAAAATAATTAAAAGAGGATACGAAATACCATAGTTGATTAGGCGCATGAATTTTAAAGCGTAAAACAGGGTCTACTTTACAGTAAATAAAATCTACCATGCAAATTACTTACCGTAAAACAAACACACACCAGATGAAAACAAACAAGTTATTTTATTACAATATTAATTATACTTAATAAACAGTCACTCAAACCTTTTTATTTTTTACTTTCACGTTGCACTTTAACATACTGACCGACTCGACTCTCAGACTGTTTCAAATATCGAGTGATCCTACAATAATTAAGTACTAAATCATAATAAGCTTCTTTAGGCTCACAGTATTCTAACGTTAGATCAATATAAGCCCATGCAGGCTTACACGATCCTACAAAAAATCATAATAAGCTTGTTTAGGCTCACAGTATTCTAACGTTAGATCAATATAAGCCCATGCAGGCTTACACGATCCTACAACAAATCATAATAAGCTTGTTTAGGCTCACAATATTCTAACGTTAGACCAATTTAAGCTCATGCAGGCTTACAAGATACTTAGGTACATGCGATATTAGCCTAAGGCACTTAAATTCATTTTGGCAAGACTACTGTTAAAGCGAACAGCATCTAATAAGACTGATATTAGAACGATATTAAAACAAATACGCTTATAATTGGTGCCGAAATCCAGGCTTATACGATGATATAGGATCAAAGTAAGAGCGAAAAAATTGTAGTCTTGAGACTGTTGTAGGCCTGGTTTTTGCTAGTTAGGTGGTCTATTCAACTTACTTAGCTGCCTAAATGCTATTCTAAGTATGGCTTTTAATCTGCCGCCTAAATTATGTCTAAAATTTGGACAATTTAGTTTTACGCTAGTTAAGCCACGTGCACGTAGAATCGGGTCCATTAAGTAGTTAAAATATCAATATAATTGTTATTTTTATATTAAACGTAGCGTTTTAGACGTAGTTAACTAGCTGCCCATGCCCGTGCGGCTTCGCCCGCGTATTGCAAAGAACACAGGTAAACTCGCGGGAAAGCATAATCTATGTCCATTCAAAAAGTCCACTCTATGCGCATATGAAATAATTTTTAAAATATAGTATGTCCTTCGGTCCCGGAGATTACCCCATTACATACAAACTTATAAACTTACAAAGCTAAAATCTCACAGACTTTTCCTCTTTACGAGTATATTATTTATTAGTATAGACTAGTATACATAGATTATCGAGTTCAAGGTATTGACGAGTCGCATAAAATAACCCTCACAGTACACTAACTCTCAATATTATGTGTCTGTAAATGTTTGTCAGTTTCATTGAGCGAATCGGTTTTCGGTTCTAAACTCATAGATCAATGCAGCACGTAACCATTACATTTTGTTGACGCCAACGAATGCCCTTTGCATATTCGCCCCGAACACACAAAGATTGATCCGTAAAATTGAAAATGGTTTCTATGAACAAAAATGTATTCAGCTCACGCTCTCAACATATCGTCACTACATGAAACTATTGTTGTTTCATTTACTTATAGATTGAGCTGTGGAATGGAAATAGTTTGCTGTTGTCGATATCCATTTCGTATTTATTTGCAACGACAAGTGTTGCTTTGTTATCTAGTCGCAGAAAATACTAACAGGTACAGTTTAAGTTTTGAAATTATTTCGAGTCTCAAAACAAGCTATATTAAAGCTTGGTACTTACAACACTGTCACATTTGAATTTAAACTTTCGTGAGACATGTTAAAATAATACTTCTAATCAACTCACGTATTCAATGTCACTCCGGGCGACATGTTTCGAATTCTTCGGGAGTTCTTCTTCAGGATGAGTGTTCTCGCGGCGGTGTCGCTCGTAACAGCTCGTAACACTGCCCGCGCCCGCTCCTCACGTCAAACGGGACGTGTCGCACGCGCCGACAGGGCAAGGGGAGGGGGAGCGTCTAGCGCTGGAGCAGATAACTGCTCCAGCGCACACAAACACACATAAGTGAGATTGCGGCAGGAGGTCATCTCCTCCGAGAGACGATACGCACACTGAACTCACTGTGTCCACGGGATTGTCACTACACGCTGTCCACTTGAATTTAGGAATGATAGTTTTTCAAGCTGGCGGTAACATCCAGCCCCCATCACGATTAAAATTTGGGCGACACCGCCGCGAGAACACTCATCCTGAAGTCACTCCAGAAGAGTTCGAAACATGTCGCCCGGAGTAACATTGAATACGTGAGTTGAACCGTGTGATTAGAAGTATTACTGTCACATTTTATTAGTTAACTGAACTTTTTATGAATGTATGACTTTTAGTTCCAACTTCCACGTAACTTAAAAATAATAAATTACCATCTGATTCGTTCTTCATTTCCCGCGCATTTCATGTCGGGCACATTCGTAACACCAAAGTATTCAAACATGTTAAGGCCTCCACACACCGAACGCGGGTCGTGCGCGGCGCGGGTCGGGCTGTATCTCTATCTCTTTCGCACAGTAGCGCGGCGTCTCTATCGCACAGTAGCGCGGGTCACAGTAGTGAGAGAGATATACCGACCCGCGCCGCCACCGACCCGCGCCGCCACCGACCCGCGCCGCGCCCGACCCGCGCCGTGCCCGACCTGCGCCGCGCCCGACCCGCGCCGTGCCCGACCCGCGTTCGGTGTGTAGTAACTCCAGAGTAACGTCCAGAGTAACTTACATGTATGATGTACTCATATACAAACCTACAGAAGTAGCAAGTAAATATTCTCATTATTAATTTTATATTATGTACAGACTGACATATTGACCACCAGTTTCATTTATTGGTGACCCTAGAGCTGACGTTCCTAGTTTTGAAGGGCTAAGGGCAAATATTTGTGTGAAGAGCATGAATATTTGTTTTCTATGTATAAATACATATATCCATTAAATATATCTTCCACGAGCCCTATTGAGTTTGCTATAGGGCTAGTTCGATTTGTGTAAGATTGTCCCCTATAAAATACAAAGTGGCACGCTGTATATAGTGTAATTGTGTTATTATGTCAGTCAGTCAAACGTTATCATTAAACTGTAATATGCAAAATTTTGATTAACAAGTAGGCTAGAATTTAATCTGTTAATTCAGTTGAATCTACAATCTTTAAGGAAATAAAAAGAATAAGAATGTTTTTTGCATAAGCTCGTAGCGTGTAATTTTCTCCGCTAGGTATATATATCAGACGCCAGCCCCTCAAGCTGTTTACCCCGTAAGTATTGGGAAAAGATCGAACTTAATCCCAACGGGTTCGAAGCGCTGCGCTGAGTGTGATAGATACTGAAAATTGCATAAAATCCATCAACACAACGACTTTGTGTTCGTACAGCGATACCTTTAAGTAGCTGCTTATCGCTAGTGGCACACGTAACAGCCTACATTTCCATTGTTACTTTGGTCGTATTAAATATATCGTCAGGCATAATAAGCGTTAAGAATAGAGGAGTATTGAGATAACAAATACTTGATTTTTATTCACCAAACCGTTTTGTAATTATTATAAAGAAGTTTAATCTCACGATTTATTCCATGGCCAATTTAACCAAGGATTCAGGAGATTAGAACGCCGTCAGATTACTTACAACCAACCCATGTCCTTATAAAACGTCCCAAACTCAAAGTTAATTCAACTAGCTTTCATCTTCACCTCCAATTAGCATGAAAAGTTGTAATAAATCGTTGTATTATTCGTCTGGGGTACAAACAGAATGATTCAAAATGAATATCTTGCGTCGAGAATAACATATTTTTTCGGCGCTTGTGCGGCGAAATAGAATCACGAAGTCAGCGTTTGATCGTAGGGTGCGGGCCCCTGCACATGTGGTGTCGCGATATAAGTTATTTATGCATAGCGATGTAAACATCGTTGAATATACATACCTATATAAATATATATCGTTTTAATTGTTCACTCACATTATCGAACATTTAAAAGTCAAGCCAACATTGTTCCATTATTTTAAACCTTTTTATTGTGTATGTATGCTGCACTTGCAATTAATAAAAAATTGTGCTAATATAATTATATTTATCTAGTCAATCGGTTCAATAGTTCATCCAGGGCCCGTACTATTTCAAATAGTCTTCTCATAAACAGTGTCAACCTATGTCCCTTTAATTAAACGATATTGGCACTTAAAATGGTGTTTGACTGACATTGTCATTCAGATGAACAATAAATTGACGTATTAGGGTTAGTTGTTGTATTGTTACAGTCATATGTATATAGCATTTATTTTTTCAAAGTTGCTATACACTGTAATCTTTACAAGAATAATTGTTACGATTCCGTTTTTGGAGGTTCGGTGACAAGCTTAATTAAACTTATTTTATTTATCACAACACCCTGTGTTGAGGGATTTAGATTAATGGAGAATCTAAGATAGCATGCGTCCAGGAGTACCTTTATTTGGGCCAACTAGTTTCTTTCCAGGCGCAACAGGTGAAGGAAGTCATCCGAAAGACGGACTGAAAACGCTTGGAGGACCTATTGGTCCATAAAACATCTCATGAAGGATGATCGCCCTATTTCACTTAAGCGGAGATTCATGGACACGTGCATACTACCGATTTTCGCCTACGGTGCACCATTGAGTTATATTACTAGGGTAGACATCACCTAGCATAAGTTTGCGCACGTCAACATACTCTCATGAGAGATTGCTATCAAAATCGATATCTGAGGGTCCGCATGGAACTTAAATAGGACTTTGTCATCAAATCTGACAAAAATTACTGAGATAATTTACATCCACGCAGTGCATCCTCGGGAACTATATCGAGTATAAAAAAACGACGAATACCAAATGTCGGTGACTAAATCAATAAGTTTTTTTTTTATTCGAGTACGTATGTATCAAATCACGCTATTGCCATAACTGAATCCGAACTCGGAAAACTGTCGAACATTTACATACGCTTTGATTTTCCAAGATGGCGGCCTGATTAGAAGACGTCAAGAAAAATATCCTGGGTTGCCAGTCTATACGTAGTAATATTAAGTCAATCTGGTGCACTTGGTCTTTGACGTTATCTCAGAAGTCCAAACTTGGGGTTTGCCAGCGGGCCATTCAGCGCAGCATATTAGGTGTAAAATTAAGGGAACGTATCCGGAACACGACGCTGCGCTTTAAGACGCAAATAATTGACGTAGCTCGGAAAGCGCCTAAGTTAAAGTGGGACTGGGCTGGTCATGTCTGCACCATGCCAAGTGAGCTTTGGGCCAAGACCGCCACAGACTGGCAGCCCGACAATTCAAAACGGAGACGCGGCAGACCTCGCCGGCGATGGCGGGACGAGATAGACTCCTTTTTAAAGGATTTACCAGAGGCTGCTTGGGAACGGGATGCCTTGAAAAGAAGGGGAGAGGCCGTTGCCCAGCAGTGAGACACCACAGGCTCCTAATAATAATAATAATAACACCCTGTGTGCAAAATTACGCCATTTTAGCATCATCATCGGCACAAAAATTATGAGGCCTGGTTCATACATACAATTGTTAAAGACAGTGCCGCCTGTTTTGTAAGCTTTAATTTAAAAGTACAATATAGCTATTTTCTTGGCACGTTTTATTTTTTGCTTGGCCACTTTTTTATTAATACTAGTAGCTACAAACTGAACCTGATATTGAAAAGACCAACAATGTAACAGTTTACACGAAGCGTAGATACAATAAAAATTATTTCAAGAGTTATAGGTAAATGGTTCTAAGATGGAGTAAATAATCAAGTAAGAAGTAAACTGGAAACTGTGCGTAGGTATTACAAAAACATATTAATGCTAGCTCCAAATGCAATTCCCTCGGTTTCGCTTTGAACCTGTGGCTGTGGTTTGTTATATTTAATGCTCAGACTTTGTTTTATGCACTCTGTTGTTATTATTCAAGTGATAGGCAAACTTCCTCGTTGAACAGGTTGCATTAGCAACAATTCTCTGTCCACCAAAGAGCAGCCATTATGAACTACTAAACAACATCTACGGCGAAGTTGGACTCGTCCACATTCAGGATTTAACTATACTCGTTAAATGTTACTTGCGGGAATTGGAATCGCATATCCATAATGTATATGTAATGTGCGTAATGTGTATGTTACTTATACCAGTTTGCATATCAACTTAAAAACTTGGGGTCTATTCAACTTACGTGTCGATCAGAGGGGTGATCACTGATCACGTAACGTTTCGAACGCACTTTAGGACAACTTTTTTCTAACGTGCGTTCGAAAAGTTACGTTAGGACATAATGTAGCTACTTATCCCGTAAACAAGTGATTTATTCACTTACACACAGGTCACGCAAATTAAACAATGAAATAAATAAAAAAATCAGGTCAAATAAATATAATGTAAGATAGTATATATATTATGTATGTACGTGCTACCTACAGGCAGCTTCAATAATATAATGTTTACATTATACATTAAAGATTTTACTAAAAAAAATGTTTTTTTTAATCCGCAATTAGCATAGTTTTTGCCGTCACAGTGCTGGATTAGAATATAGATTTTTGGAGCGTCAACAAATAAAAAAAAGTAGAGTGATGCTGCGTTACGTGATCGACCTGCTGGAATCTGTTTTTTGCTAGCCGTAACCGCGGGTTCGTAAACAATCGCGAAATACTAGGTATGTTAGGTTTGTTAGGCACCTTCAAATTCCCACAGGGCAAACCACCTGGAAATAGCCACAAGCCGCTGCCCCCGTCAAAACTGCCGAATTATAAATAAAATGGTTGTAACTGATTTCGTATAGGCAAAGACAGCAGTAAGTTAACAGTTTTCACATCTTACATTTGAGATTGACTGAACGAAGAAAAAAGAATCTTCGATCGCAACTGGTTTCATACGTCCGAGCCGAAGGGTATAACGTGAAAGTCAGCCAAGCCTAACGTGTAAGAACGAGCGCACGTGGCAAATACTAAACCGATTCCGATTCAGTTACGTAAATCGCTTTGTTATTGTCGTCGTTTTACTACAAATTGAGCGTGTTGCTTAAAGTAAATTTATTCTGTATGTAATACTCCAACAAAAATAGTTTGACATAAATGGGTAGCTATACAATTAGGTTAGGAATGATTGATACCCCATAACTTTACACTGCTGCTTGATACTCACTATTGACATTAAGTGATGGATACCCGCATAGACTTTTATGAAATTACATCCATGTTTCATCAACCACTTAATGTGTATTAAAGGGTCAATTTAATTCCGATTTGACTTATTCAGGCAGGTGGATGAGCGATCAAAAAAGTTAAGATAACCGACGGCGCGTCATACGTCACATATGATGTATTTAATTGTTTCCGATATGATCGGATGATAGCGCATGTATATCACGGAGACAAATAGGTAGAAATCAAAGAGCATTTTTGACAAATCTGTTAAATACGCGCGCCTGAGCGCGTGTCCCCCGCGCGCCGCGCGGCGGCCGGCTGTGATTGATCGCTGTTATAACACGGCTCAGCGCCCATCGCGACTCCAAACCCTCCCGACAACACAATCGGTTTCATTCCCCACAATTCCTTACATCTGAATTCTTAATGAAACAAAAATTGCACATTTCACGCCATATCACAATGAGGCCCATGAATACTAAAAACCTCATCGTTTGTGGATCGTGCGTTTACGAAATTGAGTCGTGTGTCAGTTACGGAAATGACGATGTGTGATATAAATTTAGGAGCCTCATGCCACGTGCAATTTAAAACGAAAGTTACGCTCGCGATGAGCTATAAATCATGACATCTGATTTAAAGGAATGATACTCGTCGTCAGAAAACAATTGGAAAAACGTGAGCAGAACACAGATTCGCCCCAGCGGCGCGCGGGGTGATCGCTATACATCTCGTACCGCCCAATGCATACTAAGTTATGACTCAGTTTCAATTTTACATCCCCCTTAGATACACCATAAAAACATTGATATATTTGAAAGAATGCATTAAATGTTTATATGCACTTTTTTCGGTGTTGATTATGTAAGTAACTTGGATTTAAAGCTAAAACGAATGCATGCAGCATAAGATTCACAGTTCGTTCAGTGCACTCGTCCGTGCATATACCTGACGCCCACAAGAGTCCTCTCGCCGGCGCTCGTAGCCGAATCCTTATAAATAACTTATTACATGTTGCATGTTCCCGGCGTGACTGCTCTCGCGTCGCGTGCTGGCTTCAATCAGTAGACGTGAGGCCAGGAATTTTTGCTTTAGCGCTTGAAGTGTTGTTTTATGACAATTCCAAAATAGTGCAGTGTTATATCCTGAGGGTAGGTATATAAGATTGTCTTAATGCCTATGTTATACTCCTACCTGGCCCCTTATCACGTGATAAGTGACATGCGTCCGTCACTGGGTGACACCGTTCGATAGAACGAGACTGACGCTCTACCTTGTCACTTATCGCGTGATAAGGCCGACCATGATACGGCTGCTGTTACCGTAAGTATGTATGTATGTAAGTAAATACTTTATTGTACCCAAGACACAGGTAAAAATACAGACAAAAAAGTTAAATCGGTACAAAGGCGAACTTATCCCTGTAAGGGATCTCTTCCAGTTAACCTTTGAGCAATTAAGTTGAGTAAGTGGGTACCTACTTACTCTGGTTACTTAAGAGTAGAAGTCTTTTTCATTTGGTATATCCAAACATCGAACGTCGCTCAAAATGAACGGCACAAAACAATTTAATCTTAAATGGTACACGATTTCTAGCCAATAAAATACTGAGTATAATCAATAAGCATAAATCGAACTATTCAATTAAAATGGCTTGAAACCATGACTGCGGTACTTGCTATTCAAACGTATGCAAATTACAGACGTACTATGCAATAAATGCCGACACACGGATCACAATTCGACGATTGCCATTTACGTGGCAATTGCATTGTCTCTGTTCAACAAATACATTTATATTTACTTGGCAAGTACCCTCTTGTTTGGTAAATCATTCGCTGAAGTTATTTTTTTATTATCTAAGTACATTTCTTTTTGAAAAACGGATATAATCACAATAATATTAAAAACAGGATTTTGTAATTCGTTCAATTACGACTCGTAACTCAAAACGGAATTATAAGTACTATAGTTAAGATATATTTGTTACGATTAAATATTTGCATGGAAACAAAAATCCGTCAGCACGCATTTTTTACACGCGCAAAATTGTTTCGAAATTCAAATACGGTATGTATTAAAGTTGTGTTAAAGTTAAAACTATGTTCTCTGAAAACGGTATCGGATCGCCATATAGACTGAAATAGAGGAAATGGTTCGGGTGTGGTGTTGCGATAGAGCGGATTGTGCAAATCGCGGCGAACACCACAGCGCGCTCGGGCGAGTCTTAAGCCGCCTGTTATGTGGGCCTTGTGGACCCGGTCGCTCGGCTCCACAAGGCCCACTCCTGTTACACTACACACCTAATTCTCGCACTCAACCTGATGCAAAAAAACGAAAGGTCATAAATAAAAAAGCGACTATTATCTTGTGTTACTTTATGAGTGTAACTCAACAGTAGGTCTGTATTTCGCCAGGCACTATGGCTGGTTGACTATGACGGTACTCTATGTTACTTATCACATATTTTCCAGTATATACCTAACAATTAAATGCGGTGTTATTTATGTAAGATGAACGTGACTGTCATACTGAGACTGATCATTAATTCGACAATAATGAAGCATAATTTATCCTCGTATGTATGAATAATCATTGAGTGAGTGTGAGATTTGACTGATATATTGTGAGTAAATAATGTAAAACACAGGCAAACGTTTTTATCTACAAGTGAATATCAATATTTTTTGTCGGTCTCAGTTTCTTTCTACGAACGATAACACCCGCATGCCGAATCAATGACCGTTAGTGTTAATTATCACGGACCGGCAATGAACGTTTGCCTTGTAACTCGTTTCATGGCAGATAAGAAACAGAGAAAGAGTATATATAAGCTTATTTAAGTCCGTATCAAATGAAAAAGAGGGTAGGAAATGAAAATGCAACTGGAGAAAGACAGTGTTAGAAGGAAGAAACAACTGCATAATCAGCTTTGCGTCGATTAATATCGCCGTGCCCGCGGGCCGCCCGCGGCCGCGGTCTGCACTCGATATTGCGGAGACAAAGAAATAAATTAATTCCGCCGTTTCTTCAACGTCTCTTTGTTTTAAATACCTACTACAGGGCTATGTTAACAGTAATCTTAACCTGCATTACATTTGCACATCTTTGGTTATGTCTTAACGAATTTGTTTTATGGTTAATACAAATACAAATCATTTATTCGCAGTAATATGGTTACAAAGGTATTAAACTACGTAATACCTAAGTATTTGTAGTATGTATTTATTGGATCAAAATTGAAATAATTTTAAGGAAACATTAAATATGAGAGCATATTACACTTCACTTGGTTAAAACTGTGCCATGTGAAAATCTTTCCCACTCTATAAAGTAGATGAGGTATATTTGAATAGAACGGGTTTCAATAGGCATTTTGCACATAGCGGGTTCGAGTCGTTGCAAGTTCGCGGGTAAGCCCGACAGTATCGAAACGCCACTTCCTTAGGCAAGCCATAAACACAAATTTAGAGTACGAATAACAGTGAAAATATTCTAGGTTGTTCAACGAGTGGTAGTCACCGTTGGTTCCGTGCCAAACAGTGTATGCAGCGTAGTGTAATTGTTTGCTGGGACGTCTAATGCACTGGTAACGACGTAGGTAACGCGTCGGCCCCACCTTCAAAACAGCAAGGTAATGGAGATATAAATATTCACGATGCCTAATTTTCCTTCAATAAACACGACGAAAAAGTAAAAGTAAATATAATAAGTGGTTTAGTTTATACCACTTTTACCTTTGATTCAGACCTTAACTGTTTTTCATTATTGTTTATTATCGCGGATTTATGCGTCTGGAAATATTAGAAGTTTGAAGATCCATCATAAGTTTTTTAAATAAGTTGTTTATACTTTCTTAACGAAACAAATTATTTATTATGTATTTTGTTTCGTGTTATGATGAAGATGAAAGAAGAATATGAAGATGAAGATGGTTTATTTTTCCATTTTATTCTTTCTCTCTGAATCATATCGTTTAATAAGTTGTTTATTTCGTAAGAGACTTATGCTTATGAATAACGCAATGTCTATTGAAGCCGTTACATATTTTTCAGGAATAGAAAGTTTATTTATGAAAATAAACTCGGTCATTATAGGCCCTCCTACAAATCTGGTTAAAAGAACTGTCGGAGCCGTCTATTTGAAACGCACCAAAGTACTTCCTATGGTGGTAGTCTAATATATACTAAGGCGGTATTTTGTATTATTTATTTTTGTAATGTATAATTGACAACATTTCATATTTTCATGTAGGCCATTTTATGATTTAGTTCGCTAGAAAATGTTTTTTTAAGCGACACGTGTTTTTTTATTTCTCCCTTAATTGTAATTTTCATTCAAAACTATCAAATTGAAAAGTAGCGAATTCCAGAAGGTTGTAAGTAAATTATGACGTCAATACTACGACTCTGTATGGCAGTTTGGACACCTTTCATATATGGCAGCTATAATACTGACGTCACACACGATGAAAACCACTTTTATACGTTTTCGCGATTTTCTTATAAGCGAGCAGGAAAAAAACACAGAAAACTACTTTATTACGTTCAGATAACATAATTACCGAAATGCTTTTCGATTTAGGCGTCATTACATATTTTGAAATATTGTCAATTCAATAAAAATCTCCATATCTTTTGTAAGTTGTTTCCGTTACGCCCTAGATTGTTTACTGTTTGTTTAGATTGTTAATAAGGAGTACATTTTTTGTGGTAACCCAATCATAGCTTGTTTTATGATATAGAAAGGATTTTTGTTTTACCCATTCAGCACCAATCACGTCAGACATGCGTCTGTCGCATGACGCGTTACAGGCGCTTTTTGCTACATATGGAGTTAAACTTGATACAGCCCACAACCTACGGTGTAGCACAACGCGCGTAGCGTGGCGGTTAATGGGACAGCCCGCTTTATGTTTTTTTTCTTATTTTGTCATTTTTTTAATTACATAAGCATTTCAACCCAACCAAGTCTACTTAGGGAACTAATATTTTATTTATATCAAACATTGAGCGGCTGAAACAAACACAATTGGACGCACCTTATCCATAACTCATAGAATGAACGACCGATTCCGAAGCGGCCAGAACAAACACAAAGCGACAAACAAGTACCTACCATGCCTGGTGTACTATATAATGTATTATGTCGTTGGGATGATTGTTCCATCTGACGTCACTAGGAATCCTATCCACTGCGCCGCTAAAACAGACAAAAGATTTCCTACAACTAACAACCATTGAAGACATCACATAAAAGTTGACATTGTTCACGATGCAGATATTAACTCTACGAAAATGTCTATGAAACAAAACGGATTGACATGGTATTTTCATTAGGTTCGTTGGTATAAGTAAAAACTTGGTTTTACTTTACTAAAGAATTTCTAATTAAAAATTTAAGCTCTTCACGACACAGCAATATTTCAGGCCCGTGAAGGTATTTCCAATAAAGGACTTTGCCAAGTCATAATTCTTGAAAGTTACAGATAATGAGATGTTACAGCATCTTAGGAGTAAGATATTGTCTGAGCTCCCATTTCCGGACCTGCTCACAAACTTTAAGAGTTTAGCATGCATGTCATTCTACGCGCTGTCATAAGGGTTACTCTCCCCTATGAATGAATCTTAATTTGAAGCAGCTGCTAACATATCATGGGCTTAGAATAACTTCATGCGCATGTTATGAAATAGGAAATTATGTTAAATATAGCCTAGGTCGGTACCTTATTCCAGCGCGGAGAGGAATGGCGCAGCAAATGGCGCATAAATTTAACTTCGGGAATAAGTCGAGAACATTAAGAAAATATAGATTACATGTAGGGGACATAAAAATGGGCTTGCAGCACAGCGGTAACCTGCTGCTTCTGGATTTATGTCTCCCCACCTTCTATGTATGGCTACATATTTTGTTCGACACTGGCAAGTGATAAAATTCAAAAGGAGAACTTTAAATTAATTATGATGATTTCGTATTATAGGTTTCGGAATTCATATAAACTTTGACGTATTTGTATGTATTTTCCTATATATACAGGATGTAAAATCTAAATGACACAGCGAGGAAAAATCTGAAAGTAAGTATAAAGGATAAGGATTTTAGAAAAATAAAAACTACGGGTTCATTTTTTTTAAACTTTGATTCACGGCCGGGTATCGACCCCGTTCAATTCTATCTAAAAAACTAACTTCGTTAAATTGCGGACATTAAGATTACTGGCTGAGGAACAATTGATGCTATGGAACCCTCCCCCCTTCTCCGAAAATTTCGTTTGGATTATACACCCAAACACTACATATGTCCAAAAACTATTTATTCGCATTTTTAAAGGGTTAATGTAAGATTTGTAATCAACATTTCCCGCCTTGTTTCGGTTAACAAAGGTCCAAATATTAGCCGGTACTAATTATCAATTTGAAGTCAAAGTTTCATAACACTCGTACGGCTCCGCCGCCGGGTCTCGCACTAATGGGCTTTCCAATTTTCTTCACCGCATCGCTCTCGCTTATTATTTCTCCATACAGGAGGCCATTCGATTCGACATTGCATTGCAGTTAAATGTGACATCAATGTTGCGTGCGACCTCTTCCACGCAGGCCAGCTAACGTATCGGGCCGGTATTCCATTCGCGATGTTTGGCAGAAAGGAACGTAGCCACGTGTGCTCACTTTCATATTTCTGTAGTTTGCAATGAAATCAGAATGACAGCGAAATCGAATTGGGTGCATGTCCCCTACTCTCTAATTTTGCGAAGAAAATACCACAAACTCACGTACACATAAACATCATATTAGGTTGCAAACTGTCGAGGCAGATTGACCTCCAGCGCAAAATCTTCTCTACACGATTATTTATTTCAGTATGACTGTATATAGAATTTCCTGTATTTAATAGAATACTTGGTACACTCTGTTACAGAAGTTATTAATAAAGCTCGTATAATAATGACGGAGAATACCAGTACAGTTCTATTCCGAAACGAAAACACAGTTCGATAGCGGTGTACCATCAAGGTAAGAGGATCAGAGCGTCCGTAATGCCCGGCCTGCTCGCTGCTGCCCATCTATAGGCTACTTAAACTGGCTGTGTGGGAATAAAATGCTTTAAGATCATTTTTGCTCTTATATCAATTGCACTCGGTGATACCAAACGTATACTTATTGGAAACAATTGGATAAATTTTAGTGCAATTTTATTTGTAACGACATTTTATCTTGAAAGCGAAAACTCTGCCGATATTTAAATAGTCCGTATTGGTATAAATACAGTGAGCGTAAGACGATCTGAGAATAATCTTATTTAGCTACCTGTATTTTCTGGTGGCAACTGTACTTACAATAACAGTCGAGTTTCATTTTGTCAACAGCGTAATCATTTTCAAGTATTTCATGACTGCTAACGCGAGTATCTTCAGTGCTAGCTACGAAATTTACATATTACGGTGAACAGGAGCGATCAAAGCCCCGAGAAGGCAAGTACGCAACAGCGTCACGAAAGTCGACATTTGGAAAGTGGTCACGTAAAATTTTACGTTTGAGCTCGGCATCGGTGCACCGACAGCGCTTCGAACCTAATCCAATCAGAAGCAATGGTGCCGGACACGGGTGTCAATTTTGCAACGTCCAGCCACGAACCGCTCATAGCACCATAATACTCGAGACATTGCATTACCCTACTGATATCAGAAGTGTGGGTATCTACATCTACACTATCTACACTTCTACACTAATAGTATAAAAACCGGCCAAGAGCGTGTCGGGCCACGCCTAGTGTAGGGTTCCGTAGTTTTACGTCCATCACAGTAAGTGTCCCCAATTAAGTGTTAAAAAAGCAATACTTAGCGAACAATTCTGTTAATAGACAACGAACGACCAAAGACAACTAAGACAATTCGAGCACGACAAATTTTCGACCTAACCGCGTACAGGGACATCTATCGGCATCTATTGCGCGCGAGCTTAAAGTATGGAAGATGATTTTTATGGGATAATTCTTTATTGCGTGAACCGATTTTCACAGTTTTTACTTTATTTGAAAGCACATCATTTCATTGTGATTTTGTAGAAATTACAGGTACAATAAACACCTGCTTATACGGTTAAATTACAAACTTAGTTCAGATATTATTTTGTAAATTTTTTCAAAAACTATTCAACCTATCAAGTTCAAAATAATTTTCCTAGAAAGTTTTTATAAAGTTCTACTTTTGAGATTTTTTCATATTTTTAAAACTTATGGTTCAAAATTTAGAGAGGGGAGGGGACATATATTTTTTTTACTTCTGGAGCGTTCATTTTTAAATACCTATCCAACAATATATCACAAGTTAGGGTTGAAATGAAAAAAAAACACTCCCCACTTTACGTATAGGGGAGGTACCCTAATAAAACATTTTTTTCCACTTTTTATTTTACCACTTTGTCGGCGTAATTGATATACATATTAGTACCAAATTTGAGCTTTCTAGGGATAATGGTTACTGAGATTATCCGCGGACGGACGGACAGACATGGCGAAACTATAAGGGTTCCTAGTCGACTACGGAACCCTAAAAAAGGAAAGATTTGATTGTTTGTTTGTTTGTATTGGATAGGCTCCAAAACTACTGGACCGATTCCAAAAAATCTTTTACCATCAGAAGCCGACATTATCCCTGATGAACATAGGCTACTTTTTACCGCGGGAAAATGCTTTATTCCTACGGGAAAACAGAAAACTAACCGTGCGGGGTCGGGCAGCTAGTGAGTTATATAATAAGTTCTTGAACAGATAGCCAACACTTCTGGAAAAAGTCGACTACTGCTTGTGTTCCTGCCAAGTTCATACAAAACTGAATTGTGCCTAACGGGGGCGCTCGACAGTAAATAACACTTTGCACGCTGTGCAGAGTGGGCTCCCTAGGATTTCAAATCCATTAAAAAAATCCTCGTTATAACATTTTTATTCAATTTAAATAAACAAAAGTAGCCAACCAGTGATAACAAAAATAAAAAAAATATTTTATTTATTTAGGTAAGATGTTTGAAAAATCCTGTGCACTTATAATCAAACCCCGGGGTTTTCGGTGCGGGAATAACTTGAGAAAGAGTAGAGATAAACAGATGGTTAATCTGACAAAATATCATATTGTGCCTAATGAATAACAAATGCGAATTGCGAATTGTAAAAAAATTATACAATTTTATTATAACTTAAGTAATAGGTACTGTAGTGTTTCTACCAAGCCTTATTCGAGATAATAATAAAAATTGAAATAATAATAATCATTTATCGCTTCACCAATAAGGTTATCTACTTATTTTTCATCAAGAAGTTTTCATCGAGATTGAGCAAAGATTTAAAAGGCGAAAATTCAATCGCATTGTTGCATTACACAAACATCGGTATTGAGACGGACGACAAAAAAATCATTCACAACATTCACGCTCCACGGAAAAGCATTATCAGTGCGACAAGATAACGAGGTCGAAATAAGAATGTATGTTTTTTTCATAAGTATCTTTTTATTCAATTAATTATTCAGTACATAGGTTGGTACATTCTGTTTTTTAAAGTCAATACCTATTCTTCGGCTAATGTCATTCATTCACGCATCGAAAACCCCGGGGTATGCTTGTAATTCAATTGCCGTGATACGATTAAGCAAGTTATGACAGGATGTAATGATTTGCGTTTTAGTAGACTGTACTCAGCTAGTAGTAGAGTACATGTAAAAGAGATGAATATAGTTTTTTTATAGTTCGGTAAATTAATAAAATTGCGATCAGCGCGGGCGTTTCTACAAAAAAGGCAGACTTTAAGTATTTCTTTATTAGATATTTATAAAAATCGTATACACTGTTAGCAAGATCGATGAGTACTGTGTCGATATCCGACTTCGGGCCATGTGACGATACCCATGCATGTCCCCGGTTTCGTGTCTCTGATTTGTAACACCGAGACGTGTAGGTAATTAGGTATTACATGCTGAGGACATGTCACATTTTGATAATCAAATCGCGTCCCTGCTTTGAAGGTTATTACAACCTAGCCGTATGCAGGTTGCAGGCGGTCTATTTGTTAATAATTTATATAGGCCGACGAACCACGTAGAGTCTGTAAATAAAACGGGCTGAGGAAGCTTTTAATAGTTATTATTTACGGGCCCTAATAACTGGCGGGAGTGCACGCGCACTGCGCTGCCCGCCTCGGACTCACCTGGAATATTTTAAGGGTTGTTAGCCAATTTCTTTGCATGTGGACATGACACAGCATTTGGGGGCATCCTAATACTTGGTTACGTGAACCTGTGTTCAGTTCAGTTATTGCAATTGGTTAAGATAAGCGGAACTTATTTAATAAGATCAGTATTGCAGACTAGTTATAAGATCTATTTTTTATTGGAAATTACGGCCACCTTTTTTTTGGAGCTCAGAATTTCGTTCATGAAAAGTGATTCTATATTACAAATTAATAAAAAAACTGTTATCACATGGCTATTATACATAGTTTATCATGGCTATTTCATGGACTAAACTTCCCAAGAACAAATTTATCTTTAAGTTTAGAACTTTATTAATATTGTTATATAAACTGAATTAATTAAAATTAAATAAGAATAATTAATGTTGATAAATCATAAATTTGAATTGACGTAATTTTATATTGGTATTTTATGTTTCAAATGTATATTAATTTATATTGGTGGATTTATACTTTTAGTACCTTTAGTACTTGAGACAAAGACAAGTTACCTGTGACAAACGCAACTCTTTTTTAAAACAGCTTCTGTACTCGCACAATTTGACAATAAATGATTTCTTTCTTTCTATACTGATTAACTAACCATTTAAAATAAAATTGTTAAAGTTTGAATTGTGAAATCGGAAAACATTAGTCAGCGGCTATATTAAACGGCAATAAGTACGATAAAAACATTGTTTGAATGTAAAACATGGTTGGGAGCGGAGCCGGTAGCAGTAAACGATTTGTCGGCGTATTAATAAAACGATTAAATGAAGCTCTCGACGGTAATCTGAGAGCGGGCGGCGCGCAGCAGATGGCCACAATTCCCAAACTTTGATGACGAACGCCCGCGTCTTCGGCGCCGAGCATCAACCGGCGATTTGTAGACTTTTGTTGCACACTTCTGATTTCAAAGGAATTGTTTCAACGCTTTTAATTTCCATAGTTTGAGCTCGATGACATGGATGAGGTATTCAGCGGACCACGCGCTCTAGTATAGGATGCAACAGGGATAGCGATAAAATCAGTTCGAGCATAAAGAAACCTTGCAAAGAAAAAAAACTTGCCGGTCATAAATATGGCAATTAAGTCTGAAATAACAAATTGTCGTCATAGGCAGTAAACTAATGATAGGCATGTATCTGGCGAAGCAGCTTCGATCCGTGTCCGTCGTTTGATGAGTCGTCAAAATTGCTTCCGTGCTGTTAAGTGCAGGAAATTGTGACATCTCCATCGACACACCCGTAAAATATTGACTGATTTTACCGGTTGAATGATTTGTGTTTTCGGTGCTTTATAATTAAGTACCCACTAATAGAATCTACCTAGAATCAGAGCTTCATAGACAAATCGCCGATGAAAAGGTTTTTAAATAATCGTTTATTAGTTAGAAGCGGTTTAAATGTTTTCGAAGTTTTACGTGCAATATATTTGACACAAATACCTTTATTTTACACACTTGACTGAGCAATCAACTAGCACGACAATTATATATATACTAGCCGTTACCCGTGACTTCGTCCGCGTAGAACTTGAGAAAAAAAAATATTTTAGGCTTAACCTTAATTTACGCTGTCCCAAACAAACGTCTACCATCTTAAGGGATGATTTTCTAGATAAAAACTATCCTTAATCCTTCCAAGGGTCTCAAATTATCTCTATGCCAATGTTCATGTAATTCCGTTCTGAGTTTAGGCGTAAAAGGTTTAAATTGCTAAATCTTAATTGAAATGTCCATTTTTAAAAATACCAATGATTATCAGTTATTATCAGTTATCACACGTTTCTAACTACTTAAATTGTTTGTTTTTCATAATGTATTAAAGGATTGTTTTATGTCTACTAAGCTACCTACATGACCTACCGTTTTTTTGCCTAAATCCGATTAGTGGTTTTAATTACGTTAGTCCGAGCTGCCTGTATAGTTTTGAAAGTAAAATTATCATAATTATGCCAAAAGACGTAGAACTTTCCATCTCCATCTCCAGTCCCCATTTAAAGGTGTAAGAGAATAAATTATGTTTTTCCCCAAAATTAACTTCTTAAATTAACAAAATGATCCGCAATTTGATCTAACATTACGTTCTTTTCGGTTTGTGAGCATCGTAGTTCTAACCTAACCTACTTTTCTGGTAGCTGTTCGGTTCTGTAAGGATCGCAGTTCTAACTTAACCTAACTTACTTTTCCGCGACCGATAGGATTATGTATTCTGAATTAATGACTTATCAAATAGTGTATATGTATGTTCTGTTCTGTTTCTTCAAAAAGTACTTGTTCCCCAACCCCTTTTTACCTCCAACCTTAGAGGAAGAATATAAAAAACGCAGTAATTTGTTTTCTAGACCTTGACCGAAGTTACAGTTCCCTTATATTAAAATTGTCTTGTTCCTCGTATAAATTTCCAACTCCTATTAGCCCTTTAGGGGTGAATTTCGTTTAACACCCAATGTATTTTACCCCTGACGCAAAAAGAGGGGTGTTATAACTGTTATAAGTTTAACGTGTCTGTCTGAGTATCTGTGTAACTGTGTATCTATCTGTGGTATCGTAGCTCCCTAACTTCTTAGCCATGTTTCATGAAAATCTGTTCAGCTGTTTTTGAGATATGAAAAAAAATGAAAAATATTTATTTCAGTATTTAAACAGTGTACATAATACTAGGTGGGGACTTCCTGTTAAGTATACAATACCTGTGTTAGGAAGCCCCGCTCCTCCATAGCAACAAGTAGTTATTTATTTTCATATCAGAAAAAAAAAAATGTGTGTGTGTGTGTGTGTGTGTGTGTGTGTGTGTGTGTGTGTGTGTGTGTTTGTTTCTGTGCGTGTGTGTGCTCGCGCACGAGTGAGTGGACGTGTGCTTATAAGTGTATGAGTTTCACAAAATTTCACTAGCTTGGTCTTATGCTTATTTTATTATTATTTTTTACATAAAGGTACAAGGGAAGTACTGTATATAAGTACGTAGATATTGGACTTTGAAATGAAAATGTCGTGGGTTTTTCAACTTTTCTAAGTTGTAGCTATTTTCTAGTATTCAAAGAAACGGTCTAAAATCGAAGTTACGAATCTCTTACTTTAAAAATGTCTTGCTCTCTATACAAACTTTGAACCCCCTTTTAACCCTCTTAGGAGATAAATAAAAAAACGCTGAAGTTTGTTTTGCAGTCTTTTACCAGACAGGCTAAGATACAACGTACACATCTCTTACTTTAAAATGTTCTTGCTCTCCATCAAACTTTTCACCCCTTTTTAATCAAATGTTTAGCTCAAAAGGAAAAGTTTCCTACTTAACTCGCCTAGGGGTAGAATTTTCTAAAACGCTGACGGTTCTTATTTTGTATCCTGATAAGTACTTTTTTTTTTTCAAAGTATCAAGTTTCTAGCTCTCTAAAAAATAAAGTTCCCTTGATACAAACTTTGCACCCCTATTTAACTCCCTTAGGGGTAGAATTTTCTAAAACGCTGACAGTCCTTTTTTGTATCTAAATAAGTAATCTTTTGACAAAGTTTCAAGTCTCTAGTTCAAAAAATAAAATTTGCCCTATACAAACATTGCACCCCTATTTAACCCTCTTAGAGGTAGAATTTTCTTAAAAACGCTGATAGTGCTTTTTTGTATTTTAATACGTATTCTTTCTACAAAGTTTCAAGTCCCTAGTTCAATAGTTATTTGTGTCACAAGGGAGCAAAATAGTATATTTACGGCGAGGGCGGTGTATTGAATCCTGAACGTAGCGAGGGATCCTACAATAGAATCCTGAGCGTAGCGAGGGATTCTAACGTAGGATCCTGAGCGTAGCGAGGGATACAAGTGTTTACGCCCGAGACGAAAATAATTTTGCTACCGAGTGACATACTATTTTTCACACCGACTATGAGGAAATTGAAAAAAAGCTATTGTTAAAATATATCTAAATTATCTTAATTTTTATTAAAACAATTTAAATATTACGAAATATTTATAAATTTTTATACAACGTTGTTAGAGTTAAAACTTGAAATATGTTCGTTTTGAATCGACTACGATGAAATTACAATCGATTATTTTATTAACATCTGTGTTCAATTGGCACATTGCGTACAAATGCTCCAATGCCAATGTTTAAATTAAAAAAGTAGCGTTTTGGTCCCTCTCGTCGTGGAGCAAAACTTACTTTTCCGAATGAAAGGTGTGAAAAAATTAATGTTTCCCCCATACAAATATTGTACCCCTATTTAACCTACTTAGGGGTGGAATTTTCTAAAACGCTGAATGCACTTTTTTTGTATCTTACGAGTAATAAGTAATCTTTCTACAAAGTTTCAAGTCTCTCACTTGAAAGTTTACTCTATACCCATACAAACTTTCAACCCCCTTTTTACCCCATTGAGGGTGGAATTTTTAAAAATCCCTTCTTAGTGGGTACTAAAGTTATAAAAACTACCTATTGTGCAAAAAAAACAGCTTTCTAGGATCAACGGTTTGGGCTGGGCGTTGATTTAAGTGAGTGAGTCAGTCAGTCAGTCAGGACTTTTACGTTTATATATTTAGAAGATGATATGGTATTTTTAACGTAAAACTGTTAAAGAGAAAATCACCCGAAGCGGAAAATGGTGTTTTGGGCAATATTTCGGTAACAGCAGCTGGGAAGTAATGGCGCCGCCACTTTACGCGATGCGATTACGACCACCTAAACATTAATTATAAGTAATGTCCGTCATTTATCTGCTCTAATCACTATGCGAGGAATTGCCCTCTAGTGTTGCAAAAATATTCCGCGATTTGGTGTGTCCAGCCAGCAAGAAAAGGAAAAGTTATATAGTTTTGGCGACGACCCCTTTGGCTTAGTTGGTAGTGAACTGCATACGAAGCCGGTGATGCCGGGTTCGAATCCAGGTAAGAGAATTAATTTGTGTGATTCATACAAATATTTGTTCCTGAGTCCTGGATGTTTTGTATGTATTTGAAGTATTTATTGATCTACATCAGTATTTATATCGTCGTCTAGGTACCCTTACTATGTGCAAACTTTGCTTAGTTTCGGACTAACTTCATTTGTGTAAGATTGTCGCCCAATATTTATATTTATTCCTTATAATTTAAGAAACGTGAATATGTAAATCTATGGATAGTGAGCTTAAACACTATTTCATGATTGTTTTGGTAGATTATACCTTTATATATACCTTTGTTTTTTTTGAGAAAATAAACCATCGCGGAAGGAAGCATGACAACGCATTAATTAACAAAAAACGGCTGAGGTTCCTTTGTTTGGAATGTAGAAGGCTAGCAACTGCGATTACTATAAGACACTGGAATTTCCTGTTAAGGTAAATCAAGTGCAAGAATAAGTATGCCTCCTAAACGGCGATTTGCCGTTCGCGTGAAGTCGGCGCAGCACCGGGCCTGTGGGTAACGCTAAATGTTTCACGGTTTAATCAAACCCCAGCCATCAGGCAAGACAAATAGTCGGCTCATCTGCATCTATACGAGCCGGTGAAACGTGATACGTTTCCAATTATTTTTCCACGCTATTGTGATTAGTTATCGAACTGTTTACACCGATGTCTCGTATTGTTTCAATAAACGATTGTGTTGAACAATTTGATCAAATTGCGAAATATTTTAGTAGGGATTTATATCGACATTTGTCCAATAAAGCCAATCCCGAAGAGTGCTGTATCTCGTCGTCTTGTGCGCGGAAGACATAAACTAGTATCTTAAATAGGGGCGTGGTTTACAAGAATCGAAGCAACTGCTTAATACATTATACTTATTTTGCATGCTAAATTGGGAACTCCTTATTTAGTAGGCATGTAAAATAAGTCATTAATTTGTTTATTTTTCTAAATGAAGTGTAAATGCACAAAATGCGGGTGACGCCCACGACAGTGACGGTGTGCCCAAACATGAGAGCGGCCATATTTACCGGGAAAAATATTTTAGCAGAATCCCCATCCGATATTTGTATTGATAAGTTGTAAGTTTTACGGATGCGGGTGCTGTATGTATTAGTGTCTTTGTTGGGCTCTCGTAGCGGTCGGCGGCGGCCGAGTGCTCAATCGCCCTAATGGCAAGAACCGCAAGCGCAGTCTCCGGGGACAGACTAACTAAATATGTAATGGTTATTCGGAGCGCTGTCGTTACACTTAGGCCCCACTCGCATTGGCCAGATAAATACACACGCCTAAGTTACTGTCCAGGCCGAGGCTGGGTTTCGGGACCCGCCTAATAGCATCCTGCATTTACCGCGGCCACACATTAATACACCCTATTTATAATTTCTTTTATATTAGAAATGCACACGTCTAAATCAAGCTATAAGACCGTCGTAACGAATAGCATTTCCAAGTTCAAAAGGAAACTCAGAAAGTGTGAGTGACTGCAGTAAAACAACTTTTGAGCCTTATTTACTCGTTCCGAAATTGCAGTGGATTTAAGCGAGATTTCATTTGTATGGGAGCTAGCATAATCTGGAATAATACCACAGTGGCGGCGGCGCGGGCCTTCAAAGACGGCACTCGTCCGCGCCGCGGCTGCCGCGTGTAATGAGTTTTTTTAAATGCGCAACACATTCACACCACGCCGAGCTCCACCGGGCTTAACTTCTGCAAGAGCACCCGTAAAAGCAATATCGTTTAATTATAAATTGAGAGCGTTTTAAGAAGCTAAACGTGAATAGTTTCTCGTAAAGTCTTAATAAAAATCGTTTCAACGTTTCAAATCGGTTTTGTTATCATCGGAAGGCACACTCCTTCCGCGGCGGGGCTTCGTTCAAATGTAACTGCGGGTTGAAATCCAAGGGATGTCGTTGCCCGATCCCCGCTAGACTATTCAAAATTGGACGGATTATGAGGAATTTAAAGGACAATGACTGAGTATGAACGAGAAACGTATTTTTTAAATTAGAAGAATTCTCCTTCTAAACGTTGAAGATTCCTCGCATCATGCTATTCTTGAAAACAGACTGATTAAAATTCTTTGTCATGCTGATTAAAGACCATTCGACGTAATAAAAGTAAATTATACCCACGCTGCGAGGTAATAGAATTTGCGCACTTGGTCGCACGCTTGCAATTACAAGACTCCATCTTAAGGGTTTCTCAACGCTGCCAGAGATTTGTTTATTACTTAATTTGGTTGTAAATAAATAAATAAACCATTTAAATATTTCAGGCATCTAAGGCCCATAGTATCACTTTTGGCTTTTTTTCACTGAATTCAAAAAAAGGAGGAGGTTCTCAATTCGGTTGTATTTTTTTTTTCAATGTTTGTTACCTCATAACTCCGTCATTGATGAGCCGATTCGAAAGATTTTTTTTGTTTGTATGTATATGGTTCCAGGTGGGTCCCATTTTTTTCAAAATTCAGTAAGATGATGGGATCCATGAGGAATTGAGGGAACTCCTCAATTTTGTTAGGCACGCGTTTAGTGATTTTGGTATTTTCTATTATAACTCGTGTATTTACATCCGGAAATCATAAATTTTGTGGCGAGGAATTGATGATGAAGACCACAGACGACTTATCGAATTCCTCAATTATGTACTTAAAAGTGCAAAAAAAGGTACGTCACAGGTTCTGAGGGGCTACCGCGAAACGAAAACGAAATTCGTTTGTGTATCTCCGTTTCTGTCGCACTTGCTAGTTCGAGCGACAGAGAGGGAGATATTCGAACGAAGTTCGTTTTCACGTCGCGGTAGCTCCTCTGATAAGATTCAGTTGAAATTGGAACTAATGAAGTGCCATTGGTGACCATCTAATGATCTTGGGGAATCTACGGAAGTCCTCAAATATTATCGGCCCACATACAGTGATTCGGTTTTTTTCTATAGTAATCAACGCATTTGCTATCGGAAAGGAGTTCATGTGGTAAATTGTAAAAAAAAAGTGGAAATGTTCTCGTGACTTGGCGGAGTACCAAATTGAAGTCGGTTAAAACTTTGTTTTTAAAGTAAATTATTACCTTAATACTTTGTAGCTAGAGGCGAAGTTCTCTCTCTCTGCGCGATTATCAGTGCCTAAATACACCACGCGTTACGATTGCGTCAGTGCATGTAACAAATTAAAATGGAAATTTTCATCCAAAATTAGCTTTCAGTGAATCATTGCGAGGAATAATAGGTGTGCTGGTGTGTTATCATTATCACCTCATTCATCTGAATTGGTTTATCAAAATTGGATTTCCGACGCAAGGAGACAAGATTTGAGTCAGAAATTAGATTGCGTACACGCAATTATATGTTTAGGCAAGCTCAAATGTAGGAAAAGTGTGATATACTTACTCATGTTGCTCGTGTCTTTTTCTAAGACCTCGAATCGAACGACACATCTATATATATAAATGCCTTTGTCCTGACTGACTCACTCATCAACGCACAGCCGAAACTACTGGGACTAGAAACTTGAAATTTACACCAGGACTTCCTTTTATGAAGTAGGCAACCGATAAGACGGGATTTTTGGAAATTCCATCCCTAAGGTGCAAAGTTTGTATGGGGGAAACTTTATATTATGAACTAGACTTAAAACTTTGTAGAAAGATTACTTATTAAGATACAAAAAAAGTAATTTCAGCGTTTAAGAAAATTCCACCCCTAAGGGGGTTAAATAAGGGTGCAATGTTTGTATGGGGGAAACATTAATTTTTGAACTATGAACTTGAAACTTTGTAGAAAGATTACTCATTAGAATACAAAAAAGTAATTTCTGCGTTTAAGACAATTCCACCCCTAAGGGGGAAACATTAATTTTTGAACTATGAACTTGAAACTTTGTAGAAAGATTACTCATTAGAATACAAAAAAGTAATTTCTGCGTTTAAGACAATTCCACCCCTAAGGGGTTAAATAGTGTTAAAACGATGTGTAATTTTATTCAAAACTTAACCATAATTTGCGAATACTTTTATCAAATGTTTGAGAGTGTACCGGCCAAACACGTTCATGTTGAGTGCTACGCGGTCTGCGTGCCCAAATGTGCGTTATCTTATAATTATATTTAACTAGCTTCTGCCCACGACTCCGTCCGCGTGGAACTAGTTTATATCGCAGCTCCATACAAACTTTTACCCCCCCCATTTCACCCCCTTAGGGGATGATTTCGGGGATAAAACTATCATATGTCCTTCCCCGGGACTCAAACTATCTCTATATCAAATTTCACATAAATCGGTTTAGCGGTTTAAGCGTGAAGAGGTAACAGACAGACAGACAGGCACACTTTCGCATTTATAATATTAGTATGGATATGGATGGATATGGATAATCGACTTTAAGGTATGTGATAGCGGAAATAATGGCCGTGCACGTGGCCGTTTAGTAGTCGATCTAGCATATATATAGCACAGTAAGAATCGTGAATAAAGTGACTTTAATCCAATCCTATAGGCAGTGGTTCAGTTCCCTGCTAGGTTTTTCTATATATTATCATAATGTGGGAGTCTCACCCTACAGAGAGCATTTTAAGTACTAGCGTACCTATATGTATACTATAAAGGCATATACACACACACAGGAGAAAGTAAGACAAGGGCATGCTCGGGAGCACACGCAGTACAGAGGGCGCGGAAGGAACACGGGCTAATTACCAGACCAGCGCTCGGAGCCGTTCACAACATCAACCCTCAACTCAAGAGAACCGGTATAAGTCTGACCTCCACTTACTCATAATGAAACTTGGGGTCTTCAAAACACACATAGAAACAATTAACCCGGGTAGTAATTTAATAATTGCGGGCGATATTAATATTACTATTGAACCTAAACTGCTAGAACCCTCGCATGAAAAAAAAAACAGAACTAATTACTTGAACATGCTATCTATATTTGGATTTTTGGCCGGTCACACAAAACCTACAAGAGAAAAGAGTTGTTTGACAATTTCTCTTAAAAATAAACAAAACTAAATATTCCCCCACTTATTGCTATCATAAAGACTACTACAACTGACCACTTTACAACTTTTCTTTCACTATCCAAAATTAAAAACTTACCTACTGTAAATAAAAACAAAACTACAATAAATTTTGAGGATGCACCACAACATCTACAAAATAGCAACTTACGAGAATTGATGTTCTGCGACGACCCCGAAGCTGTAACTAACCGTCTGATATATATGTTAAGTGAATCCATTAAAGAAAACACCAAAGTTATTGTAATACCGAGTACAAAACGTATTATCAAACCGTGGATATTTCTTGGTTTGGAAAAACAAGAGCGTAACAACCCTGGCAACGAAATACTAAAAATAACGTACACGCGCTACAGAAACTAATACAATAATATTATAAAACAACTGAAAAGAAAATTTGAAAAAGAACTAGCTAAATCTGTTTCAAATAAGTAATTACTTTGGAAAAATATTAAAACACTAACTTATACAAACAAATCAAATAAATTTCATACAGAACTACTTAATATCAAAACTACTACAATCAACTCAACTAATTTTATAAATAAATATTTCGCTAACATTGGGAAAGAGCTAGCCCAACAATTTATTCCCAACTCTCAAAACGAATTAAACATATACTTTAATAACCTTCCTGTACAGCCTGGATATTACCTACTACCTGCTAGTCAAGACGAAGTCTACAGTACACTGATGAATCTGAAGTGTAGTAGTGCACCTGGATGGGACAATGTTTCAACAAGATTCTTAAAAATGTTCCCAAAGAACTAGTTCCTATTATCACGCATCTAGTACATCTTTGTTTCAGCCAGGGAGCTTTCCCAGTTTCATTAAAACAATCTTTAACTACCCCCGTATACAAGAGTGGGAGCAGAGACGATGTCAGTACCTACAGGCCAATTTCAGTTCTCCCTGCAATATCGAAGAACCTGGAAAAGCTTCTGAATACCAGACTGCTAAAATATCTCACAAAATTTAACCTCATATCACCTTCTCAGTTCGGATTTAGACAAGGCAAATCAACTGAAGATGCAATAACCGCTCTAACTTCGCATGTTGTAGACAGTATTGATGGTAACAACAGGTTCTTAGGTGTCTTTTTAGACCTGAAAAAAGCGTTTGACACCGTCTCTGTTCCGATTCTTGTACAAAAACTTGAGAATAATGGGGTACGGGGAAATCCACTTATGTTATTCGAAAACTACCTTACCGGCAGGAAGCAGCGGGTTAAACTAGGTGAACATGTCAGTGACGATGAAGACGTATTTATATGGCGTACTTCAGGGAAGCGTTCTGGGCCCAACTTTACATCGTGACTTGTAATTAGGGTTATAAGGTAAGGATTGGTGTAATTTTAAGGTACATTGTAGGATATATTATTTTCTAACCGAGAGGACGTCACTGATTTGTTACAGTCGTTGGGTCGGAAATGCTATTTTTTAAATACATGACATTTAGCAGTGCCCGCTGTGCACGTTCTAGGTCAATAAAACGACTTTCAGTAAGAGACTTGCCCTTTCTTCATTTCTTTTTATTTTTTTTTTCTTTGCAGGCAGCTTCTTTAGTTTACATAGGCAGGTAATTGAATATTATTGTTTGCAAAGTGTTGTAAAATGTGGTCTTCCTCATCTCACCGGAGCGGCGGGTGATGTAGAGGTTGTCTACGTAACCTCTACAGTGCTGGCTGGACAGCACTGTGCAGGCGTTCGGAGTTCAAATCAAGCTGTCCGGAAGTCTATAAATAGAAGAAGAACCGAAGATGTAAAGGATTGGCCCCCGAGGCTTTCATCTAGTAAGTTATCGAATACATAAAAGATCAATATATTCTAAAAAAGTATTTACCTCTGAGTTAACCATCCCTAAAATACATTGTGAAATACTCTTTGAGGCTATGAAGGCAGGGGGAAGTGCTCGCCTTGAAACGAGTCGTATGACTGCTGCAAGCGTGGTTATAGTAAATCATCATATACGAGTATAAAGAGCTGGGGTCTTGTCGGTGAAATAACCCTACAGTACCTTAATAGATGTTCATCTCACAAATATTTGTCCCACCCAACAACCCATGACCCTCATCAGCTTCTAACTTCTTCACTAGGCTAAGCTAAACTAAAAAAGCGGCCTAGTGTGTGTTGGACCACGCACAGTGAAGTAGTTCCGTAGTAGGTTTACCGAGAGAAAAAAAATACATCCCCAGTTTTTTTTTCTAAAATTTTACTCGCCCGATTTATTGGCGTGACTGATTTATATACTCATGCCGAATTACAGATTTCTATTACGAATGGACAGACAGACATGGCGAAACTATAAGGGTTCCTCGTTAACTACGGAACCCTATAAAAAGGGGCAAAAGTATATGAAACACACCACACATTCGTGATATTGGGAAATAACTGACGTAATATAATAATTCCCTAGTGGGTTAACACGTTGACGGCCACTGCACCACTCTAAAAGTTTTGTGATATAGGACAGTGTATAAAAATCATATTTTTTTCATTTAATGAAGGACTGCTACATTTTTGTCAAACATTGCGGCACCATCAGTGTTACGTATAATCAATCTGCGATTCTGAAATCAGCAGAATTTGGGTGGGGGTGACAGTTTTTCCATATAAGAAGTTTTGCCAATTAAAGTTTATATGAACTGACAGCTATCTATTCCAACCCCAAACTCATCGGGGTTGAATAACATAATTTATGTAAAAGTATGTTTCTTTCTTACAAACTTAAACTTTCCTCTTGTGGCACCATGGCTACAGCTGTTAGGTACGTCTACGGAGGTATAGTATCACAGCACGCGTTATTCCCCTTTTATGTTAAATCAAAATGCCCTAGCTTTTGCTGCGGCACGAGGACAATTTGTAATGTGCACAACACAAGATGTCCACTTTGGTATTCTTTGGTATTCTTTGAGAATTTCTCGTCTGTGGACGGAGTGGCAGTTTAACCGTGGAGAAGATCACCTACCACAACTCTAGTGTCGTATCACGAGGGCCTCGATTTACGTCTATGGCCGTACTATGTGTGAGCGTGTTAAAACATGTAAGGGCAGGATTGCACTGGTATTAGGCGAGCGGAGGAAGGAAAGCCGCGCTAATTACGGGCTCCGCTCCTCGCGCGCTGAAAGCACGGGAAATGACGCGCCGCGTGCCAACTGCCCGCTAACATTTGTCGTGCATACCATTTATGTACAAGTTAGATATACGTTTACGAATAGTCTTAGGTACTAGTAAGCAAGTAGCATTTGTATATGACCTAAATGCTACTTACGTTTGTTTATCATAATAGTAGTAGAAGTCTGTTTCTCTACTGTTTGTATAATCGCTTGGAATTCAATATCTTAACGAAACAGATGTTTATGATTTTATTGTAGTTAGAAAAACAGATAAACATGATGTATTCCTGACTAAAGTAATTATACCAACAAAAAAAAGAAGAGATGAGTTAATAATTCTATAAATTTCCCCAGAATCATAGAAAGATTTCAAAACAGCATGAAAGAGAACCTTGCCGGTCCTATACAAAGACGGCTACTATAATATTAATTCATAATTCATTTATTATTTGCAAACCATAGTATTATAGCAAGTAGTCTCTAGTTTCACTTTAGAAACGTCCCTAACCATGTGGCACATAGACTTTTACAAATACAATTTTAGCGCCAATAATGAACTCAATCAAAAAGCTCCTTATAGACGTGCTCATACATTTGTAATCTAAAAATAGTATGAATTAGGGGAACCTACAAGTCGGTGACAACCTCAGTGCGGACCATAATTCTTATAATATTTTGAGAGCGAAAATCGCTTACGCAAGAATGATGCAATGTGTAATTAGGGACCGCGCACACGACACAACCTCGTGTGTCTACCCACTGTATTTACCCCAAATTGATGTTAAATCGCTTTCTGTTTGCGCATCCAATCCCGAAGTAATTTCACTGTTACAAACAATTTTATGGACTCACTGTCTTTTTAAGCCCCCGGGGAGTATTTAAATTGCTATTCTTCAGCGAAGGAGACGATGGAGGAGGAGACGACCTGTCTTGTTATGACGTCGATTATGCTACACATTTATATTGGTCAACTTATCAATAGAAGGAGTACAATGTGAGCATTAGCAAGTGCTAAGGCTCACATTAAGCGCAAGCGTTAATTAATTAAATTCTGACTGAAATTTGCACTTTTGCATACTGATATACTTTGGCATACATTTCTCGAAGCCAACATAGGCCAAGAAATGTACAAACATACCTCAATATGCAAACAATCGCCATCTATATATTGGCATCCAATTTAATTCATAATCTTTATCCTAATCGTTTTTGCTTGCTCAAATCATTTTGTACTTTGAAATGAACTTAATACAACACCGAAAGAATAGTTATTTACGATATAAGTGCCGAAAATAGGAAATTCGCAACGAGTGGTGATAAATTAAAACACGACCGAAGGGAGTGTTTTTAATCCACACGAGTTGCGAATTACCTATTCGCACGTGTATCGTACAACGTTTTATTGTAAGTGCATATGGCTCTTTAAAGATTCGACATATGCACGGAAAGTGTTTTTTTCCGCACTAGTGCGGGAAAGTAGCACCATATGTACTGTAATAGTACATTGTGATACAAGTGAAGTATGTTGCGGTGAACAATTTCGCCTCTGATGTAATATGATGATGTAATTATCAAAGCTCACGCGTATCATACGACGTTTTTCAACACATTTTACGAGGAAAAAAACATTTTCATAATATGAAAATGTTTTAGGCCTGCCAAATTATTTTCTTTACATTAAGTAAGTAAATAATTAAGATGACTACAGGTTTTTACTCACAATTGCACATCGCCAAGAATTTACAAAGGCGTCCATTCTATTTATCACTTTTCTAGTCACCACGAGTCAACATTGTTGATAATAACCAAACACGCATAAACAAATTACAAATATTTGTGAAATAACCTATAATGGCGTCAGTTTTTTCGTGAAGTCTCTCGCGAAATCTCTAAACAGCCAATACAAATTAAAATAATATTTTGGTTTCAAAATGTTATCTGTATTAATTCATGTAAAATTTTACTAAAAGTGAATAGTTTTACTAAATTAAACGTTTATATATCATATGCAAAAAGAAATAGTCAATTAATTAACAAAAAGGATTTAATTTGTTTAGTCGAGTAAGAATCCATTTGCCGAGAATTAAAAAAAAGTTATACATTCTGTACAACCCGGTTAATTTAAGAATGCACCATGTTCATGCATATATCATGCTGCAAGGTGCCAACGTGACTTCATCGGGATGTAACCATAACACACAAGTGTTGTAATGTTATGAAACACGCGTGTTTAATACTCAGGATTATGAGCCTAAAAGCGACACAATAAGAGGTACGTTACGAGCAATTGTGTTGAAAAAAATATTGTAAACCAGGATCTAATGCCCCAAAAAATGGTTGAAATTTCAATCCATTTTAAACTGCTATAATATCTAAAAAGCATGTCACAGCGGAGAACTGACGTGAGCCGAGTGTAGCTAATATTAGCAACAGTACCGAAGCGTTCTAGTATTTTAAAACTTATGTTCCAGTTTTCACTTAAAGTCAGTGGTTTGGCATCAATATATCGCTATAACCCAAAAAAGTTACGTAATAGTACATTACGTAACTAGGGCGGTGAATTCGTGAATGCCCTAGATCGCAGGTGTTTGTGGCCCGAACCGAAGGTGAGGGCCATAAATATGCACTTTGGGGCTTTACGAATTACCGCCCGTGTTGAGTAAAAAATTTTACGTCTTCACCTGGTCACAATGCGAGTTTTCCCGTACGCGCAGCGTGCAGTAAAACTCGCATTATGGCCAGGTATGACGTAAAAAATTTTACGTTTAGTTTTCCCGTACGCTGCGCGTACGGTAAAACTCGAATTGTGGCCAGGTGAAGACGTAAAATAGTGTACTCACCACGGGCGGTAATTCGTAAAGCCCCAGAGCGCATATTTATGGCCCTCACCTTCGGTTCGGGCCACAAACACCTGCTATCTGGGGCATTCACGAATTCAGCGCCCTAGGTACGTAGTGTGTTAAAAACAACAGGGGTTACTGTTGTCCACCCGGGGTTTAACCCAAGCTACCTCATGTAAGTAGGCTCAAAGGATCTCAGTAACTGAACATAAGTAACGGCCGGCGAAGGAAGGCGTTATAAATACCAAACACGTTTTAACAAACACTGTATCTAGTATAAGAGCCTTCCAAGAGTCGGCTGGCAAGACGCAGAGTCGCGGAGGAAGCCATTCATAATATTGTAATAACGGCTTCCAACAGCAGTTATTCCGTGCTTAAACGTTTTACTGCGGTCATTATCTACCCGCTGAAAGGATATGCAGGCGATAAATTGTAAGCGTTACCTACACACGAACATCTAAGCGGCTTGATCGAATTGGCAAGTCAAGATGTACCTTATGAACATTTTACAATTTTATCTTATATGGCATTATTCCATTACGTATTTTAAATTCTCGCACGTCGTGAGACGGAAAGAATGTGCATTTGCATTTTGTGTGTTTTAAAAGTGTATGATAATAATTTAACTAAAACGTCTATCCCTGGAATAGAATTGGAAAATAACAATAAACTTGACAGTCAATCTTTACCTAAAGCAATGATATCAGTTTGAAATCTTAGTGGTAACCCGTGCACATGTATTCGATATCTCAATGCGCCCATAAAGGGACGCGCCTTTCCTTTGGCAATAAAGAAACCATTTAATCGAAGCTTATCTGCCCGGAAGCATTCATTAGATGATTGCCTTACTGGTGGCCTCTCCTACTCCACCCTGCGACATTTTACCTATTAAATCCGACAAAATACTCAACACCGGTTTTTAATAGCACCGCTCAAGTAAATTAATGATAACAATAATTTAAGCAATTTGGAGTGAGTCAATTGAATAAGTGGACAGGAAATATTTGCAACTTTAAGGCTGGCTAATAAATAACGGTGAAGGCGTGAGGTAGCGAGGGGATCGAGGGCGGTTATATAATTAGACATTTTCAAAAGAACCTGAGCGTGTTTGTCTACCAGGTTAGAATATCATAGTAGGGAGACCGGGGATAGTTGACTATAGGGGTAGGTAGACTAACTATCAAAAACTCGTCTGACGCAAAGGCCTTGAGCCAACCAATAAGCCACTTGAGTCCGTCACCTCCCCCCGCTCCGTCACCGGGAACGCGACGTCGTGCACGCATGTCTTTGGAGAGAAGGAGCGTAATATTGAAAAACAACGCACCTAAGTAGTTATTTTTGTCGTAATATTATTTGTAATGGCGCCTAATTATTTGTTGTTATTGATTATCAAAGCATTTGTAACGAAAGTTTGACTCATGGTCTTTCTATACATTATCATTCTTTTTGATTTCGTCGCAGTTATATGGTTATGGCACGTGATTATAAATTAAAACGTGGTTCGGGGTTAGTAGACTAATTTATAACGGGGCTGGTCGACCTATCAAGACTGTTACCAAATATTAAAAATAATTAAATTTGTTAGGTACGATTTGTGAACAAATGATTAAAGTTGTTTAGTTATGTTTTAAATACTTAATAAGAAAGTACAACGTGTACCAGGTTAACATTTTAGGTAATCAAATTGCCTAATGTTTAATTTGTGGCGACAGCTTTTTATTAATATTGCCATTGGTAATTTAGTATATATATATCATATGTGTTAATTGTTTTTATGTTATGTCTTGTAAAATATTATACCTATAAGTATATACCGTATGCCCAGTCGCGGCTGCGACGCGCGCGCTGGTTAAAGGTAATCCTTATCGCTCGGCTCGCGTCGCCGGAGATCGGCGGGCGGCCGGCGATGATCGTGCGCGCTCGGAAATCCCGCGCAGTCGGCTATTTACCATTCTCGAGGCTGGACGCTACGCTCGCGCCGCTCTGAGCTAACGGTTAATGCTTACGCGCCGACGTTGCTTTGCACGTCTTTTCGGTTTGCGCAGTGCACCGCTTTATGTTTAAGCTTATGCTTTTATGTTAGCTTTCGTATGTGCTTTTTCTATCACTGTGACTTTCTTCCGAACTATTGAAGTGCTTGCTTTAAACTATTATCTCTTCTCTTTGTGCTTGTGACTCTTGTGTGATCTGTGTTTTCGCTATTGTGCCGTGTTTGACTTTAATATAATAATTAATGTAGGACTAGCTTGTTTTACTTAACTCGTTAGGCTAGTCACCCACATAATTGGTGACCCCTGTTGAAACGGACGGTTGTGTAACGGACATTTTAAATTTATCTCGTAACGGACATTTTAAATTTTATCTTTTAACGGACGATTTTAGAATTTTATATGTGAACGGACGTTGTTTTTAAGATATTTTAACACAAGCATTAACGGATTTTAAGTTTTTAAAGTGGTTTAACGAACATTTGTTTTTTATTAACAATGGTGAATGATGATGTGCAAAAACTTGGCACGTTGGCCACTCCGACTACTGAGGCGAGTGCCAGTGAGGCAGCTGTGAGTCACATTAGTGTGAAAGTGCCACCGTTTTGGGCGGATAAACCGTCTTTATGGTTCGCACAGCTGGATGGACAATTTTTACTAGGGAAGATTACGAGCGATTCTACCAAGTTTTACCATGCAGTGTCAGTGTTGGATTATAAGTACGCAGTTGAGGTAGAGGACATTATTACTAGGCCGCCGGAAAATGATAAATATGGTACTCTTAGGCGAGAGCTCATAACGCGTTTGTCGAGTTCCAAACAGGAGCGTTTGAAGCAGTTGACGATGAAAGAAGAGCTCGGGGACAGAAAGCCGAGCCAGTTTTTACGTCACATCAGGAGCCTAGCTGGAGCAGATTACCCGGATGAGTTTATTCGCCATCTGTGGTCAAGCCGGTTACCTACCATGCTGCAAAGTATAGTGGCTTTCCAGGATAATTTACCTCTGGACGACGTAGCGCAAATGGCTGACAAAGTGCATGAGGTCACGCCATCAGTACCTGCTTACCAGGTAGCCGCAGCATCATCATCGGGTGCTCCTACTTCGGTGCTAGACCAGTTGCACCGTAAGATCGACGCTCTGACGCAGAGGCTTGACGCGATGTCCACCTCCCGGGGCCGTCAGGATAAGCCCCGGTCGAGGTCCCGCGGCAAGCCGCGGAACCGATCGCGCAGTCATTCGCGGGCTGCCAAGCCCAGCGGCGACGGCCAGCGCTTATGCTGGTACCACTACAAGTACGCGGATAAGGCAGATAAGTGCATTTCTCCCTGTGCGTACCCAAAAAACTAGTTGATCGGTCGCTTGTAGCGGCCAGTGAGAGTGCGTCGGTTTCTAACCGTTTATTTGTTACGGATGTAAAGACTAAGGTACAGTTTTTAGTGGACACTGGGTCGGATTTGTGTGTGTACCCGATTAGTTTTTTGCGTGCGCAACGACGTCATAAGACATCATATGAACTTTACGCCGCAAATAATACTATAATTAGCACCTATGGCTGGCTTAGCTTATCGCTAGATTTAAATTTACGCCGTATGTTTTCTTGGCGCTTTGTTATTGCTGATGTGAGCAAACCCATTATAGGAGTGGATTTTCTCTCATTTTATAATTTGCTTGTTGATGTTCGAAATGCTCGCTTAATTGACAACATTACATCGCTTTCATCAGCTGCTCTAGTCGTATCAGCTAGTGTGTGTCCGCAAATAAAGGTTATTTCAGGGAATTCGCCATACCATAGTTTGCTCGAGGAATACCCTGATATTATAAGACCTGCTGGTGACCCTGTGGAGCGCAAATGTAAACACCAGACGCAGCATTTCATTAAGACTACACCTGGCCCGCCTGTGTTTGCGAGGCCGAGGCGTTTGGCGCCAGATCGCTTGAAAATAGCGAAACGGGAATTTGAAGATATGGTGCGCACGGGCGTTGCGAGACGATCGGAGAGTCCGTGGTCCTCACCGCTGCACTTGGTACCTAAGAAGGACAATAGCTGGCGTCCTTGCGGCGATTATCGCGCTCTTAACGCACGCACTATTCCCGATATATCCCCAGTGCGGCATATTGCTGACTTCTCGCATAACCTTTTCAATTGTAAGGTCTTCAGTAAATTAGATTTGGTGCGCGCATACAACCAGATTCCCGTTGCGCCCGAGGACGTTTCGAAGACGGCAATCACGACACCCTTTGGACTCTTTGATTTTCCATTTATGAGTTTTGGTTTGCGTAATGCTGCGCAAACATTTCAACGGTTTATGGATGAGGTCCTCAGGGGTCTTGATTTCTGTTTTCCGTTTATCGATGACGTTTTAATAGCCTCTGCCAACGACTCAGAACACAAAACGCATTTGCGCGCGGTTTTTGAGCGTTTTAATGACCATGGCATATTACTGAACGCTGGTAAATGCGTTTTTGCCGTTCCCGAGATAGAGTTTTTGGGTTATCTGGTCTCTTCAGAGGGTACTAAACCACTGACTGACAGGGTTAAGGCGATACAGGATTTTTCAAAACCTAAAACTATAAAGGATCTGAGGCGTTTCCTAGGGGCCCTAAATTTTTATAGGCGGTTTATTACTGGTGCTGCTAAATTGCAGGCTCCTCTCTATGCACTATTAGCTGATCCAAAGGTGAAGAGCAACAGCCCGGTAGTCTGGACCCCAGATTTAGAAGGTGCTTTCGATGCTTGCAAGTCAAGTATCGCGAATGCTGCCCTTCTGGCGCATCCTGACTCTTCCGCCCCCTTAGCAATTGTAACAGACGCTTCAGATTTCGCGATCGGTTCGGTAATACAGCAGGAAGTCGAGGGACATTGGCAACCGTTGGGATTTTTCTCTCGCAAATTGAACCCTGCCCAGTGTAAGTATAGCGCTTACGATCGCGAACTGTTAGCCATTTATGAGTCAGTGAAGTATTTTAGACACATGATCGAGTTAAAACCTTTCTTTATACTCACTGACCATAAACCCATCGTTTCAGCTTTTAAAAAATCACTTGATTCGTGTTCTCCGCGACAATTCAGGTACCTGGATTTTATTTCCCAGTTTTCTACGGATATACGTTTTATATCCGGTGAGGACAACGTTGTCGCGGACTCATTATCTAGGACTGACGCTATAACCGACGGACTTGACTTACCCACTTTAGCATTGTCACAGGCTACGGACACTGAACTACGAAATTTGATCAAAACCGGTTCATCCTTAGTTTTGGCGAAAATTCCCTTCGGGGCAGTTAAATTATTTTGCGATGTGTCCGGGCCAGTCCAGCGTCCCTTTATAACGTCGGAATTCCGGAAAATGGTTTTTAACTCCCTTCATGGACTTAGCCACCCTAGCGCTAAGAATACAATTAGGTTAGTAACCGAGCGTTACGTGTGGCCGGGAATTAAAAAGGATTGCAGAGAATGGGCGCGTTCGTGTATTCCATGTCAGATGTCCAAAGTATCACGACACGTACACGCACCAGTCCATGATTTTAAACCACCTACCGGTAGGTTCTCCCACGTCCACATTGACCTTATTGGCCCCTTGCCCGTGTCTAATGGGTACAGATACTGCCTCACCGCTGTAGATAGGTTCACGCGCTGGCCGGAGGCAGTACCTTTACATGACATCACAGCAGAAAGTGTAGGCAAGGCATTCATTTCGGTGTGGATTGCTCGTTTTGGTTGCCCTCAAAATATTACCACCGATCGAGGCAAACAATTTGACTCGAATCTGTTTCGCCAAATTGCGGCGATTACTGGTGCACGTCATTTGCAAACTACTGCGTATCATCCTGCAAGTAATGGTTTGGCGGAGAGATTTCATCGCCAGCTCAAGGCTGCCATAATGTGCCACGCAGATGAGTGCTGGACTGAAACCCTTCCACTAGTACTGTTAGGAATACGAAGTGCATGGAAGGACGATTTGTCTGCTTCGACCGCCGAGTTAGTTTACGGCGAGCCGCTAAGACTCCCAGCGATTTATTGCAACCTACTGCTGACCGACTGACGGACTACACCGACTTCATGTCACGTTTGCGTCTGCATATGAGGAACCTGCAACCAACGCCAGTTACTCGACATGGTTCCGCCAAAGTTTTTATTTTTAAAGATTTGGCCACTGTTACGCATGTTTTTGTGCGACAGGATTTGGTCCGTAGGTCGCTTCAGCCGCCTTATGCCGGTCCCTATAAGATTGTAGAGAGGTCAGATAAATATTTTAAAATTGACGTTGCCGGTAGAGAAGTTTCTATCTCAATTGATAGGTTGAAACCAGCCTACATTTTGTCTGAAGCTAATACTAAAACGTCATCGACCGTTCCGGTTACACCCGTTTCAGTTCCTTCGGAGCCTAGAACTGTTAATGTTCCTTCGGAGCATATTAAGGTGTCGCGTTCTGGTCGTTGGATACGTTTTCCCGATTTTTATCGACCCTAAAAGTCTCCGGGGGGGCTGATGTGGCGACAGCTTTTTATTAATATTGCCATTGGTAATTTAGTATATATATATCATATGTGTTAATTGTTTTTATGTTATGTCTTGTAAAATATTATACCTATAAGTATATACCGTATGCCCAGTCGCGGCTGCGACGCGCGCGCTGGTTAAAGGTAATCCTTATCGCTCGGCTCGCGTCGCCGGAGATCGGCGGGCGGCCGGCGATGATCGTGCGCGCTCGGAAATCCCGCGCAGTCGGCTATTTACCATTCTCGAGGCTGGACGCTACGCTCGCGCCGCTCTGAGCTAACGGTTAATGCTTACGCGCCGACGTTGCTTTGCACGTCTTTTCGGTTTGCGCAGTGCACCGCTTTATGTTTAAGCTTATGCTTTTATGTTAGCTTTCGTATGTGCTTTTTCTATCACTGTGACTTTCTTCCGAACTATTGAAGTGCTTGCTTTAAACTATTATCTCTTCTCTTTGTGCTTGTGACTCTTGTGTGATCTGTGTTTTCGCTATTGTGCCGTGTTTGACTTTAATATAATAATTAATGTGGGACTAGCTTGTTTTACTTAACTCGTTAGGCTAGTCACCCACAAATTGTCTGATTGTTTATTGTTATTGGAAGTCTATTATGTTTAATTAGAGTGGCGGAAGATCCCTTTTTTGACACAATAAAAAAAAATGTTTGCCTGTTTTTTGTATCTTTTATCCTATGTCTTTGTAGACAGTGCTCTAAAAACTTCATAGGTCAACTTACCCCTGCTGACAAGTCAACCTACCCCATACATGGGGTAGGTTGACTAGTTTTTCCTATGCTACGAGATCCTGTAGGTACACTATATCGTAATGAATATCGTGCTTTTTGCCACTTTTTTCTAAAGCTTAATAGTATAATCGAATTAGTGAAATCGATATCAAGTTAATATACTCTAAAAAAATAAAAATACAAATGCTTAAACTAAAATTTGGTCAACCATCCCCGGTCTCCCCTACTTTACAGTGAATTTATTTGAAACTTTATTAACATTCCTAAAGAGTATTGGCGTAAAAAACTGGAAAGCAAAAAATAATAAACCTTTTTTATTTAGTGTACTTAAGTAATTTTGAGTCAGAGCCAAACAAGTATATAAATAATAAACCTTTTTTATTAACCTTAATAACCAAGTTCTTAAATTAATCTAAGTGTACCTAAGTAATTTTGAGTTGGCGCCGACTCGGATTTTTTCCCGATTTTTTCGGCGGTTTAATTTTTTTGTTAAAACGTTTTTTTTTTAATTTTTTGTGGCTTACTTTAGTTAGTTACTTACTTAATTACTATTCACATGCAATATTTTTGATTACTCTCTGCATACATTTCAATCAGTAAGAGAACAATCAATCATCCCCTGTTCAGAGGAAGAATGATAGGACACCTACTACGGCACGACGACTTGATCAGAATGATAATAGAAGGAAAGATAGAAGGAAAGAGAAAAAGAGGAAGGCCTAGAAGAGCATATATGGATCAGATAAAAGAAAAGATAAAAATATGGTCTTATAGAGAGTTAAAGGCAAAGGCAGAATGTAGATCAGATTGGAAATTACTCCACCGACAAGAGCTAAGCTCTTAAATTTATGATGATGAGGGTTAAAAAATTTATGTGGGACCAACTTCGAGGTAAAAAAAGTAAAAAAAGTTCCCTTTCCTAATAAAAAAAGAATTATCAAAATAGGACTACTCTGTAAAAAGTTAGGCGTGATCAAACTTAAAAAATATATATACGCGTTGACTTGAGAACCTCCTCCGTTTTTTTCGTCGGTTAAAAATAGTATTTGATCTAATATACCCTACATGCATTAACCAGATACCTTTACCAATACATGCATTACCAACATCAACTTTTGCCCGAGACTCCGTAAAAGTATCTTGTGCTTAATTCAGTGTTTAACCTATCCGTATATAAACAGATAGGTTAAACGACCTCCTCTGATAGGGAAAACGGGTAGGTTAACGGACGGATACTTAGGTTAACCTAAATTCATCCAAATCCGTTGTTAACCTAATAGAGTATTTAGTATCCAAAAATCAAATACTTAAGTTTACTATTAATTAGTAAGTAGTCATATTTAAAGGTACATGTAGCCCTCTTAGGACCACAACTATCACACAATTATGATTGAAATAAATACTTATTTCGTAACGGCTAATAATCGGATGCAACTCCTCTGTATACATCTGCCCTAAACCAATACGTGTGAATGGAGGGGCAGTGTAAATGTTTTTGTAAATACGCGAGAGCAAACAGAAGGAACCGATGGCCCTTGTGTCGGATGCTGCGCTAAACGAGGGCGCGCGGGAGCAAATAATTCTATTAGTGGGACTTGAGCGGTTTCTCGCAGCGGCTTTGTATCGTGTTACTTACTGTAAATCTTGGGGTCAGTATTTTAAAGCATTATTTATCATGAACTATTAGTATTACGGGAGCAGTAAGTATCATTCAATTCGTTTCAATTAAGGATTTGAATTAATAGATTCGACGACATAAAGAAAATGTTATGGTTATTTTCTTTAACTTTTAACCACGTAGGACGCAGTGAATGCGTCCAACCTTTACGAGCAATTTACGCTGTGTAGTGACAGCGTAAATTAACACTTTTGCGACCTTGGTTGCAAACCCGCCTAGCGGCCGGCTACCTCGTAGTCGCTTTCCGCTACACACGAGGAAAACCACAGGATCGGCTACGAGCGTAGTGCGTAGCGATTCTTGGTAGCGAAAGTGTTAATGATATATGGTGTGGTGTGGTGCTACGGCGTAGCATTTGTAGCGTGGCTGTACTAGTACAGTAGTAGTAGTAGCACAGTATATAAGACAGTAAATAAACATCGGACAAAAGGTACATCGCGCGGCTGCACACATGCGCGCGTGTTCGGTACGCACGCACACATAGCCTACGGGAATGATGGAGAATGCTTCAATCGGAACCGCGCCGTTGCCGCGTTCGCTCGCTCTCACTCGCTAACATGTCGTCGTCGTCGTCGTCCTTTCGGAAACGTGTGTACTGTTGTATACAGGGTGGAAAGTTAAAACGGGGCAGTAAGGGCAGCTACTAGATCCCTTGCCGCCACGCAAAAATGTCATTGGGATTTCATTCCTAACTTTTTAAGTAATTACAATCTACATTCACAGATTTTTGAAAAAAAGTACAGTCAGCGAGAAAATCATCGATATTGACGAATTTTTTTTAATGCCGTTCGATCCCATTCCTATTAAGGATCAAAATACTCTTTGGGACCGACTAAGGTTTGACTACTAGAACGCCCAGAAATCAAAGAAAACTTTCTCCGTACTATTAGTATGGGAATCCCAAAGTGCAAGTAGTCCTTTAGTTAGACGATCATCAAATTGTATGGAGACGGAGATAACTTCATTTAGATTAGAAATGAGAGAATTCATTCCTTTGTTAAAAAAAACTAACGTTAATACATCCGTATTCATAAGGCCTACAACACACTGGCGCAGCCTGCGGTGGCGGACAATAGTAAATTTGACAGCTAAAGACAAGTTTACTACGGGTTTAAATACGTTAGTTTTTTTTTAACACAGGAATGTTTTCTCTTATTTCAAATCTAAATGAAGTTATCTCCGTCTCCATACAATTTGATGATCGTCGAACTAAATGACTACTTTTTGCGCTTTGGAAGTCCCATACTAACTGTATGGAAAAAGTTTTCTTTGATTTCTGGGCGTTCTAGTAGTCAAACCTTAGTCGGTCCCAAAGAGTATTTTGATCCCTAATAGGAATGGGATCGAATAGCATTAAAAAAATGGTCAATATCGATGATTTTCTCGCTGACTGTACTTTTTTTCAAAAATCTGTGAATGTAGATTGTCATCACTTAAAAAGTTAGGAATGAAATCTCAATGACATCTTTGCGTGGCGGCAAGGGATCTAGTAGCTGCCGTTACTGCCCCGTTTTAACTTTCCACCCTGTATATGCTTGTAACTAAGCACCTACCAACCTACTCAACCTAGTGCAGTTTAGCAACTATTATAAGTACTTACAAGGAAATATTTTAGGGTTAGTATTAGTGGTATTAAAATATTCGATGAAGTGGGAAACTAAAAACACATACCTAACTATCTATAAATATTATTACTTTGTGTATACAATATTGTCTAACAGAACAGAACAGTGTAACAGAAATACTTTGCATATACTTAAAAGCAAAATTAGTATTATAGGTATGCCAAGCCACAAACGTGACATAGCCCTGCGCATCGAGCGAAAGTAGGCAACCAACGCTCCTAAACGGCCTCAGATTACCTACTGTATTATTCTTCTATGCTGTGGTAGTAATGTACAGTGAAAGAGTTTAATAAATTATTTCTTCCCTAGGTATTTGATAATAATGCTTAATACTAAACATCCTGCCGAAAGAAAGAAACTTGAATAAGGCGCCTCATGCCTCACAGGGCTTTATCAACCATGGGTTTTAACATTTACCCGGTTAAACGTTATAAAAATACCAACCAATAATCTTCACAGAATAAATACTACATTGCCCTTTCAAATCATTGATCTTACAACTTAGAAGTAGAAGTCACATGAAGCTGGCGCTCCTTACTAACGTCCATAAACTTCGATGGTACAATAAATCTATATCAAAAAATAATAACGGTACGTAATAGTAGGAAAGCACAACATAAGGTAAGCAGTTCAAAAGTGGTGCATAGTAGAGAGGATCGCGCGAGTCGCGGCCGCCAGCAGGTGGCTTAAATTACCGCATTTGTTACACGTTTACACGAAACTGTATCAATATTTCATGCGGATTTACACGAGCTATCGCGAGGGTTTGCATTTTACTGTCCTAAAAATACGCGCGGTTAATATCACGCCCGCGGAGCCTACCCCACTCGTGTAACTCGTGTTGCATAACTCCAAATCTATAATATTATTTGTCTAATAAACTAATATTACCAAACTAAAAAAAAAAGCTACGGTAGCCCAGTGGTTCAGGCATGCGGCTGTCAAACGGCGGTCGTGGGTTCGAATCCCGAATCGTTAGCTTTTCGGTGAAGGAAAAACAACGTGAGGAAACCTGCATACATCTGCGAAGAAATTCAAAGGTGTATGTGAAGTCCCCAATCCGCACTGGGCCAGCGTGGGGACTACTGCCCGTTCCCTCTCATACATGAGAGGAGGCCTGTGCCCAGCAGTGGGACGTATATAGGCTGATGATGTGTGATGATAAATAATTTATGGTGGGTACACATTCATTTTTATGCGGAACACGCACACACACATTGGTAGTAACCAATGTAGGTGTGTGTGTTATGTGTGTGCCTATTCACTATGTACAATGTTGAGTGCAATGATATCGAAAGTAAAGGTAAGCCTGTCTGAACAATATTCGTTTGACATACTGTGACACACTGTGACAGCTGAAGACTAAGGTACGGTGGCCCGCAATTGCCCGTGTCGGGCCACCGCATTGGACGAATTACTCGTGGGCGTTGGGCCTATCTTTACGAAGTAATATGTATATATCTATGGTTGAGTGCATTTTCTAAAAAAGTAGATTATATGACAAGGGTCTAAAGTAAGCCATATTAACACGAGATGGATATTTACCCGAACGAAGTGAGGGGAAATAGTTCGAGGGGTAATATGGCTTTTAGACCAGAGTTATACACTCTACTTTTCACTTCGACTGCGAGAAAATAGTAAAAACAAAGATTATCCATCCACAATCAACAATTATACCAAGACGAAAAGGTTGTTCAATGGTTCAATCTAGCGCCATTCTTTTTCATAAACTGCTTTGACACAGATACAAAATATTCACACCACGAATAAACGCCTCTGACCGTCTAATAGCGGCGTGTACGCACGGCCGAGCGCGGCGGACAGCATGCGCGGGTCATATGATAAGGCGAGATAGACAGCAGTCTATCCCGCTCAATCATCATAGCTTATGTCATGTATGCAGTCACCCACGCTTGAACGTTTGGACGGAGCTATAGTCAGTCAGAGGCGTTTATTTTTTTAATTATTGTGAATTAGGGAATAATAAACACCTAATGTTTGAACTGATTTATGTTTCCTGATTGGTCGATTTTAATGTCTAGCTAAATTCTGGTTAGTAGATATCAAATACTTATGTTTTTATAACGAGTTGTGATTGGTGGATGTAATATTATTGGACTGTTGTGATTGGTCACGTTCTCACGTTATTTTTTTTTTAAACCATTAATAGGTACGTAAACATATTTTCCCTAGGGGCTAAATGTACTGCTTTAGCCTCGCCTGCCAAGTCTAATATGACGCACTTTTTGAGCATGAGAAGTGAAAAAGGATTTATTAGCACCCGTAGAAAAATTACAGGTTTTAGGTACAGCTACCCCTGTTTACGTATGTCGGCTGTAAGTGGTGAGGAATTGAACGAGCTAAAGTCACTAATCGTCAGTTCTTTCAAACAACGAAGTGGCTTTCAGATAAACCTCGGCAACCTGCAAAGTGTTCAAGTGCTATCATCGCAATGAGACTGGCTCTGAATCCTTACAATGACAACTCACTCAAACGTAAAGCGAACTATTTCCATAAGAAAGGCATTGCGAAAGTTTTTCAATTTTCAAGTGACGCAGGTATGATGGGGAACTTTGGCTTCGGACGACCGGGCTGCGGCTTGTTCGCATCCCAACTTATCGTTCCGCAACCACGGCCGGAAAACAATGCATTGTTGGTTAGGTTCCATCGAAATATCATTTGATATCTTTGTAACGTAAAATCTCTATGCATATCTATGTTTGTGCAGCTAGATTTTATTATATGAATAACAGTGAGTGATCATTTCTGACAAACGTCAATAACTAACAAGAGTAGGCTTTTTTACCGTCCGCTGTCCAAAAACGCCATTATTGTCGTCAAAATTCTGGCCAGGGCAATTCGCCCACTCAATAGAAGCAACTCTTAACGAAACAAATAATTTTATTAAATTATTTTATTAATAGAACCGTAACCTTTAGAACAATAACTTTTAACAATAAAAATGTTATGATTTCGGAATTATAAAATAAAAAAATAAAATAAAATAAAATAAAATATCTCTATTTCAGAACTTTTTAAAATTCCATACAAAAAACATAAACAAAGCAAATCAACTTAAATTAAACAATTATTAATTAATACTTACTAAATGTCAAAGAAGTTATAAAAAGCATACAATAAAAATAAAAATTAAAATGTCAATCATCAATTTATAAGTTTAACCCATGTACCCAGGATGGAACCGTCCGTTCTATCAGCAATGACCTTCAGAATCCTGTTGTCGCTGCGTCGGATGCGGTTTAAAATAGATGCAACCCGCTTTCGCCTAATCGCGTAAAAGTCATCGATACGAGCCTCGGCAAACATCCCCGACGCGCTACAGAACCGTGGCAACCTCATCAAAATTCTGAAGGCATCATTATACTGGATACGAAGAGCATTATAGGCTTTCAGCGTGTATTATGTGTTTTTCTTTTTTTTTCATGTGGCTGTATAATATTTAATTTCAATGGCATTGTTGCCAATTAACAGTCTAAAAAATACACAATTAAAAAAAATACAACTTTAAAGATATAGACTCGTGTCAAACCATTTAAATGTAATAATAAATCTTGATTCAAAATTACACACTTACGTAATGAGCAAAATCTGAACGCTAAAACACTTTCTTTTGGGAAAACTATTAATCCTCTCTCCGAAGCATGCTGAGGATGCTACCGAGACTAATGCTAAGATGAAAGGAAAAAGGAGAGTGTCATCTAATCCTTGACCTAATATTTATAATATTGATCACATTATCCGTGCTCCCCAAAATTCTGTTCGTTTTTTCAAATTGTATATACTACGTAATACGAGTATATGATATTATCATATGTCATACAATTTAAAAATCTATGCATTTCATGATACTTCTATATATTTCTAAACCGGCAGTGAGTTAAGATTTTAAATTGATAAGGGGGTATACGCTGGGGCGGGCGTGGACGGCATTATGCAGCATCACGCCGGGATCACGGGATTGTTTCCTAAAACAGAATTGAAGCCCTGTCTGAATTAACGAGACCGTACACTCTGCCACAAACCCTGTCAGATCAAACGACACACGAACAAAATAATTAAGATTTTTGCTGTTTTGAGGTTAAGCGTAGGTGCAAGTAGAATGATATTTAATTTAGGCGCTGTAGATCAAATACCTAAATATGTAATGGTAATTTCCTTACGAATTATGGGTATTACATGTGACTAAAGATCATTGCATAAAAGATTACAATATTTTGTAGTTTTAGTTTTTGTTTGATCCGTTTCCCAAATCATCCGCTCCCGTCATTACCGTCCCCGAAACATGTACAACATGTAATTTCCCAGAATATGTTTTCCCAAAAGATACGTCGGGCGTTATATCCGTTTCCCAAAAAGACCGAGGCGACCGTTCTTATTTTTGTGCACACTCACAAAAATTCATATGTTACTTCTATAATTGAAAACTTTTTCAAAAAAATATCTTTTTTTAGTCATTATATAAACAGTGATTAATTACCCAAACATACATACATATTTATAGCCGCCGTAGTGATATCCTCGGTTGTGGCCTTGTGCTCAAAACAAGAATGGCCCTATTAATTGGCGGCGATGGTTTGGCAGAGGAAAACCAAAAAAAAGTGGCAGAACGGAAACCAAATAAAGAAATCTAAATGTACTGTCAGATTGATGTTTTGCCTGGCAGAATGAGCTTATCTGGGCGCGTATAGATTTTTCCCAGAATAAAATTGGTCTTTTAAATGAGAGCTGTTTCACCCCCGCAGATTTACAATGCGAGTGTTCCATCGAAAACGTTACTGCGTTTTTCAAGAATCCATCTACAAAAAAAAAATAGTTGGCATTCAAAAAGTCGTCACCTAATCTCTCGATCTCTTTATCTCGTGATAAATGTAGAAGCGGTAAATATAATTTTAATTTGTTTTATCAAAAGCTTTCATGTTTTAATACAAAATCAATGAAAATGTATCAATCATTTGACATTCGTCCAGTGCACTGGACGAATGTCAAATGATTGCCATCGCGTAGCTTGAGTGTTCGGCCTGGTCACGACCATGACTTTCGACACCGCCTGATGGGCTGCGCGGCCACTATGCTATGCCGCAAGAGCGTAGTTAATACTCTTAGTATGTCATAAACATTTTTTAATCATTATTTATTTGGAAAAAAGAAATATCTTATAATATACATGAATAAACCTGGAGTTCCATTAAAACAGGGTGGGTAAACACCAGCATGCTTACGACACACGCGCCCATAAGGACATTTGTACACATGTACAAAACTGCTTCTAACGAAAAAAAATTTAATTTAAAATGTTTAAATGACAAAATCAATACGCTTCAAAATCGGCTAAAAAAAATAGTCCGATAAGCTGCCCGCTGATTCATGGCACGTCTCAAGCGCGTACGCAGACCGAACAAAACGCCAGCGCTAAAGCGGCGTCGTTCACCTAATGCGGTCGCCGAATTCATTTTAAACTACTTAGGCCAACAAACGTCGTCTTCACATTAGTCTGTCCTCCTACTCGTACTACTAAGCGTTGGCAGCTGTCGATCGCCGAATGCGGCCGACTAAAAAAAAATATCAAAAAAATTCAAAATGTTTATTTGTAAACATAGGTTGTAAGGCTGTGACATTAATTCTGGGTATTGCTATGTTTTGCCGTTCGGCATACAAATATTGTAGTCCAGATATTGCATGCATGTACTTGAAAACTAATTTAAATAACAATTAAAATAATTTCTCGCTTAAAGTGTCGCTTAAATATTCACCTACAGAATAATATGCTTTCTCTACCAGGAATTTATACAGTCTCTTTTTAAAGTCTGATAAGTCATCTGCTCTAGTAATATTTTTTGGTACCTAATTTATTATAAACTTTTGGTGCCATTCCAAGGATACTTTTGAAAAGAAGAGCAGTTTTATCCTTCTGCCTACAGCTGTTAAAAGTGGAAAATTGGCTAATGTTGCTTTTGACATATATTCCTACCTCGTATATATAAAGGCATGGAAGCGTTAATATATTGAGCTTAATAAAATGGGTTCTACAGGTTTCTCTTGGTGCCATTCCACATACCGATCGTAAACATTTTTTTTGTGCTCTGAATGCGATTTCACGGTCTGTAGAATTACCCCAAAATATGACGCCATATCTCAAAGTTGAAGTTACATAAGCATGATATGCAGTTAATACTGATGACTTATTAACTCTTTTGCTAAGTTTATATAATGCATATGAAAATCTGCTAAGTTTTTTACATACAATGTCAATATGATTTTTCCATGTCAACTTACTATCTAAATGTAATCCTAAAAATTTTGTAATGTCAGTTTCATCAATTTTATGTTCTTTATATTCGACAGCGATATTTGGTGTCCGGTCAACTCTTTGTTTAAAACTCATTAACTTGATTTTGCTTAAATTACTGCTAAAGTGTTCTTCACACTTTTGCGGACGCCGCATGCAGCATGCGGCGAACGACGAAGTGTAATTGCCGCTTAAGTCACCGCCTCAACTCGTGGCATGCTTCGTGCAGCGTATCTATGCATGCGTATGTTTACTCCGCTGGCCGCCCCGCTGCGCTCTTAGCCGTGTCCCCGAGAGTCGTGGCAGAGTCGTATTGTATAAGGGGAGGCCGGTACCGCTTTTGCGAGTTCCGACTACCTATATCTCTAAATACATCACTTATACAAAATAAAAGTTATTAGATAGAAGTCCGACCGCTCAACTCGGTCCTCGCCTGCGCGCCGCGCGGGTGCAGAGGTATGGCGATACACACACGACAAAATGTTAAATTGAGAGATTCAAGACATGTCATATCAAAATCACAAGAATTTCCATCATGATCGTCAATTTATGGCACTAAAAACTTAATGATTCCAATGTAAAAATGTATTATTTTCATAGGTGTTTATGTTCACCTACTGAATCTTTTCTTTAGTAGGTACCTAATTTAACTAGGTACTATTTGACAACGGAACCTTAAAAATTACCACTCCATAAAGAAGTCGTGTGAAAAAGCAAGTTGTTTCTTCTGGTTACCAACACAATGAAAAGCAATCGTACAAGTTTACACGATGCGTGTTTTACTACTGATGTGGAAGAGCGGCCTATCCCCCGAGGCTTGCATTTATCTGCCCAATAAAACTCCGATGAAAACACTCGATGACGTCCAATATGATCCCGGCTTCCCGAAGGGTCCTTATGCGCGTCACATCAACTATTTTGCTTTATTACACCATGTTGTAAGGGTTTATGGGCCCATTTGGAGTAATAGGATTTGTTCTGCACAAATTCATCCACGTATCACTTTCATGCGTGATTTGTGAGAAAATCAGTGCCTAGAAGATAGAAAGCTGTGTTGATAACATTACCTACACGTTTCGTAGCGAAAGTAAAAGTTTTTTAAGTGGATACTTCTATTTGCGAACTTGTATAGGCCTGCAGTCCAGAAATTTAGTACGTCACTTCGGGAACAACCTTTCTATACGAAGGCTATTTTAATTTCCGTTAGTAGTAATTATGTTCGCCTTTGTACTTTGAGCTATTGTGTGACATGTATTTTGTTTAACCTGTTGTTGTGTACAATAAAGTGCTTCCATTACATATGTTTTTGATAGTTCTTTTTTTGTTACAAGTTATTACTCATAAGAGGTTAATGCTTAAGATAAGTAGGTATAACAGCGGTATAATAATAATGTTGAAATGACCATTGACCGCCATTGATGAGAGTGGTGAAACTCGCTGAGACCTATCAGGGTATTGTTCTGTTTAATAAGTCAGCCTCAGAACTAAAGTTGCTAACAAGACTAACATATTTGTTACAAAACTTTAAAAAAATCCTGTTAGAACAGTTCGAGTATACATATGACATTTGAGAGGTGAACAGACTTTTGTTTTTTGTTTGACCGCCTAGCTACTAGCTTAGCATGAAATTTATTTTGTTTTTTTTGTGTGGTAAGTATCTATATTTATTTTCCACATTGCAAATATTGTTAACTTACCTACTTTATAGTTATGACAGCCAATTTTATTGATATTTGAAATTTAATTATAGAAACTAGTAAGATAAGTGTAAACGTAAGAAGTATCCACCTTCATTTAAAAATGTTGCGGATGGACTTACAAAATTTTTCACTTCTCATGCTCAAAAAGTGCATCATATTAGACTTGGCAAGCGGGGCTAAAGTAGTACATTTAGCCCCTAGGGAAAATATGTATACATATTTATGATTTATAAAACATTTTAATTTGACCACTCATCATCATCATCATCATCATAGGCCTTTACGTCTATTTCAGACGATTTAAGCATTGCTGAGAAGACATAGACTGTCACTTCCCGTGTTTTTTTCCATACAATTAAAATGCATGGGTGAAGTGTCCTCTCCACGAGCAATGCGTCGCCTGGGACACAATTAAGGAAACTGCAGGGTTGCCCAAGACCTGCAGCACCCTCTCGGCCTCGCTGGCTGGATCCACAGGAACGATAAGTCGATACGTGTGGCGCCAGTTCGGCTGCAGGGGCCTGCGGCTTATTCGGGACTTGCCCTACTGGTACCTGACGGAGACCCCACTCCGAGCTGAAGGACAGAAAGGGAAAGTAGGTGATAGGATAGGATAAAAGGATTTGGGACGGACAGGATAAGGGAATAGGATACTATTGATCAGGGAAAGGGAGGAATTGCAATAGCAGCTCGGGATGCCAGGTTCCCGTACCCGTATACCATTCAGCAAACACTAGCCAAATGTTTGTGAAAAGTACCCCTGACAGCTCATAACAGTTCAGTATTACATCCACCAATCACAACTCTTTAAAAAAACATTAGTATTTGCTATCTACTAACCAGAATACAGCTAGACATTAAAATCGACCAATCAGGAAACGGAATTCAATTCAAACATTGGGTGTTTTTCAAGCGTGGTTAACTGCATACATGAGTCATGTATGCAGTTAAACACGCTTGAACGTTTGGATGGAGCTATTGTGGGTCAGAGGCGTTTATTTTTTTAATTATTGTAAATTAGGGAATGAAAAACTCCTAATGTTTGAATTGAATTCTGTTTCCTGATTGGTCGATTTTAATGTCTAGCTGTATTCTGGTTGCAAATACTAATGTTATTTTAAAGTGTTGTGATTGGTCGATGTTATTACATGACATAAGCTATGAAGATTGAGCGGGATAGACTACGCCTCTATTAGACGGTCAGAGGCGTTTATTCGTCTTGTGAATATTTTGTATCTGTGTCAAAACAGTTTATTAAAAAAATGGCGCCAAATTAAACAATCTTTTCGCCTTGGTATAATTGTTGATTGTGGATGGATAATCTTTGTTTTTACTATTTTCTCGCAGTCGAAGTGAAAACTAGAGTGTATAACTCTGGTCTAAAAGCCATATTACCCCTCGAACTATTTCCCCTCACTTCGTTCGGGAAAATATCCATCTCGTGGTAATATGGCTTACTTTAGACCCTTGTCATACAATCTACTATTATAAACTAGGTCTATTTATACAACCAGTTAAAATAAATAACTGCCGTTGATAATAGTTGTTCAATTTATATTAATATTTTAAGGGTAGCCCTTAATTTTAGGACTCCATTTTTCTTTATAATTGTGAAGTCTCATATCTTTACATGGACTTATAATAAATTTCAGAATTAAAAAAAGAATCAGCCAGCATCATTTCAGATATTTTTCTGTCACAAAGGATCTCAGCTCCCCCTGAACGGAAGAACATGAAACATTTTTATAGGTAGATTATTATTTTAGCTTCCGCTTAGGATAGTTTTTATCCGACGGCGACCATTTAGGATTTTATCATTTAACCTCATTGAATTTGGATTTTATTTTTCTTAAAGGAAAACGCAGACGTGCCTGTCAGCTGTCAGTGACGTCCAAATGGCGGAATTTCATTGTCTTTTCCTATTCATAATAATTTCGATTCGCTCTACGGTAGACCCTCACAAAACGCATACCATATGATAAAGCATAAAAAATAGTCGATACTAGGAATCATATGCGCAGATATGAGAACTTATATCGACGGTTTGAATCCGGCTCGGAGCATTAAATTATTCAATATTTCCTTTAATATTAAATGTAATTTCGTTAGCCTTACCATAAAAAATTAAAAAAATAGTATAATAATTACCCTTAGCATAAATTAAAACTAATATTAGAATTGTATTTCTTCATCAATTCATCATAAAAAGCTGTAACGACCAGTAAATGGGGCTCGGCAGCAGGCGGCCTCGCTCGAAATACACAAATTATCGATTCACAAATTGTCGCTGTGAAACACAACATCAGAGGGATGTGTGGCTGTGCGGTAGCTACCTCAACATTTTCCCCTTTATCAAGTCCATGTTCTTGAAATGTATTTTTATTCTCCTAAAATACATAAAGAGTTGAACACTAGTTTTGCTGCATCCCTTTCACACCCTTAGAAATAAAACTGTGAAAGAAGTAATAAAGAAAAACAAAGCCAGTAGAACATTTTTCATACAAAGTCTTTATTAATTCTTTTTTCTATTAAGTATAATTTATAGAAACCGAAACTATTTTCCTACCTAGATATCGCCGACCTCATTATGCATAAAAAGTTTCATGTTATTCCAGAATGCCATTTTATAATGGTAACCAAACTACTTGTGTATGGAGATTCGACTTCAGTGAACCGGCCGAATTTCACCTTCCCATACAAAAGAAGTTTCGTTCTCATTTTATAACTACGTGTTGGATTGTGACGAAACTTTGCAATACAATAACATGAGATATATCTATGTCTGTAATTAGTTTATTATGGTTCCAGTTTATAAAACAAACTAAATACAGCAGAAGCAAGCTTTGTGTGAAAAACTTGAATTCGCTGTATTACTATGGTATCTGAAGCTACATAAACTAATTACAGACTTGGATATACCTCATGTCATTGGACATGCAAATTTTTGTTACAATCGAACACGTAGTTTTAAAATGAAAGCGTAACTACATTTGCATGGAGAATCGAGCTTACTGCGGACCCATAAGGGGGAGATGACCCATCGAAATATTTGAGAACCAGTGACTTGATATCGCGAGTTTTTGTTTATTTCGCTTCGCGTCGTGCGTGGTAGCACGGGTGCAATTAACAATAATTAAGCGAGAAAAAAGCAAAAGGTAAGTTAAATCCACGTAGATTGTTTAGACTAGTGTCAATATTTTTGGTGAGTTCATTGTCTAAGATCCGATGAAGGAATTCCCCATATATTATACCCTCATCTGCAATAATAGACGATGTCTTATTGTCTTCATCGTGTATTTTTTTTCTTTTATGTAAACTTGAAAATTGCTGAGATAAATAAAAAGAACATAGAAAAATAAAGAGAACTTTTCGCACTTTTATTAATTTCCAACTGATCACACATCATTATGTTTTTTTTTAATACCTTATCTTACTTTTTAGGGTTCCAGCTCGGCGTGTAAACGAAATAAACTGTTGCGGATTCTTCGTAGACTCCGATGACAGGTCACATAAGAATTCCACCAAATCCGAGGATTTTAGCGCAAGAATTAAAAATAAAACAAAAACATAGTAAGTGATAGAGGTAAGTTATGGCCATCATTCCTGTAAATGTTTGGTCTTCACATGACACCCGGGACATTGGGAAAGATGGCCAATCCTGATATTTTTTTAGATTTGATTGATAGATATATTGTTAGATAGATTTGATAAAGTTAATAAGCAAAGTTTTTTAAGAGAAAGAATATAATAATGTGCTAGCTTTTGTTTAAGAGCACTCCAAATATGGCAATCTACCGTGGTAGAGTCCGTGGACTTACCCTACATGAAAATTTTATCACAGCCAGTTTAGGTATGTACTACCTATAATTTACTTGAAGTAGTACTTTCAGATTGATAATACAAGTAAGGAAGGATTAATATACATACCTACTTGCCAATATTTACCAATCACCTTGGCGTATTAATTGTATCACTGCATTTCTAATAGTACGTTTTTCTTTTTTCTGGAATTGATCAAAGATTTTTTAATTTATAAAAGATTATCACCCGGTAGTAGCACATCACATAATACATGTGTGTCTAATAATCTAAGTGTTGAGACAGGTATACAAATAGGTTATATATCAGAGTTTAACAAAAAAATGCGCCCGTAAAGCAGTCTGACCTACATATATCGGCAGTGCCAAACGACGTACAGCTGTTCACAATATCCCCTACCGGTGGAAGTTGATAGGGGTCCACGTAAATTATTAACAAGTCTGCATGAAGGTGACGGTTAATGATAACGTTAACTAGATTTTGAAATAGAGGCAGCTGTGAGCGTCCCGGCTTTATGTCCCGTGCGAGACGGGCAGCAGATTAAAAATGCAACACTTCAAAACGAGTTGAATTCGGCATGGGCGACGCTCGCGCAACTAGCGAGCCCGCCAGTGTTGTTATGACGCCGGGCTCGCGTGGTTGCCTCCGCGTCAGACGGCCTGCCACCATGCCAACCGACTACCCACATGTGTGAACACACCCTTCACAACGGCCTGTAATCTTCTGTTTCGGATTGAGTGCTCGTTAACTAAGTGATTAAAGGATCTGCAATAACGAGTTTATGGTAAGCATATGGGATTGTTTCCTTTCGTAGTATTTTATAGAAAAATCAGCTGATTGTAATCCGTTCTGCAATTTTGCAACACATTCTATTTTTGAATCACTGTATTTACATGTACGTCTGACGTGGAGTATGTGACACGGAACACAATAAACGGGAGATATTTTTAAAGTACCAAATTCCAGATTGGATTGACTGCAGCACTGACGTTTATAAAGCAGGAACATGGCTAACGAAAAACAGGAACGCTACAAACGTCGGTATTTATGTGGAGAGAACAACGGCATCCGCTCCAGAGCTTCTATTTTTGCGCTATATCGTTTATTATGAGGGCCGGCGAGCGGCGCGCGGTGGCGGGCCGACGCGGCTCCGGCATGACGCCGGCACGCGGATGGGACGGGCGCGCCGCTCTCGCCGGCCGCTACACCTTATATTATATTCTGGAGCACGCCGCCGCCTCGCGCCAGATATTTCGAGTGTTGCATCTACCACCTATGAATTTACCTAGCCTCAGTCACAGGGTAGCTCCGGTACAACCAACCGTTTCGCGCATTGCCATTTTAGCTATTTGTAATATTTATTTACATCTCATTAAAACTGTGAACGTCGCGCGTCGCGGTCAAGAGCGCCTTTATGAAGGAATGCTTGGTGCTCTCGGGCTCGCGTAGCGTTGGTGGCGAACTGGGACGATATTCAGTTATTTTGTAGTACAAAACCAATTTGCCTGACTAATGTAAGTAGTGTCTTAAAAGTCACATAAAAATATTTTGGCAGTCAATATTTAATAAACAATCTACAAGGCAAGTAAACGGAAAACGGCGACGTTGTAGATAACGTTTAATATTTGGTATATCTTGCGAGGTTAGAGTATTCGTCTTTGAAGTGGAGCCTATTGTACAGACTAGTAGAGCTCGCCAGACAAAGCCCTGTGATATAACGTGATAGAACGGTGACATACGTTTATGCTCTATACCCTTTATAACATGTTACCTGAAGAATTATGAATAAACTTTAAGTGTTATAAAGTAGAATACATTTATATAAATAAAGTAACAGTATAATACCAACGCATCTGGACGTTATTTCAGTAAATGCAAGATACATTTATTAATTACTAGCTTCTGCCCACGACTCCGTGCGCGTGGAACTCGTTTATATCGCAGCTCCATATATACTTTTACCCCCCATTTCACCCCCTTAGGGATAGGGGATGAAACTATCCTATTGTCTGTGACACACTTTCGCATTTATAATATGTTTCATTGTCAATTAATGAATATTAGTAGTTGGGCATTGTAGACCTACAGTCCCTACAGATATCCCAATGTCACTCAATGCAAGTATTAAAGTGCACTACTTTGTAGATGTCTAAATATAAATCGTTGTGCGCTAAATTATCTGCATTGCAGACCTGGAATTTCATTCACTATAATATGTAGGTTACAGTCAATGTGGCGCGGTTTCTCTCTAACGAACCATATTTATCTGATCGACGCATAACGTTACTTGTTGTATTGCAGCTTGGGGCAAATAATCTTTTGGACTTCTTAGTCATTGTCGACTTTGAAGAACAAGCGTCTGGACCTCTGCAGGTCGAACACGTAACGCATTGTACCTACGGACGTTAGGTAAATCTAAATGTCAATATTATTTAAATGGAAAAAAGACACATGAATTTTCCTAACGCGCGTTCAAAACGGTACGTGATTACCCCTCCTATCAGCACGTCTATCATGAGACGGCTGCGACATACTCTCGATTTTTATCGCACTATACCTCTTGTTCTAAGTTTTCTAATAAGAGAGAGACGGATAGTGCGAGAAAAATCGAGAGAGCACGCGCGCCGTCGCGTGATAGCCGTGCAGGAATAGTACTAGTCAAAGATCAATTAAAGGGATACTTCCGCATTAAGCTGTGGAACCATACGATGATGAAGCTTACTAATGTTACTAATTGTTTTTTTTACTATCCTAATAGCTACTGAAAGTATTACATTTGGGCAGTAGTATTGCATTGCGCAGGAGCGGGGCGTAGTGAATTCGCATAAGCACTCAGCACCAGAGTGTTTGCCAATACAAATCAATTGAGCCCTAACTTGAATGGTTTGCATCGTTCTATTACAAAATGGCCTCTTCCAGCTCCGTCATAACATACGACCCTGGTAATCATCCAGCACTAGAGTGTAGGCCAAAACAAAACAAATAAGTCCCAGCTCGATTAGTTTATCATGTTTACTTTAGGAGTTCCCTTTGTCGAGACAAATCATAAACACCCCAACTCGATGGGTTAAGCATGTTTAGTTTAGGAGTCCCTATGGCTACCATCCGACACCCTCAACGGACCAGCTCTACGTTGCCATACTGTTGCATGTCATTAAAGATACCTACGAAAAAATACCAAGCTCAACCGCTCAACTGAACGTCTAATTTAGGTTTCAAGATTTGACGACTGTCACTGTAATAAAATAACTGTGATGACTTATGTACTTTTCGTGTAATAAAGTAGCAAATTCCATGCCTAGTGTCTTTCCTAAACAGATTTCGCCTTGATTGGTAGCCAACATTCTAATGAAGGAATATCACCCTCAATTGTTTGATTAAACTCCAATCGTAACCCGCCTAAGTTTAAGGCCTGAGTGGACGCCCCGCTTACAGCGGGGCGTCGAGCGTCCATATAAATTTCATTTGTTATATATGGACGCTGCACGCCCCGCTCTGAGCGCGGCGTCCACTCAGGCCTTGCACTAACGCTTGCCTACGCCGTTGCCGCTTTTCACTGCTTAGCGGGAAAACCACGGGATCCGGTACGAGTGTAGCGCGTAGCGATATCTGGCAGATTTCTAGTCATGGAAAATTCCAACCTAGCTCATATAGAACCTACTAATAATAATAATAATAAATCATTTTATTTCAGACAACAGTGCAATCAGCTTGTTAGTTACAATATATTGCCTATACTCTAAAGTTAGTACCTATAAGCTAATGAGATTAATTAATTATAAATTCCCATCTACGTGCATTGCCGTCCACCGGGCTAGCCTGGGGCTGTCCCATCGGCTCGCGAACACGCTATGGATACGGTTGGGACTACCGCGCAGCCGAGACATAACCCCAGCACTTCTCTTCCTGATAACTGCAGCAAAACCATCAGTTTGCGGCTCGGCAAACATGCCTGACGCGCTACAATAATGCGGCAGTCCCATCACCACCCGGAACGCGTTATTATATTGAACGCGAAGGTCGTTGTACGCTCTCTGCGTATAGTTGACCCACAGACTGCATGTATAGAAAGATACACAGAAGGCTTTAAAGAGAGTGATTTTTACTCCTTCTGTGCATCGCGCGAACCTTAGAATATTGACTAGCGACTTTAAGAATAGAAACTTATTTAAGTTTGAGTTCCTAAAGTCGCTAGTCAATAGTAGTACTGGTGTTCCCATCAAGCAATATCTTTTCCACACACCAGCCAAACCAGCAGGGTTTCCTAATCCACAGTCCCTTCACCGCTATTCCCAGAAGTCCATGGTCGATCCAATGGCACTTGGAACCCCCATGACGACCTTAAGCTATATGTATAATATAAGCGATGGTTGCATGTCGGCAATAATATAACAAATTACTATTCCTTCGTCTGCAATATTTATGTCGCATCGCATCGCCTCACTTTTCCTTTGTGATGATAAACTTCCATTAAGGGATATTTTGACAGCCTGGGGACACCAAAAACATACTCTTAACTGTGATATAACTAGTGACTTTCTGTGGGGAAGACCACGCAAGCCTTCCTCAAAAAACTTTTTTGGTTTGGATTCCATATTATTATTATTATTATAGCTTTGTTTCCAACTTTGTGTTCTACATATTCTTAACCTAGTTTTTTTTGTGTATTTTTTTTCTTTTCCTTTCTTTATTTTGTGGTCCCTATTTAGGGTAAAAGCCTCCCCCATTTTCTTCCATTTTTCTCTATCATGAGTTTTGTCTATCCAGTTTTTACCAGCCACCTCTACTATGTCGTCCACCCATCTCTTTCTTTGTCGTCCTACACTCCTCTTTCCCAGTGGGCCAGTCCATTCAGTGGTTGACTTGGTCCATCTCTTGTCCTGGTACCTTGAAACATGTCCTGCCCAGTTCCACTTTAGTTTTAAGGCATGTTGGAGGGCATCTGTTAGTTTAGTTTTCCTTCTTATGTCTACATTCCTTGTTTTTTATATTTTCCTTAGTTTCAAGATGCTTCGCTCCATAGCATATTGGCAGCTCATAATTTTGTTTTTAGTTTTGTTAGTATACACCCATGTCTGGCAAGCGTATGTTAGTGTAGGCAGGATGCATGAGTCCATTACAATTTTTTTAATGTTTAGGCTGTAGTCTCCTTTTAAAATTTCTTTTTGAGTCCAGTACTTTCTCCATGCAGTGTTTATTCTTCTCTCAACCTCTTCCTCATTATTGTTGGCCTTAAAAGAAATAAGTTTTCCCAGATAGACATATTCCTCTACATAATCTATTTCTTTTCCATCTACTCTTATTGGTTTTTGGTGGCTGTTTGTCATGATCTTTGTTTTTGAAGCATTCATTTGCAATCCCACTAGTCGGCTTTCTCTATCTAGAGTTGTTAGCATTTTTTCCAAGCCTACTGCCGAATTACTGAAAAGGACGATATCATCTGCGAACCGAAGGTGTGTGAGATTTCGTTTGTTTATCGATATGCCTAGGTTTTTACAGTCTAAATTTTGGAAGACGTCTTCAAGAACCGCTATGAAGAGCTTTGGTGACAGACAGTGGATCACCCTGCCGGACACCTCTTTCTATGTCAAACTCCTCTCCTTCCCTTTCTAGCTTTACTCTGCTGACACTTTTGGAGTATATATATGTTCTTGATGATAGTGATGTATTTTTCTTCCACATTGCTATTTCTTAGGGCTGTCCATATTGATGTGTGAGTTAAGCTGTCAAACGCTTTGGAGTAGTCCAAAGTGACAAACAAACAGTGATTTGTTAAATTCCTTGTATTTTTCTATGACTTGTTCTGTTGTATGTATGTATTGTATGTGATCATTTGTGGAGTAGTTCTGTCGGAAGCCAGCCTGCTCGATAGGTTGTTTTTTTCTATTTTTGGTGCTATTCGGTTTAGTATTATTGATGAGAATAGTTTGTATATCGATGATAGCAAGCTGATGGGCCTGTAATTGCCAATATCTAGAGGGTCTCCTTTCTTATATATTAAAGTTATATTTGATTTGCACCATTGTTTCGGTACTTGTCCTGTATCCAAAGCCATATTTAAAAGTTTTACTAAAAATGGTAATAGTATAGGTGCTCCGATTTTTAGGGTTTCATTTATTAGACAGTCTGGTCCCGGGCTCTTTTCACATTTGAGTTTGGCTATGTGTTTTAGTACCTCATGGTCGTCCATGGGTTCCAGTGCCATACTGTAATTTGTAGCGCTATTTGGATTCTCACTCGGTTGGGGATTTTCTACTTCATGTGGTAGTTTTTTGTACAGTTGCTTGTAAAGGGTTGTCGCGCAGTTTATAACGTCTGTTCTTTCCCTAAACTTGTTGTTTCCTTCTTTTAAACATTGTATCCAGTTCATATTTGTTGTAAGTTCCTTGTAAGCACGTTTGGAGCTTCTGTATCGTGTCATATTTGTTTCAATTACAGTTTTTCTGTGTTCCTCATAGTCTCGTCTTCATAGCTTGCTGGTTTTTTTAAACAGTACTTTCAGTTCCTCTCTCATTTCCTTAGATTTATTTTTTGTTGCCAATAGTTCCGTGCGTCTCGATATCATATGTATAGTTTCATCTTTAAGAATCTTGTGCTGCTTGTTATAAGTTCCTACTTTTGCTGTGAGACTGCGTGTGATTATTTCTTCAAGTTTGTCATTAAATGTTTGTATATTGCTTCCATTTTCAAGTATCTTTGATGATGTTAGGTTGTCTGTCAGGTTTTTTATGTACATCTCTTTTTCTGCTACTGACTTTAGAACATTAGTTGGTGCATTGAATGTTTTCCTACTGATTTTGGGCTTCTCTAAAGTCACTGTGCTTCTTACTAGTCTGTGGTCTGTTGGATAGTTTATTTTATTTAGTACTTCTACATTGATTACTGATTTTGGGTTATTAGTCATTATAAAATCAATTTCATTCTTTATATTCTGATCTGGCGAGCTCCAGGTCCATCTTCGTGCATCTTTTTTCTTAAAGTAAGTATTCATAACCGACAGTTTGTGCTCATAGGCATGTTGTATAAGTCGCTCTCCTCTTGCATTTCTCCTCCCATATCCATGTCTGCCCATTATCATATTTTCGTGTGGTTTTGGGTTTCCTATCTTCGCATTGAAATCACCCATTAAGATCACATGCTTATCCCCAGATTCCTGTGCTGTTTTTAGGTTGTTGTAGAATTTGTTTAATTCATCTTCTGTTGAGCTTTCAGTTGGGTTGTCATGGTTGGGTATGCTTGGATAATTGTTATAGTTTGGTCCTCAAACTTTAATTTTAATAGAGCTACTCTTTCAGATATGCCTGTGAACTGTACTATATTTGTTTTTAAGTATTTCTTGATGAGAAAGCCCACTCCATACAAGCCTGCCGTCTCACCAATGTAGCAGAAGATGTAATCCTTGTGCTCTTCTATGTTACAGCCCATTCTTCTGACTTCCGAGAGTCCTATAATGTCCCATTTCAGTTTTGCTATTGCATTATTTAATTCTAATAGTCTTGTCGGTTTTGATAAAGATCTTACATTATATGTGCATATATTCAGAGTATTGGTATGCTTATTTTTTGGTTTTTTATAATCTGTGCTTTGTTTCCGGGGGTTTTGGTCTAATTCCCCACGGAGACCAGCTGGCTTGGGGAATGTTATTTTTCCTTGGTTGATTGCTGGGGTTGTTGTAATGATTTTCCGGTGGCCATTGTTAACTAGTTTTTTGGCTGTGTATGGAATGCATGGGTAATTTTAGTTTGCTTCGCAGGCTGGTTAATTTTGTCTTGACTTTCTGTACTGCCCAAGTTATTCGGGGGTGCGGAAGGGTGGGGACGATGGAACCCTTTTCCTTTTATCCATTTGAGGTTCTTTCTTTTCTTTAATTACAAGTTTGTATTTTTTTAGTATGGCGTATTTTCCCGCCTCCCTAGCTTCTATAAGTTTAGGTATGAGAGCCTGTCTCGCATCACGAGTTTCTTTTGTAAAGTCTTCAGTGATTTTTAATGATTTTGGGTATGATTTTTTGTTCCGAAGTATTTCCATTTTCCGCCAGTCTAGCGTGAGTGTAATTCTTATTGGCCTGGTTTTTCCCTCGGTCTTCCTTCCTAATCTTTCCACTTTACTGACTTCCCACTTGTCCCATTCATCCCACTGTGCGCCTTCCTTATTTTTGTCAGAGCTGTTTAAAATCTCTAAAACCATTTTCATCAATTCTGTGTCGTTGTTTTCTTTTTCCTTCACTCCATGTATAATCACATTGTTTTTCCTCAAGTCCTCTTCTAGGTTTCTTATTTTAGATTTTAGGATGCTATTTTCTGTTTTCAATTTTTCAGTTTCCTGTATAATTGGTGTTAGTTTGGCCTCTATAGTTGTAGTAATCGTGTTATGGACCGTTTCGTTTATTGCATGTATTGCGTTTGTTTGCTTTAAAAATTCCTCCTTCATTTTGTTCCACAAAGAATTCATCTGTTCTTCAATGTTCTTTTGCATGTTTGCAGTTTGTTAGGAACGGAACGTATTTATTTTGTTATGACAACACTCAACACTAATCTTCTGCCTTTATGTTGGCACTTTGCGTAGGTTGTTTTTTTTTTGACGTTTAAGGTTTGAGGTTATGTTCACTGATAGTTTTATTCGACGTTTTAGTCGTGATTTTGCCGTGATACACTGATATTTTCACTTATATTCCTAGATCAAGATCTTTTCACACTATAGTTCGTAGCTTTGATGTTTTCGCTTTGTTTGCACTAAGATAAGGATTATATTTCACGGAGGGCACTGACACTCAACTTCGCCGTTCGGACACCGGAACCGGACCTGGATTCCATATACTGAATTACAAATGTAATAAATAATACTGATAAACTTTTACGAGAATCGGTAACCGATCGGTTGAAAGATGCGACCTGCCGAAATGTAATGGAAAGCAGCCAGCTACGGACAACCGGACAAACATACGCAAGCATTTTATATAGCTTAGTAAAAAAAACACCGGTCTTTTTCCAGATTTTTATCATTTTGGCATTTAAAATAACGGGGTTTTTGTTTGAAGTAGCACTTCAAGCAAATGTTCTCCACGGCTTTTCTGGGACGTACTGTACGCACACTCTTATCGAAATTTACCGTGACCAATTTGCAAACCAGTTTCTAGATCTCGCTGAAGCAGCGTTGAATCTCCTTCAATTGGCTTGTTCTAAAAAACAAATTCGCTTTTAATCATTCCGGACCATGAACCTGAAATCAACCAGGATAGCTTAAAGCAGTAAAGCAAATCCGTAAATACGTCCGATGCGACGCACTCACACAGACTCGCGTCGCTACAAGTGCAAGTCGGGGTAGCCCAGTAAATCGGTCCGTGAGCACTGGTGTAGGTACTACTAAGTTGAAATACTGCCTTAGCTAATGTATTTACTATTTCTAAGATATAAAGGGGTACTCTCCGATAGTCATAAGGCGCAACCGGCAGCGTCCACTTTTTATTCTAGAGACAATATGTGTCATACCTATGGAGCAAGTACATATCGACGGTGGAAATTTGAAATGTCGTAAGGGACAAATGCCTACTTTTGAGGGGAGCCAAAAAACAAAACTCCATTTAAAAAAAAATATAACTTTGAAACTACTCATCCTATAAAGATGAATCTTAGATGTATATTTTTCAAATAACGTCATCTACACTAACCTATTAGTCGCATAGCAATAAATGCAGTAGTTTAGAAAACAGTGTCCCTTACGACAAAAAATATGAAGAAAATGTGTGTTACGCGTCTGAAAAAACAAAGTCATTAAAGTTTCGAGGTAAGTGAAGTAAGTACGTGGTTAACTGTATGAAAATAAAGATTTTACTACTAAATTTATTGATTTCTAAGCTTTTCGGATACGGGAAAGTATAAAAATGTTATAAGTCTGATTAATGTTTTAATTTTTCCAAATAAATGTGTGGAAACAATTAAATATAACGAAACGTAATGAAACAAATTTGTGCTATAAGCTACATCTTACATTTATATAACAGCACTACAAAAGTAGTATTCACGAGGCGTTCGAGATTTTCCATAAGAAATTCCGCAGGATGTATTTATTGACCTTATTGAATCTTAGAGTGCCTCGAGAGTGGGTTTCAAGCAGCAGCTGCAGTGCTGTTATAAGCTATTCAAAATCACAATCAAGATAATCAAATGCTTAACTAAACACCTAGTGTTCTGCATCAAGTCAGAAACAGGTGTATTTCTTTGTTACATGTACATTATTGGTAACAAGTACACACATCTAAATAACATTATAATTATACGCGTCATACAGATTTTAATATATATCAATGATTTGTATTTTGCTTTGCATTGCTCACAGGAATGACGTTTATTTGAAATCTGTATGACCTTTATAACTAAAAGGAACTTTCTACACGAGTATCACAAGTGAATTCTTTTGTATTTTAAGATTGAGATCAATGGGAATGTCATTTCTTTTTAGTGCCTTACAACATAGGAATTTCAAAATTATTGAGACATACGACCTTGCGCTTAAGACCACGAGACGACAAGAAAGTATATTTGTCCGATACAACACAGTATTTTAAATACGAAGCAGTTACGACAAACTTAACCATCTCATAACTTTTTTATTAGGAGTCGTATCGAGAGACCGATACTACAGACGGATAGAAAAAAATATACTGATTCCAATGGTATATTTAGTGTACTTACGACAAAATGTCCTTTACGACATTTGAAATTTCCACCGTCGATATATTACCTATGGTGTTACTATGTCTCTGCGGTATTCTCTAAGGTTCGAGATGCCCAATTGGTTGGTACAAAAATATATACAATTTTATTTCACGTGACTCTTAGCGTCAAAAGTTCCAATAAAGCTTGTTGTCTGACAGTATTATTAACATCGGCCGATTCCCCGCTGTTTTTGAAAAGCCTCCGTGTTATACTCATTAGTCGCGCCGGCGGCGGCGTTCATTAGTGCACTACGCTGCGCTTTATCCGCGCATTTTGTCCCAACCTTGTTATTCATTCGCTTTACACCAACTAATTGTGGAATCACGACGGGAGCTCATATCATATTGATATTTTTTGTGCGGAAAAGTGAACCCGGTACCCGTCGTCGGGTAGGTACTGACTGCGTTATGTGGTTGCCATCTGAACTTCCATGCGGAGTAATCCAGGTTGTCAATAATATCTCCTGCTTTGTAGCTGATCCTGACTTTTATTCATTATTTTTATAATTATTACATGAAAACAAAAAAACTGTTCACTTCATCCAAATCAATTCGCACCGGCTAGCCTAATTTTATACACCTTATTTTTGACATTAGAGGTACATGTTGATTGTTGAAGAAAAGTAGCCAAACTTCGGCTTGCCGAAGGATATGTTTTTCGCCTTTATTATTTCTGTGTATTTACTGTTTTCGAGTAGGTGTTTGTGCACCGCAGAGCGTATCTTAGCTTAGCTTACGTACTGTACAATAAATATCAATAAGTCAAATTGTAAAATAGTGAGAGGTATTTAAAACTTGTTAGCTAGGAACCTAATACAGCTAAAATTAAAATATTTTTGCTAAATGCGATGATGATGATAAATTCGAGTAGCTACATACATCTCCAACTTACATAACCTATTTTAATTCAATACGTTCAATGGCATATAGCTCATAATTTATTTCATTTGTTTTATTTGTATCGTGAACCTAGTCTGCACCGGCGCCAGTAAGCCGCAGACACTCCATTAAAGCCTAATTCATGTCTAATTGAAATTAGTTGTAATCCTTTGTTGCAGGATAATAGCGTATCGGTAGCAAAGGCGTAAAGGATGGCGGTGGACGCCCCTGGCTCGCTCCACGGCTGGGGTTGTACGCCGACCGGCGACACGCCTCCGAATGTGGCGTCCGAGCACGCCACTAATCCGGCGTGCCTGCCGGCAACCCTGCTCAGGGGCTGGCGAAAGACGGCCCTCTACTGCATCCTAGTTTTCCTTATGGCGTTAATTTTTCTAAATATTGGGCTAACGCTGTGGATTATTAGTAGTTTGAAATTGAGAATGGTAAGTAATCCCATTGTTCTACGCCGTTACATTAAACAAACTGCAATTTGACATCATTTTACGCACGATGCATGCACTACTATAAACATCAACGCTATTGTCACCCTTCCATGTGCTCCAAATGGAAAACAAAGCGCAGATCATATTTTTCTAATACGCAATGAGCAAGGCCGGTATTCCATTCGCAATACTTGACAGAAGGGGAACTTAAGACTCGTAGTCCTCACTTTCATGTCTCATCTAAAAAAGAAAAACTGAAAGCGGGGATATGTCCCCTTCTGTCAAAAATCGCGGACAAACCCAAAAGGTGAACGCATTCTAGTGAATTGGACGATCTACCTGCGGATAGGTACACAATTGAAACTATAAGGAACCCTTATAGTGTCGCCATGTCCGTCTGGCCGTCCGTTCGTCCGTCTGTCCGTCCGTCTTGGGCTTAGCTCAGTAACCATTACTACTAGAAAACTGTAATTCGGCATGGGCATATAAATCCCCATGCCGCGTACCGGAAGGCGCGGCGTAGGCAGCCCCCCCCCCCCGCACAAGGTGGACTGATGACCTGGTAAAGGTTGCGGGAGTCCACTGGATGCGGGTGGCGCAGGACCGGTCACTTTGGCATTCTTTGGGGGAGGCCTATGTCCAGCAGTGGACGTCTTTCGGCTGATATGATGATGATGATGATATAAATCAATCACGCCAACAAAACAGAAGAATAAAGAAAAAGTTAAATCTTTTGTAATAGAGTAATATTAATATAATGGCATCAACTACCCCCAAACTTACCGTACCAGCATTTTGAGTGGTTAATAAATCTGCAAATGACTTCATTAAATGTATAACATAGCTGCAGCGTCTCTTTGAGCCAAGTAATAACCATTAACGCTCGCCGCACTTTACAAACTGCATAAACCGATGTAGTCATGGCTGAAATTCATTTGTTACCTCTCCTTGCCCGTCTCTTCTATGTTACTCCGGCTTTGAAACAGTTTTTCTCAAAAATCATCGGCAATGTTGACTTTATTGGTAAAAAATCAGGACGTGAAGTGCATAGTTTATGGTTGGTCAAAATTTAAAAAATTAAAAAACCTTGCCGGCTCGATTTTGCTCGACTACAATGTTGCATAAAAATTCCCTTATTTGTCGTGGTACAAACTTTTTAAAAAGTTGAAACCGCCATATAAATAAAAGGCATAGGTCCTAAACAGCCAACACGGAAGATCAGTAGCTGTTACTTATCGCGACTTTTTAGTTGCCTCAAATAACTTATGGGGTTTTCGAAAGAAAAATACACCTCCAACTTATTATTAAAAAAAAATAAAAGGCGGCAATGCAAAATAGTTATTTACGATACAAGTGCCGAAAATAGGAAATTCGCAACGAGTGGTGAATAAATTAAAACACGACCGAAGGGAGTGTTTTAAATCGACACGAGTTGTGAATTACCTATTCGCACGTGTAACGTACAACTTTTTACTGTACATATGGCTCTTTAAAGTTTCGACATATGCACGAAAAGTGCTCTTTTCCGCACTAGTGCGGGAAAGTAGCACAATATGTACTGTAAAATATTCTTTTTTAACATACAGTGGCTTTTACGGAAAAGATAGAAAATTGACGTGTAAATGATTCCAGATTTAAAAAAGCTGCAAGCCAAAAGACAAATATCAAAAGGCGTACGACAATTTCTTGAAGCGGCGAGAAGAAAATGCATGCCTTATACTTTTCAGAAAGTACATTTTTGTTTTCTTCCAAATTTTTGAGAAAAGCACTATATTTGTCTCAGCTGGAAGGGCAATTGCTGGCTTCGTATTAAATTAAACGGACTCCCAAGGTCGTCCGTTTAAAATTAATACTCAGCCAGCAATTGCCTACTTCCCTTGCTTCGACAATAATGTACTATTAATAATTAAATAATAAGTACTACAATGCTCAGAACTTGAGTACTTCTATAAGATTTAAAGATATGAGCATAGTTTAATTGCAACCTCAAAGCAGTCGAGAATGACAACAGGTAGTTTTTTTTTTCAATGTTTGTTCTCGCAGAACTCCGTCATTGATGAGCTGATTCGTATTTTTTTGTTTGTAAGTAAAATTCAGTTGGGATCGGATGGGAGTATCCATGAGGAATTGAGGGAACCCCTCAATTATATTAGGCACGCGTGTAGTGATTTTGCTATTTTCTATTATATTTCTTATTCAGTTCGTAGTAACTTGTAGTAGTAGTGATGTCATCACGCTTTACGTCGCGAATTCATAGTCTAAAAACTAGATAAAAAAAAAAACAGACAGTAGTCGCAACACTACCAGATGTCACATTCATCATTCATTAGAGTTTTTCGCGCTGAAACGTAACGCTGTATCTGGGAGGAAAAGTGATTTTTAAGTGAAAATTTTAGCTTTTCAAGATCATTTCAGGCACCCAAAGGCGGTAAACAATAACAAAGAAGCAAGAAAGTGAAAGAGTGGTTTGATTTACGAGCATTCAATATGAAAAATCATTAATTTGTAATTGAGAAAGAAGGCAGGTAAGACGCCAAAATTGTCGTATATTCACATGTGATGCTCCTATTACTGGCATAATATGTTATATCATGTCATCTGTCCCGCGGGGATAGAGATCTCTTGAAGATATTCAATAATTTTGTTGGTTATCACTGTTATCAGCTCTGAGGTTTTAATACGTTCTCCAAGGTTTGGAGAACCATGAATCTTGACGCACTATGTTATAGTCGGTCCTCTCTTTTCCGTTGGAAAAGAAAGATCTCTTTTTGAGATAATGCAGAGCTTTTGAGTACTATTATCAATGTTTATAACGCTAAACCTTTATTCCCAGTATCAAAGACCATGATTTGTGCAATAAATCATCAGAAGGTATGAAAGAGGACTTTATCATATGTTGATAAGGTGTCACCTATTCCGTTGGAATATACATAAGATATAGAAAATCTGGATTTATTATTATAATGACACTGAAAGTTGGTCATATGTACACAATATTTTCATTGCTACAAATCGACTTCTACCGCGGGTGGAATTTTGATGTATATTACAATTAATATACGAATATTAATAATAACTTAATATGTTTATGACTTTCCGTTGGAAATGTTTTGATTGCTACAAATCGACTTCTACCGCGGGTAGAATTTGATATATATATTACAATTAATATACGAATATAAATAATAACATAATATGTTTATGTCTTTCCGTTGGAAAGTTACTCTGAACAGTTGGGTGTTGTCCCAGTGGAATATGAATCATTATGCTTATTTCTCAGTAAGCCTTCGGAGACTCTATTTTGCACTATACTGCTAAGTGAAGACAAACTTCAGCCTTATATCCAGTAATGCATGATAAAAGACAGTGTTTAGTAGATACACAAACACACTGGAGAAGACTCAAATCAGTTCTAGAGGAAAATAACTGCAACAAAGGGAAGCGTTCATTTCTTCTTTAATTCAGAAGATCTTATCAAACTTAAATAAGAACAACCTCAAGATATCAAAACTCTTTAAAAGTGGGATCCACTTTCAAGGTCTAACAATTAAACAGGATGTCCTACTTGGCTAGAAGGCCTATGTCCAGCAGTGGAAGTTTTTTCCAGCCAATATGATAAGTGCCTACTAAATCTTAGAATGATACTTACCGCGAGTGTTAAATAGAGATACACTATGGAATGGGATTTTGTGATTTAAAACATGCAAACCAGCAGAGCTGGGCAAAAGTTATTATCAATGTCTCAAACTACATACCATAAATACTGAGTTATTTAATACCACCACAAATGGATACATTTTATAAAAAATAGTTTGTTTGATAGTTTGAACAAGTCATTGACACAAGTTTAACAATTAATAAAGACAAGATCATCATAGTTATCAATGTTATCATGAAAGAATTATAACTTTCAATAGAAGAGTCCCAACATAAGATACTCATAGATACATATTACATGCAGGACTAAGTTTGATGTAATATAGGTAATGTAAGATGTAATATAGGCACTGATAACTGTCTAAATTTAGTTGGGTGTGAGAACTTGTACTAAACTTCTTTTAAAGCTTGCAACTAAAGTACTGGTATGTATTAAACATTGTTTATTGTTTAACAATGAAATCATTTATTATAATGGATAGTGGATTCTATCCTATTTACACGGAGAATACACAGTATCCCTTCACTTCAAAAGGCAACTTTTTACTCTCAATATACCTACAGTATGTGGTATACAACAATTAACCCTATTATGACCACTCACTATGCCTCAAGTTTTTTGCTTGAAGAACAGTCTACACCAGTCTATGGTTGTTAGTTATGGTGTGAAGTGTAATATTTATACTTTAAAGACAGTTCTTATCTACTCCTTCCTAGGAAGAATGGGGGTGTGGAGAAAATTAATAAATAATATTTTGGCACATAATCATGCCATTCAAATGGGTTATAAATTAGTCATATCGAGGACCAGACTCAGATTTTCATCGATTTTTTATTAATTACTTGGTTGTGTTACTTAATAACTCGGTTATAAAGATTATTTTAATCTGGAGTCATTATATCAATGCTATGGACCTGTCCAGTCATTATATCAGTGCTATGGAATGGACAGGTTAACAATTATTTCTACCATCCTTTCCAGAAACATGTTTCTGAGCCTATAATTAACTGTATGGAATGAAAATATTGTTTTACTTAAGTCTTTTATGGAAGTTATATTAACTAGTTTTTTGTTTTGGTTTTGTACGAACTACCTAGTTACTTTTTGTTTTTAAGCAGTAACGCTGCTAACGAAAATTATAAATTTTAAATGAAAGGAAAAAGCCTAAGCCAAGCGTTAAGCTAAGCGTTAAGAAGCCTAAGTCTTCTGGTAGATGTCGCTACACGCCTCCCTAAGGCGTTTGTATGAAGGAACTGATTGAAGGATTTGGTGCCCGAACCGAATTGTTCCGATAGCTCAGTTGGTAGTAGCGACGGGCCATGAATGCCTGTGGTCGCCGGTTCGAATCCGGCTCGGAGCATTAAATTTTTCAATTTTTCCTTTCATTTAAAATTTACCTAGTTACTAACTAATATAGACAAAATAATTTGGAAGAAAAATAACCAGAAATCAAGATAGAAGTAATGTGGTTGATTATTTTAGTAAAGTAATTAAGTACTTCACATGAATATGGTATTATATTTTAACATATCTACCTACATATATATCCGTTTTTTATATATAAACATATGAGGCTAAGTACCTACTTCTTAGATGAAGGGTATCCTATGTTAACCTAAAAGGTTCATTTGATCTGTCTAATTGGGAACACAAACGAAATTTATAATGTGGGATGTGTCAGGACAAAAATGAAAAACACAATAAACGAATTAATTATCTACATAATATGGGTACACAAAACAATGTTTATTGTTTAGGCAGTATGCTCTACTGTATATACTAAATGATTTGATGTATCAGGTACCTTAATCACAATCCATGCAATTATTCACCTAGTCAGGGAAAAATAAAATTACAACATTGGATGGTGGTATCATACCTACATTAAATCGTATGCAAGTTTGCATTCTTAAATATAGGTAAGTACCTATATAAAAATATAATAATGTAGTTTGATTAAAATTGATTCTTGCAATATACTTATATTATAATATAACACATACTTATATGTTGCTTCAATGGATTGCCATCTTCCATATGAACACGTCTAGACACGTCTGAACATGAATTTTATTTTATCGTTATTTGTCTTATGAAGTGAACTATGGAAGTTTTTTGTCCTGGTGATATTTTGATCACCTCAATCTTATGAGATTAGATAACAACCTTTGAAATAACTCAAACTATCGTACAACGGTTATTTTGGATGTTCATATCTCTGCTCCCTAGGACAAATAGGAATTCAAAATAAGAGATTTTGTGATTAATCCAAAAATACTAGAAGACCAATGTAAGAGTCGTTGTTTAGTCTATATAAAAATAGTGATACAATATACTTACTTACACATACTGTCAATATCTAAATAATGATATATACTTACCTACTTAAATTACAAATACCTACTTTACCAATTTCCAAGAACAGTTCTAGTTTATTTTGAGTTTAAACTGTGTGATTAATGTCTTCGAGAACAGATATTTATTCCAACGTTATTCCTATTATCCCAATAATATTTGTGTGTTTAGGCACTGTATTGTTTAACAACAGTTTAAAACAATATGTATTAGTGAGTACCACCATAGACTATTAAAGTTCAAAGGCAAACTTATTTTTGTGGATGGTTTTCTTCCAGCTAACCTTTGAGCGTCGGATTAGAATAATCAGCAATCATACGAAAATATTATTCTGCTGTTAGATCTGAACACTGATTACAGTTAATTGGATCATATACCTATTACACCAAAATTATATTATAAATTATAAGATACGATCAGTTGATGCTAATTCCAACCCGATAATAACCGTACCGTAAAGATGTTTCTTAAATCCTTTTGAGTGCTTGATAAGAAAGGAATAATAAATCACCAAAAGGAAGACTGGACTGATGTTAATATTGGGTGAATGATTTTTTATAGGTTTGTGTCCGCCAAACTTAGGGTTTTGTAGAAAATTTGTACCCGTTAGCTTTTATGGGCCATTTTTACGCATGTTTAAGTCCATGTAAACATAAGAAAATCTGTTAGATTGTCTCCTAGCGGAAGAGGGACATAATAAAATATCTACCTAACGATTAACAACCAGAATTAGTAATAAACCAATATACATTACAACTAGGAGGATTATTGCTACGGGGTTGTTCAGTAACTAATGCATAGTAAGAACTTTAGGGCTCAGAACACCTGTCCTAAAGAATGACCGCATCCCTACTTCAGGAACGGTTGCAAGATAGATATTTTCAATAAATTTCCTTTAATGCCTCTTCAAAACACTCAGGACGAGTCATACAAGATTGGAAATAAGAGGGTGAATTTGGTACTGTTTCCTACTAGACAGGACCCACTATGAAAATAGATCTTATAGAGATCTCAATGTGGTTATATGATAGCATATTAAGAAAACTGGTGTAATTTGATATTAGAAATTGGCGGTAATATTGAAATCTTGTTATTACCTATTACTATAATTAATAATTTCATGGATGTATTTATATCCATACCAATATACCTATTTATAACATAAATATTACTTGTCAGCATATTATATAAATGCCCTATTTTATCATAATGCTAGACTACAGCTTCATAAAATGTTCGCAGCTGTAGTGTACGTATACTTTGGTCATGTAATAAGCCATTACAAACACTGGTTTACACTAACTGTAGTACACACATCACCATCAGAAGCATTAATAGGACTGATGAGGCGCTGGATAAGACGAAAAGAAAATGCGTTTTTTCAGTACCTAATCATGTATTCTTATTATTCAATTACACTATAAGAACTTTTAAATTTTGTATAGGAACAAGTACAAAATGATATAATTTTTTTTTTTGTTTATTCCTCTAAACATCTACAAGTTACTACGAACTGAATAAGAAATATAATTACAGGATTAAACGAACTTACCTGAAGTGAAGTTCTATCCTGATTATATGAATTATTCAGTTCGTAGTAGGTATTTCCCTCCCTCCCAAACATTACCATGATACATGTTAATATTTCCCTTATTGGTTTCTTTATTTAGCTCTTAACTTAATGAATGTGACATCTGGTAGTGTTGCGACTACTGTCTGTTTTTTTTTTTATCTAGTTTTTAGACTATGAATTCGCGACGTAAAGCGTGATGACATCACTACTACTACAAGTACTAATTAGGATTTGCTTTATTTTCTCTGTTTTTGTACACGGTATAAGTTTGCCTATCTCGTTCTACCTACCTTCCTCTCAATTGCTCAAAGGTTAGCTGGAAGAGATCCCTTATAGGGATAAGTTCGCCTTTGTACTTTGATCTATTGTGTGACATGTATATTCCTTAACCTGTTATTGTGTACAATAAAGTGCTTACATACATACATACATACATACAAGTTACTACGAACTGAATAATTCATATAATCAGGATAGAACTTCACTTCAGGTAAGTTCGTTTAATCCTGTAATTATAACTCGTGTATTTGCACCCGGATATCATAAATTTGGTGGAGTGGCATTGATGATGAAGACCACAGATGACGTATGGAATTCCTACATTATGTACTTAAAAGTACTAAAGTCCGTCACAGATTCTGATAACATTCCGTTGAAATAGCAACTAATGAAGTGCCAAAGGTGATCCTTGTGGAAGCGACGGAAGTCCTCAAATATTATCGGGCCACATACAGCGATTGAGTTTTTTTCTCTAATAATCAACGCATTTGCTCTCGGAAATCAGTTCATGTGGTAAATTGGAAAAGAAATGTGGAAATGTTCTCGTGGCTTGGCGGAGTACTGAATTGAAGTCGGTTAAAATTTTGTTTTTAAAGTAAATTATATCATATTCTCTCAGCTAACATGAAACCCATGAGAGGAGGACCTACTCGTAAGTATGTACGTACTACTTAGTATGTATCCATACCATATTATTTGATAGCTTCGTTCCCAGATGTAGCTAGGATTTATGAATCTATCTATGTCTTATGCAACAACATATCGGTTATTATCATATAACAGATGAGATTATAATTATATTTCGACAACCTGCAGCATCTTGCGTGAGTCTGACTGTGCTGAGTTGGTGGCGCAATTAGCACGTGTATACTTCTATGCTGCACAAAATTTGTTTCCGCCCTCGTGAACGCTATCTGCTGGCAGTGCCAACATCACGAACTGTGATGGCAGTGTTTCCTGATCGGCGCTTGCAGTACTGCAAAATTCCACGCAATAATTCTACTGCACAAATACAATAATGAGTATTCCGACGTGTAATAAAATCTGGGCGATATCAGTAAGCTGTCGGAAAAGTACAACCAACCGATGTTTGACTCGGACTAGAAAACTCACATCTTGCCATGCCGCTCTGCCGCATAGCACTTGCTCTTTCGTCTGGATACGGTTCTCGCGTTTTGTGTGACGCTGATAGTGACAATGCGGGCTGTGTGATTTTAACTATAGTGTCACGGCCTGGTGGTGTCAACCCATACGCCAAAGCAATTTGCAAACGGTTTTTCAGCCACTTGCCATCATGACTGAACAAAAAAGTAAGGCTGATTTAAATGCTTGTAGTTACCAAAGTTTTCATTAAAGACAGAATCTTACTTTTCAAAATGCAATGCATTTCAAAATATTGAGCATAACAAGCGTTACCGCATACGCAATCCGAAAGCTTCGCTGTGGCCGGTCAAGTATTGTTTTTCTTTGTTTCAGGGTGGTTTTGGCCCAATAAACATTGTGGAAGGAGGTATAGAGTTGCAGGGGCAGGCGTTCGTGATGGACAATCTAGTCGCGTCGTCGATCAGCTCGGGCACGGGGCAGCCAATCGCTGTGCACTCGCACCGCAACTTCAGCGTAGTCGTCTCCGAGCCCGACCGACAGGAAACCGCCAAACTGGTCCTCAGTGAGTTTACCACCAATGTCAGAATCAGAATGGTACAAAGATGCTGTTGTTGCAATTCTCTTGGCTACTGGCACTGGCACAAACATTACCTCTATTTCTTTTTTGTAGGCTATTAATTTCAATACAAGTTTTGTTTACCAATTTTATTAAATAGTTACATGCAGTTTCTTCCCTAATATTCCACTTTTAAAACTTATAAAATTCATATATTGCAAGTACGAAATTGGTTTTATGTAGGTAAACATAAATTCTAAAATGTACAATGAAAACAACACGAAAATTATAAATTTACAGTAAATTGCAGTGTTGGGAATAAATAAAATTAAAATAATCTTTCATAATTTAACACCTGTTTGTAGTTTAAAATAATTAATTACCTGTCATTCCAGCAGTTCTTCTATAGATATTGTCCATTTCCGAGAAAATGATTCCGACATGATATTCCACAAGACATCGCTTGTATACCTACATTACAAATTACTTCGCGAGCGGAACTGCGTATATTCTCGCTCAGTATATGGAATTTTTGTTGCATTTGAATGCTAATAAATCCAGGAAATTTAATAAATACGGTAGAATAATAACCCTTAGGACAATACGTCTACAAGCATATGACATGTATAAGGAAGTTCCCATACTAGACTTTTTTGTCAGTACCAGTATCAGTTGTAACAGTGTAGCCTAAGTTTAGTTTCCACTTTTGTTGTGAACGCATGATGTGACTTTCTTAGGAATCTTGTACAATTACGTTTCGAACACATTACGTTTTGTACTTTAGTATATTTACAGTTAACTAAATAAACGTGTCCTAAATGTCCTGCATTAATCTTTTGACCATTGAAGTATTGTCTTCAACTGAAAATTATTTTTATTTATTGAAATTGAATGAAGTAAATGTTTAAGCGCGCACTCGTTTTTCAGAGAGGGATAGCATTGAGTGCAGCGGGCGCATTTTCGAAGTGCGTGACGCACATGGTGGCGAAGTGTTCCGTGCGTCACGTGACGAGGTGCGCGTGTTTAGCGATGCGCTAGCAGTGGACGGGCCAGGCGGTCTTACAGTCAGTACGGCGGTGCAGACTCCGAGCATCAGAGCGCCGCCTGGATCTGATCTGCAGTTAGTTTAATTACTTGACTTCACACCATTGAGCGCAGTAGACACACGTACACGAAGCTGAAGAGTTCTAAGCGTCACGTGACAAGGTGCGCGTGTTCAGCGACGGTGGAAAGGCCTGGCAGACTCACAGTTACAACGGCGGTGCAAACTCCCCGGCACAGAGTGCCACCCGGATCTGATTTCTTCAGATAGTTCTATTTTCATTATAGTATTAAGTGTGCGTCACGCACCTTGAACGTGCGTCTAAAGGCGGGATTCCATCGGTGTGCGGCACTGTGCGGCACAAGCATTTTTGTACTGAATATGCTTGTGCCGCACACCGCACACCGGTGGAATCCCGCCTTAGCGTTCAAGGTGCGTGATGCACACAGGGAGGCAGCGTTCCATGCCAGATCGAGCCGTCTGGACGGCGGCATTGACGCCTGAATCTGAACTGCAGTTATTACTTTTTCCTAAAATGATCAATACTTCCAGATGACAAATCATTTCTACGGACGGTAAACACAACATTCAGCCGTTCACATAGAGACAGGATAAATTTGCAGCTAATAGTTGCCTGCCACAAAGTAACGTCCATCGGCACAATTTATCTACACGTATGAGCATCTTAATCGCTGCACGCATCTCGCGTCCATGAACGAACGTTAATCGTCAGGAGAGTATACACTAGTGTTGTACAGTATGAGTATTCACTGCGTATGCATAATTGAATAAAATCGCAGTTAAGCAATTTTATTTCTTACGTTTTTTTGCAGTTACAAAGAAACCCAATAAAATCCTAAGAATGTGGATGAACTGGTAAGTAAAATGTTTCATTTGCATTGTTCAGGTTGGAATCTATGACAAGGCACTTGGACCTGATAGCCCCGCAGTACATACACTTGGAAAGCCGCGCGGGCGGCATAGATGTGACAGCTCACAGCAATATCAAGCTGGACTCAGTTGTGGGCGCCGTAAGTACTTACCTGCTCTAATGCAGAATAATAGATAATGGAAACGAGGCTTTATCAGCTAAGGTTTTATAGGAATTTGCCTATGTAATTTTAAGTGAACTCAGGGAATAAATGTCTCGTTCCCTGTGGCGAAAGTAATCACTTTTTCTGCTTCTGATAAATACAAAAGGAAAGTTTTTAAGGACTTGTCATAACGCTGAGCTGAACTATAACCACGAAAATCGAATCTCGAAGGTCGTATATGTCCGCCTCTACCTCACTTATGCTTTATGGTACTCGAGCGACAGAGACTGAGATATAGACAGAGATTCGATGTTCGCGGTAGCGCGCCGCTGTGCCTATAACAGTAGAGAAGGTCAGGCAATTTACCATGCCTCGTCTGAGCATAGCCTGGAAAACGACTAACTTGTCAAAATCGCTTAGGGAAACCACATCAAGAATTTTGCCGTTAATTATATGAATGAGACTAGCTAAACGAATCAGTTGCGTCAATAAAAACTTGCAATGATTTTTTATTCATTCTTGTTTCAATTCAATTCAATTGTTTATTCACAAAATATAATTTTTTACAGGTCAATTGCTAATACTATATAGGTTTCATGTACATCAACAAAAAAAAACACTATTCGCTGGATATTAAATTTATTAGACACCACTGTTTTACTCGCAGCTAAAAATCGACACTCCGAGTATCTTCATCTCGGACCTCAAAGAGGCCGTGAAGTCAGACCCCGCCCGGCAGAGCAAGCACTTGAGGCCCCAGAAAGTATACCAGCTCTGCGCGTGCGCGTCGGGCAAGCTGTTCCTCGCCGCCGCCGACGCCGCCTGCGCCGCCAACAACGCGGACACTGACTTCTGTAGATGAGAAACACAGCTCGTAGTGCCAAAATATTACGGAACAAACATCATTAAATTAACTACGTACATTCTTATGAATTCTGCACAATGCACAATAATTATATTTTAGTACAAACGTGTGATCATAGAATATTGAAATATAGGAATTAATTATTATTATAGATATACCTAGTAAATATACTTTGGTTTAATTTTGAAATAATCTAGATTTCCTTTTAAGATACATTTGCCGTAAATTTCGATCGAACAAAAGGGTACTTAATCGTTTAACTTTTCGAACAAGGCCATAGACACTGTCATATAATTCACCTTTACAAAATGTGAGTTGACTTGTTCTTACGACAAGCTACACGATTTAATTACAAGAATAGTTTATTCCATAAAAAGTTAAGCTTTGACGTTTAATATTTCTTCCAGTTTAGTCAAATCGAGCCTATAAGAGACAACACAGATAACAAATACAATTGTTCATATTTGCTTGCGTATCCTTTGGTTTATCATGAACCTTAAAAATATCAATGAATATTGTACAGCGGCGAAGAACCCAGTTTCGGTATAGAAAAGATTTAAATGAAATAATGGTTATTTACGATGCAAGTGCCGAAAATAGGAAATTCGCAACGAGTGGTGATAAATTAAAACACGACCGAAGGGAGTGTTTTAAATCGATACGAGTTGCGATTTACCTATTCGCACGTGTATCGTACAACGTTTTACTGTACATATGGCTCTTTAAAGTTTCGATATATGCATGGAAAGTGCTCTTTTCCGCACTAGTGCGGGAAAGTAGCACCATATGTACAGTAAATGAATTTTATTCTGCAAGTAGGCCGTAATGGCACTTTTACAAGTCAAAATTCTACCTTGTTTCTACAAGTTTTTTCGACACATTACTAATATCCATACATATAGGTTAGTGTCTGTCTCTTGCAAGAGTACGAGTAACGTCGAGTTAATACCTATAACCGGAGCTGATCCGCCGCGGTGCGGTGGCGGCCGCACGCGCTGCCGTAATTAGAGCCCGGCTATCCTAATTGAGACCGCAGCGACAACATTTTGTTCCCCATGTTTTTACTCGACATACTGTTAACGAGCCAAAACATTAGTACTCCAACCACATACTTTGTTTCACAGACCATCCTACAAATCTAAAAAAACAAGCTAGGAGCTTATAAAAAACTTTATTCCCGAATAATAAATAATGCAATGAAACTGTTTTCGGCAGAATGTCGCAATTGAAAATGCCCGTTGAAATAAGGTTTTATTTGTTCTTTTGTGTCATATAAACAGGGACGTGAACGTTTATTTTTATTTCGCTGTACTTTTTTAGTTACGGTTCTTTAAACAAACACAGTCAAGGGACAAATATTTGAACATTCACGGTCTACGCGCACTGAATCTTATAAATTGTTTTGTTTTAGGGCTCCTTGCCGAAAAGGTAAGCGCTTCTTACCTAATCGTCCCACTCCAACCTTTGTCTTGGCGTCTGTTAAGGCAAGAAGTAGGTATATGCAAGCAAGACAGTATAAAGCCAGTAGTAATGTGGAATACTTTTTCTCAAACATGCAATGAAATGTCGTCGTTACGTGCGTCATAACAGGCTTCGAAGTATCACATTTCGGGCGGAACAATTCGAAAGAACTGTAAAGGAATTTCATACAAAATTGAAGGCCTAGGCCGGGAAGTAATTTTTTTTTTAAATTTTAAACTAAATACGGCGTCTGTGTTCATGAACAGACTAAACAGCTGAATTATATTTTTTTAATTTTTTTCTAGTGGCTGAATGGTTATCGGACCAAAAATATCCGCGGTAATGTCTATTACACACGAACTGATTTAAGAATAGAAATCTGTATGATTGAGTGTGTTGATGAATAAATTTAAAATATTTTCTATTCGTACGTCACCAGTGACCATAGACAATATTTAAAATCCTCTGCATTTATTTTATTTATATCCTCTGCATTTATTTTAATTATTATAGAAATTAAGATTCTCATTGTCAGTTTGTGTATAATGGCCCTAATATGGTCTATTCATACACTTCTAAAATAGTTACTTTACCTAAAAAGGCGAACACTTTAAAATGTGAAGAACACAGAACACTAAGTTTAATATCACAAGCCAGTAAAATATTACTCAAAATTATACAGAATAGAATTAGACCGCTAACTGAAAACTATCTAGGACCTGACCAATATGGATTCAGACAAAACAAAGGGACGAGAGAAGCAATATTAGCCTTAAGAATGATTACTGACAGAAGAATGGATTTAGACCAGGACACACACATAGCATTTATAGATTTAGAAAAAGCATTTGACAAAATTAATTGGAAAAATATGATGTCAATCTTGAAGGAAGCTGGATTAGATTATAGAAACCGAAGAATTATTTTTGAACTCTACAGAAATCAAAGAACTTTAATTGAAATAGGAGAAGAAGCTAGAAAGGCGAAGATACGGCAAGGAGTTCGGCAGGGTTGTCCACTTTCGCCTCTTATCTTTAATGTGTTCATAGAGTGTGCCATTAGAAAATTAATAGAGTCCGGAAAAGGGGGGGTTCATTTCAATGGGAAAAAAATTCAATTTATTCGTTTTGCTGATGACATTGCGGCTTTTGCAGAGTCATCAAATCAGTTAGAAGAATTAGTTACAGATATGAATGCAATTTTTGAAGATTTTGGACTTAAAATAAACATTAATAAAACAAAAATGCTAGTAACCTCAAAAAGGCACTCAAATTATAGACCAATCACTTTAAATAACAGGACAATAGAGCAAGTCGACAAATTTAAATATCTGGGAAGCATAAACACTAATAACTCCAGATGTACACCAGACATTATCGCGAGGATAGCCATGGCGAAGCAGGCTTTCAATGCCAAGAAGAGCCTGCTCAAAGCCAGAATAGCAGGCCATATTCGGAAGAGGCTTATAAAAGTGTACATCTGGAGAGCATAGCGTTGTATGGAAGTGAAACGTGGACAATGACACAGCGTGACAGAGAACGATTGGAGGCCTTCGAAATGTGGTGCTGGAGGCGAATGGAGAGGATTAGTTGGAAGGATAAGAAGACGAATGAGGAGGTGCTTGAGAGAGTGAAAGAGAAAAGAACGTTGTTGAAGACCATTGAGAACAGGAGAGGCAGGATGTTGGGCCACTTGTTACGACACGATGATTTTATGAAAACCATAGTAGAAGGGAAGATAGAGGGAAAGAGGAAGAGAGGGAGACCAAGAAGATCTTTTATGGACCAAATAAAAGAAAAAGTAAACGGCGCGTCGTATCAAGAGGTCAAAACAATAGCTGAGAACAGAGAGGAATGGAAATTGCTCCACCGACAAGATTTTGAATCTTAAATATAATGAATGAATGGTCTATTCGAACACTACACGCGTAATACGGACGACTTCCGTAAAAAAAACATTATGGAGGGATTGGAGGGAAAATTAAAAGTATTTTGTCGTGTTGCTGGATTTTATATTTGTGGTTGATATTTATAAATAAAATTTCAAAATGAGTTCCGATGATAATAGTGACGAAGAAACTAATTGTACTCCGCCGGAATTGAGGGCGGAGGCCGAATTAGCAATGAATAACTTTTTGCCGCCAAAATCGAAGGACAAGTATATAAATGAAGGTTGGTTTTTTGAGTGGTGATATTTCTTATTTCAGTTGCATATGTTTGAGAAAAGCACTATACATAGCCTAGCCGTGAAAAGGGCTTGCCGGCTTCGTATCACTATCCGGCCTCTCTACGGTCAGCCGTCTATACCTACTCACCCGCCGGCAAGCCCTTCTTTCCCGGCGGCTGCAGTAATGTACTATTATTTTAAGTTATATTTCCAAACTAAGTCTCAATAAAAATATGTTTTTCTAGCAAAAGCGGTATAAGCTTAAAGTTACCTTTTTTGGTTTCCAGAGCCAAAATGGCAAAAACCTCACCCTAATAGTTTCGCCATGAATGTCCGTTTGTCCGTTTGTCCTTATGCGGCTTATAGTTCAGTGACCCTTACTAAGTAGGTACTAGAAAGCTGTAATTCGGCATGGGTATATAAATCAATGACGAATAAAATTTTGCTTATTTTTTAACGTACCTTCCCTTAGGGTGGGGATGAATTTTTTATTTGTCGGGCCATGGGTATCGTTGGATAGCTTGTTCTAAAATATTATGAGTTTCTAAAACCATTTTTTAACTTAGTGGTGTGTAATATTGGGTTTTATAGGCCAATTTTTTGTTACAGTCGTGTGTCCCCTCCCCCCGCCGGCTAAATGGCTGCTACTAGGAATGTGAAAAAATAATGGCAGTAGTACATATAATGAATTTAAAAGGAAATCCACTACGGCTAGGACTATTATACCGAGTGATAGTCGACAACTTGAAATGGCCAACTTTCGTACCTACATTTTTAATTCGGCCGACGCAACCGCACCATTTACTTGGCGCGTGTCGATGTAACAAATTATACAGACAGGCAACTAAGGAACCCTACACTGCGCGTGGCGTGGGGGTGAATGTCCACTAGAGACGTTCAAAGCTGTGTTTTCATTTACTTAATGACTATATATTTATATTTTTGTGAAGAAAGTGCAATATTTTACTCGCCAATAAATACCGTGCTTGGCGAAATAAGTAATAATAGTTATTTGTGCAACAAGAGAGCAAAGTTTGTTTTTGCTGAGAGTGCTAATTTTGAGTCCTGAGGAAGCGAAAGTTTCAAAGTTTGAATCTTGAGCGCAGCGAAGGACTCAAAAGCACGAGATGCAAATACTTTGCTCTCGAGTAACACATACAACTTTTCACCTCAGCAGTGAGAACATATTCACATCAAAAAATATATCATAGTAACACGTACCTATTCGTCTCAAGCTTATTCAGGAAGAAAACTTAATTAGGCGTTAGTTAACTGCTTGTTTTAACTCCTCAGCGCCGGCCGCGCCGTTATTCAATACTAGAAAGGCGAGACAAGGCGCGAGAAACCAAAAGATATTTCGGTATCTAAGTATAATACGAGTGTCGCGTGACACTAACACATCAATAAAGACGAACCGTGTTATTGTTAAAATTCACAGATTTTACTAATATCTTCGAGATAATTTTGAAATATTTATCATTATCACAAAGGCACACCAAAAACTAGCCGTACTGCCTTCGTCACGTCACTGACTTCACGATATTTCCTAGTAGAGAGAGTATTGATTTATTCTAGTAATTTTTATATTTAAAACCAATATCAATAACGCAAGAATGACGAATAAATTCTACATAATAAAATCTCAAACAAATTAACAGCGCGCAACTTTTTTAAAAGGGCGGGGCCGCGCGCTTGCGTTTCAGAAACTGCATCTGTGGTATACCTTCATAGAATTTAAATTGTTTAAACTAGAATTTTTAATTAGCTAGCATAATAAAAATCATGTTTACCTATTTGTTATGAAAAATGGAGTTTATTCTGAGATCTTTAATTTAAATATTCTTCAATTTAAAATTCCTTTGTATAATTATTTGGGAATTTAAACTTGTTAATTTGATAGTTTTCGAACGTGTTAGTTGTATCCGTTTTTTGGGGGTTCCACTTTGAAATTCGATGGTCGAACTATGTCTGCCATTTTCTTTTTTCGTAAAGAGGTGAGGTGAAAAAAAATTTTCACCTCAGCAGCTCGAACAAGCATATTTTGCTGTGTGAAAACAGTGTGCAAAATGCGATTTTGCTCACTCCGTGAGACAAAGTAGCTTTTTAATTTTGGTGCGGAGCACTGACATTTCGTCGTATGGGGTCTATTACAAGTTCAGAATATTTGAACTTCATTAGCACTGTCCCTTTCATTCCGATACGAAAAAAGAAAATGGCAGACATAGGTTGATTCATAGTTCGACCATCGAATTTCAAAGTAGACCCCCAAAAAGCGGATAACACACGTTCAAAAACTATCAAACTAACAAGTTTAAATTACCAAAATAATTATAGGTACAAAGGAATTTTAAATTGAAGAATATTATTTAAATAAAAGATCTCAGAATAAACTCCGTTTTTTATAACAAATAGGTAAACAAGGATTTTATTATGCTAGATAATTAATAATTCTAGTTTAAACAATCTTTAACTCTATGAACGTATACCACAGATGCAGTTTCCGAACGCAAGCGCGGGGCCCCGCCCCTTTTAAAAAGTTGCGCGCTGTTAATTTGTTTGAGATTTTATTATGTATATATTCTTCGTCATTCTTGCGTTATTGATATTCAAATATAAAAACTACTGGGATAAATCAATTCTCTATCTAACTAGGAAATATAGTGAAATCAGTGACGTGACGAAGGCAGTATTTTAACATTTTTAACAACAGTACTACCACGGCTAGTTTTTGATGTGCACGCGAGATACACGTAATATGCTAATGTGTGCCCTTGTGATAATGATAAATATTTCCTAAATATCTCGAAAATATGAGTAAAATCTGTGAATTTTAATAATAACACGGTTAATTTTTAGTGATGTGTTAGTGTCACGCGACACTTGTATACTTAGATAGTGAAATATCCTTTGGTTTCTCGCGCCTTGTCTCGCCTTTCTAGTATTGAATAACGGCGCGACCGGCGCTGAGGAGCTTATTTTACAAGCAGTAACTAACGCCTAATTAAGTTTTCTTCCTGAATAATCTTGAGACGAATAACTACGTGATACTGTGATATATTTTTGATGTGAATATGTTCTCACTGCTGAGGTGAAAAATTGTATGTGTTACTCGAGAGCAAAGTATTTGCATCTCGTGCTTTTGAGTCCTTCGCTGCGCTCAAGATTCAAACTTTGAATCACTCGCTACGCTCGTGATTCAATTTTAGAATCTTTCGCTTCCTCAGGACTCAAAATTAGCACTCGCAGTAAAAACAAACTTTGCTCTCTTGTTGCACAAATAACTAAAACCTATTTGTATTTAGAAAAAAAAAAAAAAAACCTAGGTATAAACCGTGCGAAGACGCGTTCAAAAAGGTATTAAAAAAAGGTGTTATAATTATAATATATATCATGTGTAATATCAATATTTTATTAGTAAACGAATTGAATTGGCATGACATAAGATTCGCGAATGATTACGATTGCTAAAATTCTTAAATAACTGGTAATGTAGAGTGTAAGTCCACACCACATTCCAACTTCAACGAAACCTCGCGTGTCCGTCCGTACCAAACTAGATATTACAGAACGGAACGCGGTGAAATTTAAACTTACTTTTATGCATTACATGCTCCTGCTACGTCCGGAAAAGCCAACCAAAGTATCGGACTAAAATATAGCCTTCGTAAAATAAAAACTACTTCCTGATCGTGTACTTACATACTCTGAGGATCAGTTTAGCAACTAAAAATTGTAATTATATACCGATACCACCTCTATATGTGGCTGTTCATAAATTACGTCATCGTTTATTGACGATTTTTGACCCCTCCCCTATTATCGTCATCCAAAGGCCAGCCCCCCCCCCCCTCCCTATTTTGAAAATGTCGTAATTTATGAATCGCCCTTATGTGCGAATGCGTCTCTCTCACACAATCGTGTCAATATGCTTGCGCAAGTAGAAGCGCGTGAATCAAGGTGATTCACGTATAATTGCAATACTTTAAAAACTTGTTCCGTAATTGAGCCCCCTCAAGTCAGGGTACACCTATACATGCTCTTAATTACTTCAACGTAAATAATTACGTAGTTATTACTCACGATAAAACGTACCGATACTGTCAAACTTACGAAGTCAACAATGTCACACATACGCCATCGAACGAGATTAGAATAAAACGGTTAGTTGCAAACTGAACGCCCTGATTGGCAGATTGTTCAACAAAAAACCATTTCACTGGAATTCTGAAGTTCAGTCAAACTGCAACTCTGTCAGTAGTGTCCGCGCCGGTGTATTGCAGGCTTTGCTACTGCTTGTAAGCCTCAAGCGTTCTATTACATGTATGACTTCTCTCAGCGCTTCGGAAAGTTATCATGAAGAAGCTTAGAGCATTAAACCAACCGGAGTGGCCATGAGTCATTTTCTGTACTTAAAAAGTCTGCCGATTTTTGCGGGGGAGGGGAACGTCAAATGTATGCGTAACGTGAAAATAACTACGTCAGATAAACGTCAGTCCATACAATGTGTATGACCACTGGTCATATACTTTTGGCAGAGGGGAACGCCTGTCAATGGCCACTCCGGTTGGTTAATGCTCTAAGTGAAGAAGCACCGCAAAATTTTAGTTATTTTTGCCTTAAAAAAAAATATACGCGTTGACTTGAGAACCTCCTCCGTTTTTTTCGTCGGTTAAAAAAATACATCAACAACGGCATAATCAACTGACATACAAGCGACAGAATACAGGTATACAGGGTGTTCTCAAAATCTTCATCTCAAGATCTATACCGATTCACTGCCGCGAAGACACACATTATGTGTCATTTGTATTGTATGTCTACTCCCTTTGTCTCTGTGTGTCTTTTGTGTAGTGAATAAATGTCTTCTTTCTTTCTTTCTTTATATTTTTCGGATGATAGTATACTAGCTGTGCAGGCCCGAGTGGCGCCCGCGCGGCGAGTGGAGTCCCGAAAGTGTCCGGCCGCAGACTCGTCCACATTATGCAGATGAGGCCGCAGGTGCTCGTTATGCGCCCCTGCGCCGCGCGTATAAAAACTTCGCCAGCCAAACGACCCTTGCCCACTATTTCTAGGTGATCCTTGTTCGCCTTAAACATTGAACTCTTCAGACGTAAACAGACATTGTTGAATGTAACGTGGACATTCATATAATGATTCGGTTATTTAAATTGGGGATCAATGAATTTCTTTCCAAATATTTTCTGACGATATTTCCTTTCAACTATATACTAGGCAAGCGTCGGGACCACAAATTACTCCTGAATTGCCATTTGACGAAAAAACCGGCCAAGTGCGAGTCGGACTCGCGCACGAAGGGTTCCGTACCATTATCTATAAAAACGGCAAAAAATCACGTGTGTTGTATGGGAACCCTTTAAATATTTATTTTGTTCTGTTTTTAATATTTTTTGTTATAGGCAACAGAAATACATCATCTGTGAAAATTTCAACCGTGACAGACGGACGGTCAGCGTAATCTTAGTAATGGGGTACCGTTTGGGTATGGAACCCTAAAAATTAATCGTCATGATCAGACAAGAGTCTAAAACAGAATGTTCTCTTAGTTTCTGTTCAAAATTATTTTAGACCTTGTAAACCCTCATGGCGAGCAGTTAAATTGGGGAACATATTTTTCCTACTCGTAAGCATAATGAGGGGAGACAATGTAATTTTAATTTTATTCGACGGCGTCGCCGGGCCACCTGCTATTAATCACGATCACGCGCGCACGTGTCTTCTTACACGCGAATGAAGAGAAAACGACTAAGGATTATTTTTCCTGTTACCTACCCTTTGTATTAATCTTTCACACGCTGTTTGGATTGTAATCTTCGATCATACACCTGGCCTCAATAAAGGAGATCAGGACCCTGCTGCCATGAATTTGAATAGGTACCTGTGACACGATTAGCCGTGGTTAGCGTCAAAGTCCATTTGAACACGTTGACATCACTGACACACTAGTGTGAGATTTTCAACTAAGTTTGCTAAATTAGCAATTAACAATTGGTTTCTTGGTTCAATAGCGCAATTGACTGTCAATTTTATGGAAATAAGATAGAAATTAATACATGCAAATAGATAGGTATGAAAAGAAATATATCTAATACGGTAGGTTATATTATAATGATATAGATATGAATGATATAGACTAACCAACTTAGATTAAGGCCTACTAACACTATATGGATATAATCTGAAATAAAAATTTATTTAATTTATTTAATTTAATAATAGGTATATGATAAATAATAATAACCACATTTTTTATATCTCAATCTTAACTTTATTAAAGAAAGATACAGTCAAAAAATACAATAGAGTAGAAACCAAAACCTAAAATTTACTACTTACTTATAAATCGATCCCTAAGGATTAAGGGGGTTTTCATGCTATACTTTTTATCGATTTTAAACTTAGTTGCCTGGCGGGAAAGAAATAACGTTATAATAAATATTAAGAACGTGTCAATCAAAGCGCTTTTTTCCTTCTGGGGTTCTAAAAATGTCTATCAGTCTTACTTAACAAAGTTACTTCGTAAATTTTGTTTGCACAAATTTCGCCGGACCCAGACACAGGTGACACGACTGACGTTGATAAACGCTGTGGGTACTCACTTTCAATTCACTTTGCGAGACTTAAATTCATTGACTGTTACACAAATAATTTGGGTAATTTGTAGTAATTTCATATTTGAACTTCGTTTTTATCGTCTCCGCATTTTTATGCTGCACATCTAGGCTAGACAATCGTGCTTCCTTTCTTGGCATTACATGCCGATCCCACGTTAGAGAGCCGCTAACTTGGCTGTTATTGCACATGCTTCACCTGCAACACACTCGGAACGTAGGTACTATAATAACATTTACTCAGGGGAAATACAAACGTCGAACTATTGGCGCATTTTCCCCAAAATGAAATTTCTTTGTTATTCGAACGATAAATATTACATGAACGATGTGACAAAGAAGTCAGACGCTCGGATTTTATACACGCCTTGCATATGTAATGGCACGCGTCAAACACGTCGTTTTTAAATATTCCGCTTCAGCGGTGAATAAAGAGATATGCAAACGAAACTAAATACGCGTAGGAATGAGGAACTAAATGTTTTAGATTAATCAAGGAAGAGTACAATCGACTCATTTGCATTTATACGAGTCGCTTACCCACTCTCGCTCGAACCGCATCAATAATTTGTATTTGGGCTCTTCGGTGTAATAAACGCTAAAGCTCTCAATAATTACCTGCACAAGTCTCGTCTCGTGGGGCGTAATTTAAATGGTCTACTAGAAATAATATTAGAAATTCTATCTCATTATTGTCCTGGTCGTGGTCTAGGCATTATGCGCTGGGGCGAATTAAACTAAGTATCGGAAGGTAAATAAAATAACATCAGCTTTTTGTATATTGGTATACGAAGCGATTCGGTTGTTACGTTCAACACTTATTGAAACTGTTCTTAAGTGTTGTCCTTTTTATGTAGGTACTCCATAAATGTTTGATAGGGCCATCTCGGGAAATCTCTGTCTCCATTCGCAGAGGGTCTGCACTCAAATAAAACGGGAATCCCAAATATTATTCCGCGACATTTTCCCTGTTCCTTCGATGTGAACTTTTATTTTTATGCTCTTACGTATTCTTTCTTATCAGCGCAGAAACACACTTCCAGCGAGATGCTGAAGTACTGACTTAAACCCTTCCTTTGAGGACGGTCCTTTTGCGCACACCTTTAAATATTGTCAAATCTGTATCGAGTTAAAATATTTTTTTGTAGTACATGTATTGTATATAATATTATTAAGTGGTCAAATATAATAAACTACTTTTTCACATTTGAAAATTATAACAACAATATATGTACGAATTTATACGTCGCATCAGAATAACAAACAGCTGTAAAATTAACCCGAACATATTTCGGCTTCACTCGCCTCATATTAGTATGCCGTACCGCAGTAACCGAAGTCGAATCACAAAAGATATCCGGAGCGCGCCTTGCACAAGGGATGAAAGCCAACATTGTGTAATCAAAAGGGTCGCAATCTCACCTCACCCCGCGCCGCCGAACACAGCTTCATCAACCACCACTCTTTCCACTCATTGTGACGTTTCGTCTTCAAAGCTTCATTACTAGACCTTTCGGGAACAACATTCGATCCATAACACATGATGCTCTCTATTAACTTCAGAAAGTATGTCGTGAATTCCCATAATTTAGATACCTTAAATTTAGATCAAATCCCCGCTTCACTCGTAAATAGCGCATGTCATAAATAATGAGCGACACGAGCCAACACAAGCATCAACAAAATATTTTTGGGACACATAATCTGATAGCGCGACATTTCCATCAAACATTCGAATACGAGGACTAAATAAATATACATGTTGTTATGCTTCTATATCCCGTCGATCGAATATTTGTGCAAATTCCTTGATAGGCAAAGGCGCGACTCAATATGGCAGAGACGTTTATGCCACACCGCGCACTCCTCACCCAAGTGCCGCAATAGTTTCACGTTTGAATTTCTTGAACAAACATTATTACTGCTCCAATGGCGAAATGTTCCTCTGAAACAATTCGCAATAGCGGGAACTTCACTGTCAAAGGAAAAGAAGAATAGCAAATCTCAACACGCGCGTTTAAGTTCGCAATAAGGTTTTCGTTCACTAAACAAAACACGTGCGTTTTATTTTGCCGATTTGCATTCCATTTAGCAATGTTTTATTATATAAGAGCTTGAAAAGACCCTTCGGACTTCATTATATCTGGTGATAATATCATAAACTCGGTCATGAAATAGGAAATTCGCTGGCAAAGGTCAGTCTCTACGCAACGGTCTATTCCCCAAACTCGTTATTGTTTCACATCATCTTGATAGTATTTTATTCCCCTTTTAGTTGCTTGGATCCATCGCCTAGCTCTGTTATATTATATTTACGATTCTAAATAACAATGCGTCATTCACTGCAGTCGTTTTACATAAAAACGAACTATCGTGAAACTGTGTAGCTATTCATTATTTCTTTGAATTGCGAGTAAAACCTTAATAAAGCAAATTAAACGTACCTCAGTAAAGGAGTTACTGAAGAAACGACTCGTCTTGCCACTGGCAGTAATTAAGATTTCGAAATACCCAGTCTTTGTTATAGAGTTAACTCGCTCAGGGATATTGCTCGGTTCTTCAAATCAGCGTTGAAACATGTTCAGAATGCTCAATAATTTTAATGCCATTTAAAAACACCGTAAGTAAGATGATTAAATCCATTTGCAATAACTTATAAAATCTTGTTTTCCAACCGTAGCGTAGTATAACTAGGAGAGCATTAGCATATATATACAGTGTGTACATCTAAAACGGGCGAATCTCATAACGGTGGTTAGTATAGGACAAAGTAAAGGTAATTAGATAATATTTACTTATAGTTGCAACAATAATTTTGTCCATACAAAATAACTCAGCCCGCAATGTAATGCAATCACACTCACGTTAAACGCTCGTTGACAGTTGCTAATGAAAATTTGACATTTCGGTACCGCAACCATGTTTACAGTACATTGCTGTTGAGAAATTTAAAAAACAATAATTATGGGGTCGTAATGACCTGCAACTTAAAAAAAACCTTTTACTTCATGATTACACTAATGAATACTATGTCCGATTTATTTTATCGCCCGTATTAGACTTACACACTGTATAACTGTTCTATGGCATTAGGTTCTTTGTCTTTGGCATGCGCTGTCCGCGATACCCGTCGCGTGCACGCAGCACGCGGGCCGCGCGCCCACATCTTGAGTGTGAGGGCACCCTCCCACGCGGCGGGGAGATAGTACTACATTGCAATGCAGTTCAACATTCTGGACCTACCTCCAGCGCGGGGTAGGTCCAGGATGTTGAACTGCTTTCTGATAAATTAGGTACCTGAACTGCCTGACGAATAAAGATATATTGATATTTGGATGCTTTCAAGCTTAACTAAGAGAAGAAGTTATGACGATGTAAACTTATTCCCGCCGGACCTGTGCTACTCGTACTGGTTACTCCTCACTTATTATACTGTCACTTTGAATGTTAATTTTAATTTGTATTTGTTTTTATTACACTTGATGTGCTCATTTATATTGTAATTTATTATATAAATGACACAGGTGATTAAAAAAACACTACTAAATACTATTTTTATATGTATAGAGTTGGAAAGCCAATTTATGAAAGTCAGTTACTCGTACACAAGTTTCTTAAAAAAACCACGCATTTAGCCTGTGAATGTCAAATAACATTTTGTATGGAAAGCGAAACACCTTAAGTGCAGTGGGCGGCGCACATTGCATGCAGAACCGATGGCCGTTGGGGCGGAAAGGTTCTCGAGTGGCGACCACGTACCGGAAGGTGCAGCGTGGGTGGACTGATGACCTGGTAAAGGTCACGGGAGTCCGCTAAATGCGGGTGGCGCAGGACCAGTCAGTATGGCACTCTTCGGGGGAGGCCTATATCCAGCAGTGAACGTCAACTGATATGATGATGATGATGATGATAGTACTGTACGTAAAACAGGATGAGGGAGGTATCTTTTTTATAATTTGAATGAATTAACTAATTAGCAATAAATATTTTTTACAAACTGAACCCTTTTAATTTTTCATAAAATTAGCAAGATATATTTTTTGTGCTTTTTTTGCACACAACACAAAGTTTAAGAAATCGATTACTATTTATAGTAACTAGGTACATTAATACCATTAATATGTACTCGGACATTGTAAGCATTTTACGAATGCAGCTAGCGAGAAGATAGTAAAAAGTAGCTACCGCAAAAATAATCAAGCTTTATTAAAAGCCGTTTGGATTAACCCGTGTTTAACGGTTCTCATTAACCACTGCCGTTATTAGCTGCCCAGTGAAAATATGAAGGTAGCAATCCACATCCTTAACAGGCTCGAGACGCATCGATTGTGCTGGGAAACATTGGGGGGAAATGGCATATATTATTGGAGTGCGGCGGATAACGATGATAAGATCCTCAAGCACGTAGCTTATGCGAAAGGGCTCATTACATTGTGTTGACACCGACAAATGCCCTTTTACATATTCTCGGTGAGATTCCGAAGATTGAGCCATGAAATTGAAAACGATCCCTTTGAAGAAATTTATTCCAGGCACGAACTGCTCTCCCACTCCGATGAGGAGGAGATTTGCTCGTTTATTTTTATGAAATTATTCAAGAAACACTCCATTCTTGTTGAGCTGTCAAAATAACTACGTGCCTACTCATCATGACACCGCAAATTACCATCTCCTGTATTTTTTTTATTTTGAGGCGTGGTTATAAATATGGGAAATATCCTAATGGTTGACATTATTCACTATAAGCTATAAACTACATTCATACATACATACATATATATATACATTCACGCCTTGATTCCCAAAAGGGGTAGGCAGAGCACATGAAACTTATGTTCCAGCGCCACTTTTAGCATAGATGTGGGTATAAAAGATCGACAAAATGTAAACTAAATTCACGCGTTAGTTTATTATGAAAAATTGATGCACAACACATTTATAATTGAATTAAATTGATTAGCGACAAAGACGTATAAATTACTCACTGGAAACTTGCTCCAAGGTTTTTCCAACTTTACGACAATAAAAATCTGAGGAAAGTGCTTGCTACTATTTTAAGCTTTTAACTTGCATTTAAGTTCGAGGAAGAATTAAGTTTGAAATGCAGTTGGTGAAGTAAAAGTTGAAAGTAAGTAAAGTAAATCCTAATTGAATACTTCTGGAACTAATCATAAAATACAACAATCAATATATAATAGATATATTGGATGCCTACTGGCCATATACACACGAAAGGTTTAGTAAATAAACATTTACATTCCGATTTGGCATTGTTAAACACCTATACAAAATAGGGCGAAATGACATATTACGCGATAAATGTGTTTATGTTCGTAGCTCCATTTATACGGCGCCCACCGCCAACTTTTGCACTTTTTCACACAGCTTGCCAGCCACACGTTCTGTGTTAGCCACTCGACGAACTCCGCAACCTCCATTATCACAGAGCCGAATTCATTTTAAATTTCCTCCTAACTTTTTTTTTAACAAAACAAAACACTGCCGAGCTTCACTATCATTTATTAAGCGGCTCGCACTAAAATAAAAAGTTTCGTGTGAAGCGTTTTTCGCGACGGCGACTGAAAGTCGGTGAAATTTCAATCGACGCGAGTTTCTTCAGCTCGGCGTTGACGTATTCCGAAACAAATATTCGGAAGCACATTCCTTCCCGGCCTTTAACGTCATAACTGGCGCGTAATGACCTCATCGTATAAAGAAGCAAAAATATCGCGAACGCAATTCGTCATGTCATTATGCAAGGAAAGGGCGAACTTTACGACTATAATAACGCGAGATGTCTGACTCGGTGCGCTCATGAATGGCGAAACGTTCTCTATTGTAGCGTGTTTTATGCTAACGATTAACCTTTAATGTAAACCGGCCGTTCGAAATGAAATGCCCTATCGAAAAATTATACCATATATACACGTTATACGCACCGTGCTGCATATTTTGTAATAAAAATAAGTATTTTTATATATAAATGACAATACTAAGAAGTTTATTTATTAAGTATTTTCTTGGCGACTTTTAAAGCCAAAGCAATTCCGTAAGGTTGCGTAGCAAGAAAACAATTTATTCTCGATGACTGCTAATGCGATTAGAGTGTTTTGTCAGATCATGCGGTTAATGAAAACTGTCTCCTTGTTTAATTTGTCCACTCCAACCAAACCAATTTGTTTCTTTTAGATACTTAAGCTTTTATTGAAAGGGTTCAACATGGTAAGGAAATACCGTTAGTGAATTCATGCAGGTATATAAAATCAGTGGTAGGTAGTCACATCGAGGAGTGCTCATCAGAGATCTCATTGTACGACTACAATGATAGCAATCGCACGTCGGAGCCGTGCGTCTCTCTCTGCTCACACCGTCTTTAGAATCTACACTAATAATCAGGAAAAGCAAGTTTTACGGCTGACGGAAAGGCATATTTTACATGCCTTATATTGACGACACCTGTAGCTATTTATGTAAGTATATTGGTACGTTTCAAGGTAATCAAGTACTTCTTCACCCACTTCTATTAGTCTCATCAATTTCAAACAAATATCGCGCGCAAGATTATAAACTCACTGTGTTCATAATCAGTGTATACAATGTCCATGTATGTTACCGTCAGGTTCAGAATTTTAGTAGGGTTTGTATAGGTAAAAATAACTTATAAAGATGGCAATATTATAATAAGGGGTTATCAAGTTGATCTGATAATGAAGACAAAAGGAACACTTCAATGGCTTATTTATTTTGTATATAACCTTATTTAAGGTAGGTAGGCGTCGAGACCCTCGGTCCATGGGGTCCCAGTGCGCAATAGTACATTGTGATACAAGTGAGGTAGGTTGATAATTACATCAGAGGCGAAATTGTTCACGCGAACCGCAGGTGAGCGTGATAAGGAAGCCGAGGATGTAATTATCAAAGCTCACGCGTATCATACGACGTTTTTCAACACATTTTGCGAGGAAAAAATCATTTTCATAAGATGAAAATGTTATAGGCCTGCCAAATTATTTACTTTACATTAAGCAAATCATTACGATGACAACAGGTTTTTACTCACAGTTGCACATCGCCAAGAATTTCCAGAGGCGTCCATTCTATTTATCACTTTTCTAGTCACCACGAGTCAACATTTTTGATAATAACCAAACACGTATAAACAAATTTTACAAATATTTGTGAAATAAATAACCTATCAAAATATAACCTATATTGGCACCCAACAGTTTTTTTTTCGTGAAGTTTGCGCAGTGTGGGCACAGAAAACTCTAAACAGCCAATACAAAATAAAATTATATTTTCATTTTAATATGTTATCTGTATTTAATTCATGTAGAATGTTATGAAAAGTGAATAGTTTTACTAAATTAAACGTTTCCATATCATATACAAAAAGAAATAGTCAATTAATTAACAAAAAGGATTTAATTTGTTTAGTCGAGTAAGAATCCATTTGCCGAAAATTAAAAAAAAAGCTGTACATTCTGTACAACCTGGTTAATTTAAGAATGCACCGTGTTCATGCATATATCTTGCTGCAAGGTGCCAACGTGACTTAATCGGGATATAACCATAACACACAAGTGTTGTAAAGTTATAAAACACGCGTTTTTAATATCCAGGATTATGAGCCTAAAAGCGACACAATAAGAGGTACGTTACGAGCAATTGTGTTGAAATAGTACATTGTGATACAAGTGAGGTATGTTGATAATTACATCAGAGGCGAAATTGTTCACGCGAACCGCAGGTGAGCGTGATAAGGAAGCCGAGGATGTAATTATCAAAGCTCACGCGTATCATACGACGTTTTTCAACACATATTGCGAGGAAAAAAACATTTTCATACGATGAAAATGTTATAGGCCCGCCAAATTATTTTCTTCACATTAAGTAAAGCATTCGATGACAACAGGTTTTTACTCACAATTGCACATCGCCAAGAAATTCCATTGGCGTCCATTCTATTTATCACCTTTCTAGTCACCACGAGTCAACACTTTTGATAATAACCAAACACGCATAAACAAATTTTACAAATATTTGTGAAATAACCTATAACAACAGTTTTTTTTCGTGAAGTTTGCGCAGTGCGGGCACAGAAATCCCTAAACAGCCAATACAAAATATAATAATATTTTCGTTTTAAAATGTTATCTGTATTAATTCATGTAAAATGTTATCAAAAGTGAAAAGTTTTACTAAATGAAACGTTTCTATATCATATACAAAAAGAAATATTCAATTAATTAACAAAAGAGGATTTAATTTGTTTAGTCGAGTAAGAATCCATTTGCCGAGAATTTAAAAAAAAGCTGCACATTCTCTACAACCCGGTTAATTTAAGAATGCACCGTGTTCATGCTTATATCTTGCTGCAAGGTTCCAACGTGACTTAATCGGGATATAACCATAACACACAAGTGTTGTAATGTTGTAAAACACGTGTGTTTAATGTCCAGGATTATGAGCCTAAAAGCGACACAATAAGAGGTACGTTACGAGCAATTGTGTTGAAAAAGTTATTTGCGGAAATCGCGAAACGTCTGGTTGACGTAACTGGTGACTAGAGATGGGTAGGGGTGGGTAAATACCGGGTAAATACCCGGTATTTACCCAATGCACCCGGTAAATACCCGTATCTACCCAAACTGGTGGGTATAAACTATTTCGAATTGATTTTTTCAAAAAGTGACATTTTAGGGCCGAGTTTTTTTAAATGAAATGTTTAAACCCTTCTGAACAACTTTTGTTATTGTTAAATATCCATTATAATGCATAGTTTATGAGAAAAAAAATGTTTGTTATTAAAAATAACACGTATTATTTTCCGAAATAAGATCAAGTTAAAACGGGAGCCACTACCAGAATAGTACCTATAAGCCTTAACAAAATGTAAGAAAAATATTGAAATAGTGTTGCCTTCTACTTATTGGACAAGAAATCATCATCTTGCTAGGCCTTTTTCCCATTTACTTGGGATCGGCCTTCCCTGTTCTTTTTCTCCATTCTGCACGATTGAGTGCAAGGTCGGTGTCTATATTAAGATCTTTCAGGTCTCGCTGAACCGTCGTCAGCCAGGTGGCAGGTGGTCTTCCGCGTCCTAGCTTCGTCGTTGGAATATCGAGCGCTACCTTAACCATGTAGTCTACTGGGCGCCCCTGTACTTGACCGTACCACCTCAGACGTCAGTTTTCCTGTTATTGGCGCTGCTTTAAAACTACCCCGGATATACACGTTTCTTATCTTGTCCATCATGGTGACACCCGCTGACCAGCGTAACATGCGCATCTCAGTGGTGTGGAGCTTGTTCAGGTGGGGCTTAAACGCTTGTAGCCCAGTACTCGGATCCGTACAACATCCCTGGTCTTACTACTGTCTTATATACATGACCCTTCACCTTTAGAGGCATTTTTCTATCGCATAGGATGCCTGTGAGTTCTTGCCATTTCATCCAGTCTGTCTGAGTTCTATGGACTACATCGCTGTCAATCTTTCCGTCGTTGCTGAGTACGGAGCTTAAACTTTGTAACAGTTGGCAGGCGATCATTACCTATATAGAATTTGTCATTTTCTGGGTTATTAGCCGTTTTGTCGAACAGAAAGGACATGTGTTCGGTCTTCTTCCGACTGATTTTTAGGCCGTCCTTCTAGCGCTTCCATCCAGCTATTCAAAGCGCGTTGAAGGTCAGTCTCAGTCTCTGCTATTAAGGCCACATTATCGGCATATAGAAGGTGCCAGGGTACAGCCCGTTGGCATTTTCGTGTGAGGTAATCCATCGTGACATTAAATAGAAGTGGACTAAGTATGGAACCCTGGTGTACACCGACCTTGAGCTTGAAGCTGTCACTCGCACCTGCTGAGCAAATCACCTGTGTAGAGACATCTGTGTACATGACCATAATAAGATCTATATACGACTCTGAGATAAACTGGGCGCGAAGAGCCTCCCATATAAGGTCGCGTGGTACATGGTCAAACGCCTTCTCAAGGTCGATGAATATCATATGCAGGTTTGTGTTCTTGACTTTGGCTTTCTCAATCAGGATTATTATAGCCTGAGTAGCGTCAGATGTGCCATTTCCATTTACAAACCCTCACTGATTGGGTGTGAGCTTCACGATACCACTAAGTCTGCTGTTGATTATCCTCTCCCATAGTTTAAAGGTATGATCCATGAGCTTTATTGCTCGGTAATTCCCACAGTCACGTACGTCGCCTTTTCCTTTGTAAAACGGTATTAAATGACTTCTTTTCCAAGCATCTGGTATTTTCTGTCCTGCCATAAGTCTGTTAAACAACTCGCTTAGCCAGCCGATGCCAGAGTGCCCTAATATGTTTCCAGATCTATTGGAATCTTGGCTGGACCTTGGCCTTTGTTGTTTTTCATCTTTCTGATCTCTTTGATGATTTCCTCCGTTGTAACTGCTGTTATTGCTTGGTTTAACTTTCGGGGATTCGTAACATTAAGCAAATGGCGGTAGTACTCTGCCCATCTTTTTCTTATATCATTGTCTTCTGTTAATAGTTTATTGTTTTTACGACTTGATGGATATTGATTTCTTTCGTGGAAGATTCTAATTCATTGTAAAAGTTAGCATCGGCTTTGGCTCGTGCGCTTGCCACTTCACGTTTTGCGTTGGATTTCTCTCTGTTGTAGTCAGCTTTATCCGCATCATTACCGGTTTCTTTGTGTTTTCTTAAATGCAAACTTCTTGGCCTGCACAACATCCTCGACAGATTGTTGTCACCATTTAGTCTCTTTAAAGAAAGAAAGAAAGAAAGAAAGAAAAACATTTATTTATGACAAACACATATAACAACAGAGAAATACAAAAAATAGGACGAACACTGCTTGTCACAAAAGCAGCAAACAGCGTGAAGGGGGCTCTCTTACTCCTGGTTCTCCCTAAATGTGTTTCTGCGGATTTTCTACAGAATGTTTCTAAATCGTTCCACATATCGTTTTCGGTTTCTACCTTTGAAGTGTCTTTTGTGCCAAAGTACGTTTCTATGTTTTGAACGAATCTTGATCCCGCGGCGGTTTTCAGAGATTTTAACTTAATTTTAGGTATCTGCTTGTTGCTGCACTTAACAGGTTTGGGCAATTCAACAAACAATAAGATTAGCCTTAACTGGCAGGTAGCGACGTCGCGGTCGTGCCATCTGCGACGCGCGAATATTACACCGCGTGAACCGCGTCCGACCCGGCCAATTAATGTTTATCAGTTGCCTGGTTGAGACGGCTATTGTGCGTTAAGTGCCACGTGTGGATATTTGATCCATGCTTTAAATATCGATTTTGTTTTGTTTGAGGTAAAAGCTCACGTTATTGAATTTTGTTTGGATTGGCGGTACAAAAATAATATAATATACTTACCTACAACTTTCATTTTTCCATCCTAAAGTTATATATAAACTCACTAAGTAATTAATACACTTCTCTCTGAGCTCAGATGATTGTAAATACAAACATTTAATTTAATTTTTATTTATTTTATTAACAGCATGCATAATGTCCATGAGAACAACGTTTATACATTCCTGCATAACTTGAAAACCTTTTCATTATAATATTTGACTTAAAAAACGCATCAAAAGAGTTTATACCCACCTTTTTGGGAAGAAACGGGTAAATACGGGTAGATTGGGTAAATACCGGGTAAATACCCGGTATTTACCCATGGGTTTTTACCCACTACCCATCTCTACTGGTGACCGAAGAGCTGGCGTTTTTCTCGCGCAACGCATCAGCATTGCAATTCAGCGAGGAAATGCCGCCAGCATCCTCGGTACAATGCCTCGAGGGCCTTTTTAGGGTTCCGTACCTCAAAAGGAAAAAACGGAACCCTTATAGGATCACTTTGTTGTCCGTCTGTCTGTCTGTCTGTCTGTCAAGATCATTTTTCTCAGGAATGCGTGGAGGTATCAAGCTGAAATTTATATCAGATACTCGGGTCTATTGTCTCTTGGAGCTGTAAAAAAAACCAAACTTAAAAGCCAACGCAATCAAAAGATACAGTCGTTTATGCTGCAATTTTAGAGTTTTTCGACACTCGCAAAACCTACGGGGTACTTCCCGTGAACTCAGAAACTTGAAATTTGGCACGAAGCATTGTCATATAGCACAGACAGAGGAAAAATTACGAAAAGTAGACATTTTTAGTTAAATCATACAAAAAAACACTTTTTAAATTTTAAACTTAGTACCTTTTTCCTCATAAACGTGTGGTGCGCTTTTTTCTCGTAAATGTGTAGAGGTATTAAATTGAAATTCATGTCAAATACTCATGTCTATAATACCTTTCAGCTGTAGCAAAACGAAAGTTTTATGTCCACGCAATCATAAGAAATAGCAATATAAGCCGCATAATTTAAAACTGAAAAAGGTGTATGTGAAGTCCCCAACCCGCACTCGGCCAGCGTGGAGACTACTGCCCGTTCCCTCTCATCCATGGGAGGAGGCCTGTGCCCAGCAGTGGGACGTATATAGGCTGGTTTATATTATTATATGTTATAGGTAATCTCAAGGGTATCAAAACCTAAAGTTACTTTCCCGTGAACTCAGCTTTCAAAAGAAACAGCAATTTAAGTAATCCGCTTATTTTGCCGTTCGCAACTTTGATTTCCTTGCGAGTAGTTCTACTCGTAAGGAAATCAAAGCCTAAAGAATGATTACTAAATTGATAAAGTGACCCTGTTTAAATTTATGCTCCCCCTGCTTTCCACATTGTAATGTTACGGATTCCATTTTCATTTATCATTTAGTAATAAACATACCTAGTACAACTTTTGCTTGTTATAGGTTTGTACGGAACCCTCGGTGCGCGAGTCCGACTCGCACTTGGCCGGTTTTATTAGATTTAACTTAGCTTTAATTTAATTTAGTTAATGTTATAGTTATCATCTTGTATATACTTTAGAGAATAAATGTCCTTACAGGTAGGTATGTAACGCTACGGTTTATAGATACCTATATCCCTAGGGATATATACTTAACTATATCATGGCTATAACTTTCATACTGCGTCAGATACATCGTTTAGTAGTCAACTGTACACGTTTCTCCTTCACCAGGAGAAAATTACATTAACGCCGTACATGTTCAATTATCGAATAATATTGGCTGCAGCTTACTGATACCGTGATACTACGGGACGTGCCGTGTACTCGTACTCTATATCGAGATAGCTATCACGACATGTTACATTTGTCTAACCTATTCAGCTAATACATAGTATCGATTATCAATTAATTAGTGCTAACCGTTTATTTCACACCTTAACAAAACATTAAACAGTAGATCCTACTAATTTATGAAACATTTTTTGAAATGTGTAGTTCCAGTGATTACCTCCAAGTACAAACTTACAAAGCTACACACTCATAAATTTTACCTCTTTATAATATTAGTTCTTTATGAGTTGAATAGTTACATGTTTAATACTAGTAAAACCCGATACTATATTTGTTAAGATATCACCGGCAGATGTGATTTCCACAAGTGATTTTAACGTATTTAACAATATGAGGAGCATGCATATCAACTTGTCGGCAACGCGTTGTTTAATTTTACGCTTGCCCGCACCCAATATTTATATCATCAGCCACGATATAACCACCAGGCTGCCGTGGCAATACCTGACAATTATATCATGCCACTAAAGGGTTCAAATTATATAATTTGATGATAAATTATTCAAACTTCATGCAGTAATGCATATTTTAAGTACACCGTAACTAATAATGCTAAATTCAATACATGTAAAAGCAACCTAAAGGTTTAACATTCCATTACTTTATAAAGTTGCAAAATGCACCTCTGGGTAGAATTAGAAGATATTTGACCGTTCAGTGATAAAATGACAAATAAACTTTATCCTATTCTATATTTAAATATGATGTATGGCAAATATCTTCCCACACAATGTCTCACTTCGTTGTGTATATATTTACTGAAATTAAGTTAAAATAAAAACACTAAAGTATTTTTATTAAAAACAATAGTAGATTGTTAACCAAGGGCTGAAAGGCACCCATTTCTGACGAGATATTTTGGCGCTCGAACGAAGTGAGAGCGCCACTGGTTCGAGTCAGAAATGGATGACTTTCACCCGAGTTAAACACTCTACTTTTCATATCGAATACGAGGAAAGTAAAAAAACACAAACGGAAATTTAAACAATATGTTTCTTCAAAGAATACAATTCAAAAACGGTAGCCGCCATTATTGTGACCTCATCCTAGCCGAAAGAATAGTCCCATCTCATCTGTCCTAAAGAAAGAGGTAAATATCTGTCTCGCTCGCACTTATGGTTGTATGGTTTAATTCGGTCACGTGGCATACAGCAACTATTACGATTTTAATTTTAAAATTTAAAATATTGCTCTCGTTTTTACAACCAAATAGTTCAATTCCAATATAATATTCGTATATCCTTAAGTCAAAACTATATAAATAACATACCTTCATAATTTAATTGTCATAGACGAAAATAGCTTATTCAAATATTTTCATACTATTTGTATTTATTATTAGTTGAAGAGTGGCTGTATGCGTTTCTGCCTTAGCTCACATGTATTACATCTATAAGTTTAAAAAAAAGGTTTTTGGGTGTATTCCATTTGTCACCACCTCATAGAGCCTAGTGAATATTTTAGCTTAAATAAAATTAATTAATTTACAGGATAAACATATTTTATATTTAATAAAATAAATTCCATGAACTAGTAAGAATGAAACTATTTCCCTTTGTCAGTGGCGGGGTTAGTATTAATATTTATTAGAATCAGTTCCCGCATAATGCTTCTAAGGCGAGTGGAGTACACTACTTTTAGTGCACTAGAGCAGAAACGTATCACTTTCAACACACTTTTTAGAACAGCAACAACACACTTTCAGAGCATGAGATATGAAAAACTTATTTAAATGTGATTATGTGATGACTGATGAGCATTCGCTACTTCCCTTTTATGACGCCATTTCCACCCAGTTTTTAAGGCCTCCAGCCTGATACAAAATCGCAATTTCATACCTGATTATGTGTCAACTCTCTAAAGGCCTCAACCCACCGAACGCGTGTCATGCGCGGCGCGTGACGTGCGCAGCGCGCGTCGGGCGCGGTTGAATCGGTATATTCACGCCTCAAGCGGGCGGCGTATAGCAACGCGGGGGTAAGCCGCGTCAGCGACGCGTTAACAACGCGTGTGCAGCGCGGGCCCGCCGCGCCACACGCGACGCGCACGTCACGCGGCCGCGCTGCCGAGTTGTGACTTAAGCGCCACGGGCCCGCGCGGGCCCGCGTTCGGACCGCGTTCGATGTGTGTTTGAATTGTAGTTTCAATGCTTTACAACTTGCGCGGGTGCCGCGCAGCACACGCGCCGCGCACGACACGCGTTCGGTGGGTTGAGGCCTTATCTTATCTTATCTTATCTTATCTAGATGAGGGCCCTTTCGGATGCACTTCGACCCAGTGGGATCTTTTGTGTATTTGCCCTCTCCTTATGTCTACTCCCAACTTCGCTCCATCATTTCCACATAGCGGATGATGCAGCTCAGCGGAAGTACCTTGAATTCCTTTGGTTGCGGATAACCGTTACCGAAGTAATTCATTCTTTGTCTGGCCAGGGCATGACATTCACACAATAAGTGTTCCATAGTCTCATCCTCCTCGCCACACATTCTACAGTCTAAACTGTCCGATAGTCCCATCTTGGCCAAGAGATCCTTGACCCCGAAGTGACCTGTGAACACCCCAGATATGATTCTGAGCTGCTTCCTACTGGATTTCCAGAGTTTGTTAGTCCAGCCCGAGTCCACTCCTTCTATGAAGAGCTTAGAGTGCCTTAAGCCCGCCTCATTCCTCCACTCGTGTTGGTGTTTGGTTTTGGCGTGGGCTTTAAAGGCCGAAGTTATGGTTCCCTGCGAGAGTCCCACACATGGTTCTGGACCTACAAAGTGATTTGTAGACCCCCCTCTTGCAAGCTCATCCGCTCTTTCGTTGCCGATGAAGCCCTCGTGCCCTGGTATCCAAACTAGTTGCACCTTATTATGCTTTCCAAGCTTGTTCAGTGCCTGGACGCCGTTATAGACTAGTCTAGATTCCACTTTCGGCGCCGTAAGTGCTTTAAGGGCCGCTTGACTGTCACTGAGTATATAGATGGTCTGCCCTCTGGTTTGCCTGTCTATATTCTCCTGTGCACAGGCAATTATAGCGTATGTCTCCGCCTGGAAGACGGTTGCCAAACTACCCATGCTTACACTACTACTGTAGTCATTCGCATAAATGCCTGCTCCCGTACCGGATCCCATTTTTGATCCGTCCGTGTACCATATACTGTCTTCGATACCAGACCTAGGCGGTTCTAGACCTTCGGCCCATTCAGCCCTGGATGGAACTTTTGTTGTGTAGTTCCTATGGAATACAAACTTGGGTAGCATTTTGTCACTTCCCATGCTTGTTATTCTGTCTAAGAAACCATCAGTCTCCATGTTTGTGTGTTTAGTCTTTGGTTTGTTGTCGCTCCACAGTCCAAGAGTTCTTAATCTGTAGAGCGATTTCCGCGCCTTGAGAGAGAGCGGTTGAGGCCTTTAGAGAGTTGACACATAATTAGGTATGAAATTGCGATTTTGTATCAGTACTAACCGAAAAGTAAGTGAATTGCTATTTTGGTCGTGAAAAACTGCGTTTAGATAAGGTGTGGTTACGCCATTTAAATCCTTTCGCTCACTAACCTCCTTACGCGGATCGCACATCGAAAAAGGTGTCACCAGGTGTCACTGCAGTCCCCGTCACGCAAAGAGTATAATAAGTATATTATTGCCGTCACGTCATTTCGGAATATATGGTAAAACAAAAACGTGAAAATAATATATTACTTAATACTAATGGTGCAGACAAGCAGCCAAGCTCAACCTTCTTTGTCAATATATTACCAGGTCCTAACAACAAAGAAGTTAAAACCATTAAGTACATAATATAACACCTCAGTAAAAATAGAAGACCCGAGGAAAAATAAAAACATTGTCCAGTGCACTAGGTGCCAGCAACTTGGGCATACAAAAAACAATTGCCTAAAACCATATCGCTGTGTGAAATGTGCAGGACCCCATAAAACGACAGAATGCCTGAAAGATCGTAACACCCCAGCAAAGTGAGCCCTTTGCCTAAGTGACCATCCGGCAAATTATAAAGGATGCGAAGTTTATAAGGAAATCCTAGCCAGAAAGGAAAAAGGAAAAAGACCAAACATAAGACAAGACAACCAACATCAACCATCAGGAAACCATGAAAAATCACAAAAGACACAAAACACACCCCAGCCGATCCGTAGCGACAAAACATTCCCTCTAATTAATGGAAGTAATACACAAGGTGAGAAATCTAACACCAGGGCACACAGAAGCTCTGAAAAATGCACATATGCTAGCTGCCTAAAAGACAGAAATGAATGTCATAATGACATCGAGCCAACACAAGTCCTGAGAGACTTCATAATACAACAATCACAAAAGATGGATACACTACTTCAACAAATCAGCTCTCTAATGGGGCTGATAATTACACTAATAGAAAAGATGCAAAAATGATTGCTCTGAGAATTGCAACCTGAAAGAAGAACAGCAAATGAAGCTGTACAACAAACTCACAGACTGGAACGCATTTCGCGAACTAGTGGAAGACAATCTGGATTTACGAATCCCGCTTAAATCCCAAGAAGACATCGAAGATGCTGTTAAAACCTTCACCAACACCGTACAAGTCGCCTGCTGGAAAAGCACACCTGAAATGACAACCAGAGCCAACAACAGGTCTATACCGTTAGATGTCAAAAGAGCCCTGAAAGAAAAAAGAAGGCTGCGTCGCGTTTGGCATAGTAGTCGCCTAGAAGATGACAAACGAAAATTCAATAGAATGGCAAGGGAATTAAAATCAATGATCAAAGATGCCGAAAATGAGACCCTGCAAGCGCACCTGATGACGTTGTCAGCCACAGCGTATTCTAATTACTCCTCCCTCTGGAAAGTAACAAAGAACTACAACCGTCCTCAAAATGTCAAACCTCCCATTAAGCTCACCGGTAACGCCTGGGCCAGGACCAATCAACAAAAAGCAGACATATTTGCCAGACATCTAAGCCAAGTATTTACTCCAAATGAAATGGAGTCGTCAGACCTGGATAATGAAATAGATCGCGCACTAAAACATCCATTTCAAATGGACTTGCCACTAAAACCAACAAGTCCAAATGAAGTATCCAAACACATAAAGCTACTTAAGGATAAAAAGGCTCCAGGGTTTGATCTAATCACGAAAGAGGTTCTAAAAGAGCTACCAAAGAAGGCGCTAGTTCTTATCGCAACAATCTTCAATAGTATTTTGAGGACAGGGTACTATCCAAGTCTATGGAAGGTCTCACAAATACAAATGATTCAAAAGCCTGGTAAGCCCATTCACGATGTATCATCCTACAGACCGATAAGCCTACTACCACTGCTTTCCAAGCTCTTCGAAAGAATATTCCTGCACCGACTTCTACCACTACTGGCACAAACAAACATAATTCCCGAGCACCAGTTTGGTTTCAGAGCACATCATGCTACAACTGAACAAGTCCACAGAGTCTGCAACACCATTAGAAAATCCTTGGAACAGAAAGAGTATTGTTCATCGGCTTTCCTCGACGTGCAACAGGCGTTTGATAAGGTGTGGCACAAAGGGTTGCTATACAAAATAAAGACGCTCCTCCCTCACACCTGCTGTGTAGCAGGACCGCTAGAATCTTATCTACACGAAAGAATATTTCAAGTTAAAGAGGGAGACAGCACCTCAACCTTCTTTGATATAAAAGCAGGGGTTCCACAGGGATCCGTGTTAGGACCAGTGTTGTACGTACTCTACACATCTGACCTCCCAGAGGTTCCGGGAGTGATCACAGCGACTTTCGCAGATGACACTGCCATCCTTGCTAGCAGCAAAAACATACAGCAAGCGTCTGAAAATCTCCAAAGAGGTCTTGATGAGATTAACAAATGGCAAAAGAAATGGCGCATCAAAGCTAGTGCAACCAAATCAACACATGTGACATTCGCATTAAGACAAGGTGACTGCCCACCGGTTAAACTAGGTGATAGTATGCTTCCACACACCAATGAAGTGAAATACCTTGGCATGCACTTAGACCGCAGACTTACATGGAGGAAGCATATACAAGCAAAGAGAAATGAGGCAAACCTTAGATATAAAGGACTGTACTGGCTGCTCAACAGAAACTCAAAACTATCCACCGATAACAAATTACTGATATATAGTGCAGTAATAAAACCTATTTAACCCCAGAGTTCTATCCCGTATGTCCATACGGGATACAACTCTGGGGTTCAGCGAGTATCTCAAATGTGAACATCATCCAGCGCCTTCAGAATTGCATACTGAAAAGTTTATCAAATGCACCCTGGTTCATCACAAATGTAGAAGTCCATAAGTATCTGAACATGAACACTGTAAAGGAGGAGTTTGAACAGAGCATCAAAAACTACAAAAATCGCCTACTAAGCCACCCAAACCAACTCGCAGTGAACCTGACCGTCCCAGATTACACCAAAAGACTGAAACGACGCGATATATTCGAACACAGTAGCGTGGAGACACGGCTTTTCCAATAGGAGCGTGTCAAAGGAGACTCGCCCCAAACGTCATCAGCAATACTACATCAAACCTGCTAATAGTCAGAATCACTGATTGCAGATACAAGAAAGAGAAAAAAAAAAAAAAAAAAAAACTTAATACTAATATCGGTATCCTTAATTCAAATACTAACAGTACGCTGCCGCAAGGCCCTAGCGCCTCTTATATTCTATTCCCTCGGATACCTAAACAAGACGAGCGAACAAGGAGGCTTCTGGACCAGGTATTCCATTTAATTATTCCCCAGTTTGTCTTACAATTTATTTTACGCTTAGGCGATTAAAATAAATCTGGCTCAACCTCTACTTTTAACAATTTAATATTTTTTGTAATCTATAATTTATTACATTTATTTATAAACACATTATACATTTTAACATGACAAATCTAGCCAAGTGGACGGCTTAGTCCCGGTTGTATAACAATGCGTTAGACCACAATTTCAGATCAAATTGTAACTAGTAAAGTAACTCAGTACATTTTTTGAGAATACTTACGTTACGTGTCTTTATTAAACCGGAGGTCGACGTGTACCTATGCGACGACTAGATGTTGCCTTAATTGTTTAGTGACGCCTCCGATTGGCGTGGCTAGTGGCTGTCCATCCACTCGTACGAATTAGAGCGCAAGAACTAACTGTATTTTTCAATTAGAGCCACGTCGAGAGGAGGACTATTGCTCTCATGCGAGAAGCATTTCCGCGATTGTTACTCGTACTGCGCTAACAGAATACTCACAACAAGCTATTTGTGAAAATTTACATACTTCAAGTTTTTTTGGATAAAACTACAATTTAGCAAATGCTAATGAGTTTCACAACCCGTAAGGTGTGCTTTTAATAATTGTGTTGTGTTAAGGGCAGACAATTTTAATAGAAATTAAGTGGGTACTTACACCAATTATTTCCTTAGGCTATCCGCAATAATGGTCCCACTGTTTAGAAAATCTCGAATTTAGAAAATTGATACTGAAAGTTATACCTACTCGTAATGCCAAAGCAAGCATTGGCACCACATGCAAATTTACTTCAAAGACCAAAAATGGAGGCTTTCAGTTCTGTTTCCGCTAATCGCGTCGCTTGCGCACGCCCCGTAGCAACGAACGACTCACGACTTGCGACGCGGTGCCTCCGTGGCCACCCCCATTGGATAAATAATTCCAGTCGCGCGATCCACTTGAACTACAACTAAATAACGTTTGTCGCGGCTGTCTACGCTGTCCGTTGATGCTCTTTTTATTAACACGCCACGCTAGGATAACGGCTGTCAACGATACGACACAAAGCTAATTTATTTACTTTCTTACTGTTATATCTTATCAAATCTGAACGTGGGAGCAATTTAAAGGAAACTTGTTACATCTTATAAATACAGGGTTTCGTAGTTAGCCATTTTCACAAAAAAAACACTTCTATATTCTAGTTTGAAACTATTATTACATTAGAGTTTTCAGGGATGATACAGAAATGAAGTAAGTTTTAAAGTAAAATAAACTACATATAGTAGGTATACAAAGTTAAACGTTGTTTGAAGAGGTGAGACCGACTGTTACGAGCTGTACTACGAGTACATTAATTGCATTTTGAAATGTTAATTATGAGCGCAGTTTATTAATCTATATTTAACACGGATCGTAGTTAGCTAGTACGTATACTGTATATGTACTGCTCATTTACCGTTAATATGTATCAGGTAAGACTCGTGCGCTGGTATTGCGAAGGTAGGAATTTCAATAAAGTCGAGATGATTTTAGTCATTTGTCTCAATGCGGCTGCGGTTAAAGGAGATAAATGTTACTAAACCCGATTACCTTCTTGGGGTTCCCTTGTGTTCAAAGCGTTTACTGGAGCGGAATGCTTCACGAGGTAGGAGCAAGTATTCATGTTTAATTTCACCCCGTAGGAAGCCCCGTAAAACCTTTTATCTGGACCCGAATTCCTCAAGAAGAATTATTTCTCCTCATATGCGATATGCGTCTTCAGGGTTATAAAAATGAGCGTCGCAGACATTGTTCTTAAAGGTAATAAGAATTTAATCTCGAAGGGTGCTCTAAGTATTCATGCAGTATACTTTACATAAGTTGGAGTTAGTCGAATAACGTTATCTATTGGCTCACGGCCTGCAGCAGTTACTGCGGCAGCTGTTACTTAAAATACAAGTTAAATTAGTATTGTGTGTAATGTTTTCCATTACCTTAAATATTTGACGTACGGTACCTAACCTTTTTGTCATAATTGGTCTTGAACCCGTATTTTGTGCACTGAACTGAGCCATTTTTTATTTAATGATCGTTGTATAGTAAAAATAGGTAGGTTGTATAGTATAGTACAAACTTAACACGTCCTATCGCTTGTATACGACGATCTTAAAAATAAATATTTTGGGGCAACCTAACACAAATCGACCTAGGTAGTCCCAAACTAAGCAAAGTTTGTACTATGGGTATTAGACGATGATATACAATACTTATATAGATAAATAAATACTTAAATTAAATACATAGAAAACATCCATGACTCAGGAACATGACCATGCTCATCACAGAAATAAATGCCCGTAGCGGGATTCGAACCCGGCACCTCCGGCTTCGTAGGCAACCCCGTCCAGACAAGCTACAGAGGTCGTCCTCAAGATGTTTTTGGGAAGCCTTAACCTATTCCAGGGCAATGACTCACATATGAGTTATGCCTCTTCGAAAGATGCTTCTACGCGCTACGGCGTAGCACACATCATTGCTTGGCCTCGAATGGGTGATTAAGGCCAAATTATGGAAATCGTTACACAATTAGTTAACCAAAATATAGGCGTCTTTGAAAACGCAATAGTTAACAGGTTAGTTTAGATACAGATAAATTGTGTTCCAATCATACAAATCATTATTCGTTATGGCACTTTACATACCTGTATGGCATCAGCAACAAAATTAGGCCTTTTTAATTTTTAGTTTTATATTTGTGTCTACTCAAGAAAGACTCTATCGCATACAAAAAAAATGTTGACCCACCGAGGGTACCCACACACTTGCTATAGCGCGCTTCAATTTATTCTCTCTTCTCGTCCAATTTTTAAACGAGATGAACGCGTGCGAGAAAATATCACGACGATCACCTGATTGATTAAGTTTGTTCCGCTGTACTAACTATAAGTAGCAAGTATGGCATAAGAACTTGAATCTCATCGCCGAGGAAAAATGGCTGCTGATAATACTTTTTTATAAATTTATCAAATCGTTCATTCAACTTGCTTGCTACAATGACCATAATTCATGAATTATCGGCATTCTGAGTATTGACGTAGACCTCGACAATTAATGAAATACATTGATGGGCCACATATATCCGTCCCTGTCCCTATCCAGCTCGTAGATACTTTAAAATCTAAGTCACATATCGTTAACATAATTTAGTTTTGGAGCATTCCACAAAAACCCACATTCCACAGTACCACTTATCAAATTAAAAACAAAATCTTTCTTCTGCTTATGGAATGGACTTTCTGGATGGCTGTTGGCTATATCGCAGGTTTTCCGGCGTTCTATGTATATAAATAAAATAAACGAAGAAACAATAAATCATAAATTAATTACAATATAAATTAACCTAACCCAGGCATAGCAAAAAGACCCCGTCCTGCAGTTCCGCCTGCGGCATGGAACCCATAACCCATATCTAGAGATATACATAAGGTGATCAGGAACTAACTATGTCTAGAAAATGTCATCCTACTATAATAATATTATATTATATATATATATATATATATATATATATATATATATATATATATATATATATATATATATATATATATATATATATATATATATATAAATGCCTTTGTCCTGACTGACTCACTCATCAACGCACAGCCGAAACTACTGGGACTAGAAACTTGAAATTTACACCAGGACTTCCTTTTATGACGTGGGCAAGGGATAAGACGGGATTTTTGGAAATTCCATCCCTAAGGGGGTTAAATGGGGTGCAAAGATTGTATGGGGGAAACTTTATATTATGAACTAGAGACTTAAACTTTGTAGAAAGATTACTTATTAAGATACAAAAAAAAGCAATTTCAGCGTTTAAGAAAATTCCACCCCTAAGGGGGTTAAATAGGGGTGCAATGTTTGTATGGGGGAAACATTAATTTTTGAACTATGAACTTGAAACTTTGTAGAAAGATTACTCATTAAAATACAGTAAAAGTAATTTCTGCGTTTAAAAAAATTCCACCCCTAAGGGGGTTAAATAAAGGTGCAAAGTTTGTATGAGGGAAACTTTCCCTTTTTAAAGAGAATCTTGAAACTTTGTAGACAGATTACTTATTAAAATACAAAAAAGTACTTTCAGCGTTTTAGAAAATTCTACCCCTAAGGGGGTTAAATAGGGGTGCAATCTTAGTATGGGAGAAACACTGTTTTTTGAACTAGAGACTTGAAACGTTGTAGAAAGATTACTTATTAAGATACAAAAAAAGTAATTTCAGCGTTTAAGACAATTCCACCCCTAAGGGGGTTAAATAGGGGTGCAATGTTTGTATGGGGAAAACATTAATTTTTGAACTATGAACTTGAAACTTTGTAGAAAGATTACTCATTAAAATACAGTAAAAGCAATTTCAGCATTTAAGAAAATTCTACCCCTAAGGGGTTTTAAAAAGGGTGACATGTTTGTATGGGGAAAACTTTGATTTTAGGTAGAGTAAAAATTTTGTAGAAAAATTACTTATTAAAATATAGAAAAAGTCGTTTTAGTGACTTAGAAAACTCCACCCCTAAGGGAGTGACATTGGGGTTTAGAGTGAATATGGGGGAAACTTAGTTTTTGACCTAGAGACTTAAAACTTTGTAGAAATATTACTTATTAGATAATAAAAAAAGTGATTCCTGTGTTTAATAAAATTCCACCCCTAAGGGGGTTAAATAGGGGTGCAATGTTTGTATGGGCGAAACATTAATTTTTGAACTATAGAACTTGAAACTTTGTAGAAACATTACTCATTAGAATACAAAAAAAAGCAATTTCTGCGTTTAAGAAAATTCCACCCCTAAGGGGGTTAAATGGGGGTGCAATGTTTGTATAGGGGAAACATTTTTTTTTTAACTAGAGACTTGAAACTCTGTAGAAAGATTACTTATTAGAATACAAAAAAGTAATTTCTGCATTTAAGAAAATTGTACCTTTAAGAGGGTCAAATAGGGGTGCAAAGAGGAAACTTTATTTTTTGAGATAGAAACTTGAAACTTTGTAAAAAGATTACTTATTAGAATACAAAAAAACCAGCATTCTATCCCAATGGGGATTAAAAAAGGTTGAAGGTTTTGTACGGGGAACACTGGATTTTCTAAAGAGATACTCTTCATTAACCTGTCTCCATTTCTCGATTTCCAGTGCTGAGTTTAAGATTGCTTTAACAGCCCTGCGATAATTACCTTTTTTTTAAATCACACTCATAATAACTAAGATCCCCATTTTCTAGCTCCAAATCCATGCGTCGCTCTATATCTGGCAGTCATTTTGCCAAATATTAAAATAAGATGAAAGCATCAGGAAACTGACGGAATAAGTATTGAGCATTCTGCAAACAATTCCCGTAATCTGATTGGAAAATCTTTAAAAATTCTTTAACAATTGCATATCAGTGTCTGCCGCTGTTTGAAATGTAATATGTCTAGACCATTTTAACTAAGAATAAAATTCACTTACCTATTTTATATCTTTGTCATCATCAAAAATTTACGCGGACGAAGTTGCGAATAAATGCGAAAGTTCGGATGTTTAGATGTTTGGATGTTTGTTACTCAATCACGCTTCAACGGCACAACCGATTTGGATGAAATTTTGCACGAAGATAGTTTATAGTCTGGATTAAAATATAGGATAGTTTTTATTCCTTTTCCACGCAGACGAAATCGCGGGCTGAAACTAGTACTTATATAAAGTAAGGTGGGTTCGGCTCACTTTTATTTTGTTTACATTACTGTATTTACTGGTAAAAAAAACAATAATGTATGAAAACAACTAATTTAGGTGTAAACTTCCAATTCAGGTGGATTCATTATCCAATTTTGGTGCCAACATGCAATTATGGTGGCCATGAAATAAATTAAATGACATTATCTCAAAAAGTACTCATTGTAATGGAAGGCCGTTTTGGCACTAATTTAATTATGACTCTGACTCTAAAAACATATTTTTGGTAACTTTATCATGAAAATAAAAAAAATAACTAAAATTTGCAAAATTTTAGACTTGTTGAATATTACCCATTTATAATAGTAAGTATGGAAGTATAGATTATATTTTTTGAAGGTTCAGTGGGGGGCTGGAGTAAGTAAGACAAAAAACATAAATATTACTTTGCTTTGATTAAAATATTTGCATGCGAAGTCAGGTCAGAGGGGTGACAGGCGGGTTTAAGAGTACTGGGCGGGGATGGCGTCCTTGCTCCAGTCGATGTCGACGGCCTTGCCGGTGCGCGCGCTCTGCTCCGCTGCGGTCGCGATCTTGCTCACAGCCAACGTCTGCCAGCTGGTCACCTCCATGGGGACTTTGACTGTAACAATACAACAGGGCTGTTATTCGCTACGCGCTAATGCGGCTCACCCCTCCGGTCACCCATCACGAAACTAGACCTTTACCTACGCTTAGTTACTAAGCATCGCGGTGTCAAGATATATTTGTGGGTGAGCGTTGAGGTGAGCTTAAAACAAGTTACAAAATAGGGGGGGCAGAAGTTGGGGTGTTACATACGCGTTGCCGACCCTTGAGAATTTATACACTCCTTTTTTGGAAAACTCCAATAGTTATGTGTCCAATACACTTGCGTCTTAATGTCTTAATTTACGGGTACATACTATATGCTTGACCATGTAAATTAAGACATAAGTATTTGTAAAATATGTAAGTCTTACAATGGGGTTTAGTTACTTAATTTGAACAGCAACGCGCCTTTATCAGTTGTTTCAATTGTGGCTCGTTTCACGAAGCTACAAGTTACAATTTGACAAGTCTAGACATACAGCACGGGCAAAATAGCCAGTAGTTTTAGCCTCTTTAGAATTGTAAAATAGTCACTTGTACTGTTGTTAGCCTACAGTAAACCCGTCGTTGTTTGACACCGTCGTTGACGTTTGTTGATAACTTTGACTTTTATTTAAATTAGTTGTAGTTTTATCACTAAATAAAAACACAGATCATACTTGTATAGGATAGTACATACACGTTGTCTATTTACATAAGCTGGAAAGGCTCAGCTTTCATTTTCCAACACGTGGCTAACCTAACCTCGTCTATATTCTCTTACACACACACTTATAATATAACACAAATAATACACGCAAATAATTGACGTAGCTCGGAAAGCGGTTAAGTTAAAGTGGGACTGTGCTGGTCATGTCTGCCGCATGCCAAGTGAGCTGTGGGCCAAAACTGCCACTCAATGGCAGCGCGGAGAAAAAACGGAGACGCAGCAGACCTCGCCGGCGACGGTGGGACGAGAAAGACTCCTTTTTAAAGGAGCCAGAGGCTGCTCAGTGTCGGGATGCCGGGAAAAGGAGGGGCCTTTGCCCAGCAGTGGGACACCATAGGCTAATAATAATAATACTTACATTGTACGACATCAAGGAAGTGCTCGAGCTCCTGTTGGTAGGCTCGCTTGTAGCGGGAGGGGAAGGAGTAGAAGATGGGGCTCTGTCGGACGCCCTGGTGGCCGATGTAGGCCTCAGTGGAGGCCGTCGGCTTCTCGTTCTCAACCTTGATCATTCCTGTAAAACAAGTATTCATTAAATACACCATTTCAGTGATTATCAGGATGAATAGCAGAAAATTGCATCAATTATAAGTAATAAAATTTCTGTCCAAAAATTCATTTTTGGTACAAGCTTTTATTGCCGACTGTATTTTTCTGTATACCGTCATCATCTACTCATTGAGACGATTCTGACGAACCCAAACTCAACGGGGTGACGTCGGTTAAGTATTGAATTCCCATGGCCACCTTCTGTCTCCACCATCAGATCAGATCGATGGTACAATAATATTGAATTGTCATCCAAACTACCTTTACCCAAAATTTCAGCTCAATCCGTTGATGATATCTGCTTCAAAATTCAGTTGTAAGATTCCACCCGGACAAACATAAAATAAAATAAATAATAGTACATTTATTTATTTATTTAAACTTTATTGCACAAAACAAAAATGATGTACAAATGGCGGACTTAATGTCAAATGGCGTTCTCTACCAGTCAACCATAAGGCCAAACAGAGACACTTAAAATTAGTGCAGAGTAAACGATCAATATTTAGAGCTTAGTACAGACTTATAAAAGCATAATCCTACATATATAAAATTACATATTATTACTTATATACAAAGAAATGATACACTAATATATATGGGACGATGGACGCTATGCAAATTCTTCTTCCAGCAGATGCCTACGAAGCATTAGCTAGAAAACTAATTTGCTTGGGGCTTGTCTTAAAGGGAGAGGGAGCGCATTCCAGAGACGGATTGCCTGAACGGTGAAAGAACTTGAAATGAAACCAGTATGGTGAGAAGGTATTGTAAGTTTGAGTAAGCGGGAGGAACGCAGTTCACGCTGCGTTTCTGTTTTAGATAACCTGGAGCAGAAGGCTCGAACAGGATAGAAAATAAGGTACAGAGGGTACGCAAAGATCTGCGACGACGAATTGAAAGCCAGTTGAGCTGACGGCGGTAAAAGGATACATGGTCGTATTTACGAAGACCGAAGATGAAACGTATGCCATTGTTAAGGAGGCGATCCAACTTACATTACACTTACATTACAACTGGGTGCCTTTCGTATCGCATAATGTTGATCGTCCTAAAAATTTTTGGCCGAGAATGTTTGGCATAATGTTGAGTGGCATACTACTTATTTAGCCTATTCATTTTTGCGCATACACATTTAAAAGTTCTAAAGTATGTTTATCCTAATATTGATTACTCGAACATCGAATTACCTAAAAAGTAATAGTACTAATTTTCATTGTCATAGTAATTATTTTGCCTATTATAAATTAGCTAAACCACCTATACAATTTTTTTCCTAAATTTTATACTATTTTTAAAGTCTGAGCAGACCCGACCTACACCTAGATCAATTAGATAGGTTCGTTAGTTGCCTTTTGTCCCTCAGAGCAGAAATAGGGGCCCCGCGAAGCGGGGCTCCGTCGACATTAGGGCGGGTCATAAGTATTTAGGTAATAGCAATAAGTAGCATTTAAGTAATAGGCAATTCTGACCAGATCCAACCTGCATTTAGATTATGCAACATTTTTAGAAAATATTAGTAACATCGAAGTTATGCACATCAATCATTCTATAACAAAAACTTCGACACAATAAACATTCAAAATCAAAATCAAAATGTTTATTGCTGGTTACATGTGCGTAATACAGGTGTTCAATAAATAATATAGTCACGTATAACCTGCCTCTAAGGCGTACAATATTCCTAAAATCTAATATATGAGAAATATTACATGCAATCCGAATAATTACTTAATTAATGCTTAAAATTACATACTCATTGAAAATAACAAAAATTACTTACATAGAATTCATTAAAACCACATAAAAAAGTAAAATTTAAATTTGGATGTCAATAATATCGGACAGTATTCGGACAGTAAATATTTAGGACAATCGATATTAGGAACAACAATTTCGGCAAATAAAAAATATGCATAACAATGTTTATGCCATACGTTATTCGGCATAAAGTTGGTATGCGACAAAATAGTAGGACCAACAATTTTATGCCACCCGATATAGACCCTTACAACTTACGTGAATTCGTGAATGCCCCAGATCGCACCTGTTTGTGGGGCTTTACGAATTACCGCCCGTGTTGAGTACAAAATTTTACGTCTTCACGTGGCCACAATGCGAGTTTTCCCGTACGCGCAGCGTTCAGTAAAACTAGCATTATGGCCAGGTGTGACGTAAATAAATATAAATAAATATTAAGGGACAATCTTACACAAATCGAACTAGCCCCATAGTAAGCTCAAAAAGGCTTGTGTTATGGGTACTCGACGACGATATATTCAATAGATATACATTTTTAAATACATAGAAAACGCCCAAGACTCAGAGACATATGTTTATGCTCGTCACACACAAATATTTATATATTCGTAGTCAGCGTCACTACGCACTAGGCTAGCCGGTCGTCACAAACATACATTGCAAGTTAATTAAAAGCTTGTAATATTTTACCCTTGTTTCCGAAGACCTCCAGCCTCTGGTCGTATCCGTAAGCGGAGAAGCGGCTGTTGTCGCCGATGGCCACGGCGCCGGAGGGGAAGGACAGCAGGAAGGCGATGGTGTCGAAGTCGTCGATGGCCTTCACTTCGGGGATGAGCGCGGTGGCGTGCGCCTGCACGCGGTGCGGCAGCTCGCCCAGCACCCAGCATGACATGTCGAGGTCGTGCACCAGGCAGTCGTGGAACACGCCACCTGGATTAGAACTAAAGGTTCACTCCTAGCCCGAATTATGCGTTTTTTCTTTGTAGCAGACAAGCGCTTTCCATTCGTTATGCCTGTATGAACAGACAAGTGCCGCCTGTACATAAACACGGTCTTAGGTTTATCAAGTTTGCGAATAATACGCGAAACTCTGCATCGGTAGCAGGTACAAGGTAACATTTGTTTTTGTTCATAGGCCTATCTAGGAATAGACCGTTCTTTCTTGGACTATACGAACTATCCCAAGCCAGCGCGGAAATGTTGCTTATTTGATGAGAACCCTGCAAATTATGCTAGTTTAGTAGATTTTAATAAATTATTTAAGTTCTTACTAATAGTACAGAATAATTAAAAGTAGCTAAAGTTACAGAAGGTCCACTGCCTAAGTATGACCTTAGCTGTATTTTTTTTGCAATATACAATCGTAGAGTAAGATTAAGTGGCCGTCAATAGATTTGCTAACTATGTAAACAAACCGCCTTATTGAAATTGTCTTTCACTATGGCGGTTTGTTTACATAGTTAACAAATTCTATTGACGGCGACTTAGGGTTGTTAATACCTAGATGATAATAAAATTGTACATTAGTAATAGAAAAGTATACTCCACAGGAGTAAACGACGTTGACAGGAGGTTACCGTAGACAAACGTCGTTTAGCGCCAAATTGACAGTGGGATAGGCCTGCTAATTGTTAGTTTTTGTTTTATATTTATTCATGTAATGTAGTGTTTTAGGGTAGCAATAATTCCTTTCAGCTGGATATGAACAGGATTATAAAACACTGTTATCGAAAAAGGACTGCATGGGGAGGGGCGGATTCTTAATTTATGATTGATCTTGAGAGGGCCCAGAGATCCGTCTTGCAGGTAATGTGTAAGAAGCTATTTCAATACCCAACCCATTTCTGCAATAATGCATTAACAAACTTTTAATTCCCTTCTTTAATTCCTCCCTTAAATATCTGTTGATGCACGTGTCATGTGCAAAAGAATATTCTTATACTAATGAGGACCACCGATACTTTAAGACCAATCATAATTTGCCACAGTAATTTGGAAAACTCATGCTCGTAATGCTTTGGTAAATATAGTTTGTATTTGATATCTTTCATAATGAAGCATTCAGTATTTTGCAAAGGAAAATTACCTGAGGTTTTGAGGTAGTCGATGGACGGCAGAGGAGAGTCCCTGGCGGTGACCTTGAGGATCTGCACGTGGCCGACCTCTCCGTTCCGAACTCTGTTCTTCAAGCCCCTGTAAGCGGGGTCGAAGCGACGATTGAAGGCGGCGAACAGAGTCTTGCCCTTGGCCTTAGCGGCTTCGTAGCACTTCTTGGTTTCTTCGATGTTCTCAGCAATAGGCTTCTCGCAGTACACATCTTTGTCGTTGGCGATGGAGTTGACCACGATGTCGTGGTGAGTGTAGGTGGGGGAAGCGACGAAGACAACGTTGACACTGTAGTTTGATAATGTAAAGAAATGTATCAACCCAGCAATACACCTGCAGTGGGTCGTAAATACAAACAGGCTATTAAAAGTTATGCAAACTTGAGCCTAATACTTGGCTTCGAAGCAATTTTTTTGTATTAAGTAGTTAAAGTTTTGTCTTTAACGATCGGTAACCGGAAAGACAAATTCGGAATTAATTAAAAATCATGGGTATGTGATATTTGTTATTTAACAGTTATTGGTTAGCTACCGCGACTACAAAATTTTATTTAAGTACCAACTGTATCTTTTATCCGAATTCGCATTTCGGCAAACAAACTTTTGTCTCTAAAACTATGATGTTTTCAAGATTATTACAAAACAAACCTAGCCTAAAGTAATGAGTTCCACACGGTTAGTATAAATAAAAAAAACTTTGCGTGGCTGAAACTGGCTTTTTACCGAAATCAAAATTCGTACAAACGACACTACAGTTATTGTAATATATTTGAGTTAAGGCCAAGAGCGCGTTGTAGTTGAATTTAGTAATTGATTGAGCTTTGACTCATTTGAGATTGGGGGGGCCTTTGGAGATCAAAGAATAGATGGAAAACCATATCTTACGCTTTATCCTTGTAGACGCGGTCAGCCTCCTTGGAAGTGATGAACTGAACATCAGCGCTAAGGCCCCAGTAGGTCCTGAGTTCAGCGAACCTATCCTTTCTGTCATCCACGATGTACTTGACGGTGACGCGGGGGTTGTTGATGATGCTGGTCAAGTGGATGGACCCAGCGCGCCCGAGTCCGAAAATGGCGCCGACCACCGGGGCCGCTCTGCGCTTGGCACTAGCGTTCGCAGTCACTGTCTCCACATACCTGTACAGTAGTACCTAAGTTTTATTATTATTGTAAGTAACATTCAGTGACATGCATCACACACGTGTAGGTATGGTTCACCTAATAGGGGAAACAAGAACTGAATAATAGTGTCTATCACTCTTTTCAGTAGGTACACTGTTTATTGTTACGTAATTTATAATTGTGTTTGTTTGTGGAGACACAATACCGAACAACGTCAGTCTTCTTTCAAGGAATTTTTTACATCAATACGATGTGATACACAACTTTTGCATTCCAATCGTATTTCAATGCGTGTGTGCGTGCGCCAGTTTTGCGTGTTTGTTCTAGACGGTGGAGGAGGCGGGTGCGCGAAACATATTTATATATATATTATTGGATAGGCGTGCGAAAGTAATGAACCACAGAAAATTGCAGCAAGTAACTTACTCGGTGTGCAAGTAGTCTTCAGCAGGGTAACTGCTTTTGAAGGTGTATGGGGAAGGTCCTGCGAACTTTTGGGTGGCCATTTTGAATTATCTGAAAGTAAAATGATTGACGTTATGCTTATTTACCTGCCTATAATTTTTAATCGTTAATAGTTACGTAATTGTACTGAATTTTGTTACGTTACATTACAGCACACAATTTAATCCGCTAAAAATGACGAAGTGATAAAGTCAAAATAGGCTAAAATGGTTATTTGGCTTTTAGTCTGGTTAGAGTTTTGATATTACCTCGGTATATGGCCCCAATGATGATGAGCAGAAAAAAGTTCTTCGTACGTCCAGCTATTTCATTCCTCGGAATATTAAATGCCTTAGGCCAGACTTGACCAAACAGGAATTACAACAAGACAATCTTAGATTAAATGTAGATTTCATGGACTAATCTTTGAATAGAGGCGGTCGAAACATAGGTACTCTAAACTAATATTATAAATAGGTAAAGTTTGTGATTTTATTAGTTTGTATGTTATGGTAATAACTGTATTATTTCATATAATTTTTCGTTTTTTTCACCAGTGTATAGAATGAGCCTTCGAGTTGTGCACAAGCTTACTTTATCCCGCGGCTCCACCAGCGTTCTGGGTAATACGCGGGTGAAGTTTACAATTATTTAATAAAATTTATTCTACGTGGGCGAAATTAAGGTCTATAGTCCTCGTGCGGTGTCGGGTTACAATTTAACCACCCCATTTCTTCCCGTAGGTGTCGTAAAAGTCGACTAAGGGAGCAGGGTTGCAGTGTGTTGTGGGCGATGGGCTAGCAACCTATCACTGCGATATCAGATTTTTTAGATCTTTAATACCCACATGTATGCTAAAAGTGACACTGGAACATAAGGCAGAGCGCCTATCCCTTTTGGGAATAAAAGTGCGAATCTATGAATGATATAGTGATTGCTTTATAAAAAAAACCGGCCAAGTGCGAGTCGGACTCGCGCACCGAGGGTTCCGTACAAATCTATAACAAGCAAAAGTTGTACTTAGTATGTTTATTACTAAATGATAAATGAAAATGGAATCCGTAACATTACAATGTGGAAAGCTGCGGGAGCATAAATTTAAACAGGGTCACTTTATCAATTTAGTAATCATTCTTTAGGCTTTGATTTCCTTACGAGTAGAACTACTCGCAAGGAAATCAAAGTTGCGAACGGCAAAATAAGCGGATTACTTAAATTGCTGTTTCTTTTGAAAGCTGAATTCACGGGAAAGTAACTTTAGGTTTTGATACCCTTGAGATTACCTATAATATATAATAATATAAACCAGCCTATATACGTCCCACTGCTGGGCACAGGCCTCCTCCCATGGATGAGAGGGAACGGGCAGTAGTCTCCACGCTGGCCGAGTGCGGGTTGGGGACTTCACATACACCTTTTTCAGTTTTAAATTATGCGGCTTATATTGCTATTTCTTATGATTGCGTGAACATAAAACTTTAGTTTTGCTACAGCTGAAAGGTATTATAGACATGAGTATTTGACATGAATTTCAATTTAATACCTCTACACATTTACGAGAAAAAAGGTAGTCAGTCTAAATTTTAAAAAAATGATTTTTGTATGATTTTACTAAAAATGTCTACTTTTCGTAATTTTTCCTTTGTCTGTGCTATATGAAGTTTCTTCGTGCCAAGTTTCAAGTTTCTGTGTTAACGGGAAGTACCCTTTAGGTTTTGAGTTTGTTGCGAGTACTCAATTTCAAAATATGCGACTTAAATTGCCATTTCTTTTGATTGCGTTGACATAAAAGTTTGGTTTTGCTACATCTGATGGGTCATATAGCCCTAAGTATTTGACATGAATTTCAATTTAATACCACCACACGTTTATGAGGAAAAAGGTATTAAGTTTAAAATTTAAAAAGTGTTTTTTGTATGATTTAACTAAAAATGTCTACTTTTCGTAATTTTTCCTCTGTCTGTGCTATATGACAATGCTTCGTGCCAAATTTCAAGTTTCTGAGTTCACGGGAAGTACCCCGTAGGTTTTGCGAGTGTCGAAAAACTCTAAAATTTGCAGCATAAACGACTGTATCTTTTGATTGCGTTGGCTTTTACGTTTGATTTTTTACAGCTCCAAGAGACAATAGACCTGAGTATCTGATATAAATTTCAGCTTGATACCTCCACGCATTACTGAGAAAAATGGTCTTGACAGACAGACAGACAGACGGACAACAAAGTGATCCTATAAGGGTTCCGTTTTTTCCTTTTGAGGTACGGAACCCTAAAAATAGCTTGATACATTTTCAGTTTTAGTTCACAATATGCAATATAAATTATTTTTCACTCAATACTTCAGGAAGGCCAATTAAATCTACTGAGTGTAATGGTTATTAATTGGTGACGGTTATCTTAGTTGAGATTAATGGACCGTCGTGTATATGAACCATGTACCTAATTAAGAGAGCCAGCAAATACGAGTTAGTATAACGCGTTACGCGGAAATGCAAGTTATGTATGTAAATTTAGGTAAGTAAGTAAATCACAAGCAAGCTATGTATGATGTAACTTACGGTAACGAGATTTGTGTTTTGTGGGTGACACTACAATCTTTATTTACTTAACTACCCTCGCGGTCAATGAATACGGGTCACCCTAAATTAAATAACCGTAATAGGTTTTTTTTTTATTTAACACTAGTTTTATTTACATAATATACTATTATTTATAATACCCAACTGTATTAGCAATATCCGGGATTCTATCATAAAAATATAAATATCCAAAAATGGGTTTCTGCGAGTCCGATTTAAACCTGGTAACGTTATTTATAGAAAGTACTTTTTTTGTAGTTAAAATGTAAAATCAAATAAAAATGATCATATTCATTGATTCATATTAATTAAAAGGTCTTTTTAGGAAATGTGACGGTATTTTACCGACCCGTATTCATTGTCCGCGAGTGTATCTACTTTCAAATAAAGCACTTGTCCCACCGCCGGCTAGTCGCGAGTATTCTCATAGTATTCCTTACTCGCGCGAGTAAAAGCGAGTAGGAATTACAATGAGAGTACACGCTACCACAGAATAGATATTAGTACAAGTAGGTAACGCTGCTCGCCGGCGGTGGGACAAGTGCATAAAGCTTGTAGGTGAGTTATAGGCACCTATTTGGTCAATAATTTGAATTATTTAACGAGTATAGTTTGGCAAGTGATTTTTAGTTAAACACTAGGTAATAAATATAACGAATATAAGAATGTTTTCACGAACAGGACTTTTATGCGGTAAAATGTACTTATTTTAGCGCCCTGTATTGTTCCTTATATTAGGATTAGTAGCCGATAGCTATGTGAATATATTGTTCAAAATTTTCGTCGGAAACACTAGCACGCGTCTATCAAGGAACGGCCGCGACATACTCTCGATTTTCTCGCACTATACCTCTTGTTCTAAGTGTTCTAATAAAAGAGAGATGGATAGAGCGAGAAAAATCAAGAGAGCTTGCGTGCCGTCCCGTGATAGCCGTGCAGTGTATTTTGTTGTTTATCAGTCTGTACATTATTAAACTGCATTACAATTAAATAAGTGAGATGTATTACTAGTATGATTATAAATGTTAGTATGGTTTTTTTATTAAAATAGTACTTATTAAACAAATTATGGGATAAAAAAAATGAAAAATACTTTATTTAGCCTTCACACAGGTCTTCACAGAGTATTTGGTAGCAAAATGGTACCTAATTTAAAACAGTGAGTAAGAGTCCGGTTCCCCGTAGAAAAAACTGTATCACGGTGGAACAGGGTTCTCCTCCCCTCGTTGTTGTTTACAATATATATAAGTATTATTATTATTTGCTAAATTAATTAAAGACTTACTTGATGAACCCGGTGTCCCCCTCCGAACCGAAATGCGGTCGCGGTGTGCGGGCGGCCTTTTAAGTAGCTGCCAAGGTGATAAGTCAGAGTCAACAGCTGATATCAAAGGTCGCTTATGGTGCCACGTACCATAGTTTTCCACAATACTCAACAATAATGTCAATAATATACATAGCTTTGGTTATAAATAAGTTACTATCGAGTATTGTTTTATAACCACTAGCTGCCCGCAACTTGAATTTAAACAATTTAAAGTCGGACTCCATTGTTAGGGTTCCGTACCAAAAAAGGTAAAAAAAAGGAACCCTTATGGTGCTCTCCGTCCGTCTGTCTATCTGTCTGTCTATCACATAATGAAATATCTCACGAACTACTTAAGCTATCAATTTGAAATTTGGAATTGTTTTTAATGAGAGCTATCCAGGTGCATGGAAAATGAGAAATTATAATTTACTTTAAAAAAAAAGTTTTAACCGACTTCAATTTAGTACTCCGCTAAGCCACGAAGACATTTCCAAATTTTTTTCATAATTTACGACATGAACTGATTTCCGAGAGCAAATGCGTTGATTACTATAGAAAAAACCGAATTGCTCTACGTGGGCCGATAATATTTGAGGACTTCCGTCGATTCCCCAAGATCATCACCAGAGGTCGGAATTTTCTCGTTTATCGACTTCCGATTATACATATGTATATCGATAAATACAGAATACAATATATATGTAAAATATGATTACGAGTGATGGGTAAACAACATGCAGTCTTATCGCGATTGGGCGATCTCATTTCTATTATAAATAGAAGTTAAAGTAATAATAAAAAAACCGGTCAAGTGCGAGTCCGACTCGCGCACCGAGGGTTCCGTACAAACTAGCAATTGACTCAAGGTAAAGGTAAATGTTCCAATATTTGTTAAATTATTTACTTATTTTAACCCAACACAACAGAATTCAATTTAAAGCAACGAGTAACTTTTACACCAACACCATCAAACTACCAAGACAATTGAATCGCGATTTTTTTTGACCTGCTATTGAAATATACCCGTCCCAACTCCATTCATTCTACAAAAATCTTAACAACGCGAATGGGGTCAGCGCCGTCTATCGGCCCCATTTGGTACTAACGTGCAAAGGCAATCAGCTTAGTATGTATGTTGGTGTTTTAGCGATTATTGTTTATCACGTGTACCGATCTCGATTATTATTTTTTAATTTGAAATAAGGGTATTTCTATTATAGTCTTATAGGAATTTCAAAACAAAAAAATACTTATAAAGTTGATTAAATTGCAAACTTAACTAGGAAATGATTTTTGTAAATAAAACAAAAAATATGCTAGGTACAGAAAAAAAAAACATTTCCCGTAATATTTATGTTTATCTTAATCACAAGTAATTATTTGAAATTTTTCGCTTGAATAACTTCGGAGATAAGGGGGGGAATGGTATTTTTTTTACATTTTCCTTCATAGATCAAAATTTTCCCAGCGTAGAAAAAAAAAAGAAAAACTGTTTCAAAATGTGCAACTCAAGCCCTTTCAAATGATACCCCACTAGACCCAATAGTTGATTTTTTTTTTGCTCCCTCCTCATATTTGTAAGATTCCATGGAAAATTAAAATATATATTAAAATTTTTCATTTTCCATGCACGTGGATGACTCGACTCTCATTTAAAAACATTCCAAATTTCAAATTGATATCTCACGAACTGTGAGATATTTCACTTTGTGACAGACAGACAGACGGACGGAGTCGCACCATAAGGGTTCCTTTAGTACCTTTTTTGGTACGGAACCCTAAAAATAATAAATTAACAATTTCAGCCACTCAAAAGTTATCTAAAAGAGATCGCTCTTTAGCGGTAAGACTGCCTATTGTTTACCTCTACTTTTAATCTTGTTTCATATGTTGTGTTCTATAATTTATCGATATAATTATGAATATCGGTAGTCGATAAACGAGAAGTCCCTATGACAGCTCAAAAGTGCCACGAAAATTCCGACTTCTGATCATCACCAATGGCACTTCATTAGTTCCAATTTCAACGGAATCTTATCAGAACCTGTGACGTACTTTTGCACTTTTAAGTACTTTGAGGAATTTGATAAGTCATACGTGGTCTTCATCATCTATTCCTCGCCACCAAATTCATGATTTCCGGATGTAACGGATGATTATTACGTTAGTGATTTATATTCTTTATAGTGTTGTTATATTAAAATTACAATACACGAGTTATAATGGAAAATAACAAAATTACTACACGCGTGCCTAATAAAATTGAGCAGTTCCCTAAATTCCTCATGGATCCCATCATCTAACTGAATTTTGAAAAAACGGGACCCACCTGGAAGCATATACATAGGTACAAACAAAAAAAATCGAATCGGCTCATCAATGACGGAGTTCTGAGGTAACAAACATTGAAAAAAAATACAACCGAATTGAGAACCTCCTCCATTTTTTGAAGTCGGTTAAAAATATACATTTTAATTTTCTATGAAAAATTACAAATATGAGGAGGGGGCAAAGAAAGTTCAACTATTAGGTCAAGTGGGGTATCATATGAAAGGGCTTGAGTTGTACTTTTTACAACAGTTTATCTTTTTTTTCTTCATTGGTAAAATTTCGATATATAAAGGAAAATGTAAAAAAAATACCATTCCCCCCTCTCCCCGTTATCTCCGAAGTTATACAAGCGAAAAATTCGAAATTATTACTTGTGATTAAGATAAACATAAATATAACTGGAAAAGTACAACTTTTTCGGTGTCTAACTAGCGTATTTTTTGCTTTATTTTCTAAAACCTTTTCCTAGTTAAGTTTGCAATTTAATCAACTTTAAAGTATCTTTTGTTTTTTGAAATTCATATAAGACTAAGAGAAAGTACTCTCTTTCAAATGAAAAAAAAGCGGCCAAGTGCGTGTCGGACCACGCACAAGGGTTCCGTGCCTATTAAAAAGGTCGTATCGTTACTGAAATCTTATGGCACTTACGTCCTTTTCTTTAAGGAAGGCAGTTTTTTATAAATACCTCGAAAACCTTTGAACCGATCTTGTTCAAAACAAATTTCGCTGAAATAATTTTATAAGCCCTATGAGTATGATTTTTTTCATATTTTTAAAATACACGGTTCAAAAATTAGAGGGGGGGGGACACAATTTTAGTGACTTTAGGGGCGATTATCTCCGACTCTATTCACTTAATCCAAAAAATTGCTTAGAAACCTTATATTTGTTTTGAAAGGCCTGTCGATTGATGTACCACAAGTGGGCTCGCAATGAAAAAATAATTTTTGACTTTCAGTTTTATGTATGGGGTGCGGTGCACCCCTAAAAAAAAACTTTTTTAGTAATTTCATTAAAAAACTATGTAGTGGTTAAGAAAATACACCCTATCTTCAATTTTTTATTCAAATACACCTTATGGTTTTAGAGTAAAATGCCTGTGACATACTGACGGACAGACAGACAGACAGACAGACATGACGAATCTATAAGGGTTCCGATTTTTGCCATTTGGCTACGGAACCCTAAAAACGAGATCGGTTCACGAGATAAACAATAATCGCTAAAACAACAACATACATACTAAGCTGATTGCCCTTGCACGTTAGCGTTATCGTTAGAACCAAATGGGGCCGATAGATGGCCCTTATTCCAACTTCGCGCTGTTAAGTTTTTTAGGGTTCCGTAGTCAACAAGGAACCCTTATCCGCCTTTGCCGTGAGGTAGGATACAGCGAAATGTCATCCCGCTCGAATTTGGAGCACCCCAACTGGCGAAGTACCTACCTCCGCCTTGCAGAAGACCACAGCCATAATAACACTACTACTTGCTCTGTAGTAGTGTTGTGTTCCTGGAGTTGAGCAAGGTCGCCAGAGCTCCCGAGGATGCGTCGTGTTGAGAGCGAGGGAATTTGTTCCTTCAGCTGTCAACACGGCGAATCCTCAAACATATCTTAAAGGCCGGCAACGCACTCACAACACCTCTGGTGTTGCAGGTGTCCATGGGCGGCGGTAATCGCTTACCATCAGGTGATCCGTCTGCTCGTTTGCCTCCTACAACATACCTACAAAAAAAAATTTTTTCACCATGTCCGTACGTCTGTCTGTCTGTCTGTCTGTCTGTCCGTCTTCGGCTTAGCTCAGTAACCCTTACAACTAGAAAACTGCAATTCGGCGTGGGTATATATACCAATCACCCTGACAAAACAGTAGAATAAAATCCAGAAAAAAAATTTTTTTAGGGTACCTACCTCCCCTACATGTAAATTGGTGATGTATTTTTTTTTCTTGTTAAACCTATAGTGTGGGGTATCGTTGGATAGCTTGTTCATAAATATTAGGGTTTTTTAAAATTATTTTTCATCTCAGTTATGCGTTTGCGAGATAATGGGATTTAAAGCCCTAATTTTTGTTCGAGTCATGCATGCATGTCCCATGCAGTCCCCCCCCCCCCTGCCGGCTAAATGGCTACTACTGGGGACATGAAAAAATTTGTGGCAGTAGTACATATAATGAATTTAAAAGGAAAACTATCACAATTAAGTAGACATAACTAGTTAACGAGTAGTAGACATAACTAGTTAACTGGTAAGAAATGCACTTAATTTTGGGTGCATATACATTGTCATTGGAATTTGGACCTTTTACCGTGGACGGTAGAGTTGCTTTTTCACGGCACTTTATCTTCAATAGAAAAAACCTTGTCCTTCAGGTGGTCGCTAAACGAAGGTGGTCGCGTAACCGGCGAAACGGCCCTATACATTGGTGTGTTATAAAAATAATCATATTTACGGTTATTTACGAGGGTAAGCTATCATAAAATTAAAACCCTAAAAGCCCCTTTTAAGTCCGCATTCTGTGACAGATGGGCAACTACGGAACCCTACCCTGCGCGTGGCCCGACATGCACTTGGCCGCTTTATCTAGAATTCATGGGGTTGGGACGGGTATATTTCAATACCAGGTCTAATATGGTTTTGGTGTAAACAATAGTTATTCGTTGTTTGAAATTGAATTCTGTTGTGTTGGGTTAATATAAGTAATTTAACAAATATTAGGACATTTACTTTACCTTGAGTTAATTGATAGTTTGTACGGAACCCTCGGTGCGTGAGTCAGACTCGCACTTGACCGGTTTTTTTACATACATACATACATACATACATTCACGCCTTTATTTCCAAAAGGGGTAGGCAGAGCACATGAAACGTATGTTCCAGCGCCACTTTTAGCATAAATGTGGGTATAAAAGATCGACTAAATGTGATATTGCAGTGATAGGTTGCTAGCCCATCGCCCACAACACACTTCAACCCTGGTCCCTTAATCGACTTTTACGACACCCACGGGAAGAAAGGGGATGGTGAAATTCTAACCCGACACCACACGGGTCCCGACACCACACGGGTTTTTTTTATTATACTTATATTATTCTCACTTGTACACGGTGGAACAAGGAGGGAAACTAAGAAAAGCTATGTCAGTGTAGCCGCCTTTAAAAGTGGTTTTCAGTCATTAAATTATTTCAGTTAGTTTCATTATCAATTCTAATAACGCGCTTGGACCCCCACGGTGTATAGCACGAACTCCTACGACAACAGCGATATCGCCTAGCATGACTTCGTCGTACAAGTTGCTAATAATTGTATAAACAATAATGACCAACTTGACCATAAGGTCATGATACTATTAGCGATTACAATTAATTATTTTATGATTAGTATACATGAGCCCGTATTTATGGACAAGCGGAGCGTTGGGCGGTGCGAGGTACGGGCTGTCAGTATCATCAAAACTATCACGCATGTTTTATTATACTAGAGGACAACGCCATACGTTTTACCCGCTCGTTTTTGCCGCTCCGACGATCGTACCACTGGTCCATAAAGACAACCTGACAGCGTTATCATCGGCTTTTTCATAACCTTCGTTGGTTATAAATTTTGGTTGGTTTCTTTGTTTAGCTGGGGTTCTGTTGTTTTGTTTGTCTGTTATTAGGATAATATCCCTTTGCTATTCCGCTTAAAAAACGTGCTGTACTATCAGCGCTATTTTCGTATTTTTGCATGCGGTTAATAATGCGCCCGCCTTCTCTATGCCTATAGGTGCATCTCATCACCGGTGCACATGTTTTTTTAGCGGATTAGCAAAGCAATAGAGTTCTCAAAAAATATCATGGACTTGGTGAGACATGGAGCGCAATACTTTGATTCAATCAGTAATTTTGTTTGTCTATCAAAACAAACGTGTAATGTTTTGTTCCTTGTTATTGAGTACGGTAATCAAACGTTTGATTGCCATAATATTTATGATTACGGGTATTTATTGACATTTTTATCCTATAATTAAACTTGTGTGGCAAAGCTGTTAATCGCAACAAGGTTATTTATTGCGAACAATCGTAATCCCGGGGGTGCGTGAGGTGAGGTGAGGAATTAGGAACTTAGATTGGTGCCAGGAGTTTTAGCCGACCCTCCGGTGAAGAGTAATAAGGCAAACTCTTTCTTCCCACGTACGGTCAATTTGTTACAGTCTTACACTCGCTCAATAAACGATATGAACAAACACGATCGCTATTTTTTACTGTTCTAACGTACTCTTTGTTGAGTAGGTAAATAAAGCTTGTTCAATCCAAAGGTCGGATGGAGATGGAATTCATTATCCAATCCAGATGTCTATGTACATAATATATGGTTTCTGTGGCCTGTCTGTTGTCTGCCCCTCTGTTTTGCCTGTTTAGAGTACTACAATTGTAACTCGTAGCTTCGTGAAACGGGCCAATGAAGCATGAGAATGAACACAATATTATTTGGTGATAACCAATAACGTGTGGGCTTATAAAGGGAGACTTAATCAGCATATAGCTGGAAAAAGCTGGTGTCGTATCGTATCAGCAAATCAAAGGGCTGGCGTACGACACAGAGAAATGGAAAATACTCCATCGACAAGAGGATAATTCTTAAATTAATGATGAATCAGCATATACCTATCGTGAAAAGAAAACATCGAGAGGTAACCGGTCTAATTCCAGTAAGGTTTGTTTTCGCTCTGGGTTGGACAGTGCCATCTGTGGTAGTCTCTTTCGTAATACTAGTGCCTATGCCAAATCTTGATCTTGGGATGACATGTCAAAGCGGACCTCGGGCTCCTTTAGGTCACAACCAGGAATAACGCTAGAAGGATTATGAATCAGCATCATCGTGATTATCATCATCATCACGCTATGTATAGGCTGTTTGAAAGCCAGGTGCTAAAACTTTCAGGAAGGTAGAAGAGTTAATTATGGTAATTTTTACCAACGCTTCTTGTCATGCATAGTCTTCGATTTAAGAGCCATTTTATTTTGAAATCAGAATCCCACGACTTCCTATCTGATGCGATCACAAAGAGAATCTTTAAGTTTAGCCTTCATTGCCCTTTGGGTGACTTTGAGCCTTCTAAAACAATGTACTATAAATCCCTAATTTTTGTTCGAGTCATGTGTGTCCACCCCCCTGCTGGCTAAATGGCTACTACTGGGGACGTGAAAAAATTCGTGGCAGTAGTACATATAATGAATTCAAAAGGAAAACTATCACAATTAAGTAGACATAACTAGTTAACGAGTAGTAGACATAACTAGTTAACTGGTAAGAAATGCACTTAATTTCGGGTGCATATACATTGTCATTAGAATTTGAACCTTTTACCGTGGACGGTAGAGTTGCTTTTTCACGGCACGTTATCTTCAATAGAAAAAACCTTGTCCTTCAAGTGGTCGCTAACCGAAGGTGGTCGCGTAACCGGCGAAACGGCCCTACACATTGGTGTGTTATAAAAATAATCATATTTACGATTATTTACGAGGGTAAGCTATAATAAAAACCCAAAAGCCCCTTTTAAGACCGCATTCTTTGACAGACGGGCAACTACGGAACCCTACCCGGAGCCCGACACGCACTTGGCTGCTTTTTTATAATTACCAAACACGCATTAACAATGTTTAAATATTAGTGAAACTACCTATAATGGCACGTAACTATTTTTAGGGTTCCGTACCAAAAATGGTAAAAAAGGAACCCTTATGGTGCGACTCCGTCCGTCTGTCTGTCTGTCTGTCTGTCTGTCACAAAGTGAAATATCTCACGAACTACTTAAGCTACCTATCAATTTGGAAATTTGGAATGATTATAAATGAGAGTTATCCGCGTGCATGGAAAATGAAAAATTTCAATATACATTTAAATGTACTATGAAAAATTACTAATTTGAGGAGGGGGCAAAAAAATTTTTCAACTATTAGGTCAAGTGGGGTATTATTTGAAAGGGCTTGAGTTGCACTTTTCGAAACAGTTTTTTTTTCTACATTCGTAAAATTTCGATTTATGAAGGAAAGTGTAAAATAATACCATTCCCCCCCCTTATCTCCGAAGTTATTAAAGCGAAAACATTGAAATAATTACTTGTGATTAAGATAGACATAAATATTACTGGAAAAGTATAACTTTTTCTGTATGTAGCGTATTTTTAGTTTTGTTTTGATTTTCAGGAGGGGACAAAAAAAAACAAGTATTAGGTCAAGTGGGGTATCATATGAAAGGGCTTGAGTTGCACTTTTTGAAACACTTTTTCTTTTTTTTACATTGGTAAATTCCCCAAAAAATTGGACATTTTCTTTACCTTGAGTTAATTGTTAGTTTGTACGGAACCCTCGGTGCGCGACTCAGACTCGAACTTGACCGGTTTTTTTTTCGTGTAGTTTTGCTGAATGACTAGACTTAGATGAAATCTACAATCAATACAAAAGTAAATTACCTAATATTTTCGTCTTAAAACGTAAATGTTAGCAAATGTGAATAGTTATACTAAATTTTTAAAAGTTTCTAGTTATATCCAAAAAGAAATAGTCAATTATTTAACAACAAGGGTTTAAATTGTTAAGTCGAGTAAGAATACATTTAAGCATATACTTGACGAGATAGTAAAAAGAACACGATTCAAACTTATACTTAGATAAAACGTAAAAAAAACCCGGAATGTTAAATAGTGGTAGGCGGGTAAACACTGCATATTAACCAAAACTGGTTGATACCTCCACCGATAGTAACTGTTATACATAAGAGACCTAATTATATTGGAACTTCAGTTACTTATCTTAATCCCCCACATATACTCGTTATCCCCGAGTAACTTGCAAGCGAAACCTGAGGACCGATGTTCTGGAGGTAAACGGGCAGGCAAGCGGAGCCGAAGGCTGAGTTTTCGTAGGAATGAGAGGCCCTAAGCATGCTTTTAGAGGCCCCCCCCCCCCCCCCCCCCTTACTATCCCCTGGTGTCTTCGTATCCGGAGTATCCGGAAGCTCACCTTCTGGCCAGGCATCTTTTCGTAACAATGAAAGATCCAAATCAAGCCTTAAGAAAGCACTTGGGGCCTAAAGGCCACTTATATTATACTATCATCAGGTGGCAGCAAAGCCAAGGGCCGAGCTTTACGTTGGAATGAAAGGTCCACAGCATCCCTTAAGAGAGCGCTCTCAATGCATGCGAGCCTCAACGCAACTGAGGCCCAAATTCCTGAAGATAAAAGGAGAGCCAAACGAAGCCGAAGGCTGAGTTTTTCGTAGGAATTAAAGGCCTATAGTATGCTTTTAGAGACCGCTACCTAGGCGAGCTTGAGGGCCAAAAACCCGAAGGCAAGCCCCCACGGTTACTTGCAATCTCTAGGTGTCCTTGCAAGCGAAACCTGTGGCCAAAGTACCGAAGATGAGCGGCGAGGCAGGCGAGCCCTCACGGACACTTTTACCTACTATCCCGTAGTTGAGTAGCGAGGCGAAGGGCGAAGTAAGTCCCGTAGGTGAGTGGCGAGGCAACCGAAGCCAAAGGTCGTGCTTTACGTTAAAATGAAAGACTCGCAGCATTCCTTCAGAAAACGCTCGAGCAATGACCCCTAAGGACACTCATTATCTTCCGGTGTCATGCAAGCGAAACTTGAGGACCAAAATCCCGAAGGTAAACGGGGAGGCAAGCGAAGAAGAAGCGAAGCGAAGGCTGAGGTTTTCCTAGGAATGAAAGGCCCAAAATATCCCTTTAGGGGACGCTCCTTATGATGCGCATATTTCAGAAAGTCACGGGAGTTTTCTGCTAAAGATACCATAGATATCCAATCCTCCGCGGAATGCCGTTTTGTCCCACATCCCTTGACGTTAGTGAATTATGATAATTCGAGATAAGTATTCAACTCAACCTGCAAACAACTTTAGATGACCTCTGCACGGCTATCACGCGACGGTCGCGACATACTCTCGATTGCTCTCGCACTATATCTCTCATTCTGAGTGTTTTAATAAGAGAGAGACGGATAGAGCGAGATAAATCGACAGAGCTCGCGCGCCGACTTGTGATTGCCGTGCTGATTTCATAGCAAATATAGGAAGGCAGAGATCAAGGTTGCTGGTTTTTCAATATAAACAGCGACGTCGTCAGTGACTGAAGTTCCAATATAATTAGGTCTCTTATGTATAACAGTTACTATCGGTGGAGGAACAATTTTGGTTAATATATAGTGTTTAGCTGCCTACCACTATTAAGCATCCCGGGTTTTTTCACGATTTATCTGAGTAACAGTTTGCTAAAAGTTTGAATAGTGTTCTTTCTACTTTCTAGTCAAGTATATGCTTGTCAATATTCAAGTCTTTAGCTCTTAGATTTAAGAAGTACCCGTACAAAGTTTAACCCCATTTCTTAACCCCTTTGCACCATTATCTTAATATTTTTTACGTCACACCTGGCCATAATGCGAGTTTTACTGCACGCTGAGCGTACGGGAAAACTTGCATTGTGCCCAGGTGAAGACGTAAAATTTTGTACTCAACACGGGCGGTAATTCGTAAAGCCCCAGAGCGCAGATTTCTGGCCCTCACCTTCGGTTCGGGTGTTTTGGGTGGGTTCACCACCAACACCTGCGATCTGGGGCATTTACGAATTCACCGCCCGATTAGTAAATGTTGCATCAAAATCCGTTCAGCCGTATTCACGTGATGCGCGTACAAATAAACAGACAAACAGACAAAAAATCTAAAAACTTTTGGATCGTGTTCTGTTATCAATTCCAAGTACCCCAGCAAACTTTTTTTCAAATATCTTCCATGTACATCAGACTTTCGACCGTCTTCAGCTTTATTATAAGTATGTATAGATGAAAGAAGACAAATAGGGGTTTTACTTTTTAAATTTAACATTATCTAAATGTAGCCCTTTTCTGTCCTGGCACTCGTGCAACCTGGATCGGAAATTTTCCATGACTGCCCGCAGATTGTTATGAGAAATGCCCTGCATTTCGTCGCGAATATTTTAAAGGTCACGCGACGTCCTTGGCCGGCCGGATCGTGGTAAATTTAGTGTCTTACCCGTCGTCTCGAACTTCTGAACCCATTTTTAATGACATGAACAGACGGGGCAAAATTATTGTTGTGTATGTTGTAATGATTACAAAATTACCTCCTGGCCTCGATTGCAGAATCGTGGTTTCGGTAATATTGGCGCACACAAAACGCACGTTGTTCTCCGGTAAACGACGCCATGGTACTAAATTGATTCCTAAAGCACAGAATAAGTAATAGTACAAGTCCTAAAGGTCGCTCGGCGCTCTCGCTTTTGACATACCCCGCACTCCCTTCCGCCCGCTCAAAACGTCGTAGCGGCTAATTCAAATGTGAACTTATTTATGGTCCACCCTGTACATGACATGAGGTAGGTATATCTATGCCTGTAATTAGTTTATATGGTTCCAGTTTCTGAAACGAACGAAATAAGTACAGCAAAAACAATTTTTGTATGAAAAACTTAAATTCGCTGTATATTTTTACTATGTTATCCGAAGCTACATAAACTAATTACAGACATAGATATAGGTAGGTACCTCATGTCATAAGTTTCGTTGTTGGAGAATCGAGCTTACTGCGGACTCTTAATAATCATTACTAATCAGCTGATACATAATTATGGGTTATCAACACTTCAATTATGATGTGCAAACGACTTTATGCGTATTGATTGAACTTGACCTTCAACCTGCCCGATAACTTGTATATGAGTTAAGCAATAAAATACTTATACTTATAGTAGGTATATTCCAACAAAAAAAAACCGGTCAAGTGCGAGTCTGACTCGCGCACCGAGGGTTCCGTACGAACTAACAATTAACTCAAGGTAAAGTAAATGTCCCAATATTTGTTAAATTACCCAACACAATAGAATTCAATTTCAAACAACGGGTAACTTTTACACCAAGACAATTGAATCGCGATCTTTTTTTGACCTGCTATTGAAAATAAATATACGCGTCCCAATCCCAACCCCATCAATTCTAGAAAAATCTTAACAGCGCGAATGGCGTCAGCGCCATCTATCGGCCCCATTTGGTAGTAACGTGCAAGGGCAATCGGCTTAGTACGTATGTTGGTCTTTTAGCGATTATTGTTTATCACATGAACCGATCTCTATTATTTTTGTTTTATTTAAAAGAGAGTATTTCTATTATAGTCTTATAGGATTTTCAAAATGAAAAATACTTATGAAGTTGATTAAATTGCAAACTTAACTAGGAAATATTTTTTGTAAATAAAACAAAAAATCTGCTAGATACAGAAAAAAATATACTTTTCCAGTAATATTTATGTTTATCCTAATCACAAGTAATTATTTCAAATTTTTCGCTTTGATAACCTAGGACATAAGGGGGAGGGATGTTATTTTTTTTTACATTTTCCTTCATAAATCGAAATTTGACCAATGTAGAAAAAAAAAGAAAAACTGCTTCAAAAAGTGCAACTCAAGCCCTTTCAAATGATACCCCACTTGACCTAATAGTTGAATATTTTTTTTGCCCCCTCTTCAAATTCGTAATTTTTCATAGTAAATTTAAATGTATATATAAATTTTTCATTTTCCATGTACGCGGATAACTCTCATTTATAATCTTTCCAAATTTCAAATTGATAGCTTAAGTAGTTCGTAAGATATTTTACTTTGTGACAGACAAGACAGACAGACAGACGGACGGAGTCGCACCATAAGGGTTCCTTTTTTACCATTTTTGGTACGGAACCCTAAAAAACAACACAATTGGAATAATTTTGTATATGTGTCATATTAACTAACAATATTAATGCAAAAGATAGTTTGTTCGTTGGTTGGAAATATTAATTTCCGTGAACTAAGCTCTGGAACAAGGTAGGTAATACTTGGTTACAGTGACCTGCATTTAATATCGCAAAACTACCCAACACGTCCCACTCTAATGCTATAGAAATAAAGCTGTGTCAAATATGTAATTAAGACATAGAACAACTTTATTTTAACATCACATTTTCACAGGTACGGTGTACAAATTAGACTTAAGAATAGACTTAGGTAAAACATACAATACAGTAGGAGGTATAACATTGTGTGATGCTAAAAAGGCTATAGGGCCAGGACATTCCGACATAGTAGGAAATGAAGCAGATGAACTTGCAAGGAAGGGCGCAGACACAACCTGGTCGGCCCAGAACCATTCTGTGGTATCACAAAACGGAAAGCATATTCTCTACTAAACAACACAGGAAAAGTCAAGAGGCAATAAAGCTGTGGATGTTGGTGAAAGGACAAAATCATGCTAAAGCCTTAATCAAAGGGTTCAATAATAAACTGTGTAAAGACCTATTACAACTCAAAAGGCACTAAACCAGCGCAGTGAAGATAATCCTGACAGGACATTGCAAATTAAACAAATACCCTGTTTCAAATGGGTATGAAACAGGTCGCAACTTGCAGGTTCTGCCACGAGACAGAGGAAACAGCAATGCACATTTTCTGCTCCTGCGGAACACTCATGCACAAAAGAAGTATCTACCTAGGGCGTAACATCTTCCACCCAGAAGAGGTACAACATATCACCGCCCAAAGAATCTGGAATTTCCTAGACTAGAGGCAACGGACCTTAACGGTGAAACCTAAAACAAAGGGCTGCCACAATAGATCACTTGCTTGTCGAAGCGGCATATAGGCTCTCAAATCAACAATAATACCTAATAAATAAATAAAACCGGCCAAGAGCGTGTCGGGCCACGCCTAGTGTAGGGTTCCGTAGTTTTACGTCCATCACAGTAAGTGTCCCCACTTAAGTGTTAAAAAAGCAATACTTAGCGAACAATACAAGCAATACTTAGCGAACAATTCTGTTAATAGACAACGAACGACCAAAGACAACTAAGACAATTCGAGCACGACAAATTTTCGACCTAATGTATGGCCGCACCTGCTCCGACCCCATTAAATCAGGAAAAATCTCAACACCGCCATATACGATACGAGCGTTCCGCGTACAGCGACATCTACAGGCAAATTAAGTAAACTATTGCGCGCGAGCTTAGAGCGGCCATACACGGACTGCTTTAAGCAGTCAGTGCCAGCAGCTTCAAGCGGTCGCCGATGGGTGATCTGCAGTTTCCATACAAAACTCTCATTCGCAATACACGAACCGCTCGAGCAGTTTCAACTGCTTCGGGCGGTTGACTGCATGGTGAAATTTCATCGTGCGGTCAAGCAGTCGCCGGGCATACACTGACTGCTCGAGCTGTCGACTGCTCTAGCGCAGTTACCTCCGCCCGCGCTCTTCATTCCGCAACGCGCACGCTCCCCACCCGCACGCGTCGTTTGTTTATTGTGAAAAATGGACGGCAATATCGATTGTGACGCGCTTATAAGTGCAATAAAATCACAAGAACTTATATGGAATTATAAACTTGATGACCACAGTGACAAAATAAAGAAAAATAATGCATGGGCAGCTGTTTGTGAACAACTAATAGAAAACTTTAAAGAAAAACCGGTGGCGGATAAAAATAAAATTGGTGAGTTACTAAAATGAATGTATTTTTTAATTTTGATAGCATAAAGACATTGGCGATGTTGTTATAATGACTGTTTTGGCACTTTAAAATACATTTTTATATCATATTCCATTGCCAATCTAGTTTTCCTTCTTCACTCACAAAGTAATTTGCAAATTCTTCCCTGATTGTTGCCAATATAGGTCCACCTCAACGAACATTCCGAGTTTGTTCTGTAATAGAGTTTGGAAGACCCTCAAATGTGTCTTCAAATTTGTGTCCGTCTCGTTGCTTTACAAAGTTATGCAAAACACATGATGCTTTAATAATATCTACTGCGAAGTCGACATTTACGTTAAGCGGTCGATGGAATATGCGCCATTTGTTAGCAAATATACCAAACGTGCATTCAATATACCGTCTAGCACGTGATAGTCGATAGTTGAAGACTCTCTTTTCTCCTGGCAAATTGTTTCCTCCGTAAGGGCGCAACAAATTTTCTTGCAAGCTAAACGCTTCATCTGCTACAAACACATTAGGTAGAACAGGTCCATTTCTTGATATTGAAGAAGGTGCAGGTATATTTAATTTCTTTTCCAGTAAGCTTTTGTAAAAAGTACTTTCTTCGAAAATAGTCGAATCTGCATGCCTTCCATATGAACCTATATCCACGAAAGTAAACATGTAATTACTGTCATTGTAATTCCGTGTTTCCAATATTGGATGAACCCATAATTTCCTTTTTTTACGCCGTCGTCGTCGTCGTATGAGCAAAAACAGCAGAAGTGCTTCCTCCTCAAAATCCATGATGCTACTGCCGGTGCCGGCTCGAGCAGTTATCAATGGCAGCTTCAAGCTGTTGCCTCTGTCTGCAAGAGAGGTCCGTGTATGTTGATCACTGGATAACTGCTCGAGCAGTCCGTGTATCCCGGCCCTTAAAGTATGGAAGATGTTTTTTATGGGATAATTCTTTATAGCGTGAACCGATTTTCACCGTTTTTACTTTATTTGAAAGCACGTCATTTCATTGTGATTTTGTAGAATTGACAGGTACAATAAACACCTGCTTATATACTGTTAAATTACAAACTTAGTTCACAAATTATTTTGTATTTTTTGTCAAAAACTATTCAACCTATCAAGTTCAAAATAATTTTCCTAGAAAGTTTTTATTTTTTACATGTATTTATTCAAAATATAAACTTATACTAATACATTTACTGCTGTATTCTTACTGAAGCCTCAAGTAGGCTTATTTGCAAGAATCAGTTGCGACTTAATTATTTATATTATCCTAGTAGTTTCATGTTAACTAATATTATTTTTCAGTGCTGGTGTTATGAAATTCTATGTAATGTTTTTTAAGTATTTTTTTACATGTCTTTGGATTCTATGCTCGCTATAAAGTTCTACTTTTGAGATTTTTTTCATATTTTTAAAACTTATGGTTCAAAAGTTAGAGGGGGAGGGACACATTTTTTAACTTCTGGAGGGATTATCTCCGAAAATATTAACATTATCAAAAAATGATTGTAGTAAACCCCTATTCATTTTTAAATACCTATCCAACAATACATCACACGGTAGGGTTGAAATGAAAAAACAATCACTCCCCACTTTACGTATAGGGGAGGTACCCTAATAAAACATTTTTTTCCACTTTTTCGGCGTGATTGATATACATATTAGTACCAAATTTCAGCTTTCTAGTGCTAATGGTTACTGATATTATCCGTGGACGGACGGACAGACATGGCGAAACTATAAGGGTTCCTAGTTGACTACGGAACCCTAGAAAGGGGCTCTAGACTCAGCATAATGTTGTAGTGAGTAGTATATCACTGCAAGGATGATTTTCAGTCAGATCTATACCCTCCCGTTTTAATCCCAATATGTTTTATGTCGGAATGGAATGAAAATGTTGTGTGTATATTTTATTAAGTACATATAATGACTCTGGTTTGATTGCGCTTATAATATTTGTTAATATATTTATCTGTTATGTAACAAGTACGTATATTAAAAATATAAAAGAAAATAATAAAAACCGGCCAAGAGCGTGTCGGGCCACGCTCAGTGTAGGGTTCCGTGGTTTTCCGTCCGTCACAGTAAGTTTCCCCACTTAAGCGTTAAACAAGCAATACTTAGCGAACAATTGTATTATTTGACAACGAACGACCAACGACAACTAAGACAATTCGAGCACGACAAATTTTCGACCTAATGTATGGGCGCACCTTCTCCGACCACATTAAATCAGGAAAAATCTTAACACCGCCATATACGATATGATATGAGCGTTCCGCGTACAGCGACATCTATCTGCAAATTAAGTAAACTATTGCGCGCGAGCTTAAAGTATGGAAGATGATTTTTATGGGATAATTCTTTATTGCGTTGACGGATTTTTACCGTTTTTACTTTATTTGAAAGTACGTCATTTCGTTGTGATTTTGTAGAAAATGCAGATACGGTTAAATTACAAACTTAGTTCAGAAATTATTTTGTAATTTTTTTCAAAAAGTATTCAACCTATCAAATGCAAAATAATTTTCCTAGAAAGTTTTTATAAAGTTCTACTTTCGAGATTTTTTTCAAATATTTAAAACATATGGTTCAAAAGTTAGAGGGAGGGACACATTTGTTTTACTTATGAAGCGATTATCTCCGAAAATATTAACATTATCAAAAAATGATTGTAGTAAACCCCTATTCATTTTTGAATACCTATCCAACAATATATCACACGTTAGGGTTGAAATGAAAAAAAGATCACTCCCCACTTTACGTATAGGGGAGGTACCCTAATAAATCATTTTTTTCCACTTTTTATTTTACCACTTTTTCGGCGTGATTGATATACATATTAGTACCAAATTTCAGCTTTCTAGTGCTAACGGTTACTGAGATTATCCGCGGACGGACAGACTACGGAACCCTAAAAAAGACCGGGTTGCACTCCGGGAGTGCCGGCAGAACTTGAATATTTTTAATTTTGCAAAAAAAATCCCTTCTTCCCCCCTCCCTCCCCCTGCATGCCAATATATACTAATAACAACCATATTAGTACGCTATAGTTTAACTTAACTCGGCAAAATTGATGAAGGAGACGATGAAATAAAATACCAATCTGTTTTTGCCATTGCCAAATATTTTTCAAAGCTTTATCTCTTTAGGTATAACGTCCAAATGCGAACTATTCGAATTTACTTAACTCAGCAAAATTGATGAAATATAATTTACTTTAAAAACAAAGTTTTAACCGACTTCAATTTAGTACTCCGCCAAGCCACGAGAATATTTCCACATTTTTTACCATTTACCACATGGACTGATTTCCGATAGCAAATGCGTTAATTACTATAGAAAAAAACCGAATCGCCGTATGTGGGCCAATAATATTTGAGGACTTCCGTCGATTCCCCAAGATCATCACCAATGGTACTTCATTAGTTCCTATCTCAATGGAATAGGAAACAGAAAAAAAAAAATAAAAAAAGGAACGAAAGGCTACAGAAAAGGTTTATTCGGTCACTTGAGTTTCGAGTAGGTGGAAATTACGTGCATTATGCTTCCTCAGCTGAAAGGCACTATTTCCAAGTTCTTTCACTCAGACGCTCATGTGCCGATTTACTTTTCCTGTATAAAACACTCAACAATTTTATAGATGCTCCCGAGTTGTTGTATAACATAGACTTTCGTGTGCCTCGTAGGACAGAACGTAGTTGCCGCAGGAAACCATTGTTCAGCACTGCAAAAAGTAGAACAAGACAAGCACAAAATGCTTCACAACGAAAAATGTATGAACGCAGATTTATTTGGCAGTTCGCTAGTGGTATTCAAAAAACAAATTAATTATCTTCTGAAATAGTGTGTAAAGAATATATAAATATATATATTTAACTATATATATTTTGCAATATCACATTTTGTCGATATATTATACCCACATTTATGCTAAAAGTGGCGCTGGAACGTAGGTTTCATGTGCTCTGCCTACCCCTTTTGGGAATAAAGGCGTGAATGTATGTATGTATGTATGTATGTATGTATATTTAACTTCACTTAAACTTTTTTGTATGTATTTATAACGGTTATAGTGGTTTAATTTTGTAATATTATTGTGTTTTCTTTACTAAAATAGGAAACTGTAGGTCTACTTTGTTTCTAATTAAATAATAATAAAACAAAAATTGAGGAATTCGAAAAGTCATCTGTGGTATTCGTCGTCAATTCCTCGCCACCAAATTTGTGATTTTCGGATGTAAATGCACGAGTTATAATAGAAAATACAAAAATTACTACACGCGTGTCTAATAAAATTGAGGAGTTCCTTCAATTCGTCATGGAACCCATCATCAAACTGATTTTTTTTAAAAAATGGGATCTACCTGGAATCATATACATACAAACAAAAAAAAATTTCGAATCGGCCAATCAATGACGGAGTTCTGAGGTAACAAACATAGAAGAAAAAAAACAAAAAAAAATACAACCGAATTGAGAACCTTCTCCTTTTGTTTGAAGTCGGTTAAAAATACCAATTTGTTTTTGCCCTTGCCAAATATTTTTCAAAGCTTTATCTCTTTAGGAATAACGTCCAAATTCGAACTATTCGAATTTGCTCAATAGCAAAACGGTAAAGGCCGCGTGTACCAAATTACAAATTTATTTGCAGAATACGCAATTGCAAAAAGTGTTTAACGGCTTTATATTCTTACGAATAGTGTTCAGTTTTGAATGAAGTCGAATCGGCTAACAGCAAACTATAACAGTTTGATAAAACAAAATGGAATTTGCATTTACGGAAAATGTGTTACGACCTTATACTGTTAACGTTAAAGTACAAATTAGAACTATGTGCCCGTAGGCAAACGCCCGTACGTATCATGTTATCCCTGTAATACCTACTAGTTAAGCTTTTGCTAATTTAAATGAAGATCTAGAAAATATTACTGCCTGGTCAAATTGCCTGTTATTAAATCCTAGTAAAAGAAAATATACGTTATTTGGCTCTAAAAATTGTCTGGCAAACGAAAGCGTGACCTGGACTTTTTTTAAAGTGGCAACATTATAATCTGTCAAAGGCACGTCAAATTATTTTATTATTTTCTAAAAAGTAATGTGCGAAAGCTGTGATGTTCAAGCAAAAACAAGAGGAGAAAGAAGTTGTTTTCCAAGAGAAACAACAATGTGTAGATGTGTTGTCGGATTTTTTAGGTTAGTATGACTTTGTAATCTTAATCCTTGTCGGCTGATTATTTGTTATAATAATATTGACGAGAATGTTGATACGTTTCTTATGTTTACAGATAATCTTGAAAATATTCAAGGAATCCGTAAAAAACGAAAAATTAGTAATAACAATAACATATGTATTTTTTTTTAATTTGCCGCGTTTTCCCAGGTCACGCTTTCGTTTGCCAGACTCTAAGTACCTATATAAATCTGATAGATCTTCATAATCCAGATGTTTTGCCTTATGGGCGATCAGTCGGAGCGTGTATCAGAGTTGCGTAATTTAGGTATCAATGGATGAGACTCTGCGTTTTGAGATTTTACATAGCGGAAATTGCCAGAACTTCATTTTATAGACTATATAATTATTTTATCGAATCCGAAATGTCATCAGCGTGTATTTACGCATCAAGCAATGGGATTCCTTGGTTCTCAAGGTTCAATTATGCCGATGTAGTGCGACGAGTACAAAACGCATGCCCGTGCCCGCGCTTCCGCTTCGGAACTCCTCCTCGAGCACATGTCACTCCACTAAATTCCGGAGGTATCTTCAAATTCGCATTTAGCCGCCTTCACACTGTCTGTCGTGTTGTGTTTCGGTGCTCTCTGTCGTGATCGCTGCTGTTCACATTTATCTGACGTCTTATGACGCATTTTTATATCAGTTCGGTCTTGGCTCTCGTAGGAGCAGCTTGCCGTCCATACTTCCCGTGTGGCTATGACGTGTCACAACACAACACTGCTGCGTGCACACTAGTCTGATGCGCTGTGTCGTGTCGGTGCACTGCCCCCCGCACATCACCCGTTCTGACACGGACCTGGATGGCTTGTGATGCGGCACAACATAAGCCGTCACAACACACGGCATCAGATAAATATAAACGCAACCATTATAATCCAACCACCACAGACAAATCGACGGTCTCAATTAAAAAAGTCGGATCTGCAAAATTAAGATTATTGCTTTTCAGTGGCTTTGGTCGTAAAAACTATATTTTTTAAAACCCCAAAAAAGCAGATCTAGAAATACTCCTCCTTAGAAATAATGCATAGAAAAGCAAAATAATTTCAGCATGTTCTTTATTTCGGATTGATTTAAACAATAATAAAGCTCGCTTACATGTCTAGAATTCATTTGAATTGGATGGTCCTTGTCTACATTTTATCCCCGAAAGAAATCCACAGGTTTCACAACCAAAGGCGATTGATTATTAAGGTAATTGTGATATTCCACTTACCCAATAATCTTCGTTAAATTTTGATGTCCTATGTTTTACGGGTGGATTTAAGTACATTGTATTGAATACATTTGATATAGTGATCCTAATTCATTTATCAAATGTACATTGGACAAACATTCGTTAAAAGGAACATTGCCCTAGCTAACATGTGTACCATGTGTATTACTCGTTGACAATATAAAACTTCTTTGATGTTCAACATAAAATAAGTAGATTCTAACACAATATTTACATCAATCTGATTGACATGATTCAAAACCATAATCTCCTGTAGTATCACAATAATAATACTGATCTTGTGCAATAATACAAATCAATCCCACTGGAAAATAGAACTTCTGCTTTGTCAGGTAGTTTCTTCTTTGGGGTCTTTATTCTTCTGTTGTTCGCGTTTTAAAGCTGACTGTACCACCAGGAGCTCGTCCAGTAATATTTCGTTGTCCAGCAGTTCTATACTACCAGCTGGCTGAAAATAAACAATAATTAAAATTATTTCAAGTCAAGTAAAGCGGAAATCGTTCGAGAAGGTCCCGCCCGCGCCCAAAATGGAAGAAAATATCCCGGCAGTGGTTGATGGTTGAAGATTGTGTCCACTGCCTAGCAATAATTACGATGTTGATGGGGGAACAGAGGGTGAGTGTGGACTGCACCCCAGAGGGGTTTATGGCAGTCCACACTCAGAGAGACACTCTGAAGTACTGACTATACAATAGTTATTTATTAATTAATGAACACAGCAGCACCAAGAGCTGAATGTGCTGTCCAAAGCATATTTTAAACGCTCATAGTAATATTTGACTCAAAGAGGTTATTCATCCAAACTGAAAGCGGCCGAAGACGATGCTTAACCTTGGGACCGTCGTGTTCCGTTGCCACAAATGCATCATTTGCCGAAGTAGCGCAACTAAGCGAGATAGTTGATCATGAAGGGTATGTCTTTGTCTAGACATAGTAGTAATGATGAACTCGTCGGCCGCATTATATTGATGATGTGATTTGATTCTTAACAGCTCGTCTTCTCGTGTTAACGAACATTGTATGCTAACTTTTGCCCGCGACTTCGTTGACGTAGACTCGTTAATCGCCTTCTTTCCTGAACAGGTGTCAAATTTATGAAAGCATAGCTTCGCAGATCTGATGTCATTTTCCCCTGAAGTCGATTAACGGAATAACGTTAATTCTCTACATAAAAATCGCTAGATAATAATTTAGTAGTGAACATATTCCGGAATCTGTGGGTGGGACTTAATAATATACCGCCTAATTTTATGGGTATAACAAAACTTACAGTGATTTGACAAGTTTTATTAAAAAGGGTAATAATTTAATGTCTTCCTACTTACCCATGTATAAAAGATGTAACTTATGTTATCGTTATTCATACTAATATTATAAATGGGAAAGTGTATGTGTGTGTTTATTTGTTTGTCCGTCTTTCACGGCAAACCGGAGTGACGAATTGACGTGATTTTTTAAGTGGAGAGTGGCATAGGATAGTTTTTATCCCGAAATCATCCCCTAAGGGGGTGAAATGGGGGTGTAAAATTTTGTATGGAGCTGCTATATATACGAGTTCCACGCGGACGGAGTCGCGGGCAGAAGCTTGTTCCTGTTATAAAAATGCAATTTTCAAAATAGGCTAACCTGCTGTGCACTAACTGAACGCGCCATGAGTTTCTGGAAATACTTCGCGCGCCGGTGCTGCTCGCGGATGCCGCGGAGGCGGTCGAAGTCGTCCACGTCTGAATCGTCGCCGGCGTGGCCAGCGTCGCCATCTATTTCATCCACTGTTAAAAAAAACTAAACTATATTATTCTGAGGACGGTCTTGAAATTTCTATTGTAAAACAAAAATCGCCAATATCGACAAACCTGTGTGATTATTTAACGATATTTTCTATTGACTCTTAACTTGGCAGACGCTGATAGAGAAAAAAATAGTTGTAGAGGCGCGAGCGCGGCTCGGGCTCGCTCGCGAACGACTGTGTGTTAAGCCGTGTATAGATTATGCGCGGCAGCCGCGCGAGCCAGTGTTCGCGTGAGCATTGGGTCGCGCGGCCAATGTTCGATGGAATTTAGGTAGACCGCGGCGGCTGCGCGAGGCAAGCGATCCAGCTCGATCAGCACGACAATTATATAGCGTTCCTCGCAACACAACCGTCACAAATTGCGCGCGCGCCAGCCTCTGAAGCTTCTTTGATGCGGGCTCAAAAACCGACAGCGCTCGGATCGCCGCGCGGCACGTTCGAGCGCGGCGATGTTCGAGCTGCCGCGCGCGGAAACCCCGTCTCCATTGCGCGCGGCCGCCACGCCATCTAATGTTCGAGTGATTGCCGCGCATAATCTGTACGCGGCTTTGCGGTATCGTCTACGAGCGAGCGTGATTACACTTACTTACACAAGGTCTGGCTGCCGGCGGCGCTGAGCGAGGGCCCGACGTCGCTGTCGAGGCGCAGGCGCGGCTCGGGCTCGCTCACGAACGACTGTGTTACGGTATCGTCTACGAGCGAGTGTGATGAGAGTACTTACACAAGGTCTGGCTGCCGGCGGCGCTGAGCGAGGGCCCGACGTCGCTGTCGAGGCGCGGGCGCGGCTCGGGCTCGCTCGCGAACGACTGTGTTACGGTATCGTCTACGAGCGAGTGTGATGAGAGTACTTACACAAGGTCTGGCTGCCGGCGGCGCTGAGCGAGGGCCCGACGTCGCTGTCGAGGCGCGGGCGCGGCTCGGGCTCGCTCACGAACGACTGTGTTACGGTATCGTCTACGAGCGAGTGTGATGAGAGTACTTACACAAGGTCTGGCTGCCGGCGGCGCTGAGCGAGGGCCCGACGTCGCTGTCGAGGCGCGGGCGCGGCTCGGGCTCGCTCACGAACGACTGTGTTACGGTATCGTCTACGAGCGAGTGTGATGAGAGTACTTACACAAGGTCTGGCTGCCGGCGGCGCTGAGCGAGGGCCCGACGTCGCTGTCGAGGCGCGGGCGCGGCTCGGGCTCGCTCGCGAACGACTGTGTTACGGTATCGTCTACGAGCGAGTGTGATGAGAGTACTTTTACACAAGGTCTGGCTGCCGGCGGCGCTAAGCGAGGGCCCGACGTCGCTGTCGAGGCGCGGGCGCGGCTCGGGCTCGCTCGCGAACGACTGTGTCACGGTATCGTCTACGAGCGAGTGTGATGAGAGTACTTTTACACAAGGTCTGGCTGCCGGCGGCGCTGAGCGAGGGCCCGACGTCGCTGTCGAGGCGCGGGCGCGGCTCGGGCTCGCTCGCGAACGACTGTGTTACGGTATCGTCTACGAGCGAGTGTGATGAGAGTACTTATTTATTTATTTATTTATTTAATCTTTATTGCACAAAAGAATATCTTATGGTACAAAAGGCGGACTTAATGCTATAAAGCATTCTCTACCAGTCAACCTTAAGGCAAAGCAGATAAAATGTGGGCAGTGCAACTTAATCCAAAACAAAAACTCTTTAACATGTTTAAAGATGGGATGAATAATATAGTAGAATACGATACAATATAATAATATATAATATGATATAACAATATATACATATTAATACATACATACACATACATATGAATATAGATGAAACTTACAAATCAGATAGATTATTTTTTAGTTCTGCCAGCAAAGAAATCTTGTAAGGACTTTTTGAAGACAAGCCTGTTTGGAGATTGCCGAATTTTGACAGGGAGACTGTTCCATAGGCGTGCTACTTGGACGGAGAAGGAATTGGACATAAAACCTACGGTGAGGCGGAATAGATAAGGAAAGGTTGCCGGAGGAGCGAAGTTGACGGACTCGAGAGACACAGTAATACTGAAAAAGAATGCAAACGTATTTTGCGACGTAGGCGGATGGGCAGCCAACCCAATTGGGAGCGGAAGGAAGAGACATGATCGTATTTTCGAAGACAAAAAATGAACCGAATACAATTATTTAGAAGACGATCTAACTTGTCAAGAAGCTCTCCATACACAAGGTCTGGCTGCCGGCGGCGCTGAGCGAGGGCCCGACGTCGCTGTCGAGGCGCGGGCGCGGCTCGGGCTCGCTCACGAACGACTGTGTTACGGTATCGTCTACGAGCGAGTGTGATGAGAGTACTTACACAAGGTCTGGCTGCCGGCGGCGCTGAGCGAGGGCCCGACGTCGCTGTCGAGGCGCGGGCGCGGCTCGGGCTCGCTCACGAACGACTGTGTTACGGTATCGTCTACGAGCGAGTGTGATGAGAGTACTTACACAAGGTCTGGCTGCCGGCGGCGCTGAGCGAGGGCCCGACGTCGCTGTCGAGGCGCGGGCGCGGCTCGGGCTCGCTCACGAACGACTGTGTTACGGTATCGTCTACGAGCGAGTGTGATGAGAGTACTTACACAAGGTCTGGCTGCCGGCGGCGCTGAGCGAGGGCCCGACGTCGCTGTCGAGGCGCGGGCGCGGCTCGGGCTCGCTCACGAACGACTGTGTTACGGTATCGTCTACGAGCGAGTGTGATGAGAGTACTTACACAAGGTCTGGCTGCCGGCGGCGCTGAGCGAGGGCCCGACGTCGCTGTCGAGGCGCGGGCGCGGCTCGGGCTCGCTCACGAACGAGGGTTGCGTGGACAGAGTGCCGGGACTCGCAGACGCGGCCCACTGCGTTGGCGCTGACGACGATAAATGACCGTCTGAAATTTTAATATACGACATTTTAGAACATTTATTATGACTGTCATCTACTTACGTATGCAGTGAACTATCACAATATAAATTTGGTCACCGCCAGTCAAAAAGATAAGTTGGATTAAGTTAAGTTCAGCAGAAGATTTACGAGAGTCAATCGTTGCGTAGTGACGTCGTTATATTATAACTTTTCTGAAATCGTCAACATAAGTAAGTACCTACTATTCCTGTTTACCTACAAAAACACTCCTTTTCGTTGGGCAGTCGTGTAAAAAAGCAGTGATATCAATGGTCCAGTGTAATCTTCTGTTGAATCCATTGTTTCTATTATTACGCCAATCAAATAACGACGTTTCGCAAGTACTATTTACGATGCTTTTTGCTAAGTAAATTAGTAAGACTGTGTGTAGTGTACTTGGATCGTAGTGTATTTCGACCATTACCCGAAACCGAAACGTTGCGCTGCATGCTTTCGTAAATGATAGAGTGCCTAGTTTAAGGTTGATGAACGATATTCATATTATTTAAATTTATCGTTGAATTAACCTCCGAAACTAAACCTGTACCTGTGGCGAGCCATGCACAGGCCAAGTTTCCAAAAACAAGCAGACAGTGCGCCTGCAATAATTGACTGCGAATCATGGCATTATAATCAATAGGAAAACTGTTATTACTTCAAAAGAAAGAAGGCAAAAAAATATGCCTAGTGACGAAAATCCCAAACAGATATCTCAAAGAATTACGAAGCTACAACCATTTTAATAATGCTGAGAAAACGCAAACAGGATGTGACGTCACGTTACGCGAGGCTGCCGGGGGGCCGCGTCGAAGGCGGCGCCGAACAGGATGGGGCACGGTACGTTGCCGTCTATTAGTGACGTCACAAACTACAAGCGTCATCGTTTCATATGAAGTTGCGTTTTGCGAAAAAGGGACAGAACATAACCTCTTAAAACTTTGGACACTTAACTTCGTAATTATTTAACCTTTTGCGTTTTCTTCGAGAAAATATGACATTATTTGTTATTATTTAGTGTCTACGCCCCTATTGGGGGTTGCAAAATTAGTAAGGTAAAGAGTGCCGAGTGCCCGGCACTGTCCTAATCCTAATACATGACACTTTCATAAGATTGAAAGTGTCATGTATCAAAGCAATAGAGGATATTGTTCACCTCTGTCAACTTTCAGGCATTAAGGTGTCGGAAGAACAATGATATTGCCCAAACTGCGTTTAAACTAATTTCTTCTGCCATTGGCTTACACTAAAGCACAATTTCGTTCAATAATAAAATGATATATATGTAAACATGCATGCGTTATAAGACTAGGTTACCTAGTCTTAAAACGCCTCAAGTCCTATAACTAGTACCTATATAGTATACTTACGGAGGCGGAAATAAAATAACAGGGAATCCCACACAGTATGATAATTGATAACTAAGCATAACACAAGATGATGACGGACTAGAACTCAAGATTTGCTTCACCTATCTATTAGATCTAATCTCATTGTTAGGAACCTATTTATTCACTAGCTCACATGACGTAGTATGAACATGTTAAATTGAGGTTGTTCTTAAATTAGCACTTCGTTCGTCGAGCGTTAACTTGTAAGGTGTATGGCCTTTGAGAATAACTCACGCAAACATGAAAAAAAAATTGTCTATATCAATCATCTGTTCGGAGTAGGTATAATGTAACAATGTGAAAGGTCTTGTTCACATTCGGACGTCAGGCGAGCATTATAGTAGAAGAGAATTTCTATAAACATTGGCATGCAATATAAAATGGTATTAAATTATAATGTGACAGCTAAGGTAATTAAATTGTTTCGCACTTTATGATTTGAATGACTATTGTAAATATATTATAAAATTGTAAATATATCATAAATTATTTTGTTTTATTAATTGGATTATGTGACGCGAAAGACTTAAATAAATTCAAATTATTAAAATAATATATAAATTTAAATTATTAATTATTTTGTATGTACATATATTTAATTGAATAAAATGACTGCTAAGACTGTAAAATTTAATAAAGCTAATATGAGATTGACATTTGAACTTGTCTGCATAGAAATTGTAAAAAATTACAATAATTTCAAGGAATATTCACATGCCTATCGGCCGAATATACAGGGTGTTTGCTCCATCGTTTGCCAAATTAAAACTGAGGTAGGTTGGGTCAATAGCTATCTTTTCCGGCCTCCAAAAAAAATTTGTGTCCACTGGTATTTTTTTTGTATTCTTTTAAAATAATTTTGAAATGTTCTATATGTTTACGCGTTTCAACTTGAATAAAACAAAACGAGGAAGTGGTAGAGCCAATTTTTTTATTTTATTGTAATGTGTAATGTTGTACGGCTCCATCACACTCAAAAATATTGGCAAGTAACGTCTATTTATTTTTTTATTAACCCTCAAAAAAATGCTAATCAAAGTTACCCAAGACGAAATTCTTGAATCTAATTTTTTATTGAGAGTTAATAAAAAATAAGTAGACGTTACTTGCCAATAATTTTGACTTTGATGTAACCGTACAACATTACACATTACAATTAAATAAAAAAATTGGCTCTACCACTTTCTCGTTTTTTTTTATTCCAGTTGAAACGCGTAAACATATAAAAAATTTCAAAATTATTTTAAAAGTATACAAAAAAAATACCAGTGGACACACAAATTTTTTGGATGCCGGAGAAGATAGCTCATGATCCAACCTACCTGCCGTTTTAATTCGGCAAACGATGGAGCAAACACCCTGTATAATGGATCTGATTCTGATGAATAAATTATTGATTGATAATTAAATATAAGTTATATATATATAAATGATAATAACAAGTACGAGTAAGTCATAGTTTTAGTTTTCCTATTTTGTACCCATATTTTTTTCTTTTTTTTTCTAATAATTTGAGTTTCTTTATAACTATACGACACTAACAGTATCATGTCTAAAGGAACCTTAATTGTATACAGAAACCTTAGTAAAAGTATCAAGTTTACATGTATAAAAAACCGGCCAAGACACTAAAACAAAAAAATAACACTGAAACACAATATCACGCAAACTGATCCCTGAATAGAAAAATGGTCTTGAGAATCCGTAATATTTTTGAACAGACTATCCCACCCTGGAATTACCAAGACAAGAAATTTCATCCCGTCTTTAGTTACCCTAAAAAAATAAGTTTTATTCTACCATTATGTTGGCGTCATTGATTATATACCCATGCCGAATTACACAACCTTTTAGGAATAAGGGCCACTCAGTTAATCTGAAGACGGACAGACGGACATGGCGAAACGTATGGGTTCCTTGTTGACTACGGAACCCTAAAAACAACAGTTAATTTCATGTAAAATTACTGAAAAATTTGGTAAGGAATTAGGAAAACTAAAAGCATGGTTTAATTAACGTACTTAATTGGTACAAACTATTCTAGAAATTCTCAGAAATGTTTTTCTTATGTACGTCGACTGTCACTTCTATGAAAGCCAGCCCTGAGCCGCAAGCGGTCTATTGACCTAGGTCCCGTAGCGAACGTTACGAGTTCGTATCTTACATTTGTGCCAACTTACTGTTAGTCATGTACGAGTTCCGAGAAGGCACGTTAACCGGATCGCTGGGCGGCGGGGGGCCCTCGGCAAAGAGGCTCATTGCTGTAGGCCTGAAAAAAATATTGAAGACTTTGATTATGGGAATATAGTATGCCTCAAGTAAATAAGTTTAAGTGAGAGTGAACCGCCTAATATTCGAGTAATTCCCCAGATTTCTCATGTATTCTAACTTCAAATCTCAGGCCTGGCAAGAATAGAATAGGGCTATTTCAATCTGTCTTCAGACAAAAAAGGTTTTTGCTTCTGAAATAAAAGTTAACAGTCATATTTAGAACTTAATGTACAGTCAGCGTCATATAGTTAGTAGCAGCCAAGGTAGGCAAATATTTCGGTACACGTCTTTATTACTGTAAGAATAAGGGTGTGTTACGAAATATTGGGCTGCTCTCTCTGGGTGCAACTAACTATATGACACTGACTGTACCAGTTTTATAAAAGACGTTTGTAAACCACCTCTTGTGGTTTACAAACAGTGGTGGCAGTACCCACATTTTAACTGAATTTAAAAAAAGGAGGAGGTTATCAATTCATTCAATTTTTTTTCTGTTTGTAAGTATATGCTTCCAGATCGGTCACATTTTTTTTGAAAAATCCAGTTGGATGATTGTTCTATGGGGAATTGGGGGAATTCCTCTAATATATTAGGCACGCATGTAATTTTTTTTTAATGTTCTATTATAACTCGTGTATTTACACCCGGAACTCACAAATGTGGTGAAGTGGAACTGATGATTGAAGATCACAGATGTCTCCTGGAACTTCCCAATTATGTACTTATACTATAAAAGTACGTCACAGGTTGTGATATGATTCCGTTGAAATAGCAATTAATAAAGTGCCAAAGATCTCAGAATCACCTTTGTTGATGAATCGACGGAACTCCTCAAATATTATCAGCCCTCATACAGCGATTTGGTTTTTTCTGTAATAACCAATGTTCTTGTGGTAAAGTGGAAAGGAAATGTGGAAATGTTCATGTGGCTTGGCGGAGTAATGAATTTAAGTCGGTTAACACTTTGTTTTTAAAGTTCACGAAGGGTTCCGTACTTATCTATAAAAACGGCAAAAAAAACACGTTTGTTGTATGGGAGCCCCTTAAATATTTATTTTATTCTGTTTTTAAGTATTTGTAGTTATACCGGCAACAGAAATACATCAAATGTAAAAATATCAACTGTCTAACTATCACGGTTCATGAGATACAGCCTGGTGACAGACGGACAGCAGTCTTAGTAAAACCGGGACCCTGTTACTAAGACTCCGCTTTTACACTTTGGGTACGGAACCCTAAAAACTTATGGGTACCTTCTACCTAGTGTATTTTAAGCATTATGTGGCATTTATTTATTTATTTATTTATTTATTAAAATCTATTACACAGTATAACAGTATTAACTAAGGCACTGTGAAATTCAAATTAACTTAAGACATATTTCCTACCGTTTTAAAATAGGGGATTTAATAAGCTTTCAAATGATACTAATAATGATAGGGTACAGAAAGGATCTTAGGAGTTATAATCGCTTGACACGAATTTTAGGAAAGGTGCGAATTTTTTGACGCCGAGTGTAGGTATACATGATCTAACAATTAATAAAACTACTGATTTCACATTAATAAAACTTACACAGAAACAGAAGAAAGACGCACATCCATTCTCTCACAAAACCTCAAACATTCATCTCGCAACACACCCCATCTGCTTGCAAACACATAACACGCAGGAGCTGATGCGAGGAGAAAATTCAGTAACTGCATTGCACGAAGCAAAGGCGATTCCTTTCGAAACACTGTTCGTGACGTCGGGACCGCCAATAGATGGCGTTCACGAGGCCGGAAGTCGATTTTGGTCAGGGAAGGAACGTATAGTCGTACCAATTGGGACACCAACTCCATACTGCCAAACTCGCCACGTAAAACACCAATCGCTGTAGTAATAAGAGCAAGGCTACGCCTGACCTCCAGGGAGTTAAACCCCAAGACGCCCAGCAAGAATTTGGTCGGGTATAAAAATGGGTAATATCCGTACATTTTCTTGTACAAGAAACGTAAAAACACTTTTTGAACCCTCTCCAGTAGCAAAACGTAAGTTGCTTTGTAGGGGTTCCAAACAACAGACGCCGACTCGAGCTTGCTTCTGACAAGGGCCGTATATAAAAGTTTTATAGTTCTAGGATCATTAAAATCTCTAGCATTCATTTAAGCATTATATACTAAACGTTATACCTAACGGTGTAGAGTGCATAATCCTATGTCGGTAATTGTAGATATTAATAATCGCGAGCAAAAGAATCTACTCGGAAACACGCGAGCGTTTATTTACCTACTCGCACGTTTTGAAGGTTACAGCACAGTTGGTTCTTGCATGCTTACTGTAACCGTCAGTTCGCACGTGTTAATGATTTCTTATTCATTTTATTAATCTATATACTTGATTCATCTTAGTAACATCTAACAAAAACGTGTCAGTTAAATTGTTTGCTGAGTGTAATAAATAGTTGTTATTAGAGGTAAATATCGCGTGTTGCTCATTACCTTAGCCTTATAGTTTTCGCTACTAATATACATAGTTGAACATAATTTTTTTAATGAAGCCGAAGAGTTTATCTGACTTGTTACGGCAGGTGTCGAGCGATTTGCCTCTGAAATGGAAGTAGATATTCTATAGGCCATATATATTTACCACAGCAAATAATTCTAATAAGTCGCCACTGCTAATACATACAGAAAGAGCAGGCCCCTAGAAAAAGTTGTCAATTTTGTCAAATTGTACGCTTGTAAAGTTTTGTGGCATAGGCCCCAGATGTTCTTCAGACAAGAAAGGATGATAGAGAAGCCATTGTGCTATCGGAAGCGTAACGAATTAATTAGTCCGAATACAAATCATTAGCTCATGAACTCCATTGTTGCGCTAGTGCTGTGCGCTACAGAACACGTTAGAACAAATACATAGATATGCTACCCATGCAATGCAACATAACTACCTACGTAAATGTGGCCGCTACACGGTTATTATCATTTCAATGTTTTCCTAGAACGCGCAGTTTTACTAAAACTAGATTAACAGGAACTTAGCAGTACATGCGTGCTTGATATGAATCATATTCTTTAATCTGAGTTTTTACACTTGTCGGTAAAGATAGTGTTTGATGTGCATAGTACTTTAAAGTACCTACCGTTACTTTTAGTGTTCAAAAAGATAACAAGTTTTTGTGTCAAACTAAACAGTCACATGTTCTTGATGTCGATTAAAAGTAGATGTAACAAAAGAGTTTTGCATAAAATATGTGCTTGAAAATCAGTTTTTAACGAACTATTTACCTATCGCCATAACAAACTACTATCACATAATTATCTTGAACTGACTTCACTCCAGCCTAAGCAAACATATATACTTAGCGTCAAGATCATTTAACACAGCCACTATCTATGTGACACACTTGTGAAGCGCTGATGAATCAGTCATTTCCTCTTACGAAACAAACATGATACAATATGACGAGTAGACAAACGAGTACTGCAGCGTTAACCAGAACCCGCCTCGGTCCTTGGCTTTGAAATTAGGTACTTAGGCTTTTCGCACGAAGTCAAGAAGCGAAACGTATCGGAGATTATCTTGTGGATAATAGAGAAATTGCATATCTATACAAGCCTTTAGTTGTGGTACGAGGTACAAGGCGGACGACCTTACAGAAATGAAGTGTATCTACTTGATAAGAAAATGGTTTGAAAACCTAACACCACACTTACACACCAGTATACTTTTAACTATCCGATCATCATCCGATTTTTGTGCAAAAAATTCTTACAGTTTATACTTCAGAGTAGTTCAGAGGCTGAAATAGTCACTTTTACCGAGAAATATCAAATGAATAAGCAAACTAGTACGACCGACGACCATACGACCGTACGACCGTACGACGAAACTAATACGAACTTACTACAATGTTAGTCAAGCAATTGTTTGCATGTTGTTGTACTAACAGTGCATAAAATAACAATAACACTTTTTACTTAACACTACCTACTGTCTAACAATAATATAGTTTCGATAAGTTCACGAAGGAAGGTGCGCTCATATCTTTATCAATCCGTATTATTTTTAACACATTACTTAAGTAATAACAATTTACAAAGATGGCTGGCAGTCAGTGAATGATCTTACCTTTAATGCTATGGCTCAATCCACGCAGAATTGTGGCACGCCTCACAGACGGCGTTCCATTCCCATTCTGGGCACTGGCAAAATTAATCGCGGGACCCTGGGAAGTTCCCAGGACTAGACTACTGGGGAAAGGAGGCATGGACACGACACAGGAACGGGGTTTCTTCTTTGATTTATTATTATGATGAACAACAAGGATAAAAGGTGTATTTTACCTGTTCTCCGGTCGTTTCGCCATGCTGGTGATGGTGGCTTGCTCGTCGACCTCCTCGATGACCTCGTTGGCAATCTTCATACTGCCGCCGCCTGCCGCCGCCGGCTTGTTCAGCGCCGGGTTGCTGGCTGATATTGTGAAACGGCCAACTGTTCAACAAGAATAAATATATTTTGAATGCGGTCTCTCTACGGGAAGCTACACCTTATGACCTAAACTCATCAAGGTCTAGTTTTATCTATGGACAGATGTCACATCCGCATAAAATAGGATCGCCAATGCTTGGGATTAATGCTGTAACGGCTAAATAACCATAAAAGTTATAAGAGGCGATACTAATGAATCTAATAAGAATACTTCATTCACGCCCAAGAAAACTCTGTGAGACTTTCGTACAAGTGTTATAATAAATGTGAATCATAATTCATATAGATGATGTAGGTCACACCGTCTTTCAAATATATAGCACCCGGAATGGTAATTGTTTGTAGTTCTCCGATTTAATAATAAATTAAGCTTATAAGACCTAAAATGTCAGTGTTCTAGATAGGTGCTCCTGAGGTTCGACGTAAGTAGGTAAGCGGCCTTACTTCACACTTAGACTACATAGGTATTTAATAGAATAATACGAATTCTATATAGGTAGCCCTAATTGAAGCCCTAGCTATAAAGATCTTTTATTTTTATTCATACAAGTTATGAATACTAAAATGGTGTACCTAATGTACCTATACAACGACGTAATGCTACTTATTACAAAATAAAACATTAACCGTAACATTTTTGACGCGCTTAATACATTATTGGCAAAACATACTCCTACACACACTGGTGTCAATGATCTCATACTCTTACGTAACACTCTAGACACTTCAAAAGTTCTTATTCAATTAACGATCGTTTCAAGGTGCTCGTTCGGTGGGTTTTGCCAAGTTCTTAAATGTGCAATCGTAGAGCTTTGGTAATAATATCAATTGCTTGCCTAATCCCCAATGAATCATTAATGAATAAGGAAAAATAGCATTGATTTGTATACCACCATGTCCAAATTATTGATTCATTATCTTAATATTGAATATCTGCCATGGTTAACTCACCTCCGTCAGTCTGCACCTGATTCGGCGTGGGAGTCTGCCGCTGGTCTTCCTTCGAGAATAGTCGCTTCAACATGGAGGTGACGGAGTTGGTCCGCGTTATGGGGGTCTGCTGAAGCGATGCCATGGAGTTGGTAGACCCCAAGCCCATTGAGTGTCTGTCTTCTTTCTTGCCGCGCTTGCTTCCCCGGTGGGACACGATGAAATGAATGCCCGATTGAGCATCGTCGTTCATTTGAAGTTGCTACAGGAACAGTCAGGGCAACGATTAATGTACTTAAATATTTTTATGAGCTGTGATGATGCAATGAAACTAATTTAAAATGAAAGAAACAACAAATTAATGAGACACATTTACTTAATTAATTAAAAAGAAGGAAAGGGGACAATTAAACATCAAAGACATTGCAAGGATGAATTATTCAGTGCATTGGACAAACAAAAGAAACATTAAGCTTCATTTACAGCGGAAATTACATTGCATCTTGATCAATTTTAACATACCAAAACAATCAAAATCGTTCTAATGATACGAGCCTGTGTGTCCCTGTTTTAGATAAAAGAAAGAAATAAACAACGTTTACTCGTGTATTGATTGATTTCAGCGATGTTACATGTATTGTACTTTTTATTAACCTACCTACAACCACATTAAGAACCACTCGTGTTGAACACATTTAATTTGCATTGCAACGTTAAGTTTAGATGCAAATACCTTGGTACATACCATGCAGTTATAGTATACATAAGAGTTAACTCTACGTCAAGTATTGCAATCCAGTTAGTCAAAAGTGAATGAAACGACAAATTACGATCTGTAGGTATTCACTCACAGTCGGGAATTAGTTTCACCCAAATAAATTAATGAGTTATGTAAATATGTTAGTGACGTTGTTAGTTAGGTATTATAAATATTATATGCACAACGAGATATTTATGGCATCGGTGTGAGATGTTAGCGAAGAGTTTAGAGTTTAGAGTAATGAGTTAATCACAATGCTTAAGTACGATGCTCGATGACCTCAGTAAAGCATCCGAGCGAGTTGGTCTAAGAATGAACATGGATAAGACGAAGATCATGTCAAATGCCCATGTAGTACCAACTCCCATTACAATCGGACACTTTACGCTCGAAGTTGTAGACGATTATGTATACCTAGGACAGACGATCCAGTTAGGTAGGTCCAACTTCGAGAAAGAGGTCAATCGTCGAATCCGACTCGGCTGGGAAGCGTTCGGGAAGCTACGGCAAATCTTTTCGTCCAATATTCCGCAGTGTCTCAAGACGAAAGTCTTTGACCAGTGTGTGTTGCCAGTGATGACATATGGCACTGAAACGTGGTCGCTTACTATGGGCCTCATAAGAAGGCTCAAAGTCACCCAAAGGGCAATGGAGAGGGCCATGTTGGGAGTTTCTCTGCGTGACCGCATCAGAAATGAGGCTATCCGCAGCAGAACAAAGGTAACCGATATAGCCCTCCGGATCGCTAAACTTAAGTGGCAGTGGGCGGGGCACATAGCACGTAGAACCGATGGCCGTTGGGGCGGAAAGGTTCTCGAGTGGCGACCACGTACCGGAAGGCGCAGCGTGGGTAGGCCCCCGACAAGGTGGACTGATGACCTGGTAAAGGTTGCGGGAGTCCGCTGGATGCGGGTGGCGCGGGATCGGTCACTTTGGCACTCTTTGGGGGAGGCCTATGTCCAGCAGTGGACGTCTTTCGGCTGATATGATGAATCACAATGCAATTGAATTATAATAAATATCATATCACCTATACTACCTATAGGTATCATGATTCGCTTGTCCTTATCCCATTTACTTGGGGTCGGCGGAGCATGTTTTTTTCTTCCACACCTCTCTATCGCCCGTCAACTCATCACACACATCTTTCCTGTTCATATCGTCTCTCACGCAGTCCATCCACCTTCTCCTTGGTCTACCTCTTCTCTTACAACCCCCGTAACCGCCGTAGACGATTTGCTCCCAGCTTTTCAGTTACCAGTGCTACTTTCAGGCTTACTCTTATATACTCATTCCTTATACGACCATTATTACAATCTCGTCACGCCACACATCCATCTCAACATTCTCATCTCCGTAACATGCAATCTCGTCTCATCCGTCACCTTTGCGCATCAATATTCCGTTCCATACATGACGACATGTTACCTATAGGTATGTTGATCATAATAATGTTACTACATACTCATTACCCATACATGGATTTTAAACAGTAATTAATATGCACATCAATTTTGTATACAGAAACATCAAATATTGATACACGGCAGGACAACTAAACAGTCTTGAATAATAGACTTTGCACATTCCAAAGCCACGTCATTAGATTTCTTTTGCCGTTTCCCGAATTACCGTAGTTTAATATTTCGAATTACTTCATTAATCAAATTAATAACATCAGAGAACGAAGTTTAGTATGGTTTACAGGTCCAGTTTCCACGATATATTTTGAGCTACGAGTCGTCAATGTTGTCATTGAACTTGATTTTTGTAATTCTGGGTTACGAGGATTCTTCCGAAGTATAACGCGTCTACAAGTAGCTTCCAAGGAACTTAAACTGAGCATTATGCATTAGGACACTGATCCAGTAAATAACGGAGGATACCGGCTCCTTCTGACTTTTGACAGGATCCTACACTGTAATCTCTCGCATACACATAACATAGTTGTCTCCGTTGTCATCTGCGACCTTGACCGGTGCAACCCGTGTCGAAACGTCAGAAATAAAGATAGATGGCGTTAGGCCCGTGAAAAGTAATAATATAAATATGACAGGATTCTCTCCATAGCATAGTGTAAAATCAAAAAATTTTAAAGTTTGTGATGTCTCAGTTACATACATCAACGTTGGTCTGAGGTAAAAAGTGTCGCCGCAAATGTAATCAACCAACATAACGCATGGAAGGAGAACAAATACATACTACAATATTTACCATATTATAACCGCAATAGGTTACTAGTTACCATTACCACACAATTAAGAAGAAACAAGCCTGACATCTTAATTTTCCTTGCTAACCTCATACCGACTCATCGCCTGTTAGTGACAAATGAGGAAAATAAACTAACATAGCAGATATGTTTGGCAACCCGTAACACCGACACACTGCCAAGCTCCACGTATAGTCCGAACGTGCAGCATGCTTTAAAAAAGACGCGTCTAACCTCGGGCGGGGCGAACTTGTAACTCACGGTGTGAGAGGGTACCATCTCGTCCATCTTGACGGCGGAGGGCGCGATCGTGACCATGCTGCGCTGGCGAGCAGGCACGGCGACCCGCGCTGTCGATGGCTCCGGGTGCTCCTCCCGGTTGTTCTCCGTCGCCAGCGTATAAGGCAGCTCCGAGGGGAACACTTCGTCCCAGTACTGATCCTTGATCAGCTCCGGATGCTCGTGGTGCATCTCATCCACAATCATGTATGAAACCTGAAAACATTAAGACCTGAGCACGATTTCGGACGATCTTGGAACTTAGGCGGTACCGTGATTATTTACATGTACTCATTGTCGTTACCTGCAAATCTCTGTCGATCAGCCAGTTCACTTCAAAGTCGTCGTCGTCTTCACCGAAGGGGTTTATTAAAGACTCGGCCACTTTTAGCCATCCCATGTAAAAGAAAAACTCTAGTGTACTGAATATAGGAAAATAAAGATCTATGTTAACTATATAAACCGAGTCGCTCGTGGCATGTAATTTGTTATCAACCCATTGACTGCCCAATGCAGATGTAATAAAATATGAGTATACGGCAATGGTAACTACCTGAAATCAAACAAGCATACATCAATGCGACTTCTTATATAATAAAAATATATGTGAACACATAGATACAAATTATACCTGAGTATATACGAGTGGTACACTAATAGTATCGTAACTCAGCAATAATCCCGCCTGTCCTCTGAACTTATTCAGTTCGTCTACAATAGTTTTGACGGCGAAGTCATCCCTTACTCGGCCCTCTTTTCGGGCTCTCGTCACTATACTTGCTGCCCATACTATAGGCATCCTAAAAAAGCAGTTGATTGATTAACATCAAGTCATTATAATGTTACGCTATAAAATGTATCTCTGTCTTGTCTTACCAATGTTTAGATGGCTTGGGAAACTTTTCGTTAAAGTTTTCCATGATAACTTTTTCATTCTCGAGAAGGAGGCCGGCTTCGACAAAGTTGTCTAGCGTGGGGAACCGTTTCTTCACTCGGGGCGAGATCATACTGAGCACCATGGTGAGACAGAGGCATACGTAGCGGACTATCGTACGCCGCATCAGCCGCCCTCGCTCGTCCTGACGACAACAAAGTAGCTAATTTATCATTCCGGGATGAGACATAGGTACGTAATGTCCGTAATTGAAATATGACGTAATATCAAACTGGATGAAAAAATTTATAAGGAAAACAAATGCAGTTACTTCTTAAATAACGCAAAACGACTATATAGCGTAGGTTTATAGGGGTGCGTGCGCGTATAGTAGGTATATTAGGTCATCAATGTATCATTATCTTTAGAGTTACGAGAACAGTGATTAATAGTGACAACGTCTTCTTGTAACATAGGTAAAATAGTAAATTGTTTTACTGTTACACGATTCGGTAAAGATACAATTAGGGAATGGAATTTCGATCTCGCGAGATCTCGAGCGAATTTTCGAGTTTCAATCTCAGTGGTAGGAAATCTCATATGGACTATATAGCGTAGGTATTTAGATTGGGGTAGGTGCGAGTATAGTATAGTAGGTCATCAATGTATCATTATCTTTAGAATTACGAGAACATTGATTAATAGTAACGTTTTCTTGTAAATCAACGCTGATAAAATAATAAATTGTTAATTTTACTGTTACACGATTTGGTAGAGATACAATTAGGGAATGCAATTTCTATCTCGCGAGATCTCTCATTCACGAGATCTCGAGCAAAGTTTTGAGTTTCAATCGCAGCGATAGGAAATCTCGTGTGTTGATATCTCGGTCGACGTCTCAACTAAAATAATCGAGATCTCGAACGAGATTTCAGTACGCATGTTATCAATTTGTGTCAGATAGTCCTCGCCAACTAAAGCATGAAAGGAAATGATAAAAAAACATTCTTGGTGCGTGTGTGTACATGTTTTACGTTTGTGTTGTACGTACCTACAAATCTCAAGTCATTTATGTTTGTCACGAAACATGTTTTTTCAGTTTTAATCAATATTCCATAGATGTTTGATGCTCAAAATATAATATACCCTAAGTAGGATTTTTTTTAAATCGAATTCTGACAATTTTAACAAGATTATGCAATATTCTAAACAATATGTGGAATTTTGATGCTGTCGAGATTAATCGAGATCTTGTCGTTTGGCCGAAATTTGGCCGAAGAGATCTCGAATCGCTAATCTCGACATCTGAATTTTAACGCATGATCTCGAAATACGAATCTCGGCTCGAGATCGCTTTCCTTAGCTACAATTACCATAGAGCAGCAGATAGAAACTAGTAAGAAATACCATCATTTATTCTACCACGTTGTGCTTAGACTGAAAGAGCATGGTCGACGGTCGTAGCGTTTCATATTAGGGGCTGGACACATTGATTCTCCTCGCAATGATAAGTTCGCTGACAAATCAAATTATTATCAACTGTAGATGATCCATGTGGTCGGAAATAAGAATTGACAACTTTACATCACTTTAGAAACAGTAGCCGAATGCAACTTGTCATATTTAAAATAAATAAATAATGTGGGGACAAATTGAACTACTACCAAAATAAGCAAAGCTTGTTCTATATGTACTAGACGACTTATAAAGATAAATAAATGGGTACATAGCAAAACATCCATGACTCAGGAATATTCGTGCTCATCACACAAATAAAATGCCCTTGCCGGGACGAACCCGGGAGCTCCGGGTTCGCAGGCAGGGTCAATACCAACACGGCTTTAGAGGTCGTCAAAATAAATACCTACTTCCGCATAGATATGAATAACAGTGAGGGTCCTAATATGAGGTTTGACTAATGAGTAATGACGCTTCGGTTTAACGTATGTGATAATTTAATTTTATCATATTAACACGTGATACACGACTCAGGAATCACACATCACCCTTATCAATGGATTACTCACAATTACATAAATGAACAGCGTGTAAAATTGACACATTCAAAAATTATCATTTGGTATTCATAATGATCAAAGGGTGACGCCGATATGACATGAAACGCTATCAAAGTTATAACGATAAATTAAAAGAAAGGTTACAATAAGTCATTCTTATGTATATTTAAAGCTAAAAAGTCGTATAATTATACCTATAGTCAGCCTTAAGTTACATGATAAGATTACATTTCACACTAACCTCTTTCTAAATATGTCAGTGAGACAGTACGTAAATGGGATATTAAGTTATAAAGAAAACGAAGAATGTCTCAGATCGCTGTTATGTGACGCAGAGCCGAAGGCGAGGGCGATACATGTACGATCGAGGCTTCCTTTGAAACCACCCGTGGTGATTACAACATTTTACGTCGCCCCTTGGCTACGAGTAGAAAGTGGATCTTTCTTAGGGTTCCGTACCCAAAGGCTAAAACGGTACCCTATTACTAAGACTTCGCTGTCTGTCCGTCCGTCTGTCTGTCACCAGGCTGTAACTCAAGAACCGCGATAGATAGACAGTTGAAATTTCACAAATTATGTATTTGTGTTGCCGCTATAACAACAAATACTATAAACAAAATAATATTAATATTTAAGGAGGCTCGAATACAACAAAACGTGTTTTTTTTGCCGTTTTTATAGATAATGGTATGGAACCCTACTTACGCGAGTCCGACTCGCACTTGGCCGGTTTTTCTTTGATCAGATGTGATGTAAAATATCTATATGTTGGCTTAAATATTTATTTAAGCCAACATATAGTGTATATTTATACACTAATTCATGTGTTGGAAATAAATTACCTATCGGGAAAGGACATTACTTTGTCAGTTCGGTACTTAGTGAAGACATACTTCTAACGTAATATACGTACGTTGCAGATTCTTGGTACTGACTATAGTCTGGACTTTTAGGTATTTAAAAGAATGTAAACAAACAAAACCACGTGACTTGGTCATTCAACCAATAAGAATATTAAGATAATACCATAGATACAAAAGGTTGCTATTCACAGCAATCTTATTGGCTGAATGACCAAGTCACGTGGTTTTGTTTGTTTACATTCTTTTAAATACCTAAAAGTCCAGACTATAGAGATGTGCGCCGATGGCTAAACTGTCGCCGGTGGCGGTGTCCGGTCCAAAAATGGCAGCCGGCGGCGGCGTAATCGGCGTGATAAATAAAAATAAGCAATAATGCAAAAACACTCTATTTTTCATACAAAAAAAAAACAAACTAAACAACAATAAAAAAATTAACCATCTATTTATAATAATAATTATTCATTCTGGGTGAATTGCAAAAAATTGTACATTTCAAAATTGGAAAATGTTCCTCTTACTTCAAAATTCTATAAAAAGATAAGTATTGAAGTAACATGTATTCCAGGTAGAACCCGACTTCATTTGGAGTGTGGTAAAACCCGGGTTTTCAACTCATAACCCGGATTTTACCCAAATTTGAAAAATATTAAGAAAAATGAGGGACAACATAAATAAATTTATAAAAAAATCTTCTATTACGGCTGTAACCCTCATTTACTGCATTTAAAATCATGTCATTAAACACCCCAATGTATTTTACACTTCAATCGCGTAACATTCTATTTCTCCACGCTTATTTTAGCGGGCTTAGTCAGTTCGTTTTCAACCCTTCGCGAAATATGGAATACATAGAATGTCGAAAGAGAAGACATGAACAATCTGGCATATGGCTTCATTTTTTAAGATCAAAAGATCTTTTCACTTCTCATGCTCAAAAAGTGCATCATATTAGACTTGGCAAGCGGGGCTAAAGTAGTACATTTAGCCCCTAGGGAAAATATGTATACATATTTATGATTTATAAAACATTTTAATTTGACCACTCACAAAAGGTCAATATTACATCCACCAATCACAACTCTTTAAAAAAACATTAGTATTTGCTATCTACTAACCAGAATACAGCTAGACATTAAAATCGACCAATCAGGAAACAGAATTCAATTCAAACATTGGGTGTTTTTCAAGCGTGGTTAACTGCATACATGAGTCATGTATGCAGTTAACCACGCTTGAACGTTTCGATGGAGCTATAGTCGGTCAGAGGCGTTTATTTTTTTGATTATTGTAAATTAGGGAATGAAAAACTCCTAATGTTTGAATTTAATTCTGTTTCCTGATTGGTCGATTTTAATTTCTAGCTGTATTCTGGTTAGCAGACAGCAAATACTAATGTTATTTTAAAGAGTTGTGATTGGTGGATGTAATTACATGACATAAGCTATGAAGATTGAGCGGGATAGACTACGCCGCTATTAGACGGTCAGAGGCGTTTATTCGTCTTGTAAATATTTTGTATTGTATCTGTGTCAAAACAGTTTATTAAAAAGAATGGCGCCAAATTGAACAATCTTTTCGCCTTGGTATAATTGTTGATTGTGGATGGATAATCTTTGTTTTTACTATTTTCTCTCAGTCGAAGTGAAAAGTAGAGTGTATAACTCTGGTCTAAAAGCCATATTACCCCTCGAACTATTTCCCCTCACTTCGTTCGGGAAAATATCCATCTCGTGGTAATATGGCTTACTTTAGACCCTTGTCATACAATCTACTATAAAAGTGCAAAGTGTAAACTGTGTCAAAGAGTATTGCAGTCGGGTGGTGGTAGTGCGTCAAGTTTACGGAGACATCTTAAATCTGCTCACGACATCGCAATTGACTCTAGTGAAGCAAAAACTGTAACTCAGAAGGATCAACTTAATGTTAAGAAAACACAAATCGATCATTATTTCAAAAGTGAACAGTCAATGGATTGGATCGTGTCACGTTTGGTTGTTCTGGATGGAATCCCATTCAAAGTGTTTGCAAAGTCTGTAGATCTGCGACGCCTATTTAAAAGTGCTGGCTATCAATTGCCTTCGTCACCGAACACGATTAGAAAAATGGTATTCGACAGAAGTGAATCTGTCAAACAAGGAATCATACAAGACGTTGTGAAATTGAAAACAAGTGGAATTCAATTTTCCATCAACATGGACGAATGGACTATTCCGCCAGCAAACGTTACATTAACGTCAATCTTCATTCGCCGAGCATTTTTAATAATTTGAGTTGTTATTGCTTGCGATTAATAAATGAAAAAACTGTAATAAGTAATAAAACGTTCTTCTCATTCTTCAATAGCCGTAAAAATCATGGAAATCAATATTTAATACTATTTTCGTAGTAGTCCGGGTAATACCCGGGTACCCGGGTTTCGAGCATCAAAGTCGGGTAATACCAGGGTGCTAAAAATCACCGGGTGTTGCATTCCCTAATTCCAGATATGATTTCACGTGGTCTTGTTCATAGTTTAATAGGATTTGCACAGTTTTATATTATAATTATGATAAAAATATTTTTAAATGCAATAACGAATAAAAAAGATTTTTGCTCCCATACAAAATTTACTTGTCTTACACACAGTTCACAAAAAATCATAACTTTGATTTAAACAGCTCTGGCCAAGAAATTTACTGGTAGTCTGTTTAATACCATGTTAAACATCAAGGGAGTTGTTTTTCAGGTCTCTAGAACAAATATTTTATATCAATATCTTATATCAAAGTTCGGGGAAGGATTTCGATTTTCGTTCCTTTGTGTGACGTCAGCTGTGTAACGCGATATTTCGCATTTTGACGTAGCAATGAACGCATCCGCAACGTTTTTAAGATTGGCAACTCAAAGCGAACTGCTAAAGGAATCGCACGCTCCGGTACCCATATTAGTTTCTGTGCAGAGATACAAAACATTGCTTCGGAGGTTTTTTTCGAAAATTCAAGTGTTATGCTTAAAACAGCTAAGTAATCGTCTTCTACTTATATGTTTACTTGGTTGAATGACGAAAATAGTGGGTGAACAGTTTGGCATTTCGGAGTACTTGAATTCCTTTAATTATTTCTTCTACACGTGTTGAAACAGTCAACGGCATTGATTTTGGCTTCGTTTGTGTAACATTCCGTAACGTTTCACACAAAAACCAACATTAGGGTTCGCTCTTATTGGTACATTATATTTAGAATATATAATATACTAGCTTTCGCCCGCGTAGTAAAAGTAATTTTCCAATAATTGTTGAATTGCTACGCCGCCAACTAACCTACTACTACTAACTTCCCCTACTAATAACCCTTCGTCATAACCCATTATGGTAAATTAATTTTTATTTACTATTATATTTATGCCCGTGTGGTGGCGGGTTAGAATTTCACCACCCTCTTTCTTCCCGTGTGTGTCGTAAAAGTCGATTAAGAGAGCAGGGTTGAAGTGTGTTGTGGGTGATGGGCTAACAACCTAAGCAATATCACTTTTTGTCGATCTTTTATACCCACATTCATGCTAAAAACGGCGCTGGAACATAAAGTTCATGTGCTCTGCCTGCCGCTTTTGGGAATAAAGGCGTCAATGAATGTATGTACGTATTTCTGTTATTAAATTTACAATCATGATTAATGAGAATCTGTCCTCTGGAATAAAAGCTACTTTATGTTCATGACCACTAATGTTGAAATACCAAAATATCTCCACGAATTTCAAGTCAAATTTGTGGCCTGGACATTGCTATATAGGCTTGTTTCCTAAGATTTTTTTTCCATGCTTTTCGAACCAGTATTTAACATATATACCCAAAAATTTGTTTTAATTTAACGGCGGCCAAAATGCTTAACTTATTAAAAGTAAGCAGATCTTCGTGCAGCACCTTGAATGTACTTATTACGGATGCAGGCACTTTCCCAATGTCTCCTACCCTCCCGTCCCGCCGCGCCGCCCGCACTCGCCTAGGTACCGATTGCTGACGATCGAGATGGCACCAAATACAAACTTTAAAACCTATAACCCTATATAATGCGGGTCTCGTTCCATACCTCAAAAGCAAAAATAGAACCCTTATTTATAGGATCACGTGTGGCTGTCTGTCAATCCGTCTGTTACAACCGATTTACTACGAAAAAAACTGGACCGATTGATTTGCTATTTGGCACAAATATTTTCATGAATTTTCATGTCCACAACATTACATTTCAACATCTATGTGATTTTCGTTATTAACGTCCCAAAAAACCGTAATAACAACGCCCATATTGATATTTAGACGCCACGTTGGAATGTAAAACAATAGATGCCGATGTTGATTTTCAGATTTTGTCACCACATGTCTCCTTTTAGGGGTTGAATTCTCAAAAAACCGGAAACACTTGTTTACTCATTTATCGTTAGGAATTATCCTGTGAATTCTCGAATAAAATTGTCTAACTAATCTTTTTTCTCCATACGAACTTTGGACCTCCTTTTTAACCCCTTTAGGTGTAATTATTTCAAAAACGCTGAAAGCACTTTATTTGTATATGAATAAGTAATCTGTCCACAAAGTTTTAAGTACGTAGTAGCTAAAAATAAGTTTCCCTTATACAAAATTTGGACCCTCATTTAACCCTCTTAGCAGTGAAATTTTATAAAACGCTGAAATTACTTTTTTTGTATCCTAATAAGTTATCTTCCTGAAAAGTCTTAAGTCTCTAGTTCAATAAATAATGTTTCCCCTCCATAAACATTGCATCCCTATTTAACCCCCTTAGGGGAAGAATTTTATAAAACGCTGAAAGTACTTTTTTGTAGCTTAGTAATAATATTCCTACAAAGTTTCAAGTCTCTAGTACAAAAAAATATGTTTCTCCCATACAAACTTTGCACCCCTTTTTAACCCCCTTTGGGATAGGATTTCCAAAAGTCCCGTCTTATCCCTTGCCTACGTCATAAAAGGAAGTTCTGGTGTAAATATCAAGTTTGTAGTCCCAGTAGTTTTAAATACAAACTTTGCACCCCTATTAAATCTCCTTAGGGGTGGAATTTTAAAAACGCTAAGGATATTTTTATTTGTATCCTAATAAATAATCTTCCTACAAAGTTTCAAGTCTCTAGTTCAATAAATAATGTTTACCTCATACAAACATTGCACCCCTATTTGACCCCCTTAGGGTTAGAATTTTCTAAAATGCTGAAAGAACTTTCTTTGTATCTTAATAAGTAATATCCCTACAAAGTTTCAAGTCTCTAGTACAAAAAATAATGTTTCTCCCATACAAACTTTGCACCCCTATTTAACACCCTTAGGGACAGAATTTTCAAAAATCCCGTCTTATCCCTTGCCTATGTCATAAAAGGAAATTCTAGTGTAAATTTCAAGTTTCTAGACACAGTAGTTTTTAATTCAAACTTTGCACCCCTATTTAACCCCCTTAGGGGTAGAATTTTATACAACGCCGAAAGTACCTTTTTGGTATCAATAAGTAATCCTCCTACAAAGTTTTAAGTCTCCAGTTCAATAAATAGTGTTCCCACATACAAACTTTGGACCCCCATTTCACCCCCTTAGGGATAGCATTTCCAAAAATCCTGTTCTATGCCCTGCCTACGTCATAAAAAGAAGTTCTGGTGTAATTTTCAAGTTCCTAGTCCCAGTAGTTTTGAATACAAAATTTGCACCCCTATTAAATCTCCTTAGGGGTGGAATTTTAGAAACGCTAAGGATATTTTTATTTGTATCCTAATAAATAATCTTCCTACAAAGTTTCAAGTCTCTAGTTCAATAAATAATGTTTACCACATACAAACATTGCACCCCTATTTGACCCCCTTAGGGTTAGAATTTTCTAAAATGCTGTAAGAACTTTCTTTGTATCTTAATAAGTAATATCCGTACAAAGTTTCAAGTCTCTAGTACAAAAAATAATGTTTCTCCCATACAAACTTTGCACCCCTATTTAACACCCTTAGGGACAGAATTTTCAAAAATCCTGTCTTATCCCTTGCCTATGTCATAAAAGGAAAATCTAGTGTAAATTTCAAGTTTCTAGACACATTAGTTTTTAATTCAAACTTTGCACCCCTATTTAACCCCCTTAGGGGTAGAATTTTATACAACGCCGAAAGTACCTTTTTGGTATCAATAACTAATCCTCCTACAAAGTTTTAAGTCTCCAGTTCAATAAATAATGTTCCCACATACAAACTTTGGACCCCCATTTCACCCCCTTAGGGATAGCATTTCCAAAAATCCTGTTCTATCCCCTGCCTACGTCATAAAAAGAAGTTCTGGTGTAATTTTCAAGTTCCTAGTCCCAGTAGTTTTGAATACAAAATTTGCACCCCTATTTAATCCCCTTAGGGGTGAAATTTTCTAAAACGCTGAAAGAGCTTTTTTTGTATCTTAATAAGTAATATCCCTACAAAGTTTCAAGGCTCTAGTACAAAAAATACTGTTTCACCCATACCAACTTTGCACCCCTATTTAACACCCTTAGGGATAGAATTTCCAAAAATCCCGTCTTATCCCTTGCCTACGTCATAAAAGGAAGGTCTGGTGTAAATTTCAAGTTCCTAGTCCCAGTAGCTTTGAATACAAAATTTGCACCCCTATTTAATCCCCTTAGGGGTGGAATCTTCTAAAACGCTGAAAGAACTTTTTTGCATCTTAATAAGTAATATCCCTACAAAGTTTCAAGTCTCTAGTACAAAAAATAATGTTTCACCCATACAAACTTTGCACCCCTATTTAACACCCTTAGGGATAGAATTTCCAAAAATCCTTTCTTATCCCTTGCCTACGTCATAAAAGGAAGGTCTGGTGTAAATTTCAAGTTTGTAGTCCCAGTAGTTTTGAATACAAACTTTGCACCCCTATTTAACCCCCTTAGAGGTAGAATTTTGTAAAACGCTGAAAGTGCTTTTTTTGTATCTTAATCAGTAATCTTCCTACAAAGTTTCAAGTCTCTAGTACAAAAAATAATGTTTCTCCCATACAAACTTTGCACCCCTATTTAACACCCTTAGGGACAGAATTTTCAAAAATCCCGTCTTATCCCTTGCCTGTCATAAAAGGAAAATCTGGTGTAAATTTCAAGTTTCTAGACACAGTAGTTTTTAATTCAAACTTTGCACCCTTATTTAACCCCCTTAGGGGTAGAATTTTATACAACGCCGAAAGTACCTTTTTGGTATCAATAAGTAATCCTCCTACAAAGTTTTAAGTCTCCAGTTCAATAAATAATGTTCCCACATACAAACTTTGGACCCCCATTTCAGCCCCTTAGGGATAGAATTTCCAAAAATCCTGTTCTATCCCCTGCCTACGTCATAAAAAGAAGTTCTGGTGTAATTTTCAAGTTCCTAGTCCCAGTAGCTTTGAATACAAAATTTGCACCCCTATTTAATCCCCTTAGGGGTGGAATCTTCTAAAACGCTGAAAGAACTTTTTTGCATCTTAATAAGTAATATCCCTACAAAGTTTCAAGTCTCTAGTACAAAAAATAATGTTTCACCCATACAAACTTTGCACCCCTATTTAACACCCTTAGGGATAGAATTTCCAAAAATCCTTTCTTATCCCTTGCCTACGTCATAAAAGGAAGGTCTGGTGTAAATTTCAAGTTTGTAGTCCCAGTAGTTTTGAATACAAACTTTGCACCCCTATTTAACCCCCTTAGGGGTGGAATTTTGTAAAACGCTGAAAGAGCTTTTTTTGTATCTTAATAAGTAATCTTCCTACAAAGTTTTAAGTCTGTAGTTCAAAAAATAGTGCTTCCCCCATACAAACTTTGGACCCCCGTTTTACCCCGTTAGGGGGTGAGTTTTGAAAAATTCTTTCTTAGTGCTCCCCTACACCTTATAAGGAACCTACGTGCCAAATTTGGAATCCGTAGACCCAGCGGTTTTGGCTGTGCGTTGATATGTCAGTCAGTCAGTCAGTCAGTCAGTCAGTCAGTCAGTCAGTCAGTCAGTCAGTCAGTCAGTCAGTCAGTCAGTCAGTCAGTCAGTCAGTCAGTCAGTCAGTCAGTCAGCTTCTTCTTTTATATATTTAGATAATATAGTACTGCCTTTCGACCCAACTTTAGGATCTAACTCAGGATAGTGTTTTGTTTAGCTATCTGTAATACCAAATTATAAATATTTTTCTATGTTTGTCGGTAGCGGAATACGCACAGCAGTGTAGATCATGTCTCAATTTACGGCCGCGCACGACAATGGCTGGCGACTCGCGCAGCGAGTGTCCATGGCGCGAAATACAAACAATGATTTGCACAGTACAAATGAAGCAATATTTAGCGTAAAAAAGACGATATGGCATATTTAATATTCTAAAAAAACTAGTAAATATGAAAGCGACGCAAACCTATGATTTGAAAATTGTGGTAGGTATTCAATTATTATTTCTTGAAATAAGGACTTTTTTCTACTAATATGAAAGCGGCTTTATAATTTCATTTGTGTAACTTTCTTGGTTTTTGTGTAACAAATTGGTGAATGTTCCATTGTGTTACGTACAATTTTTTTGCAATTCACCCTTTTGGCATCTCAGCTCATGCCCATATAAATTACTAGCTTCTGCCCACACTTCGTACGCGTATAGTGGTTTAACTACATGATAGCCTTATGTATATCTGACAAATTCGAAACTAAAATTAAAGATTTAATTCACATAGACTGTGTGCGTGTAACAGTTCACTTCGAATCTAAATAAACACCCTCATAAACTTGTTCTTCAATAATATTATACAGATGCCCAAAGTATCCTTTTAGAGAACGCACTCTATGCGAGCCCCAGGTCCGAAGGCCATAGGGCGAGCCCGACGGACACTCACTATCCTCAGGTGTCTTGCAAGCGAGACCTGAGGCCAAAGTCCCGAAGGTGAGCGGCGACTCAGATTTCATTGGAATTAAAGGCCTAAAGCAATTTTTCAGAGAGCGGTCTCAATGCGAGCCCGATAGCCTAAGGCCCGAGGCCGAGCCCCCAAGGGTACTCGTTATCTTCGAGTAACTTGCAAGCGAAACCTGAGGGCCGAAGTCCTGCAAGTATACAGGGTGGCAAGCGGAGCCGAAGGCTAAGCTTTTCATAGGAATGAAAGGCCCTAAGCATGCTTTTAGAGAGCAGTCGCTATGCGAGCTCGGAGGCTGAAGGCCCGTGGGTGAGCCCCCACGGACACTTACTATCCCTGGAGACCAAGTCCCGAAAGTGAGCGGCCAAGCAAGCGAGGCCGAAGGTCGAGCTTTTCGTAACAATGAAAGTTCCAAATCAAGCCTTAGAGAGCGCTAGGGGGCTGAAGGCCACTTACTATCCTCAGGTGGCAGCGAGGCCAAAGGTCGAGCTTTACGTTGGAATGAAAGGCCCAAAGCATCCCTTTAGAGAGCGCTCTCAATGCGAGCCCCTACGGACACTCATTATCTTTGGGTGTCTTGCAAGTGAAACCTGAGGCCCACATTTCCAAGGTAAAAGGAGAGGTAAGTGAAGCCGAAGGCTGAGCTCTATAGTATGATTTTAGAGAGCGCTCCCTAGGCGAGCTCCAGGACTGAAGACCCGAAGGCAAGCCCCCAAGGACAAATACAATCCCTAGGCGTCTTGCAAGCAACAACATCTGCCGCTGCTGTCCGTGTAGGCGTATGTACATTGTGTTTGTGTGGCTTATTGGAGTGTAGCACAGACCAAAATTTAACCCCGAGTCACAATAGTCTGCACGCTATTTTCATGCCGAATCCACGCCGGTGGAATGACTAGCGCCGCCGGTCGGCGCACATGTCTATACTGACTACTCTCTTTGTAAATGCGGTTTGTATATTATTCTTATTTGTGTCAAGTTATGCGCATAAAAAAAAACGGAAAAGTATGAACATTAGGATAATAGTAGGAATATTTTTTTCCAAATGGTATGTTTCCCAAATTATTTTAATCTGAGCAAGCAACGTGTGGATTCATTTTTGCTGGTATTTCATAATACCGAGCCAATCATTTCGGTCCCTCGTCCAGACACTAATTATTTTGCATAATCATGTATGTATAATTTAAAATAGGTGCTAACCAATCTGACCAATTAAACACTAGAAAGAAGAAAAAACAATGATTACGAACACACAAAAGAAGCAAAATGCCAATAGAAGCAACAGAAAAGGTGCTTTTATATTATAGCGTGCACCGTTCATTCAACCAATGTTAGTTTAATAAGCGAGTTAAATATTTAGGTTTGGCATATGTTTTTTTTTTTTTTTTTTAAGGGGACAATCTTACACAAATCGACCTAGTCCCATAGTAAGCTCAGTAAGGCTTGTGTTATGGGTACTAGACGACGATATATATAATAGATAGATAATAGATATAAATACTTAAATACATAGAAACCATCCATGACTCAGAAACAAATATTCATGCTCATCACACAAATATTTGCCCTTACCGGGATTCGAACCCAGGACCTCTTGCTTCGTAGGCAGGGTCACTACCAACTAGGCTAAAGCGGTCGTCAAGTTTGATTGTTTAGATTGCTCATGGACAGATAGATACAAGTGACACCTAGCTCGTAACTTAATTTAGCCGAATATTAGGGTATTGCATCTTTTTTTTATTACTAAAATGAAAAGCAGTATTCTATTAACCCAGAGAAATATCAACTGTAACTGTAGCATTAAATATTTCTTATGATTTTTTTCTGAGGTTATATGCATTTGAAATCTGCTCACGCCGGCACCCACCGAAAACACTCCTTATTAAACGGGAATAGACTATAACGTCACAATCCAATATCTCCTTCGTTTAAGTATCATATAACATACATACATACATACATATAATCACGCCTTTATCCCTAAAAGGGTTAGGCAGAGCACATGAAACTTTTGTTCCAGTGCCACTTTTAGCATAAATATGGGTATAAAAGATCGACAAAATGTGACATATAACATATCATTTCTAAATCAATATTCGGTCTAACTGTTATGTAAATTAATCAAAAAATTAAAAATATATATATTGAATTTTTCCGTGTTTTAGCGTGAGATAAAACGAATACAATAGACTATTTTATAAATATTTCTGTTGTATTATATTTCTACGTATATCCGCGTTGATTGAGTACAATTTATTCAAAACTGATGTCCCATGCAAATCCCTATTATATGAAAACACAGCACATTCTGGTGGATCCGGCCTTACTTTAGTGGTCGGTATTGATAGTAAGTACTTCTTTATCCAAGGGTAATATCATCTTGTGGTATTTTAAATTAAATACGGCAAATTCTCACCTGGCCATGGACTGCGGCAGAGACGAAAACGGCTATGGAGTCGGGCCAAGGTATTGAGGTGTACTGACTCCACCAGCGGTTCATCACCACCGTCACGTAGAAACCTAACACAAACGACAACGGAATGACATTTCCGTGAAAACTGCAGTAGTTTACCACACCTTCGAATACCCTGGAAAATAATAAGTAGTTACTACGAAATGTTCCTATTGTTTACTTGGCAAGTGTTTACGTGTTAGGGGCGAAAGCGATATTTTTATAAAAGCAAAGTGGCAGGGCAGGCTGTATGATAAAATTGATTAGTAACAGAAAGTTAAATACACGATGTTTTACAGGAAAGTAGCTGAATAATGCATTCCGTCTGCCTCAAAACTCGATTCATTTTAGAAGCTTATCATTATCAAACCTAGCAGGAGGTGTCAATCTGCAATCCGTGCTCATTGGGCGGTCGAAGAAGTCCGAGATGTGGTATCGATCAATACAAAGCTAGTATCCAGACAGATAAATCATGCAATGAAGTGAGAGAGTGAGAAGGTACAATTCGGGTATTTTCTACGCATGGCATAGACACTATTGTCTATTCTGTGCTCACAACAAAGACTACAGTACCAAAGTTAACTCGAAAATCTGCAAGAGTAACCAGCATTCTTAATCTATTTCATTCAAAATTAAGATCGTGAGCACTGCATGATAAAGAATTGGCACGCTAGCACTCTCCTCCTAGCAGCTCCTAGATGCCTTGTATTGTTTAATAACATTGCTAGTGTAATCTTTATTATTACGTGAAACGTCGTTCAATTATGCCAAAGCATAATACACCAAAGTGTGTTTTGCAGTTTAATTTCTTGCAAACATATACTCGTATCGTATGCAAGCAATTAAACTACAATTAAAAGATGTTGCACCGATTGAAACATATTCTACATAACAATAAATGCAAATCGTATCTTACTCTTGTACGTTTCAAGCAAGTCATGCATTAAGATCGCGCGGGCGTTATTTCGAGTGTCTACTTTTTGTAGACTGTTTTGATACCAGACCAGGTGAGTTATTCTGCAAATACAGGCAAGTGATGAATGTAAGATAGCGAAGCAACAAAGTTTGTACGAACACATGTTTTGTTTGGGCACGGTGTGTTGGTAACGCCTGTAATTGTGCAGTCGTCCGCCGCACCGCACCCTTTTGTTCGAGTCTGATGGTAGAGTTTAGATTATTATTTTTCACACCACATGCTCGACAATGCCGAATTATAGGTCATGTAAACCCTACCGAAAGCAAGACATTAAATCCCTTGGTATTAGCCGGGTTATAATCTTATACTGAATTTAATTATAACCCGCTGGTTAACAATATGATTTCACTTTTCATAATTCTTATTACTATATGCATAAAGTTTAATTTTGCTAAACACAATTTGTCCCAGGCCATGGCCTACTTGATTTGACAAAATAAATGAAGTTTGCCTCCGTGTGAACCCCGGTCCGGAGGAGCGCGGTGTTCGAAATTCGAATTTCGAATCTAGGACCACGGCTTGTGCTTTCGAATTTGGAACGTCGCGCGCCTTCATTTGTTCACGCGTGACGAACAAATCGAGTTCTTGTAGGTGCCTATAGAAGATTTAATTTCAAAAATAATATTGAAAATGTCGAGTGATGAAAGTGTTTTGACTCCTGAGTTTATCAAATTAGACAACTCAACCTCAATAAACGTACCAAATAAAAACATTACCTTATCTTTCCATAATTGGACTAACGTGTCTAATGTTACTATGTACTTTTAATTTGCTAAATAAACATTATTTATCTACTGAGCCTGTTTTTTTGTCTCGCATAAGGTGTGAAAAGTAGAGTATACACCTCGGGGATAAGACTGTTTTAGTCTTGGGCGGTTGAACCCCTCACTGCACTCAGGACTCAGTCTTAATTCCCTCGCTTCGCTCAGGAATTAACTTATAACTCCCTCGCTACGCTCAGGAGTTAAATTATGAGTCCTTCGTTACGTTCGGGATTCAATTCGCTCCCGTGACATAAAACAGTGCTTTATCCCCTTGGTGTATAATCTACTATTACGAAATAGCTATTTTCGAAAGCGAACGTTGACAATCGATAAGCAAATTAGCAGGGACACGAGTGTCGAGTCAGTAAATAGCCATGTTAGTAAAATTATTTATTACCTTTTTGACTGCTCATCAAGTATTAACCGATAAATCAAATTTAAAACGTAGTAAAAAAGTAGAAAACACAGGAGATCTAGCCAAACCAGCTTGTAAATGCTGCCCCGCCATCTGAAAAAAGAACATACTGAATTTAACGTAAATATATTTCAGAATGGACTACACAGTTCTATAATTTCCGACAATACTTCTTTCGACTCCTGTGGAACGCCTATATATAAAGAGTTTTTCACACCTTTCATTCGGAAAAGTAAGTTTTGCTCCACGACGAGAGGGACCAAAACGCTACTTTTCTGTTCAAACTACTTTTTTAATTTATACATTGGCATTGGAACATTTGTACGCAATGTGCCAATTGAACACAGAATGTTAATAAAATGATCGATTGTAATTTCATCGTAGTCGATTCAAAACGAACATATTTCAAGTTTTAACTATAACAACGTTGTATAAAAATTTATAAATATTTCGTAATATTTAAAAATTAGTAATAAAGATTAAGATAATTTAGATAAATTTTAACAATAGGTAGCTTTTTTTAAATTTCCTCATAGTCGGTGTGAAAAATAGTATGTGTCACTCGGTACCAAAATTATTTTCGTCTCGGGCGTAAACACTTGTATCCCTCACTACGCTCAGGATACAATACACCGCCCTCGCCGTAAATATACTATTTTGCTCCCTTGTGACACAAATAACTATAACACAACTTTAACTGGCAACAATTCCTGCTTGTTCTAGATACACTTGAAAATTGTTCCAGAATATGATGCGATATGCGTTACTCGTATTGGGATTTAGCCTATCCTAATCATTTAAAGAGGAAAAGTCTGCGAGATTGTAAGTTCGTAGGTATGTAGGGAGTCATCTCCGGAACCAATTATCCGAAATCAAAAATTCTTTCACGTCTGTGTAATAGACTTTCTAGTTGGACACACGCTATATTTTATTCCGCGGGTTTTCCTACGTTTTTGGCGCGGGCGGAGGCGAGCGGACAAATTGTACACAGAGGAATGGCAATTTTAGGCCCCGGCTATCATTGAATCACAAACACTGTTGCACATCGGCTACAAAAAGGAGGACACCGCATTTAGAAGTAAACATTTCCAGCCTTTTTATAATCACATTAAATCTTAACTATGCCTTTATTTACGTAGATTTATGGAGAGCCATTGTAATAGTTTACTAATTGTTAAGTACCTAGTTTACGGCAAAAGTAATACCGCGATGACAAATTTATGCGTTAGTTATAAAGCGAAACTACTTTTCACTAGCATGAACAACACGAATTCGCATATACAAACAGTTTGCTGAATAGCTGATGGAATTCCAAGTTAACTCACTTCCGAATAATGGTGTTGACGTCGGCTAAGGTCGCCATCGTAAAGACTGCTGGGAATATTATGAAAGGCATAAATATGCACAACAATTTAACGAGATCAACAAGATTATAGTTTCCTAGATAGGATTTTGGGACAGTTTTGTGTCTTCCTCTTTGAGAAAAGTATTATATTCGATATCTAAATATTAGTTGCAAGTGCAGTCGCGCGATTGTATGTATCTGTGTGTAGGTCTACTAGGCAGGTCCACATCTCCGAATCTCCGTGTCATCATATTCATAACTAAGATGTTTCAACTGTTGTTCTCTTACACTCGAACCATTGTAATTCATCATCCTCCTAGCGTTATTCCCGGTAATGCCCCTAAAGTCGAGCCCGGGGTCCGCCTTGACACCTAATCCCAGGATTTGGCATAGGCACTAGTTTTACGAAAGCGACTGCCATCTGACCTTCCAACCCAGAGGGAAAACTAGCCCTTATTGGGATTAGACCGGTTTCCTCACGATGTTTTCCTTCACCGAAAAGCTAACGGTAAATATTCCGTACATAAGTTCCGAAAAACTCATTGGTACGAGCCGGGATTCGAACCCACGACCGCCGCTTGACAGCCGCATGCCTGAACCACTAGGCTACCGTAGCTCTCGAACCATTGTAATTGATAAATATTAATATTTTCATTGAAAGCAATGATTTAATATAAAAAGAGGTAGATACACACTAAAACTAAGCCAATTGCACCAACTTGCCTCATTTTTGCGTCGTCAATGGAAACGTATATAAACGTGTCTCAGCTGTCAGATTTGGTGGCCATTTTTAAGGCCTCCACACACCGAACACGGGTCGTGCGCGGCGCGGGTCGGGCGGTATCCCCATCTCTTTCGCACAGTAGCGCGGCGTCTCTATCAAACAGTAGTGCGGGCCCGCGCAACTGTGTGATAAGTGAGAGAGATATTAAATGCGTTGGTAAGTGAGAGAGATATACTGACCCGCGCCGCACACGACCCGCGTTCGGTGTGTGGAGGCCTTTAAACACGGAATTTCGTGTAGACTACGTATCCTCTTTTTTATATTACGAGTACATCAAAGATTTAAAGCATATTGATTGAGCCTGATTTTGTATTTTTGCAAATTTAGACTTACATTAAATTTTATTGATGACACAGTCACAAGTCAAATGGTTTATGAAATTCATGACTCTTTTGATGATTTAAAATTTGATGATCCTTTAACGGCGGCTGGATGGCGGCTGGATGGCGGCTGGACACGATTAAACGAGATCATGACTAGTTAAGGTGGCCACTGACGAGCCTTCCAATATTCAAAATAGCGTGGCTGCATTCCAAAATCGGTCCGTGAATGTCAAAAACGTATAATATTTTTAAACGGCATCCTGATCGTGGATTTCCATTTGGATTGAAATCCAGCACGCCACTCCATTTGGATGTATCTAGAAAGTAGAAACATATATACCGAACGTGCGCCTCACCGTCTAGACGCACTCCAAACGCTCCGTGAATGTGCAAAACTACGTCCATTTTTATTCAGTCAGCATGGCGCTGCCACCAAGTATCGACACGACAACGAATTCATCGTAAAAATGTCAGGCCGAGACTTTGTTTTGTCGGTAATAAAGGAGTATCATCCATGTTTATGGCAAGTCAAAAACGACGACTTCTTTCGTTAAGTTTGTGTTATAGTGTGTGTAGGCTTGACTTTTTCTTAACCATTTCTTCGGTCATGTCCTTTTTAGTTTTTAAGCCTTTTCACATAAATGGCTACCACCGTTCCCAGTAGTAACAAATCCATTTGCACGCGGTACAGAAAAGCAAGTGAAGGTGGAGCACCTATGGACGTGTGAAATGGATCGATCGTCAGTGTACTAAATAATTGGATGCCGTCCATTTGAATCACATTTGGATGAATCCATTGTAACGGCATCCGTTTGGAAGGCTCGTCAGTGGCCTGCTTTAAGTGAAGTGTGAACCATTATTAACGCTTCTAGGTAGGTACTGGTACTTTTATGATCCGTGACAAGCACAGATTTAATGGTAATAGGCAGAGTAATAATCGTAACTAATTTTATCGTTTTTGCCTTAACAATAATGCATAATTTCTATTCTACGAGTGTAGCGGATGTTCATTGTTGCCATAAAATATTGGCGATGACAAAATAAGTTACTTGGTTCAGTTCCATTACTTTATGACATCGGTTCCAAACTAATTCTGGCGTAGTCTGGCTTGCGTGTATAGCAAACACGATTGTTTTGTTTTTTGCATTGCGCAGATAGGAGTGGGGAGCGTTCTTTCATGGATTGACATATCTATACCCATCTACTATGTTTACGTTATGTACATACGTATAGTGAAGTAAAACAATGACGTTCTCTTCGTATCAAATCATAGATATTAATTCATTTGTCTAGACAAACGCGCAAACCCGTCCGGTATGCGCCTACACGCATTTTTTGCTTTGGACATCGTATACCTATGTATGACCTTGTTCGATCTGCAGGCAGGTCGGATGTGAGTAGACGCGCGTCGACTACAATAATTATATAAGCAGGTCGACCACGTAACGCATTGTGCGTACTTACGGTAGATCTAAATGTCAATTTTTATATGGAAGAACGACAGTTGGATCTACCTAACGCGCGTTCAAAACATTACGTGATTGCCCCTCCGGTCGCTGTAAATTACGAGTAGTTCAGGGAATTATATAGCTAACTGGCTATGTGGCTATGTTGTATCCGTTTGGCCATGTTCAAAGTATTGACCTTGCACTGTGCCGCTGCCGATGCCGTGAGGAAGATACACCGCGCTCTCGTGTTGCACGCAATCGACGCGAGTCGGTCGGAGTCGGACCTTCTGCACATTATGAACACGTGTATTCATAATTATACACTAGATATCTTGCCTACCCTCATCTGCCCCACCAACACATGCGACTTGATTTTGTCATCAGTGTCATCAGGTCATCACATCATTAACAGTTCGATTTCATCCATACTTATAATATAATATTATTTTTATGGTTTTATTATTGGGTCTATAAATATGCGCTGTTCGTTTTCCATGTATTCATACAAAAATAAACTAGCCTCTGCCCGCGACTTACACGACTTTCGCATGTGGATGCGAAAGTGTGTCTGTTGTCTATTACATCTTCACGCTTAAACCGCTGAACCGATTTAGATGAAATTTGGTAGAGATAGTTGGAGTCCCGGGGAAGGACAAAGGTTATAGTTTTTATTGCGAAAAACATTCCCTAATATGTTGAAATGGGGGGTGGAAATGTTGTATGGAGCTTTATAGGAATTTAACGCGGACGGAGTCGCGGGCATAAGCTAGTAAGGGAATCTGTCCATTGTCCCTAGATCCCTATACGTAGGACAGGTTTCTTACACTCTACATATAGGAAGCAAATAGCTAGTCTCCTTAAATCACTTGAAACTTAACTACTAGTGCACTCTCCGAGGTCGCTGCCCCTGGGAAGGGTGCCCACATTTCCTCGGTGGATTGCAATTCCAATCCGGTGGCCGAGGAAGTAGCCAACTCTATGGTCAGCCGTATTTTCGCAATTTTTTTAAAATTATAATTCAAACACGAGACAAATAATAACATTTGAAGAATGCAGTAATTAAATACATGATCCATATCGAATCGGGAAGTCTCATGCATGACATTGCGTCATTTCGCCACGCGATACAACCTAGTAGCCCGACAAGAACAAAGTTATCTCATCGTGGCGAATATTACGATATGCACGTGATATAAATGATAACAACTAATGTACTTGTTTATGATCATGAATAACGGAAGTAGACTACAAAACACACTACTTCTGAAAACGCAGTGCGATAGAAACTGGATTAAAAATTACACATAGCAAACGAAATCAACCTGTAGGTATACTCGCTCTACATTATAGTTTAAATATAAATATTAATGCCGTGCGGTTACAAATTATTAAGTCAGGATCTAAAAATGATTTGTGTGAAACGAGTCAGCAAATGAGCGATGTGTGAGTCAAGAGATAGAAACGCGGCACGATTCCAACAATTAGGTACCTACTTGTTCTACGGCGCAAGGCAAAAAATTAAACAGCTGTATAAGCACATAGCACATATCCAAGCAGCTGCAGCTTCCCAGTGAATTTACGATAGATAATGACAAAGAAATCACGAGAACGATCTACGATGACTAAATAAGCGGAGGAATAAAATATATGTAGGTTCGTACCTTATTGCGTTCTTTTACAAAGAAAAATCTGTTTTTATAGTTATTACAATAAGATTTTTACATACTTAGGTATATTCTCCAAACTATAATTTTAAACATATTTGTATGGACTGATTATACATTGCATTACATACATATTGTTTATGTGGTGTCTATCAACTAAATGAACACAAAGAAACTACATTAAGTGACAACGCATACCAGAAATTTTAAATAAAGTTTGGAAATTCGAAAGGAGCCAGGCAGCCATAAAGGCGCCAAGCGTACGTTTAGGTTTAGCAAATACCTAATTGAAATGATTATTCTGTGATTATAAGAAATCAAACGTTCATTGTAGCTTGTAGGTAGGTACTCTGGCTTTCCGCTAAGTCAGATCCAATATGACCAAGATCCATAAAGCCTGAACAGAGGGGCTACCGCGAAGTGCAAACGAACTACGTTCGAATATCTCCGTCTCTGTCGCTCGAACTAGCAAGTGCGACAGAGACGGAGATACACAAACGAAGTTCGTTTTCATTTCCCGGTAGCCCCTCTGAAAATCTAACTGGTCATCAAACTAACAACATCAGCCACCCTACAAATGGTGCAACGAACCCGTTTAAAGTAGGGTACGGAAAATGCAGCAGAACTATGAATAATAAATGTCTCTTACCTGGTAACGACCAAGTAAGCCATGATAACTATCCACGTTTTATAGGCACGTCAGAAACCTATCGCTGTTTGGTAAGAATGAGCGTGGTATATAGAGGAGGGGTAGCTGAATACCTCGTTACTAAATATAGAACAAGTACTGCGTACTTTTCTGTTCCTTTGTTCTGACAAGGCAAATAAGCATTTGAGGGAGTGGGATCGGCTCTTTTTACAAGCTTTTATTTAACTTGTTCGTTTGTTTGTTAGTGAGGGACAAATCTTGCAAGCAAACGTGGGTTTGACCCAAAATTTCAGCTCAATCGGTCACCGGGACGTAGGTAGGGTAGGTCTGGATGACAATTTAATATTATGGTACCATCGAGCTGCTCCGATGATGGAGACAGAAGGTGGCCATGGGAATTCAGAAGGTACTTAACCAACGTAACCCCGTTGAGTTTGGGCTCGTTAGAATCGTCTCAGTGAGTACCTAGTTTGTGACGGTATACAGAAAAGTACAGTTGAAAATAAAAGCTTTTACCAATATTTTTTCCCATTACGTTTTTAAAAATAAATATACCTACCTTTGTGGCTGAGTAGAAAACTGACACCATAACTGAGTTTTCATTATGACCACTGGACTTCTAATGGGCAGCTACTACTTACTGAAACCTTTCAAGTTTTAAAAGGATTAAGTAAGTACCTACCTATGTTTAAACTGCTGCATACTTAACGGATGTGCATGACCATATAATATTTTGTGTACAAATCAAACACTGTCTACGGACGTCTGACTTTTTTGCAACGCGTCGTCGACGTCCAGAAATCATGTGATCATTTTTGGCCTACTTTTGACCCCCCACCCCCATTCAAGATCACGTTTATTTTTTGGTAGGGATGCAACGATATGTCTATTACGATACCGATACGAATGACGAATGCATCGTAATAGTGAATACGATAACGAATGAATTACGATTTTTTAATTTCCGTCTAATTAAACAAGAGAATTGAGTACAATCAACAAATATTTAAATTTTAGACAGTTTACCACCTAAATGTCATAATTAAAATCAATTTCTTTCAAATACTGGGGATAAAACTTTATTTACTAAAGTATACATATACAAAATGATATTAAACTAATTATAATAAACTACAATTAGAAAAATGTATCAAAATTTTGCCCTTTAGGCAGGGTGCCCATCACACAGGCAGCATTCCCGCGCTGAATAGCAATCGCTATTCTTTGGGCGAGAAAGCTGCCTGCCCGAGGGTCACCCGTAGCCTCCCTTAACCGCTTACTGATCTCCTTGTGGAGCTTACGCGCGTTTCTTCCCCAAGGGCCGAGTGTCTCGACGCCAAATGCGACAAAATCGTATTGGGCGCCGAGACAGCTATACTTCCCGACCTTGGATCTCTCTCGGGCATCCGCCGCTGCCCCGGCTTGCTTGGACGTGCTCGGCAAGTAGGACGCTGCCAGCGTATCAGCACAGGTAGCGTCCCACACCAGTGCACGGCCCATCCGCCAGGGGATTAAAGAAATCCCGTCCGGACGCTTGCCATCATCTCGTACAATGCGAGGCTCAAGAGCGCAGGGGACGCAGGCGCTGGCAAGCGCCCTTCTCAGGATGTCATTGAGCGCAGCGTGACGGGACAGGCGGCCGGCGCCCGAGGAGCAGGCGAGTCCATGGTGACCGAAGCGATCTACCGCGGCTCCACAGGAGATGCAGTTGTGGTCCACGCACACATCAACTCCGACGCGGAGAGCAACTGCAATTCGGAGTGTGCCTGGGTCAATGAAGCTACCTAAGTTAGGTGAGGGGTAGGCGTGAAGCCATTGCCCCGACTCTGGTCTGGCTGCTGCCAACAGCCTGGCTCGGTCCCGGCCAGACGAAGAGTCGATCAACGACTTTATGGTAGCGGCGGAAGCTAACGAGTCCCAAGCCCTTTGTAATTTTGGTCTTGATGGCAAAGTTGGGTTCGGTCCTGCTAGCCAGGCGTTCCTAGCATCAACCAAGCACGCGATCTCGCAGTTTGCAGTCGTTGAGACTTTAAGGATTTTACCTGCGAGATCTTGCGTGCTGTGAGTTGATGATAAGAAAGCCGGCAAAGCTACGCTCGAGATTTTTCGAGTTCCCAAACCGCCATATCTTATGGGTAGACATGCCTGAGTCCAAGCCTGTTCGCTGAATTTAACATTAAGAATTGATTCTAGTATGGACTTCAATAGGATATCAGTAGAAAGGACTAGATTGGGAAATTTCCAAATAGGGCAACAACGGAGAAGGTACGTAAATTTAGGAACGAGTAGGCAAAATTTTAGAATGAATAAGGCTGAGTGAGAGCTTATTTTGACTAAACGTTCAGAGTTATTTTGGAATTTTGAGATTCAAATACTTATTAAGAAAACATAAAAATTTTAAATTATCGTATTATTTCGTATATCCGTATGGACTAAACCAGCTGTGGAAAACAATCTTTCTGAATCTACAGTAGCTAGTTTGATGGACAAATACTTAAGGCCAACTTTTTCAACTTAGGAAAACGGCATTTTTTCTCCAATCATTTGAAATCGAACTAGTTTTGTGAATCGTTATTAATCGTAATACTTTTTACGATACGCATGATCGTCAAAAATCGTTATTTTTGACGATTTACGATTGCGGTTTACGATTATCGGCATCGGTATCGTTGCATCCCTAATTCTTTGGACTAAGTATGAAGTAAGTTAGTCAATTAAAAAAGTTAATAAAAATTGGTCTTAGTTTAAGCCATGTCACACTACGCCATGTCCTCAGTCCACGGGTTTTCGCAAATGTTTTGGATGGTGATGATGGGCATACGTCAGAGCGGATTCTCTTGATATGAGAACATTATTGAGTAACTTTCGTTATCGTTCTCGGTCATGTCTCTTTCTGTGCTACTTCCAGCTCCCGGTACGGAACCCTCTAAACAAAATCACAACGAGACGCGGTAGGTAGGTACGTTGCCATATTGATTTTGAGGAGCGACGACCTTTATAAGAGAACTGGTAATGCAGTGCCGGCATTGCCGAGCCAAGTGCCAGGCCAGGTGTGGCAGCCAATAATTAAAAATATTGTCATTAGAAATGGAGTTGTATACAAGGCAGGTACGGTACAGGCTATAGTCATAAAAAGGATTGTTTTGTTGATGGATTGTTTGTTTTGTTGATGGAAACTGCCGTCGTGCTTCGCTCATGTACCTAGGTACTCCTGTCGTCTTACGAATTGATAACATTTCCATATTCCGATCTTGTCCGTAAGGGACATCTGTTCTGGCTAGATAGACTGTTTGGTGCAACTGACCCTTAGTGGCTATATCGATCGCCAAATAACAGCGAAATAATTTGCAGCATCTTCCAGTTACCATAGTTTAGACCTTACGTATTTATGTGCGAAGTAGACCATATTATTTTTTTAAGTTTTGATGATATTGTTTATTTATTGTTATTGGGTATTATAGTGTTTTTTTTTTTAATAAATTGTTCCAGAGAAACAAACTTTAATACCTATTTAAAACGTATAAGTAATACACGGACATTAACGTACCGACCGTAATCCATGAAATAAGTATTGAAAGAGCGTCGTAGACAATAACAAATCGCGAGCATTGCAGAGTTTTCCTTATACGGTTAATTTGTTTTCTTCGGTCCTAACTAGGTAGAAGTTAAGTAACTTCTTACCTTTAGGGTCTTTGTTTGTGGTGATTAAAACGTGTTAAATATGGATAGTCAATAGTTATTCATTGTTCTTGTAATCTCGTACATGCCTAAAACAATATTCTAAGCGACATAGTACGTCTTAGACGTGTGCGCCGATCGGCGTGGCGTACGCCGCCGGTCATATATGCCACGCCGCCGCCGCCGGTCATTCCACCGGCGTGGATTCGGCGTGAAAATAGCGTACAGACTATTGTGACTCGGGGTAAAATTTTGGTCTGTGCTACACTCAAACAAGCCACACAAACACAATGTGCATACGGCTACATGGACAGCAGCGGCAGATGTTGTTGCTTGCAAGACACCTGGAGATTGCATGTGTCTGGGGACTTGCCGAGTCTTCGGCCCTCAAGCTGGCCTAGGGAGCGCTCTCTAAAAGCATGCCCTATGGCTCAGCCTTCGGCTTCACTTACCTCCCCTTTTACCTTGGAAATTTGGGCCTCAGGTTTCGCTTGCAAGACACCCAAAGATAATGAGTGTCCGTAGGGACTCGCATTGAGAGCGCTCTCTAAAGGGATGCTTTGGGGCTTTCATTCCTACATAAAACTTTTGGCCTCGCTGCCACCTGAGGATAGTAAGTGGCCTCTCTTAAGGCTTTCATTGTTACGAAAAGCTCAACCTTCGGCCTCACTTCCTTGGCCACTCACCTTCGGGATTTGGTCTCCAGTTTCGCTTGCAATACACCTGGGGATAGTAAGTGTCCGTAGGGCCACCCACGGGCCTTCAGCCCCCGAGCTCGCAAAGCGACCGCTCTCTAAAAGCATGCTTAGGGCCTTTCAATCCTACGAAAAGTTCCGAAAGACCGCTCTCTGAAGAATTGCTTTAGGTCTTTAATTCCAATGAAATCTGCCTCGCCGGTCACCTTCGGGACTTTGGCCTCAGTACGCTTACCATGAGTTTGACAATGACGGCTTACGCTAACGAGTATCGAGTTTTCTATCTGTGACTTTGACAATACGAGCGGGATGCACAGATAGAAAACCCGATACTCGTTAGCGTAAGCCGTCATTGTCAAACTCATGGTAAGCGTACAGGTCTCGCTTGCAAGACACCTGAGAATAGTGAGTGTCCGTCGAGCTCGCCCTATGGCGTTCGGTTCGGGCCTGGGGCTCGCATAGGGAGCGCTCTCTAAAAGGATTTTTTGGGCATCTAATATAATATTATTGACGAACACTTGTTGTTGTTGTATGATGAGGGTGTTTATTTAGATTCGACGTGAAGTGTTACACGCACACCGCACAGTCTACGTGAATTAAATCTTTATTTGTCAGATATATGATCAAACATAAGAATATCATCTAAGTACTTAAACCATAATTTATACGCGTAAGAAGTCGTGAGCAGAAGCTAGTAATTTATATGAGCCTGAGCTGAGATGCCAGAATTAAATGAATTATTATTATTATTATAAATAGATGATTTAAAAAATAAGCCATGCTGTTTTGTTTTAATACCTAAAATCATTATGAAAGAAAAAAGTTTATTTGGTTTAGTTTAGTTTGTTTGTTGTAGTATGAAAAATAGTTTTTTTCGCATTATTGCTTATTTTTATTTATCACGCCGATCACGCCGATTACGCCGCCGCCGCCGGTCATTTTTGGAACGGACGCCGCCGCCGACGGTTTAGCCATCGGCGCACACCTCTAGTACGTCTATGCCGTACACGCAAATCTAAATAAATAAATAAATAAAAATAAATATTAGGGAACAATCTTACACAAATTGACCTAGTCCCAAACTAAGCAAAGCCTTGTACTATGGGTACTAGACGACGGTAAACATAATTATATTGATAAATAAATAAGGTACCTGAGGGGAATATGGTCATCCGGTTAATATGGTCACTTTGCTGTATTCCAAAAAGTACAACGCAAAGTAGATTAATGGCACTGTGATCAAAAGCGTCTAGTAGCCTAGTGGAACCTTGCAAAGTTTTATCGGGACTGCTTTACCAACTCAGTTTTGACAAATCTTAAACACGGGTCGATTCGCAATTACCGCGATCCTCTAAAAAAATGTAAACATTAAAAGCCTGCAAAAATTGAAAAGAGACGTGTGAATTAATTATTGGATATGAGTCAACAGATAATTTATTGTATTTTAAAGTGGTAGTATACACATAGTGAGGTTTAAAAGGAAGTTTATGTGCGAGTCGTAATAATGTTAACAAGTACGTTACAGTGTACGAGATTTGGGACTGGTCTTATGACAGTTCCAATATGATGTAAAGAGTGAAGTGGCTAGAGTAAATCGATTGTCATAATAACCGATTACGATTGATTATGGTTAATGAAAGGAATCGATTGATTACTGTGTAATAATTATTTTTAGGAAATCAAATAGAGAGCCTATACACTGTCGTCTGCTAACACAAGTGTCCTGTAAGTAAAGAGAAAGACTGATAGTGCGAGAAAAATTGAGAGAGCTCGCGCGCCGTGCAGAAAGCAATGCCATATTTTCAAACGCAACATTTTGCACAATCAAATATGTCGGTTTCGATCGATGTGATTTTATTTCGTATTATCGTGACAGTAAGTAATTAATACATTGTTATTTTCCTATACACAATTATTTGATTCATATCGATTTATTTCTAAATGGACAGACTCCAATCGATTAAAGCAGTGTATCACTAAATTTTAAAAAAAGAAGTCGTAGGACGTAATGGTTTGCATACCGAGTTTTTAATGCTAATTTCTATACAAATAAGCCGTAAAAAATATTACGATCATTTTATAAGTGCTAAAACGAGCGTGCATGGAGATTCAACTTTGTTTTGTAACTCGGAAGCTATTGAAACTTTTTTTATTATTTCGATGAGCAGTGCCAATTTACGTTATATGGGTGTCGCGATGTGTCAAAAGACCAGTTCCAAATCTCGAACACTGTAAGTTACGCACTTGTTAATATGGACATCAGTTGTGTGATGTTCTGTATGAAAATAGTAACCACGTTTTAAGTTGTTTTCATAAGTAATACCTAACGAATGGTGTTAAATATTATACTTTTAGGATGTAAAAAGTAGGTAGATTGAGGGGTAATTGGCGGCAGTAGGATCTTTAAAAGTGCGATCGCAAAACGATAAAAAATAAATACACCCGCGAAAAAATCTAAAGTCCCAATGAAAACGATTAAAAGATATTTACGATTGAAACAAACTGGAGGCTCGTCTCGGTCGAAGACTATTCCTCAAGCTGGAGGAAGCAGATAAAATTGGAGATGGCCATAATAACCACACGTGCCGGAAATATGGTCATTTAGCACTTTTTTTTAAAGGCGATTTTTTAATAGTTTCTTATTATTAACAAAAATATTGTGTAGTATTTTTTATGGTATATTAGTTGGTTTTAATGACGGTGTATTTTTTATCCACAACCTGCCCTTAAGTACTTAATTTTTTACAGAGCTCCAAACCTTAACGTGTCCATATTACCCTCACGTACCTTACTCTCTAAACGTAAAAATGGGGATTTGCAGAAAGACATGCGAACTATGGCTAAAATGTTGACACCTGTGTTGCTCTAAGATTTTTTTCGTATACGGACGAGTCCTATGGTGAAGAACGTACATTCTTGCAGCTTACTTATGTTAATTGTGAATTCAGATCACTTTCTAAATGAAATAAAAGGCTGATTCTTAGGAGGCAAAACTGAAATACATTGTTGGTCAGAGTATAGCAAATGTTTGCTACTTTTGATTAGAACTTTATAAAATACAATAATATGTGCATAATTAATTACTAATTTTTGATCAACTTGCCTGTTTAAGAACTACAGCGGTCCAAAGCTGCCAGTTCGGCCATAGGATTACCTACCCTACTTACTACGGAGCCAAGGACTTAAAAAAATTAATTAGTATAACCCCTCTCTCGAGTCTTTTATTACTGAATGTTATCTATAGAACATGCTAAAATATACAGTTTTTAATGATTGAGTTTTTTCATAAACTTGACCGTTTACGAACTAGAGTGGTTCCTAAAATCGGGCCCGTTTTGCTATACCCCAACCACATAATTTCATACAGTAATATTACCAAAAACTTACCTCGTCAAAAGCTTCAAAAATGTTCCAAATCCACGACAAGTTGCAACTTCACCAGTATATGTTACGGTCATTTTGTTTTTCTACCTAGGTACTTAATTAAACTTTAATCAGTTTTCACCATACCATTAGTAAAACCTCTTCTTTTCTTTATCCATTTACTATCTTACGTAAATATTTGTTTATTTGCAACTCATTATATTTTTATCACACGCCCGAAAACTTGTCATTCGGTTTCCCAAATTTAACATAAATGCAGTACTTTTTATTTACTAACACTAATCACAGTATAATAGCAGCTGTGGTAAAAAAATGCTGCAGCTGTTAGATTCAAACACAAAAATGAATTTGATAACACTCGACAACAAAATTTACCGCAGCTCGCAGCTATAGTCACAACCCGGCTGCGGCTGATCCGGCACAGCAGTACAGCACTAGCACTGTAAACACTATGAACTAAATGTCTAAATCTCAAATCAAATCTGTCGGCTGTCAGCGTCACTATGGCGTCAGTGGCGTCACTAGAGTAGTGAGTGAGCGAATGAAAAGAATGGATGAAACTGTGGAGCGAATGGCCTTAGTTTTACAGTGTTTGTCTGTGGTGACTTGTCTATGGTCCAAAACTTTCAATTCATTCAGTCCAGTCAGTCAATTCACAAAAATGCCAAAATGGCGGAAATCCTTACATTATTCGCGTCAGTGTTTTAATTGAAAGTTGGCTACTATTTCTGTAAAATTTTCCTAGTGACCAGTGTATCACATGTGTTTTCATACGCTCTCGCCCATGTATAATTGTGTATAACAAATAAAAACAGTCGACAACTTCCAATATGAGTGAGACTTCACGAAACGAGTCCAAGTCTCCTGAATCCCAAATGCCGGCTCAAGAGGACGATGTCAAATTCCCGCCTTTCCCTGGTGATAACACATACTTGAATAATAGTTTGTCAGTAATTGGATTGCAGTATAAGTACATCTTATTAATCATTATACCTAAATCGTTTCAGAGCCGAGGGATGTTGATTTTGATGAAGATATTACTGAGGAGGAAAGAAAATTTTATAAAACTAAATTTCAAGGTATTGCCACTATTATAAAAACAGTTTTTGTTTTGTTGCTACTAAATCGTCACGGTGCAATATGCATTACTATTTATATGTAATGTAGAACAGATAATTAGTGACATGTGAGAAGTTTGATCAATTGAAGTATTATTATTATCTGTATGTAGTTCCAAAGATCTCATGAATCATGTTCTCTGCTACCAGAAATCTGTTTATTTTAATCTTATCTTAAAATTACATATATGAGTGATTGAGTTCAACAGTGAACTGACTAGAACCAAAATAAAACAAGTTTTGGTCCTTACCGAAATATCCATCCTGGTGTACTTTTAGATGGAACTAGTAGATATTGATTACATTTAAAGTGATAGTGAAACTAATAAGATTTCAACCAGAAACAAACATTAGAAATCTACCGGCCACATGACCACATAGAATGATAATACTTCTTTATGACCATTATACTATTGTTTACCATTTCAGATTTAACTACAGTGACAAACAATAGGATGCACTGCACTTCTTGTGACCGTCATCTTGGTTGTTCGGCTAGCAATGATAGTAGAATGAGGATGCACCCTTTGCTTCGTACCCTAATATGCAACACCTGCTATGCATTTTATAACAGTGGAGAATTTGAAAAGGGTGATGATGGCTCTGAGCTATACTGCCGTTGGTGCGGACAGGGGGGTCAAGTCTACTGCTGTTCTGATTGCCCCCATGTATTTTGTGCGGTAACTATATATTTTAATGTGAATGTATTTTCAATTAGCCGTGTCCACACCGGACGAACGGCTCGCCCGAACACAGTTCGCCCAAACGTGCTCGCCCGGTGTGGACGTGATTCGGGCGATCGGCGGCCCGAGCCGCGAGCGGCTCGGCCTATGTGGACCGTTGTTTTTTTGTTTGGCCGAACGACAGAAGGCGAGGGCGATTTTTGCCCTACGTATTTTATTTAAACATAGAGTGTACTATTATATCCATGTAGCTTTGTAGGACAGTTGTAAATATTGGTAGTTATCCAAGTTTTGACAACAAAAAAAATGTCTGACAGGTATGTACAGTCGAGGTCAAAGATATGTATATACCCAAAGTTGCAAAAATATGTATACAACAACCTTATTTCCGTAGTAACAAGGTGATACATATTTCTGTAAATTTGTGGTGTACCTATACATATTGGTGACCTTGACTGTACCTACTTTATGTAGCGGCGGAAAAAAGCGAATGGAAGCGATTATAAATATGAGTTGTGACATGAGACTTGGCTAAATCGATTTTTCGGCCGCGAAAACCTCTGTATTGCAGATTTCATCGAAATCGTTAGAGCTTTTTCCGAGAACGTGATTACAAGTATTTATACGAATAGGTACCTATTGCTCGTTTGGAAGTAAGTAAAATAGTAGGAAAATTGGTTCCAGGAAAATTCCTTCGATTTCGTACTAACACGCACGCACGCACGTACGCACGTGCGCACAGCGACAGCTGTGCGCACGTGCGGCTTCATTGCGATCGTGAGCTCAACTAACGGTAGATAAATTAAAAGAGCCGCGCGCGTTTGCCCGAACGCCCGTCCACACCGACCGAGCGCTTGCGGCCGCGTCTTTTGACGGCTCGCCCGAGCCTTCTGATGGCTCGCCCAAACCGTTCGGGCGAGCGTTTTTGATGGCTCGGGCGAACCGTTCGCCCGGTGTGGACACAGCTATTCATTTTTAATACCACAAGATGAAACACACTATTGTCAAGTAATCAGAACATTTGTAAGTTAATTTGTCAGCAATTATTTTGGGAAAATACACATTTGTTGCAAGATTATCCCAGTGAGAGATTTAAAATAAGAATAATTCTTGTGCCTGTTATTTAAAATAACATGAGGGTGAATAAATCATGCTACTTTTATTTTAAATAAGGAATGAAATACGGAATAATTATTCGACAAATGGTGTTATTCTAACTAACATTTTATTTGAATAAAACTTTATTCAGAAAATAAAGTTAATTTTGTGGTATCATCGGTAAAATTTTGTAAGTTGATTTCAATACATTTCAGGACAAGTTTGGGTTAATTTGGTCTGTTTTCATGAGTTATTTACATTACACTTGGTGATGATGGTCTGATGATGGAGTCAGGAGGTGGATAGTGCAACTCCTCTATGGCTACTTGTATACCCCTCGAGTTGGGTTCATTTGGTTTGTTTTGATGAGTTCTATAAATCACACTTGATGACGATAGTCTGATGATGGAATCAGGAGGGGGGATAGTGGAACTCCTCAATGTCTACTTGTATACCCCTTGATTTCGGGTTAATTTGGGTCGTTTTGACGAATTTTATACATTACAATTAGTGCCGATTGTCTGATGATGGAATCAGGTGGTGGATGGTGGAACTCCTCAATGACTATATCCCTCAAGTTTGGGTTCATTTGGTTAGTTACTTTTGTGACGATGGTCTGATGATGGTGTCAGGAGGTGGATAGTAGAACTTCTCATAGGCTTCTTTTAAACCCCATCATCAGACTATTGTCATCAAATTTAATGTATAGAACAAACCAAATGAGCTCAAACTCGAAGAGTATCTATACAAGTAGTCATTGAGGAGTTCCACTAATTACCTCCTGACTCTATCATCAGACCATCATCACCAAGTTTAATGTAAAGAACTCGTCAAAACAAACCAAATAAACCCAAACTCGAGGGGAATACAAGTACTCATTGAGGAGTTCCACTATCCACCTCCTGACTCCATTATCAGATCATCGTCATCAAGTGTGACGTATAGAACTCGTCAAAACAAATGAACCCAAATTCGAAAGGTATACATATACCTATTGAGGAGTTCCGTTATTCCTCTGGTTCCATCCGTCCGTCAGAGCAGCTGCATTCTACCAAATTACTATCTTGTATTTGTATACGTGTTCTATACGAAACAATCATTTAAATTTTAAGTCCTGCGCCTTTTTTACTGCGTACGCAGTAAAAAAGGCGCCTTTGGTACACCTGGACCCTTATGTCTCAATATTACACTTTGTATCTTCCAGAAATGCATCAAACGGAACTTAGGCATAACAAAAATCAAGGAAATAGAAAATAATGATGACTGGAAATGTTTCAAGTGCAACAATAGATCACTGTGGGATTTGCGAGCATCTTGCTGGGCTCTTCTGCGTTACTGTGATTTAAAGAACAGGTACACTATTATTTGTTGTTTTTGCCAAAAGTACCATGTTGACCACAGTCAGTAAGGTGTTATCACATAACAATGAGATTATAAGCTATCCTTATTGACTGACCAGCAAAGTGATAGTCAGCAATATATGTATTGTCGACACACACTCACACACACTCGTCGAGACACCAGAGACAGACCGAGAACGAGTGTGTACATGATGCTCTCACCTTGTCTCGTCCGCTCGGGTCTCGCCTCGGTCGCGTGTCGGTTTTTGCGTTGTTCCGCTGTTCAAATGATGTAACGAGGTAGTGTGCAGCGGGTATATAGATAGTAAAGGCCAAAGTAGCTAAATATATTGTGACACATCTGCACACTCTTGCAGTAATAAAAACATGTTAAGTACAGTGTATTTGTCTGCTACTGAAGTTATATGTACCTTATGCATGAGCCGAAAATGTATCTTACATTTGGTAAGGTATGTAAATCCCGACGATGACTGACCTATGTAACTCAAATGTTGCCATTGCCTGACAGATTCTATATAGACAAGGAGTTACCTAGTTGATCTATTTATTTGGGGTGAAAAGACAACTGTATAAAATGAGTAGTTAAACGTAAATATTAAGAGGAGTAATGCAATTTATTCGGGTAAATTAATTTCACACAGTGACAACACACAACAGTCCGCCATTTTTTACGATAATGATGAAGTTGGTCAGGGACACCGACGTCACAGGAATGACCACCTATAAATTTTAGATGAAAACGACTATTTAACATGAAAGATAAATTTGATGAGAATAATTTAATTCCAGGATAACTATGGCTACACAAGATCAGGATTTGAAGGACAAATATCTAGCTGATTGTGCTAGAGATCGCTCAGATTGCTGTAGGAATAAAAAGAGACGAGACAAACTTGATAGTAAAAAAAAAGAAGAGAAGAAAGAAGCAGAAATATCATCAGCTAAGAAAGCTGCTACTGCAGCAGTTATTTCAAAAATTCCTCCAACTATACAGGTATCTTATACTTCCAGGTTACATTCATTTGCCTTTTGTAGAAAGAAGATTATCATTGAACCAAAGCAGAAAAAGAATTTAATCTGAAAAGATACATACAAATTCTACTGATTTGGAAGATATAATTTCTTAATTTTGTTTAGTCGAAACTGTGAGATAAATGTTTATGGGGCTGAATTCAATGTTGTTAAGGTCCAGAATTGGTACAGGTTGAGAATGATTTCAGGGTTGTTTTTTGTAATAGTATGATGTCTAACTTGTGACTTACCTTTCTAGGTCAAGAAGTTTGCTTCAATCAACTTGGAAGACGCAAAATCGGAGAAAAAAGCAGCTAAAAGACCACTAAGTCCAAAACCAAAATCGGTTTACCTTAAAAATCCAATAGCAGTGGCAGCAAATACTAAAACTTATAATGCCTTTTCACCGATGCCTAAAAAAATAAGGGTATGTTTGAAGATAATTTCCATATGACTTTTGTTATGGCTGTAATTGTGAAGAATACATCAGTATTTTGTCGTAGCACTGTCTAATATCAGCTATTTCATATTTTAGTTTCTCCAATGCTTGTATTTCGAGTTTTGAACTGTAGGTACAGGTCGATTCACGAGAGCTGGCGCGGAATAGTAAATTACGTAACTAGGGCAGGTGTTTGTGGCCCGAACCGAAGGTGAGGGCAATAAATATGCGTTCTGGGTCTTTACGGATTACCGCCCGTGTTGAGTACAAAATTTTACGTCTTCACATGACCACAATGCGAGTTTTCCCGTACGCGCAGCTTGCAGTAAAAGTCGCATTATGGCCAGGTGTAACGTAAAATACATTACGCGCCAGCTCTTGTGAATCGACCTATATGTGAATAAGTGGCCCATTTTTATGTGTATTTTCTTTGTGTTAGGTTAGGTTAGGCACCTTCTTTATACTTAAGTTTTTATGGGGCTCTCAGACCGCGGATTGGCGACCGATGGTGTCGCGATATTTTTGAGATTATCGAGATTTCTGATTTTTTGAAGCACTGTGAAATTACGCACGCGCTGCTGTGTGTGTAAGGGCCGGGCCATACAGAAATTTAGGTTCGCGTCTCTTGTTTGGACATTAACAAAGTTAAAAGCCATAAAGCCTATTTTTTGGTTGGACTTTTAATCCGTATTATTAACAGCGATTCATCATAATATGGTAGCGTTATATGATTTCATGCAATCAAAACATTGTTTATATGCAGGAAGGTCTTAACTATTCACCACGCGAAATGATTACACTTGCAGATTTAACATTCACAACATATTAGAAAACCGATCAAGTCTGACTCTTGCACTGAGGGTTCTATACAATCTTTTATACACCATACCCGTAACGTCTTCATTCATTCTTAAACAATCTTAACAGCTCATAGCAGAAGTTACCGTTGAAAAAATACGCTAGGCTATCGTTATATTTTACCTGTCATATTTATGTTACTGTTATCGTATGTAATAATCTAATAATATCAACATTTAGGCGTTGTTGGACGAATTAATTGGGAAATGGTATTTCAAAACTTTCTTTTATAAATCAAAATGTAATCACTGTATATAAAAAGAATATATTACTATCAAACTTAATCTACCAAAAAATAAAAAAAACTTATCTATTCAGCAAAATAGGCGGGCGCACGTGTACTGCATACGAAATAGTTCCGTACACTGACCTAACCTAATAAAAATAAACTCGTTTCTTGCCTAGAAAACGGTCCGCGCGAACCTACAATACGTAACAGGTTGAAACAGGCACGACGCTGCGTAGGCTAAAATGTAGGTATCGTTTGGCCGGCCGAATACTCGGCGGGCGGATACCGGACATTCGGCCGGTGATCAGGCCGAATATCCGGTATCCGGCCAAACAGCTATCCGTTGCATCTCTAATTTTGACACATAAAGAAATGTAAAAAAAAACATACGCTTTTAGCCAACTCTACACTTGTTTCAAATTAGTAGCATAAGTAGTTCCTGAGATATTTAATGTTGTGACAGACCACAGAATATAAGGGTTTCATTTGTACCTTTTTCGTACGGAACCCTAAAAATAGTCTGTCTCACGAAACGAATAAAATGGGTATAATGTATTAATTTGGGGTCCCTATTGGCTGCCATAAAATTCGAGATCCTATTTTTTTTTGTACTAACGTATTGTAGTCATAATCATCGCTAATCCTAATTTTTTTCGTCCTAACTTTTTTATTCCTAAATTTCTGTAACTATTGTTGGAAGTCATAATGATCAGTTGTCCTAAAAAAATTCTTCCTAATTTCATTACTTAGAACTTGCTTGAAGTCATAATTTTGTTAATCATAACAATTTTCTTCATAACGGACATGCATCATAATTTTGTTAGTCCTAATATAATAACAAAGAACATACTCCTAATTTTGTTTTTCCTAATGACTAAACGTTTTCGCTAAGTAAATAAAAAAATCGGTTCTGGCGCTTCGCCGGCCGCTGCCGCGGCACGCTCGCTTCGCTCGCTCGGCTCGTGCGCGTAGGGTCGCGGTACAACTAACACTCCTCCTCGCTTCGCTCGTCGTCGTACCTACACGGACCTGCCTTAGGCTACGTCCACACAGACGGGCGGCTTGCTTAGCGTCTAGCTAGAGTTTTGTGACCTCGTCTTGTACCTTGCGATAAAAAAACCACACGTTTATTTACTTCGATAACGCCAAGTAACATTTATGATGAGAAATATTATGAAAACAAATTTAGGATTAAAAAATCTATGACTAGGTAGTGTCATTATGAATTTAAATAAAACGGACAAGTGTTATGATGAAAAAAAATATGAAAATCAATGTTAGGATTTGAGAAATTTATGATTATTGTCATTATGACTTACGATCGTTAGGAATAAGAATTATTAGGGCGTAAAATTTTATGAAGAACATTTTCGGACTTCCAATAATAGGACTTAAAAAAATAGGTGAAACAAAGCGCCCCCATTAATTTGACTTGATTCTATTTGTTTTGTGTCACGAACGATTGCAAATCATCGTAGTGCTAAAATGCTGTTAAAATTTGATTGTCATCATCTGTCACTTCAGAGGTTCGTTAAATTTAATTATTTTGTAACAATATTGTTATCATATATTGTATTTGTAATAATATCTTCTTCCACAGATGTCATCTGCACCAAACATAATAAACCCTGTTCGGTTTTCGGCTGAACGCAAAGCGATGAACACCAATCCCATACGTATTAGGGCTAAAGGTCCACCGCAACTGCCTATTCCAGTAATGACCGCATACAATGGGTTCAATAATGTCACACAGTACAATAGTTTCATAAATGATAACATAAATTTGTCTCTGGAAAGTTTAACACAGGTACACATCATGAACTTTTTTAAATTAATAGACTTACCTACATTTTATATTCAGATTTTTTTTTAGGTAAGGTACCTCTAAAGTAAAAAAGGAGCCTTTAAAGGTTGACTTAGTTGTCTGTCTGAGTGTCAAGAGCCTTTTACTTGAGAACGCGAGTAGCTGTGCAAAATGTTGAAAAACATTGATTGCAAAACAGTCAGCCGTTTATCATCATCATATATTTTGATACTCAAGAATCTTGAAATTTGGCAAAGATTCAAAGATTCAAAATATTTATTTGCTCTGAATACAGTAAGCTTAGGTGGTAAAATACAATGCGTGCTGTGCAAGAAGCAAGGTGTATAACAGCACAAATATAGGAAAACAAGGAGTAACATGGTTTATTTTATTGATAGTTATGAAAAAATATTTGATTAAAACAAAAAAATAAGCTTAATAATTATTTTGTTTGCAAGGGTTTGGATATGGCGGCTGTGGCTTCATCTATGAATAACAGTTCCCAAGAAGATGACGTAGTGTGCACCCCAGATTTCCCAATGGAACCTTTGTGTGAGGTAATTTTAACTCGGCGTGAATTATCAAATCGCGGATCAGTTTGGATGGTACATTCCATTTAGTAGTCGTTTTTGGAGACTCATTTACCCCCTTCATGCAAATGTACCTCTTTATCATATGATAATAGAGTACTGCATTTATGCCGCATTAAGAAAATATTAATTTTGAAACGAATAAAGGAACTAACCTAGACCTCGGCAAAGTGCAAATAACATTAGTTCCTGCAAAATCTTACATAAAGATACATTCATTAATGATTTTACAGGTTACTGAAGATCCTGCTGACGATGACGTGGAATGCATTACACCTATGAGCACTCCGAAATTGACCCAACCACCTCCATTAGTACCTCGTGCAATGAACACTTTGCCCGATCTTTCGGCCGATAACATTATTCAGATGACTGAGAATGACGTCACTGTTAATGCACAAACTGGCGGACTGAAGTTTCGTGTGGATCCTCAAACTCTGTCTTCCAACAAAATGTATCGGTTACCAGATGGCAGGATATTCGCTATCAATGCCAATCCAAACATGCCTGGTGGATATTCTGCTACCATAGTGGCGGTTACTGAGACTGCTAATAAAAGTGCGCCTAAAGGAGCGACATATTCTGCGAAGCTTAATGCTGTCCCCAATAAAAATGCAAGCCAGCCTGCGTCTAAACCAGTGCGTACGCCTGTTTCTCGACCCACGAGTGCAAAGCGTACTCTCAACTCGGTCAGAGTGACTCGTGGAACTGAAACTGTTACCAGAGAGTGTGACTTGGAAGTGCCTGTTGAATGGTATAGATATAATTTAATAGATGCCGTCGATGCCTTGGAGTATTCTTTGTCTCGTTTGAATAAGTTAAAGAAAGATGCAACTACAGTACACTTACGAACACGGACTGTAACCGAAATGCGGACACTACACAAAACGCTTGAACGGTTGTTGCATACTTCTACCAGCAGATTCAATGAAATTCGAGACAACTTAAACAAAGGGTTTAAGCAATACTTAGCTAAGAAGGCGGGAAATAAGTCTAATAATCAGTCACAAATCAGTGACGATGAAGATGATGATGTGGAAATATTGCCCAATCCAGGTGAAAATGATGATCCCATTTTCATAGACGAGAATTCCGTAGATTCTAACGCAAATGATACAAACTCAATTGACCAGCAAGAAGTTGATTTAACAGGTGCGTTGAGTAATAGTGAGCTTAATGACAGTGGCGATAAGTCAATTGAGATGTTGGAAGAGAACTTTTCGAGGGAAAATGAAGGAATAGATGATAAGCCTAGTGAAAATAATGATACGGCGTCAAAACCTGAAGAAACTGATCCCCTTGAAAGTACTGAGACAGACCATAATGACGAGAATGATAAATCAATTGTAAAAGCAGATGATACCTCCCCAGAAGTATCCCAAGAAATCGATCCTCTTGAAAAAAAAGAGAGTGATCAAAATCAAGAAAACCATAATATGTCCACGGATGATGATAAACCAAGTGATGTTAGTCCTTCCCTAGAAGACGCGCTTGATACGGATAAAAACGTAGAAGATGATAAGCAACAAAATGGAGAAGCAGATAGTACTGAAAAGAATGAAGAGTCCATTACGGAAATTGAGAGTAAGTCCCCAGAAACAAAGGAGGATAAACCTATTAATGGCGCAAGAGAACATATGAAAGTAGACGCCACAGACAAAGAAAAAGAAGACGAAATTAAAGCGCCATCTGAAATATCTGAAGACAAAAAAAAAGCAAATGATACTAAAACGAATCAAGAGAATGATGATAAATCACAGGACTCAGAAATGAGTGAAGAAATGATTGAGACTTTGCTAAAAGGTGATGATGGTGATAATGACGATGACACACAAACAATTAATAATACAGAAATAATAGGTGTGTAAACGTAATACATAAACTAGTGCGACTTTTTATAGTATGTGTAAGTTTCATAAACCTAAAAGAATTGTAGGTAAGAGATAAAGATTTATTACTTAGCATATGTTAATGATAGGCAAGTAAAATATCATTCCTAGGAATTATTTGTAATCTTTGTGTTTAATATTGTATTGACTTTATAGAATACATTCTATTGAGTGGTATTAGTTGGATACCGATTTATGTCGTTCTCAAACAAAAAAAAATTTTGCTAGGTGTCCTATTTGAAAACAATGGAATTAAAATTCATCTTTATTGACAACTGATGAAGCGCAGCAAAAGTCAAATCCGCTTTTAATGAAACTTCACTAACGCTCCATAAGCAGGGAATTTGTAGGGATTACTGGCTTGTGACGTCACAATTCAACAACATCCTCATTATTAGTTTTTATAAATATAAAAATCTTAAAATAGCAAACATAAATGAGAGATTGATAGTTTCAGACTATTTTAGTAATGAAAAAACCAATTTATTTTCACTGTTGTCAAATACCCTATTATACCCGTTTCCGTTCTTCGGTTTGTATTTGGGCCAACCATTTGTTTTTATTTGTTGTTGCCATGGTTACTCCTCGAATACCACCTGCATCCATAAAATCACCAGCTTTTATTACATATACATTTTTAATTATTTGTTTGGGCTGAAATGTTTTAATTCTAATTTTCATCCATTTCCCAAATTGATTTCTACATGTAATTGAATAGTACAAACTTCTTGGAAACGACTACGTTGACCGACCTCTCAATCACTAACGCGATGAAGGGATATGATAGCAAACCAGAACGCACTTACTTGCTAGCATGGTCTCGTTTATGGCAGTTAGACGATCGCGCATTAAAAGATATACGAACTTCGATTCTCGTGGCACCGCCCCAATGCAGCCAGCACAACTGACGCCGCGACGTGACGCGAGAAGAGTAAGGGTAGGATGCACCAAACTGACTAATCGTAACAGGTGCTCGTTAAAATCTGAATGTATGGAAAGTTTGTATGGAATGATAGCTGCCGGCGCCATATTTGACGTTGATTGGCCTGTAATCGTAGGGTGGGGCAACCCGCCCTAAATCATGGGTAGATGAGCGACGTGGGATTTTCATCGGCGCGGTGCTCATATTTAATCTAGAGTAGATTTATACCTCTTCTTTCTAATAAGCATCGTTCGATTCCGCTTGCGACAAGGCTTGCAAGTTCTGCTGACATCAGATTACATACACAATTTGACGGTCACCAAAAGTGTAGAAATAGGGGTGCGGTAAAATTCCTAAGAGATATGTTCGGCGGCCTTATTGTAACGACTATATTTTTCGCATTGGATTGTATTGTGTAGATATCTCACCGAGAGTCGAGTCGACGCGCACAACGACAATATTGAATTGCTATTGTCATTGCGATTTTAAATTTGGTGGTCTATATTTGTGTGTATAATTCTATTTTATGTTTTAGTGACAATGGACACCGCATTTTTAAACGCGCCTTCGACGCGCGTTTGTGGCGATTTACACGTGATACAAACGCGCGTCGACAGCGCGTTTAAAAAACACATGAACAGGGCCTATGCCCTTACATTCTTATTGCGAGATCTATACATACATGAGTCGACAAGTTACAGTAACAATCCTTAACCTTTTAACTACGCGCGACCTTGAATGTGTTAAACGCCGAACGAACTTTAAAACTTACTAGCAATAATTGTCAACTGTCATAAATAAATTAAGGCGTCATTTACACTGTCCCTTTGTCTGATATATCAGACGACGGTGATGGGAAAGGGCCTGGCTGAAATAAGTTGACTTGATGTCGATACTGCTAAAACGATAGTATACAGAAAGACATTTTCGAAACCATTTTTTTATAGCTGACAACCTGAGTTTTTTTTTCAGTTATCATTTAAAAAATGACGAAATGCCTGAATGGTCGAGCTAATTAATTATTTATACGCGGGATTGTGTATTTTTTAGATAAACAGTTTTTATTTGTGTTACAATTTATGAAGTAAATGAAAAGTCTTGTTATAAATTAGTCAATAAATTGTACAATTTGAATGAAACCACTGATTCATGAATGTTAATCTTTAGTTGGATCTGAGTTTTTGTGAAATGTAAATAATTTAGGTAGGTAGGTACAACTCAAATTATGTTTTTGTCATTTTGATATTTCACAAATCTTCTAGAGATATTTTTTTGTTAAGAATTCTAGTTTTTTTTAGTTACTAATGAAAATCAGTGAGTTATAGGCAGACGAGGTCCGTTATCGGCAAAGCATCTACGTATTTACGTTGTCATGACGATACTACGCCGACTTAGGCCTGCAACACACTGGCGCGGCCTGCAGTGGCGGACAATAGTAAATTTGACAGCGGCGGACAAGTTCACTATTGCCAGGCCGCGCCAGTCTGTGAGAGGCCTTAAGGATGATTTAAGTAATGATTATGGCATGCGCGAACATCTCCGGTATGTTTTTGTTATTTCTTACGTATATCTATGTTAATTTGGTAGCTATACAGAAAAAAAAATATTTTTGTTTTGTTCACATTTTTTTTTATATTCCCTTATTGTATGTATTGAATGAGTGGTCACAATTCCGTGAAAATATATTTTAATTGCACGTGATTGTGCTTTCGTTTGCATATTTATTACGTAGAAGTATGTGGTCGTAAAATACATTAAAGGTGTGATTCGTTGGCACTATTGTGAGGATGCAATTTAAATAACTTACGAATTATGTTTGTGATAATTTGGTATTGACTAATAAGTTTCGGCTTTATAATTGTTATATGAGTACATTTCACATACAAGTGTTAGAACTTAAGTTCATAGCGATTAATACCGTAATTGTATATAAATACAAAAGTAACATTATACCCAAAATTTGTATGTCTATTGCTAGTTTTTAATGTATTTTTTGTATTATTAAATTGGGATTAAATTAGCTCTCAAAACTTATCTGATTCTTGTATTCGTTTACACCCATCTATACTTCCCAAATAAATATAAGCCCAACATCGTAGGATACATCAATCTGCAAGACTTCTGGCTTGGACACCTTGAGAGAATGCCAGTACAGTAGTCGAAGACCGGTCGTTCGGCTTAAATATCGCTGGAAGGACCAGGTAGATAAAGAACTTCGCGCCCTGCACGCAAAAAACTGGGAGGAGCTGACTCGCGCAGAGTAGGTCGCGCTGGCGCCAACTCGTATCGGAGGCCAAGATTGACTCCGGGTCGCTGAGCCAGCGGAGTAAGTAAGTTATAGTTATATATATATTTATCATTCAAAAATATCCTGTCACTATTCTATTTGTTTGAGACTAATCTAACCCTTTCAGTCCGGCTGACGAGTTAACTCGTTTTGTGTGATGAGCTATTGGATCTGAGAGCCGAGTACAAGGGTTTTAATTTTTTGAAACTACACAGTTTGTGTGTATTAGGGCAATGGGCATTCACTTTTTCAACAGTTAACTCGCCTACGGAAATGAGAAACAGATATCATTTCACAGTACCTGGCATGCTGGGTAGAATTTGTGAACGACTTTGCCGAAACGAAAGGGCTAAACAGTTACCTATCTATTTAGAGCGATATTTCTGGTAGGTATATTATTGTATCTTTATAACGAAACAAAATATTTAATTAAATATTTTTGTTTCGTGTCGCTAAGGTCGCAGGTTCCAATCCTGTGGGGGGCTACAGACGAAGATGGTTTATTTTTTCATTATATCATTTTATATTCTTTCTCTCTGTATCATATCGTTTAGGTATATTGTTCATGAGGAACGGATTTCATTGACATTTAAAATATGAACAAAGTGGCACAGTTAGGGAATAGGGTCGATGAATATGTCAATAAATAATGTTTGATTTCTCGCTAAAGGTAGTGAGGGTCAGCATTGAAATTCAATCCACGATAAAAATAAATAAAAAACCTTATCGCTGGGGTTTGAACTCGCAGCCATCAACAATAGTAGGTACTAACACTAACATTACTGCAGAGGCCGTGAAGTAAGGCATTGCTGGACGAGTTTGGGGTAGACCTGGGTAGACGGCCGAGTCGTAGACGACGAGGTGTATATTCAAATTAAACATCAACACTATTGTGAAATAATTTTATTTCAAACTGTCATATAACTGTTACCTAAAATAACTAGGTACAAATGCAAACAATATTAATAAGTAGTAACAGTCAAACTGTTAAATAAATATTAATTGATTTAAACTTGATTCTATTAGTTAAAAAGCACTTAAAATATCACAATTGTGTACTCCATCATTACATTAACATCAAAATATGTATCAATATTATTACTTATTTAAGATACTTACAATTAGGTACTTTAAAAAACGTGTCAATAGATTTAGACATAGGATTCATAGGTTAAACGTATGGAAGGAGTGCCTCCCTCCCTTATTTTAAATTTTATGTGAAGGCATTATATTGTGGTCCAGTGTACAATAATGCCTTACGGTGAAATTGTTTGTCGCGTCCGAGGTATATCAGAATATACCGATGAAGACATCAGTATATCGTAACGTAACGTTGGCAGTAGAAATTAAAGCGTGGAATCCTTTTGTAAAATGATTGATATGTTTTAATAACGGAAATGCCCCTTCCTGGACCGCTCTTCGTGGTAGACTCGCGTCGGGGAATAGGTGCCGTTCGACCCGCCGTTGGTGTTCAAACCTGGAACATAATCTTATATTAATATTCTAGTTTCTAGGATCTCGCGTAGAACTAGCGCACGTACCTTTCCCATTCAGATGTCCATCCACAGTGGAAGCTTTTAAACAAATAAATCGTTATTCGGCAACTTCTAAGGCAGAACATTTTAGGTGTTCAAAAGCAAAAACAACGGTAAGTAAATAATGTGGCGACTGCCCTACTTGGGTACTACAGCACAACTACAATGGGTAATACTTGAAATTATACGATAATAAGATTTTTGGTGGTGTAACCATTGAATGCGATTAAATATCAACCTTGTGGTTTAAGTCAGAAGGTTAAACAATAATAATTATATCCGTCTTAGAAAGATTTGAAAACCTTGCCCTTTTTGGCAAGTAGATCATAGACTAGACTTTGGAAGACATATTTAATAGAACGATCTCCAAACTCAATGCGTGACTGCACGTAAATAATAGGGGAGTAGACTGAAAATGTACCATTACTTCAAAAGAAAGAAGGGAAAATATGCCTAATAAAGAAAATTTCACTCATTTATCTCAAAAAATTACCAAGCTACAATCGTTTTAATGTTGCCTTTTAAGAGAGAAAACACGAGCAGATCGTGACGTCACGATCCCCCTGCGTCATAGTAAATGACAATCGTTTCATATGAAGGTGTTTTGCGGAAAAGGGACAGAACATCCTCGTAAAACTTTGGACACTTATAACTTTGTGGTTATTTAACCTCTTGCGTTGATTTTTTCTCCATCAAGAAAATACATAATTATTGATTATTTTATTTATTTTATTTTATTTTATTTATTTTATTAAGAAACAAACAGTCTCATATGCTTACATTTGAATACGTAAAAAGTACTAAATTATGGACTTACAGTTTCCTTAATCAGAATATTTAAACCTAAACAATAAAGATTAAGAAGATTAAAAGTATTGAGTTATTATTTAGTGTCTGTACCCCTATTATTGTTCGACAGCGTGTCTTAACTTAATATTTACGAGCTCAGAGTGAGGGCATATTTTGTGGTAACATTTCACGGTGCATGCTGTATTGTCAAACTGGAAAGCATGGGGTTTAAAGCAGTGGTGGCAGCGGCAAACGTGGGAGAACGTGCGACCATTTCAATAAAGACCTTGTTGCACTATACGTAAGGTACAATATGCAATGGCAGGTGAACTTGTGCTTTCCCGCTCATGGCGCCAGACAAAATGGCGGGCGCCGGAGCTGCTGGCGTCGCGCGCAAAATGTTGGCCAATGGGCGTTGAAGATTTTACCCGCGCAAACGCGCTGCCTTGTGATTGGTTAAAATGTATTCAGATAATGCAAACAGCATGCAGCATGCATGCAGGTACATCGTTGTAACTTTTATTTGCGGTACTATTGTAATGCCATTGACACCTCAAATAAACCAAAATAATAACTACAAGTTAGAAACAGTTTTATTAGGCAGGCGTCCGATGTTTCACCCAATAGCCCAGCCACTAGTCCATTATTTTAACCCAATAACCCATTTCATTTAGATTCCATCAACCATCAATAGGCCCTATACACCTCAGAGGGTGCTGTCTCTGTGTGCGTCTCATGACAGGTGGTAGAGCGCGAGGTACACCGCGGCCGCCAGCAGCGCCGCCACCGCCAGCGCGCGGTACACGTCCCGCGCGCTGCTCAGCGGCGTGGCCAGGCTCACGATGCCGCTCACTATCGAACCGATGCAGCGCCCTGCGACCAGATGACGTTACCTTGCAGCAGATGCGTGGGCGGCGGCGCGGCGGGCGCGGCGCAGCGCGGCGCGAGCAGCAGGTGGTAGAGCGCGAGGTACACCGCGGCCGCCAGCAGCGCCGCCACCGCCAGCGCGCGGTACACGTCCCGCGCGCTGCTCAGCGGCGTGGCCAGGCTCACGATGCCGCTCACTATCGAACCGATGCAGCGCCCTGCGACCAGATGACGTTACCTTGCAGCAGATGCGTGGGCGGCGGCGCGGCGGGCGCGGCGCAGCGCGGCGCGAGCAGCAGGTGGTAGAGCGCGAGGTACACCGCGGCCGCCAGCAGCGCCGCCACCGCCAGCGCGCGGTACACGTCCCGCGCGCTGCTCAGCGGCGTGGCCAGGCTCACGATGCCGCTCACTATCGAACCGATGCAGCGCCCTGCGACCAGATGACGTTACCTTGCAGCAGATGCGTGGGCGGCGGCGCGGCGGGCGCGGCGCAGCGCGGCGCGAGCAGCAGGTGGTAGAGCGCGAGGTACACCGCGGCCGCCAGCAGCGCCGCCACCGCCAGCGCGCGGTACACGTCCCGCGCGCTGCTCAGCGGCGTGGCCAGGCTCACGATGCCGCTCACTATCGAACCGATGCAGCGCCCTGCGACCAGATGACGTTACCTTGCAGCAGATGCGTGGGCGGCGGCGCGGCGGGCGCGGCGCAGCGCGGCGCGAGCAGCAGGTGGTAGAGCGCGAGGTACACCGCGGCCGCCAGCAGCGCCGCCACCGCCAGCGCGCGGTACACGTCCCGCGCGCTGCTCAGCGGCGTGGCCAGGCTCACGATGCCGCTCACTATCGAACCGATGCAGCGCCCTGCGACCAGATGACGTTACCTTGCAGCAGATGCGTGGGCGGCGGCGCGGCGGGCGCGGCGCAGCGCGGCGCGAGCAGCAGGTGGTAGAGCGCGAGGTACACCGCGGCCGCCAGCAGCGCCGCCACCGCCAGCGCGCGGTACACGTCCCGCGCGCTGCTCAGCGGCGTGGCCAGGCTCACGATGCCGCTCACTATCGAACCGATGCAGCGCCCTGCGACCAGATGACGTTACCTTGCAGCAGATGCGTGGGCGGCGGCGCGGCGGGCGCGGCGCAGCGCGGCGCGAGCAGCAGGTGGTAGAGCGCGAGGTACACCGCGGCCGCCAGCAGCGCCGCCACCGCCAGCGCGCGGTACACGTCCCGCGCGCTGCTCAGCGGCGTGGCCAGGCTCACGATGCCGCTCACTATCGAACCGATGCAGCGCCCTGCGACCAGATGACGTTACCTTGCAGCAGATGCGTGGGCGGCGGCGCGGCGGGCGCGGCGCAGCGCGGCGCGAGCAGCAGGTGGTAGAGCGCGAGGTACACCGCGGCCGCCAGCAGCGCCGCCACCGCCAGCGCGCGGTACACGTCCCGCGCGCTGCTCAGCGGCGTGGCCAGGCTCACGATGCCGCTCACTATCGAACCGATGCAGCGCCCTGCGACCAGATGACGTTACCTTGCAGCAGATGCGTGGGCGGCGGCGCGGCGGGCGCGGCGCAGCGCGGCGCGAGCAGCAGGTGGTAGAGCGCGAGGTACACCGCGGCCGCCAGCAGCGCCGCCACCGCCAGCGCGCGGTACACGTCCCGCGCGCTGCTCAGCGGCGTGGCCAGGCTCACGATGCCGCTCACTATCGAACCGATGCAGCGCCCTGCGACCAGATGACGTTACCTTGCAGCAGATGCGTGGGCGGCGGCGCGGCGGGCGCGGCGCAGCGCGGCGCGAGCAGCAGGTGGTAGAGCGCGAGGTACACCGCGGCCGCCAGCAGCGCCGCCACCGCCAGCGCGCGGTACACGTCCCGCGCGCTGCTCAGCGGCGTGGCCAGGCTCACGATGCCGCTCACTATCGAACCGATGCAGCGCCCTGCGACCAGATGACGTTACCTTGCAGCAGATGCGTGGGCGGCGGCGCGGCGGGCGCGGCGCAGCGCGGCGCGAGCAGCAGGTGGTAGAGCGCGAGGTACACCGCGGCCGCCAGCAGCGCCGCCACCGCCAGCGCGCGGTACACGTCCCGCGCGCTGCTCAGCGGCGTGGCCAGGCTCACGATGCCGCTCACTATCGAACCGATGCAGCGCCCTGCGACCAGATGACGTTACCTTGCAGCAGATGCGTGGGCGGCGGCGCGGCGGGCGCGGCGCAGCGCGGCGCGAGCAGCAGGTGGTAGAGCGCGAGGTACACCGCGGCCGCCAGCAGCGCCGCCACCGCCAGCGCGCGGTACACGTCCCGCGCGCTGCTCAGCGGCGTGGCCAGGCTCACGATGCCGCTCACTATCGAACCGATGCAGCGCCCTGCGACCAGATGACGTTACCTTGCAGCAGATGCGTGGGCGGCGGCGCGGCGGGCGCGGCGCAGCGCGGCGCGAGCAGCAGGTGGTAGAGCGCGAGGTACACCGCGGCCGCCAGCAGCGCCGCCACCGCCAGCGCGCGGTACACGTCCCGCGCGCTGCTCAGCGGCGTGGCCAGGCTCACGATGCCGCTCACTATCGAACCGATGCAGCGCCCTGCGACCAGATGACGTTACCTTGCAGCAGATGCGTGGGCGGCGGCGCGGCGGGCGCGGCGCAGCGCGGCGCGAGCAGCAGGTGGTAGAGCGCGAGGTACACCGCGGCCGCCAGCAGCGCCGCCACCGCCAGCGCGCGGTACACGTCCCGCGCGCTGCTCAGCGGCGTGGCCAGGCTCACGATGCCGCTCACTATCGAACCGATGCAGCGCCCTGCGACCAGATGACGTTACCTTGCAGCAGATGCGTGGGCGGCGGCGCGGCGGGCGCGGCGCAGCGCGGCGCGAGCAGCAGGTGGTAGAGCGCGAGGTACACCGCGGCCGCCAGCAGCGCCGCCACCGCCAGCGCGCGGTACACGTCCCGCGCGCTGCTCAGCGGCGTGGCCAGGCTCACGATGCCGCTCACTATCGAACCGATGCAGCGCCCTGCGACCAGATGACGTTACCTTGCAGCAGATGCGTGGGCGGCGGCGCGGCGGGCGCGGCGCAGCGCGGCGCGAGCAGCAGGTGGTAGAGCGCGAGGTACACCGCGGCCGCCAGCAGCGCCGCCACCGCCAGCGCGCGGTACACGTCCCGCGCGCTGCTCAGCGGCGTGGCCAGGCTCACGATGCCGCTCACTATCGAACCGATGCAGCGCCCTGCGACCAGATGACGTTACCTTGCAGCAGATGCGTGGGCGGCGGCGCGGCGGGCGCGGCGCAGCGCGGCGCGAGCAGCAGGTGGTAGAGCGCGAGGTACACCGCGGCCGCCAGCAGCGCCGCCACCGCCAGCGCGCGGTACACGTCCCGCGCGCTGCTCAGCGGCGTGGCCAGGCTCACGATGCCGCTCACTATCGAACCGATGCAGCGCCCTGCGACCAGATGACGTTACCTTGCAGCAGATGCGTGGGCGGCGGCGCGGCGGGCGCGGCGCAGCGCGGCGCGAGCAGCAGGTGGTAGAGCGCGAGGTACACCGCGGCCGCCAGCAGCGCCGCCACCGCCAGCGCGCGGTACACGTCCCGCGCGCTGCTCAGCGGCGTGGCCAGGCTCACGATGCCGCTCACTATCGAACCGATGCAGCGCCCTGCGACCAGATGACGTTACCTTGCAGCAGATGCGTGGGCGGCGGCGCGGCGGGCGCGGCGCAGCGCGGCGCGAGCAGCAGGTGGTAGAGCGCGAGGTACACCGCGGCCGCCAGCAGCGCCGCCACCGCCAGCGCGCGGTACACGTCCCGCGCGCTGCTCAGCGGCGTGGCCAGGCTCACGATGCCGCTCACTATCGAACCGATGCAGCGCCCTGCGACCAGATGACGTTACCTTGCAGCAGATGCGTGGGCGGCGGCGCGGCGGGCGCGGCGCAGCGCGGCGCGAGCAGCAGGTGGTAGAGCGCGAGGTACACCGCGGCCGCCAGCAGCGCCGCCACCGCCAGCGCGCGGTACACGTCCCGCGCGCTGCTCAGCGGCGTGGCCAGGCTCACGATGCCGCTCACTATCGAACCGATGCAGCGCCCTGCGACCAGATGACGTTACCTTGCAGCAGATGCGTGGGCGGCGGCGCGGCGGGCGCGGCGCAGCGCGGCGCGAGCAGCAGGTGGTAGAGCGCGAGGTACACCGCGGCCGCCAGCAGCGCCGCCACCGCCAGCGCGCGGTACACGTCCCGCGCGCTGCTCAGCGGCGTGGCCAGGCTCACGATGCCGCTCACTATCGAACCGATGCAGCGCCCTGCGACCAGATGACGTTACCTTGCAGCAGATGCGTGGGCGGCGGCGCGGCGGGCGCGGCGCAGCGCGGCGCGAGCAGCAGGTGGTAGAGCGCGAGGTACACCGCGGCCGCCAGCAGCGCCGCCACCGCCAGCGCGCGGTACACGTCCCGCGCGCTGCTCAGCGGCGTGGCCAGGCTCACGATGCCGCTCACTATCGAACCGATGCAGCGCCCTGCGACCAGATGACGTTACCTTGCAGCAGATGCGTGGGCGGCGGCGCGGCGGGCGCGGCGCAGCGCGGCGCGAGCAGCAGGTGGTAGAGCGCGAGGTACACCGCGGCCGCCAGCAGCGCCGCCACCGCCAGCGCGCGGTACACGTCCCGCGCGCTGCTCAGCGGCGTGGCCAGGCTCACGATGCCGCTCACTATCGAACCGATGCAGCGCCCTGCGACCAGATGACGTTACCTTGCAGCAGATGCGTGGGCGGCGGCGCGGCGGGCGCGGCGCAGCGCGGCGCGAGCAGCAGGTGGTAGAGCGCGAGGTACACCGCGGCCGCCAGCAGCGCCGCCACCGCCAGCGCGCGGTACACGTCCCGCGCGCTGCTCAGCGGCGTGGCCAGGCTCACGATGCCGCTCACTATCGAACCGATGCAGCGCCCTGCGACCAGATGACGTTACCTTGCAGCAGATGCGTGGGCGGCGGCGCGGCGGGCGCGGCGCAGCGCGGCGCGAGCAGCAGGTGGTAGAGCGCGAGGTACACCGCGGCCGCCAGCAGCGCCGCCACCGCCAGCGCGCGGTACACGTCCCGCGCGCTGCTCAGCGGCGTGGCCAGGCTCACGATGCCGCTCACTATCGAACCGATGCAGCGCCCTGCGACCAGATGACGTTACCTTGCAGCAGATGCGTGGGCGGCGGCGCGGCGGGCGCGGCGCAGCGCGGCGCGAGCAGCAGGTGGTAGAGCGCGAGGTACACCGCGGCCGCCAGCAGCGCCGCCACCGCCAGCGCGCGGTACACGTCCCGCGCGCTGCTCAGCGGCGTGGCCAGGCTCACGATGCCGCTCACTATCGAACCGATGCAGCGCCCTGCGACCAGATGACGTTACCTTGCAGCAGATGCGTGGGCGGCGGCGCGGCGGGCGCGGCGCAGCGCGGCGCGAGCAGCAGGTGGTAGAGCGCGAGGTACACCGCGGCCGCCAGCAGCGCCGCCACCGCCAGCGCGCGGTACACGTCCCGCGCGCTGCTCAGCGGCGTGGCCAGGCTCACGATGCCGCTCACTATCGAACCGATGCAGCGCCCTGCGACCAGATGACGTTACCTTGCAGCAGATGCGTGGGCGGCGGCGCGGCGGGCGCGGCGCAGCGCGGCGCGAGCAGCAGGTGGTAGAGCGCGAGGTACACCGCGGCCGCCAGCAGCGCCGCCACCGCCAGCGCGCGGTACACGTCCCGCGCGCTGCTCAGCGGCGTGGCCAGGCTCACGATGCCGCTCACTATCGAACCGATGCAGCGCCCTGCGACCAGATGACGTTACCTTGCAGCAGATGCGTGGGCGGCGGCGCGGCGGGCGCGGCGCAGCGCGGCGCGAGCAGCAGGTGGTAGAGCGCGAGGTACACCGCGGCCGCCAGCAGCGCCGCCACCGCCAGCGCGCGGTACACGTCCCGCGCGCTGCTCAGCGGCGTGGCCAGGCTCACGATGCCGCTCACTATCGAACCGATGCAGCGCCCTGCGACCAGATGACGTTACCTTGCAGCAGATGCGTGGGCGGCGGCGCGGCGGGCGCGGCGCAGCGCGGCGCGAGCAGCAGGTGGTAGAGCGCGAGGTACACCGCGGCCGCCAGCAGCGCCGCCACCGCCAGCGCGCGGTACACGTCCCGCGCGCTGCTCAGCGGCGTGGCCAGGCTCACGATGCCGCTCACTATCGAACCGATGCAGCGCCCTGCGACCAGATGACGTTACCTTGCAGCAGATGCGTGGGCGGCGGCGCGGCGGGCGCGGCGCAGCGCGGCGCGAGCAGCAGGTGGTAGAGCGCGAGGTACACCGCGGCCGCCAGCAGCGCCGCCACCGCCAGCGCGCGGTACACGTCCCGCGCGCTGCTCAGCGGCGTGGCCAGGCTCACGATGCCGCTCACTATCGAACCGATGCAGCGCCCTGCGACCAGATGACGTTACCTTGCAGCAGATGCGTGGGCGGCGGCGCGGCGGGCGCGGCGCAGCGCGGCGCGAGCAGCAGGTGGTAGAGCGCGAGGTACACCGCGGCCGCCAGCAGCGCCGCCACCGCCAGCGCGCGGTACACGTCCCGCGCGCTGCTCAGCGGCGTGGCCAGGCTCACGATGCCGCTCACTATCGAACCGATGCAGCGCCCTGCGACCAGATGACGTTACCTTGCAGCAGATGCGTGGGCGGCGGCGCGGCGGGCGCGGCGCAGCGCGGCGCGAGCAGCAGGTGGTAGAGCGCGAGGTACACCGCGGCCGCCAGCAGCGCCGCCACCGCCAGCGCGCGGTACACGTCCCGCGCGCTGCTCAGCGGCGTGGCCAGGCTCACGATGCCGCTCACTATCGAACCGATGCAGCGCCCTGCGACCAGATGACGTTACCTTGCAGCAGATGCGTGGGCGGCGGCGCGGCGGGCGCGGCGCAGCGCGGCGCGAGCAGCAGGTGGTAGAGCGCGAGGTACACCGCGGCCGCCAGCAGCGCCGCCACCGCCAGCGCGCGGTACACGTCCCGCGCGCTGCTCAGCGGCGTGGCCAGGCTCACGATGCCGCTCACTATCGAACCGATGCAGCGCCCTGCGACCAGATGACGTTACCTTGCAGCAGATGCGTGGGCGGCGGCGCGGCGGGCGCGGCGCAGCGCGGCGCGAGCAGCAGGTGGTAGAGCGCGAGGTACACCGCGGCCGCCAGCAGCGCCGCCACCGCCAGCGCGCGGTACACGTCCCGCGCGCTGCTCAGCGGCGTGGCCAGGCTCACGATGCCGCTCACTATCGAACCGATGCAGCGCCCTGCGACCAGATGACGTTACCTTGCAGCAGATGCGTGGGCGGCGGCGCGGCGGGCGCGGCGCAGCGCGGCGCGAGCAGCAGGTGGTAGAGCGCGAGGTACACCGCGGCCGCCAGCAGCGCCGCCACCGCCAGCGCGCGGTACACGTCCCGCGCGCTGCTCAGCGGCGTGGCCAGGCTCACGATGCCGCTCACTATCGAACCGATGCAGCGCCCTGCGACCAGATGACGTTACCTTGCAGCAGATGCGTGGGCGGCGGCGCGGCGGGCGCGGCGCAGCGCGGCGCGAGCAGCAGGTGGTAGAGCGCGAGGTACACCGCGGCCGCCAGCAGCGCCGCCACCGCCAGCGCGCGGTACACGTCCCGCGCGCTGCTCAGCGGCGTGGCCAGGCTCACGATGCCGCTCACTATCGAACCGATGCAGCGCCCTGCGACCAGATGACGTTACCTTGCAGCAGATGCGTGGGCGGCGGCGCGGCGGGCGCGGCGCAGCGCGGCGCGAGCAGCAGGTGGTAGAGCGCGAGGTACACCGCGGCCGCCAGCAGCGCCGCCACCGCCAGCGCGCGGTACACGTCCCGCGCGCTGCTCAGCGGCGTGGCCAGGCTCACGATGCCGCTCACTATCGAACCGATGCAGCGCCCTGCGACCAGATGACGTTACCTTGCAGCAGATGCGTGGGCGGCGGCGCGGCGGGCGCGGCGCAGCGCGGCGCGAGCAGCAGGTGGTAGAGCGCGAGGTACACCGCGGCCGCCAGCAGCGCCGCCACCGCCAGCGCGCGGTACACGTCCCGCGCGCTGCTCAGCGGCGTGGCCAGGCTCACGATGCCGCTCACTATCGAACCGATGCAGCGCCCTGCGACCAGATGACGTTACCTTGCAGCAGATGCGTGGGCGGCGGCGCGGCGGGCGCGGCGCAGCGCGGCGCGAGCAGCAGGTGGTAGAGCGCGAGGTACACCGCGGCCGCCAGCAGCGCCGCCACCGCCAGCGCGCGGTACACGTCCCGCGCGCTGCTCAGCGGCGTGGCCAGGCTCACGATGCCGCTCACTATCGAACCGATGCAGCGCCCTGCGACCAGATGACGTTACCTTGCAGCAGATGCGTGGGCGGCGGCGCGGCGGGCGCGGCGCAGCGCGGCGCGAGCAGCAGGTGGTAGAGCGCGAGGTACACCGCGGCCGCCAGCAGCGCCGCCACCGCCAGCGCGCGGTACACGTCCCGCGCGCTGCTCAGCGGCGTGGCCAGGCTCACGATGCCGCTCACTATCGAACCGATGCAGCGCCCTGCGACCAGATGACGTTACCTTGCAGCAGATGCGTGGGCGGCGGCGCGGCGGGCGCGGCGCAGCGCGGCGCGAGCAGCAGGTGGTAGAGCGCGAGGTACACCGCGGCCGCCAGCAGCGCCGCCACCGCCAGCGCGCGGTACACGTCCCGCGCGCTGCTCAGCGGCGTGGCCAGGCTCACGATGCCGCTCACTATCGAACCGATGCAGCGCCCTGCGACCAGATGACGTTACCTTGCAGCAGATGCGTGGGCGGCGGCGCGGCGGGCGCGGCGCAGCGCGGCGCGAGCAGCAGGTGGTAGAGCGCGAGGTACACCGCGGCCGCCAGCAGCGCCGCCACCGCCAGCGCGCGGTACACGTCCCGCGCGCTGCTCAGCGGCGTGGCCAGGCTCACGATGCCGCTCACTATCGAACCGATGCAGCGCCCTGCGACCAGATGACGTTACCTTGCAGCAGATGCGTGGGCGGCGGCGCGGCGGGCGCGGCGCAGCGCGGCGCGAGCAGCAGGTGGTAGAGCGCGAGGTACACCGCGGCCGCCAGCAGCGCCGCCACCGCCAGCGCGCGGTACACGTCCCGCGCGCTGCTCAGCGGCGTGGCCAGGCTCACGATGCCGCTCACTATCGAACCGATGCAGCGCCCTGCGACCAGATGACGTTACCTTGCAGCAGATGCGTGGGCGGCGGCGCGGCGGGCGCGGCGCAGCGCGGCGCGAGCAGCAGGTGGTAGAGCGCGAGGTACACCGCGGCCGCCAGCAGCGCCGCCACCGCCAGCGCGCGGTACACGTCCCGCGCGCTGCTCAGCGGCGTGGCCAGGCTCACGATGCCGCTCACTATCGAACCGATGCAGCGCCCTGCGACCAGATGACGTTACCTTGCAGCAGATGCGTGGGCGGCGGCGCGGCGGGCGCGGCGCAGCGCGGCGCGAGCAGCAGGTGGTAGAGCGCGAGGTACACCGCGGCCGCCAGCAGCGCCGCCACCGCCAGCGCGCGGTACACGTCCCGCGCGCTGCTCAGCGGCGTGGCCAGGCTCACGATGCCGCTCACTATCGAACCGATGCAGCGCCCTGCGACCAGATTGGACTGAGCTACTGAATCACGGAAAAGAACGCAGGAACAGTTCCTATGGGCGCTAAACAGATGTGAAACGCAAGTCGCGGTCAAACTTTCGAATTGATAGAATTCGTGTTTTAATCCTTAATGCACTGATGACAGTAGACGCCTATAGGCGTACCTAATTATATTGTGTCTGGAATAGTGTTCATCAAATTGTTAATAATAGTAGGTACATTTCTAAAGAGGCCGGGAAGTAAGGGGTTGCCGGCCGTATACATATAGACGGCCGAGCGCAGCGAGATCGGATAGTTATGAGGCTGGCAACCCCTTTTCACGCCAAGGTATGTATAGAGCGTTACTCAAACACGCAATAAAATAAATTAAAAAAACTCCAAGAAATCAAACTTTTATTTTCATGGCCGTATTCCTGTGCCACAAATTGTGGAATGGAAATTAAAAAAGACCATTTTGCAGGCCGAGGCCTCTAATTTTGTATGAAATGCCATAACGGTTCTCTCGTCTCGCTGCGCCCGAAACGTGACACTTCGAAGCCCATTATGAAGAACACAACGTCAATATTTCATTGCATTTTTGAGAAAAAAAGTATCTTTTTGTTTGTGTATGTTTTTAGAGTACCTTCCCTACACCTAAAATGGGAATATATTTCAGTTTTTCTAATGAAACCTATAGGGTGGAGTGTCATTGGATAGCTTGTTCAAAAATATTGGGCTTTAAAGCCTTAATTTTTGCGGTCTGTCATGTTCATCACATCAAGACAGATACAAGACAATACCAGTCCACTAATTATCGTGAAGCGTGAGACATAAAAGCGTAGATGTAATGAAATTCCTATCAAGTCATCACGACTCCGCGCGTTACTTACCACAACACCACAAATAAATCGGCACAATGTTGTATTACTTGTATTGTTAAACTTTTGTAAACTAAAATAGAATGTGTTCACTACACTAAATAGAATGTGTTATATACTACACTAACCGATACAGAAATGTGCGATGACGGGCAGCGCCTGGCCGGTGGCGGTGTACTTCCTGGGCACGAGGTGGCGGAAGTAGAGCATCGCCGTCACCCACACCAGGCTGATGGTGAACACCTCCAGGATCTCGCTAATCGCTATCCAGCTGTAGTTGGTGCTGTACGCTAAACCTGTGGACGGGATAGCGGTCAAGAGTATATACTTATATCGAGGATAGTTATGGGGCTGGCAACCCCTTGTACGGTAACCCAACCCGAGGTATGTATAATGCTTTTCTCAATCATGCAGTGAAATAAATATATAAAAATTGTCGGACCAAGCACAACAAGGGTTCCGTGTCTATTAAAAAGGTCGTATCATTACTGATATATTATAGCACTTACGTCCTTTCCTTTAAGGAAGACAGTTTTTTAGAAACCTTGGACCCGATTGTTAAAAATAATTTTCGGGCTTATTAAATTCTTTCAGCGACATATGTCCATGATTTTTTTCATATTTTTAAAATACATGGTTCAAAAATTAAAGGGGGGGGGGGACATGTAGTTTAATCAAGAAGAGTAAGTTTCGTTATTTTAAGCATTTACTGTCAGGGAAATTTGTTACGGTGATAATAATGACTCCAAATGATTTGCGAACTCTTAGCACCCGTGGTTTCAAACTGTCGGTAATCGAAATTAACGTCCGTAAAAATCTGACGGTATGGAAAGTTTGTTAGTTTTCAATGGGATGACAGCTGCCTGCATCGTATTTAAAGATTACCGGCCTGAAAACTGAGGTTTATGCAACCCTCCCCTACTACTCAAATACAAACTTACAACTTCACCGACTTAATTATAATATTGGTATAGATAGAAAACAGTGAAGGTCAAAGGTACTTATTATATATTTTTCGCATTACACTACGGAATTATATCCTTTTAAGGGTGCCGTAGTTAACAGGAAACTATAGGCCAGTCATATTTGACCAGTTACCTAAATCGTTAAATTGCAAGCTAACGGCTAGTTGTCATTTTGTAATATGTTGTTAGGACCAACTTCTATATCCAAGTTTGCAGGTTTTTAAAACAAAAATGTTTAACTTTATTTAAGTAGACCAAAATTGCTACAATTTGAGACCAGAACCAGCTCTGTAGGTTACTCTCCAAAATTGGTTGATTAGTTAGGGCGAGTTGCACCACCTTACGATTAGAGATCGATCAACGTTCCGTATGGCGCCGACAGCGGTCATTCCATACAGAATGGTCAAACTTTCCATACATTCAGACGCCGATTATAATTACAGATATTTATGTTAAAATAACTAATCAACTGTATTTACCAGTGTATCGCAGGCAGTAGAAGGTGAAAGCAGTAATGAAGACGTTGGAGTGTCCGATGTAGTCGACGATTGCCTCCGCCCACCACAGGGCAGGGATCGCGGGCAGCGCGCCATATGTCACGGTGAGTCCCATATCGGTCACTGTGCCGTTCAAGTCCATCACCGTCCTGGAGTTAAACAGTCGTGTTAACAGGAGCCAAGGCAGGCCCCAAAAACATCCTAGTCTAAAATCTAACCTCATCAAGGTCCAAGCCCAACCCAAACTCCTGTATCCGCCACTACTACCCAATACCAATCTACAGAGTCGTAATCTTCTCAAAATTATAAATATAATAAGTTTTTGTCAAAATATTCATTTTTGGTATAAGCTTTTATTGCTGACTGTACTTTTCTGTATACCATCATCAACTACTCATTGAGATGATTCGAACGAACCCAAACTATGGTAGCGGGCGCCGAGCGCCGCCCGCTACCATTCCATTATGACCGCGCGCTTACGAGGGGGCGCTAGAGTAATGTTTGCACACGGGCGCTACATGGGCTAGAGACGCCTCTGCAGGCTGAAAAGGCCACTTACCATGGCAGGTAAGAGTCGATCCCGCTCCACATGACCCCGAGCAGCGTGACCACGGCGAACACGGCCGCGGTCTCGGCGCCGTACCGCCGCACCGCGCTCATCGGCAGCGCCAGCATGCCCGTCGGCGTGTGCCACCACCACTCGGGCGTCGACAGCGGCATGCGGCTGCAGGCAGACCACTCTTCTATAACCTTATCCAATCACTCGTATCGTAACTACAGTAGACGGCTAACAACTTGCGCAAATGACCTTGGCTGCGCAGAATCGAATTTTAGGTATCCACGGGAGGGGGCGGTGAGGTAAGACAGCGGGGGGTGGCGTGTCGGGCTCGGGCGCCTGATTGGTAGATCGGTTGACGTTTGCGTTCCGCACCCCGCCCACGTCCCGCTGTCGCCATAGTACACTTTCGGCCAGTCATCAAGTGACTTAATTTACATACCACATCAGTGGCAAACAAGCGTAACGCCCATCTAGAGTATAGAGACCTGGCAAGCGGTTTGTTTGCTGTAATATAGATTCATTGACTTTTTTGTCACATTTATTGAGGGTTTGTTAGTCTGTTAAATTTGTAAATTGTTTGTAGAGTTTTATTACAAAAAGTAAGACTAATGCCACCACAAAGTAACGTAGTTGTAAAAAACAAACGAAAAAATGGTCTACGATGTTTGTTTCATCTTTTTATTACATTACACAACGATTACTTAGTAATTAGTAATCAGAAAAGAGGCTATCCGCAGCAGAACCAATTAAGGTAACCGATATAGCCCTCCGAATCGCTAAATTTAAGTGGCAGTGGGCGAGGCACAATGCACATAAAACCCATGGCCGTTGGGGCGGAAAGGTTCTCGAGTAGCGACCACGTACCAAAAGGCGCAGCGTGGGTAGACCCCCCACAAGGTGAAATGATGACCTGGGTGGCGCAGGACCGGTCATTGTGGCACTCTTCTGGGAGAGGCCTATGTCCAGCAGTGGACATCTTTCGGCTAATATGTAATGATGATGATTTGTACCCGTTCCGAGCGGCTACCGTGAAACGCAAACGTCGTTCGTTGGTGTATCTCCCTCTCCGACGCTCAATTATGCAAGTGCTATAGAAATAGAGACTAAAACGAACGAAGTTGGTGTTTGGGGGCAGCCGCTCGGAGCGCGGATTACATCGTGTCGGTGGACACGCAGAACGCGCTGTACCTAGTCTTGATACTTTTGTACTAAATGTCCGTGACCAATACCTGCCTCGCACTGACACGGGCCTAAGACAAATTAAATAGAGTTAGGAAAAAAGTACACCGAACTGCTTTTCTGACTGTATACATATACACTCGAGTGATTCATGTAATGATACCGAGGTACCTAGATAGTACCTATTTACTACGAATCATTATTGCACAGACGCTTGCTCAACGTGCGGATGTGATATCATTGGTGCGATAGATCAGTTTAATACCGTTAAATAGCTTTTCCATCGGCTACAATTACATAGAAGAGGCCGAATTTAACGATAAACTATTGAATCGTCTAATGTACGAAATTTATCTCATCACCTCGCATCTCGTCACCGGTGGAAAGATCAGTTAGCACTTCATCATCATCAACAGTCGTTCAGATCGTGACATCATGTCCTCCTCTTGTTGACCAGACTTCTCCAAAGGCTCCTACTTATCACCCGCTTTATGTATGGCCCCGTGCAGTTGTAGTTGCAAGAGTGCAGTGATTTGTGTGCTCCATCTAGCGGGTGGTCTGCCTTGAGGCCTCTGGCCCTCAACTTTTCCCGTCATAACAATCCTCTCTAGGCTATCTGAAGAACGTCGTCCAAAGTATGTGAGAATACGGTCTTGACATATTGTGGATAGTCGACGATGTATATGCAGCTCTTCGAGAATGGATGGAGTTAGCACTTACATGATCAGAAATAGTAACACATTACTACAGAGAACAAAATGAAGCGAATTATAACAAGCTTGTATCTACATATTTACTTTCATCTTGGCATTATAGCAATATAGCCAATGTGTGCACGAAAATGTTTCGCTGAAATGTCTCATAAATATATTTTTTGTAAGAAACATGTTTGTCTGTCTTACCTATCCACAAGCAAGATGGCCGCTCCAATCAACATGAACACCGCGTGCATAAGAAACGGCACAAGGAACGGGTTGTCCGGCATGTGGTCGGAAGCGAGGCCGGCGATGGGCGGGAAGATTGCCAGGCCGATGGTGCCAAAGGCCAGCTGCCGGCCCACGTCGCCGCGCCCGATCGAGGTCTCCCGGGTCGCGATCACGCATGCTGTGCCGAGAAGCGCTAGAACCGACGTTGGCCATATGTCTGAGAGGATCCTGGGAAAAAATATTAATGAGGTCTACAGTACGGACGCTTCTTTCGACGCCGAAGAAGTATTAAAAACGGTGATCCTTTTCTCCGACCTTTTTTTTCACTTTGCCAACCAACTTTTCGCCGATGACTAGTTGGTTATTTCGGCATTTTGAAAAGCGACTTTATAATAAAAAAGATTGTTGAACAAACCCAACTGCTTTTTAAAATTTTATAGCCTATGTCAACTCCTACGATTAAGAGGAATCCAACACCGCGACATATGTCGAAATCCGTCAAACGGTTTAGGCTGCAAGGCGTGCCAAAGAATATGCCACATACATACATGCACTCTAAAAACATAACCCTCCTCTCCTTCGGGCTGTCGGGTAAAAATAAGCCTTGAGGTTGGGAAATAAATCGACATCTTTTCATAACTTGACACATGATCATTCAGCGACATGAAATTATGCGAAAAATTGGTTGCGAACTGACAATCGGGAAAACAATTTTCGGCAGCAAATTAGAGAACCCTATTTATATCGTCTTCTAACACACGCCTTATGATGAGTACGAGTATAATATGATGAATCGTAGGAGCAATGTTGAAACCTAAGCATACCTTATCACAAAGTAGCTCCAAAACGTGGCAGTAGGGTCCCCAGTGTAGACCTTACACTCGGCATGCCGCAGCACCGACTTGGGCTCATCGTACGGATCCAGCACTTGGCACCGCACGGTCGGGACGCAGTCCTCGCCGCCCCGCACGCTGTCCGCAGGCACCGAGCAACTGGCTTGACCCCCTGATGTCAACGGACAATGGAGAGTGAGAACGTGGAGAGTATAATTTAGTCTTGTGTGTAGGTACAGTATGCATGCGTATTGAGGGCGGCTGCACCAACTTATGATCAGAAACCGATCAAAGTTAAATAAGTATGGCTGCTGTCATTGCATAAAAACTTGTCAAACCTTCCATACTGACAACTTTGTCGATAAGTTTAAATTTGAACCGTAAATCAGTCGGAATACAATCGTCTTTATTTCATCTATGACGGCAAACATGTTGCCGTTACCCATTTAAGGGAACACCGGTTACGATTTCGTACAACCCATCCTTAGTGACACAGGAAGACACGACATTAAGGAGATCTTTCAGGAACCAAAGTCCAGTTGTGATAGGAATGCAAAAAAGAACTAGACGCCCATTACTTTTTTTTTCACGCTAAGTTTCTGATAAAATATTGGTTGACGTGGAGACAATTAGCTACACAGTGGGTACCTAAATTATATTTAGGTCGAAGTGAATTAATTAAGTTTTTCTTTCTATTTATTTTAGGATCCTTAGTTTTTTTTGACATTCCTTGGAATTTGGAGTCCTAGTTTGAAGCGACATTTTATAGGTACTCTCCACGATAGCGAAAGTATTCTACAACTCTGAGAGGTTAATTAGAAAGACAGAAATACATTTGTCCGGTCTAAACAACAGCTGAGTTGACAGGGTTATATCGTCAAATCTCGCAAATTATCCCAGAACTGACCAAAATTGTGCAAGTCTGTTTTGCGAAACCAATCCAATGAATCCACTGATATTCTCGCATGATGAGTAGATAACGGAAAAGGGTTCTAAGAGAAATGATCCATGGTCGTCTGAAGCGAACAGCAAAGCCGCTAGAGTTTAGGTCCGTGCTCACCTACGCGATACGAGCAATAGTCCGTATAGTTGCGGTCATATTGCTCATCCCACGGCCTGATCTTCATGGGCACCACCATACGGGACCGGTAGAACATGTAAACATGGCATTCGCCGTCGATGCACAAGTGCGGCGGGTTCTCTTCGTATATCGTCTCCTCGTCACCCTCGGTGCTGTACTGATTACAAAAAAGTGTGTTAAAATACCAGTACGCTTACCATGAGTTTGACAATGACGGCTTACGCTAACGAGTATCGAGTTTTCTATCTGTGCATCTCTATTGCACTTTGACAGTACGAGCGGGTCTCATCAATCAATCATCAGAATCAACTTTCAGTTCAGTTGTATGATGGGATCCATGAGGAATTGAGGGTACTGCTCAATTATATTAGGCACGCGTGTAGTGATTTTGGTATTTTCTATTATAACTGTATTTACATTTACACCCGGAAATCATAAATTTGGTGGAGTGGAATTGATAATGAAGACCACAGATGACTTATGGAATTCCTCAATTATGTACTTAAAAGTACAAAAGTATATCAGTATCACAGATTCTGATAAGATTCCGTTGAAATAGCAACTAATGAAGTGCCAAAGGTGATCCTTGTGGAATCGACGTAAGTCCTCAGATGTTATCGGCCCACAAAGAGCGATTCGGTTTTTTTCTCTAATAATCAACGCATTTGCTCTCGGAAATCAGTTTATGTGGTAAATTGGAAAAGAAATGTGGAATGTTCTCGTGGCTTGGCGGAGTACTAAATTGAAGTCGGATAAAACTACTTAATGGGAATTAGTCTGAATAACGGAGTGATACTTACATTCATATTGATGTATTTGTTATACATCGTTCTCATAGTGGTGGTGGTGGACGGGGTGGGGTACGAGCCCGTGACCCACGTCATGTTTTCGTCCCCGCAGCCGTACTCGCAGCGTCCCAGGGCCAACACACCCTCCTATAAAACATGTTCAGGTATCATTTTGTAAGTAAAAAAAATGTTGTCTGTCAAGTCAGTTTACGGACGATAATTTTACGTGATAAGTTGATAACGTAAGAAAACATTGATGAAAAATTACATACTTTTATTAAATTTTGAATGAGTATCCTTGAATTATCATTATATTGTTGTACGTCACAAAAAAACCATAAAAACGACTCCAATATTGAGATTTAGACATTTCAACCCCATCGCACCCCAACTGGGGAGATGGTATTCCACGTCCGCCACGTTGGATTTTAAAATCAGTTTTTTTCGTAATCTACCCTTCAGCTAGGGGTTGAATTCTCAAAAAACCTGAAACACGTATTTACTCATTTATCGTTAGGAATAGGTACTCCTGTGAAGATTTGAATAAAATAGTCGATCTAATAATCTTGTTTCCCCATAAAAATTTTGGACCCCCATTTACCCCCTTAGACGGTGAATTTTGAAAAATCCTTTCTTAGTGCACCCCTTATAAGGAACCTACATGCCAAGATTGGAATCTCTAGAACCAGCGCTTTAAGCTGTGCGTTGATAGTCTGGAACGGGACAATGACGTCACACTTTTTCGTGCGTGCAGCCGGCGTTCATCGATTTATAAGACGTTAACACGTCAAAATACTGTTCATTTACAATCATACTATGATTGCAACGATCTGTTCAATCGAATACCTACATCAGGTGAAGCTTCTGGGTCCAAGAGCCGCCGCAAAGTAAGATTAGGTACAATGCAATATACCGGAATTACATTATGTGCGCCTAATGTATGAGTGGCTATATTTTATCCCATGACTCCGCCTGTGTTCATTATATTAAGCGGGCGGGCATTACTACAAACAGTATTGCATTATAAAAGACTTAGGTAGGTACCTACGAAACAAAGAAAACATCTACTTCGAAGTAATACTATTATGAGTTGACCTAATTCCTATAAGTGGTGGTTTTCGTCGTAGGAAAACCGTGGCCGGGTCAGTGCCCGCGTGGAACTGACATTTATATGCAAAAAGCATTCAGGTATATTGGTCGTAATCAGGTCTGCTTCTTGTGCCATTGAAATTCGAACTTTACCGAAAAGGGTTTAGAGTATATTGAAAGCCTTTGTTTACGGAAGTTCAGTCTGGAATAAAGCACTGTGAAACTGTAGCTATTAGACGCAACGAATCATATGATCGAATAAAATATACGCACAGTAAGTTACTAACAGACGGCGTAATTACGTGATATTTTACTTTTTATTTATACTAGTAAGTAAAGAGGAAAAGTCTGAAAGTGTAGCTTTATAAATTTGTGTAAAAAAAACACAGTCATGTGTATACAGAGTGTGGCCTGAAACTGAGGCAAAAAATTACGATAGATAGATATTAAAACGGTAGACTATTGAGCTTGTGAGCACTTATTTCCAGGTAATTTTAATTGAAAATATAAAAGTGCTCTTTAAAGTAATTCCACGTGTATTTTTTACCCTTCTGGGGTGACACAATAAGTAGTTTTTTTTATTTTAAAAAAACTAAAAATATTAAATAATCACAAAAATATCTTTTAAAAACAAAAATGCAAAAACTATTATGACTCAGTACAGTACATGATGTTACCTCAAAATCTGCATTGACTGCTGTGCTATGATCTCGTGGTGCCAAGATACATTAGTTGAAGGTCATAATCATAACTTTACATCAAGATTACTCCGAATAAAAAATAAAATTAAAAAAATGGACACAAGGGGTTACTACAGATGCTCAAAGGAAGCGTCCTTTTAAGGCGCGCGGTTGCTTTATGCGATTCCATAGATACCTACGATTAGCGCATAGAAGGTATCTATGGAATCGTATCCCATAATTTTGTTCATTCAAAACATAAAATTTTCGGAATAGGAACATAGTGCAACATAGTCGCACATTACACTTATACTTTGCCTTATCCAGGCTATCGCTATTTTGCGATAATACCTATGACCTATTATCGGCGAAGTTACATTGTTTTTTTTTATCATGCCTATGAGGATAACTTCCGGTTTTTTGTAGAAGCCCGAGCAAGCGAAAGATTATTTAATTGAGAGTAGCGAGGACTCAAATGCTCGAGGTGCAAATAACTTTGATTTCGTGTGTCACATACAACTTTCCACATCATGACAATCAACATAATTAAATTGTGCTGTTTGCTGATGACACATCGTTAATATTTAAAGTTAGCAGAAAGGAAACCAATTTGGATAAAGTTAATGCAGCACTAGACTCAGTTGCAGGGTGGTTCACCGCTAACAATTTACTTTTAAATAGTAAGAAAACGAAATGCATCAAATTCAGTATTTCTAAAGTCAGTACCTATTGGTATTCTTATTAGAATGAACAGGTTAAACTTAATGATGAGTTCATTGAATTTGCTCATAGCACAGATTTTCTCGGTATTACACTGGATCATAAACTGCAATGGGGATCACATATTTCTTCGTTAGGTAATAGGCTTAGTTCGGCAGCGTATGCAGTCAAAAAAACCGGTCAAGTGCGAGTCTGACTCGGGCACCGAGGGTTCCGTATAAACTAACAATTAATTCAAGGTAAAGTAAATGTCCCAATATTTGTTAAATTGCTTATTTTAACCCAACACAATAGAATTCAATTTCAAACAACGAGTAACTTTTACACCAAGACAATTGAATTGCGATCTTTTTATGACCTGCTATTGAAAATAAATATACGCGTCCCAATCCCAACCCCATTAATTCTAGAAAAATCTTAACAGCGCGAATGGGGTCAGCGCCATCTATCGGCCCCATTTGGTATACCAACGTGCAAGGGCAATCGGCTTAGTATGTATGTTGGTCTTTTAGCGATTATTGTTTATCACGTGAACCGATCTCTATTATTTTTGTTTTATTTGAAAGAGAGTATTTCTATTATAGTCTTATAGGAATTTCAAAACGAAAAAATACTTATAAAGTTGTTTAAATTGCAAACTTAACTAGGAAATGATTTTTGTAAATAAAACAAAAAATATGCTAGATACAGAAAAAAAAATACTTTTCCAGTAATATTTATGTTTATCTTAATCACAAGTAATTATTTCAAATTTTTCACTTTGATAACTTCGGAGATAAGGGGGAGGGCGATGGTATTTTTTTTTACATTTTCCTTCATAGATCAAAATTTTACCAATGTAAAAAAAAAGAAAAACTACTTCGAAAAGTGCAACTCAAGCCCTTTCAAATGATACCCCTTTTGACCTAATAGTTGATTTTTTTTTGCCCCCTCCTCAATTTCGTAATTTTTCATAGTAAATTTAAATGTATATTTAAATTTTTCATTTTCCATGCACGCGTATAACTCTTATTTATAATCATTCCAAATTTCAAATTGATAGCTTAAGTAGTTCGTGAGATATTTCACTTTGTGACAGACAGACAGACGGACGGAGTCGCACCATGGGTTCCTTTTTTACCATTTTTGGTACGGAACCCTAAAAATAAGGCAACTCACCGATGTTGAGACAGCAAGGCTTGTTTACTTTTCTTACTTTCACAGCATCATTGACCTACGGTACGGTATTTTGCTTTGGGGTAAAGCCGCTGACATCCAGATCATATTTGTAATACAGAAAAGAGCGATTCGCGCTATTTATCAGTTAGGATCTCGCATTTCATTAAGAGAAAAATTCAAGCAAATCAACATCCTCACATTTGCTTCTCAATATATTTTTGAAATTGTTATGTATGTAAAACGAAATCTACATTTATTTAAACGAAATAGTGACTGTCACTTAATTAATTCTAGAAATAAGGATAAACTTGCCGTGCCTGCCTCGTTATCGTCTGCAAAAAGTGAGTTCTCCTTTTATGGGCAATTGTGTGCGTTTTTATAACAAAATTCCCAAAAATGTACAAGGTATGTCATTAAATAAGTTAAAGTTGTTTATAAAAAGCCATTTTTCACGCCACTGCTCGGAAATGTGGCAAAAGATGGTCAGAATTCAGGCTTCAAAGTTGGGGCTAGTTGGACATCGCACGAACAGGCCATCTATGAGTTGAAACTGTCCAACAATGTTATTGTAGGCCAGTTTGAACAGCGATTCGAACAATCACAGTTCCCCGCCCCCGCCCCCGCCGCCGCCGCCACCCCGCTCGCCCGCGCGGGGCAGCGCGCCGGGCCGCGGCAGCGCTAAAGTGTTTTCATATTATGATCTTTAATTAGGTACTTAATTTTGACTTATAATTATAATTATTTGCGATTTCCTCGCAGTAGGCGTGAAAAGCACTATTTAATGTCTCGGCCAAAAGTGCAATAGATGGACTCGTCTCCTTCGAGGTCCTCACCTGCGGCTCGGACCTCGAACCCACTCGTCCATCAATTGCCTACTTTCTAGCCTTTACAACAATGTACCTACTATAGTTCGCAAGGCCTACTACACGGTAAATGATTTTTTAAACGATATTTTTTATTATATTATTTATTTCTCTCTGTGAACTGGCATACTCTAATTTTGAATTTGTTTTATATAATTCCTGACTACCTAATGATAATGATATATTTTTTTTACATTGTTAAAACAGCATTTATGTTTGTAAGCTGTGCTTAATTGTTAAATTAAATGTATTGAACTTTGACCTTCAAAAAGTGTTCTGTAGGAACCTATATTGAATAAAATATTTTTGATATGATTTGATTTTGATTAATTCATGTATTTATTTGTCCTGGAATGTCCGAGGAAACTTACCTGTCATTTTTTAGGGTTCCGTAGTCAACAAGGAACCCTTATAGTTTCGCCATGTCCGTCCGTCTGTCTGTCTGCCTGTGCGTCTTCGGCTTAGCTCAGTAACCCTTACAACTAGAAAACTGCAATTCGGCGTGGGTATATAAACCAATCACGCCGACAACCAGTAGAATAAAATCCAGATTTTTTTTTAAATTTAGGTTACCTTACCTACATGTAAGTTGGTGATGTATTTTTTTCTCGCTAAATCTATAGTGTGGGGTATCGTTGGATAGCTTGTTCAAAAATATTATAGGTTTTCTAGAACTATTTTTCAACTCAGTTATGCGTTTGCGAGATAATTGGATTTAAAGCCCTAATTTTTGTTCGAGTCATGTGCCCCCCACCTCGCACCTCAGCATCAGTGCTGCTAGGCTGGGCTAAATGGCCAGTATTCTTCTCCAGGGCGTCGCTAACCAGCGAAATGACCCTATACATTGGTGTGTTATAAAAATAATCATATAAATTAAGCTATAATAAAAACTCCAAAAGCCCCTTTTAAGTCGGCATTCTGTAACAGACGGGCAACTACGGAACACTACTCTGCGCGTGGCCCGACACGCACTTGGCCGCTTTTTTTTATTAATTAAAAATCCCGTATTGACAAAGTTTGTAAGTTTATAACCTCTCACTCACTCATCATTCTTGTGAAATAATGCTGTAAAAACTTTGTATTTACTTGAATAAATAACAATATCGCGTAAATCTGACCAGCGCGTGTCGGGCCACGCGCAGTGTAGGGTTCCCTAGTTGCCTGCCTGTCTTAGTTACATCGGGCCCGGTTGATCGGTTTGTTTTCTCTCTCTATCAAGCAATATTAAAACGGTTGTATCGTCGTATTTTTTAGAGATATTTATATAGGATTTTCGTCATTAGGCATGATTGCCTTCTTTCTTTTGGAGTAATAATAAAATAGAGTCCACAACTACTACCGTTTACCACTATTATCGTATTGTTGTTTTTAAATTAATCGTAATATTCTTACCTGCTCTTTTGAAACGTAGTGACACTCCTTGCCTTCTTTACACTTTTCCTGCGTCACATACGCACCTTTGGCGTCACAAGAGAACCACACCACTGGACGGGAAGCCTGGGGAAAAATATCAAACATTAATTCATCCTTTAATTCCTGTTTTTCACTGCGTAATTTTCTCAGAGCAAAACTAATGTATAACTACAGGACATGGAAAAATTATTCGTTTTGATCTTGTTGGTCTTTCGAACCGGATATCGGTTTACAAATGTTACTCGCCTATAAAAGGATTACGAAATATTTTAAATATACTGAGCTGAGTCCAGGTGGTTTGCATACTAGAATGTAGGTATTACAGGTACCCATTAGGGTAAAGTATTGGACTGTCAGTAGGCATGGTGATATTGATCGAGTTAAACATACATAGTTACTCATTGGCCATAAAAGACTGTGCCCAAATGCTAAACTAAATAAATCAAAGAACATAAACCAATATCAATTCGGTCTATGTTATCGAATTATCATCGTCATCATCAATCAAAAGACGTCCACTGCTGGACATAGGCCTCCCCAAAATATCGAATATAGTATCGAATTATACCACTGTACATCTGCAGTCGTTATGGATAAATATACATTTTTTTTATAAAAAAAATAAAAAAAGAGATTTTTTTTGAAAATAACAAATATTTGTAAAACTGAATAATATAACAGCTCATTTTATCTGCTTTAATTAATTCAGCAATAGAAAACACGAAATTGAAACAGATTAAAGTACTTAAATCAAATAAAATAACAAGTTTATTCTACGATATTTTATTGTGCGTGTGGCCCGAATCTCATAGTCAAAAAGTCTTTAAAAAATATATAGACCTAGAGCATAAAAGTGGCATTATCTGCAGCTTACATACAGCACAAAGGCGAACTTTGCAAGCATGTGAAGTGAAAATACTCACATCATCGCGGTTGGTATATGGAACGGCCAACAGCAACGTGTAGAAGATGGCTCCAAGGATCATGCAGACAGCGGTGACGACGCGCAGCAGGCGGCCCGAGCCGCTGGGCCCGCTGCCGCTCGTGGAGCCCCGCCCGATAGAAAGCCTGAACCGAGACAAACACATACTAATATTATAAATGGGAAAGTGTATGTGTGTGTTTGTTTGTCAGTTTTTCACGGCAAAACGGAGCGACGAAATGACGTGATTTTTTAAGTGGAGGTAGCTGAAGGGATCCATCCCAGCGACCTAGGATAGTTTTCATCCCCTAAATCATCCCCTAATGGGGTAAAAGTTTGTATGGAGCTGCGATATACACGAGTTCCACGCGGACGGAGTCGCGGGCAGAAGCTAGTACATTTATAAATACTGGTGTAGACGAGAAAATTATTATTACTCCAAAAGAAAAAAGACAAAAAAATATGCCTAGTGTGGAAAATCCCATTCAGATATCTCAAAGAATTACGAAGCTACTACCGTTTTAATATTGCCTTAGAGAGAGATAACGCAAACAGTGTGTGACGTCACAATATGCGAGGTTGCCGCAGAGCGAGCCGCGCGCGCTGCAGGCCGCATCGATGGCGGCGCCGAACACGATGGGGCCCGGTACGTTGCCGTCTTCTAGTGACGTCACAAGCTGCGAACGTCATCGTTTCATATGAAGTTGCGTTTTGCGAAAAAGGGACAAAACATACCACTTCTTAAAACTTTGGACACTAAACTTATAAATAACTTCGTGATTAATTATTATTATCTCAAAAATCATCGGCAAAGTTGACTTTATTGGTAAAAAATCAGGACGTAAAATAGTCCCTTTATAACATAAAAAACCTCGCCGGCTCGATTTTGCTCGACTACAATGTTGCATACAAATTCCCTTTTATTTGTCGTGGTACAAACTTTTTAAAAAGTTAATTTTTTTTTTTTTTTTTAAATTCGTCCATTCGGACAGGCTAAGACCATGGGCCATACTGCCTAGTCTTCAGTAAGTATAATTTCATTTGATCGAATCCAGTAATAACGTCTTCAGTAGTTTCAAATCAGAAGTCTCTAGTCCAATAAATATGTCTTCAGTTATTTCTTTAAAAAGTTAAAACGGCCATATAAATAAAAGGCATAGGTCCTATACAGCCAAAACGGAAGTAGCTGTGACATATCGCGACTTTTTAGTTGTCTCAAATAACTTATGGCGTTTTCCGAAGAAAAATACACTTCCAACTTATTATAAAAATATTATAAAAGGCGGCAATGGAAAATTATTCTGTTTTAACATACAGTGGCTAATTGTTTTTACGGAAAATATAGAAAATGGACGTGTAAATGATTCCAGATTAAAAAGAAGCTGCAAGCTCAGTTATTGATTATTTGTTAGGTGTAAGTTGCAAAGCCAAAAGACTTCGAAGCGGCGAGAAGAAATGCATGCCTTATCATTTTCAGAAAGTACATTTTTGTTTTCTTGGACAATTTTTGAGAAAAGCACTAGATTTGTCTCTGCTGGAAGGGCAATTGCTGGCTTCGTATTAAATTAAACGGACTCCCGTGGTCGTCCGTTTAAAATTAATACTCAGCCAGCAATTGCCTAGTTCTCTTGCTTCGACAATAATGTACTATAACCTCTTGTGTTGATTTTTTCTCTGTTTGACTACATATTTAATCCTTTTTCGAGAAAATATTATATTGATTATTTTATTTAGTGTACAGTTAACATTAACAATATTTTTTTTCAAACATTTATTATTATTATTATTACACTTTTAAACACTATTAAGGTTTTATTTCAATTCAGTTTAATTAAGAACAAACTTACTTTCATAATTTTTTCAGGGTTAGCAGCGTTTAAGTAGCTTCGCGATAGAAATGCTAAGAGTCTCCAAGTAGCCACTGCATTTTTATTGCTGTCTTTACCAAAAGAAATCTATCTTACAGATACAAAAGTAGAACACGAACCTCTACGCTTAACAATGGTGCAATAACACCAAACTGGACATAAAGAAAGACGCCATTGTTGCAGTTATATACAAATTGGATCTCATTCAGGCGTATACGTACTTGTCAATGAGGTGTCCCAGTATGGCAGGGCCGAGGAGCGCGACGCACGGCGCTACCGCCGATATGAGCCGAGCCTCCCCGCGGGTCAGCCCTGCGCCGGACTCCGTCATGTGCAGAGGCAGGAACGGGAATATGCATCCCACTCCTATAACAAAAGTTAAATTTTTATCTATCATTCATAAGTAACAATACTTAGAGGTGATCGAACAGTCGCTAGTCGGTTCGCCCACTAGATTCAATTACGCGGCAACACTACACGTCTTAGGTATATATTTTAAACTACCGTGGTGTCAACACCTCCGCCTCCTTTAGGGGCATTACCGGGAATAACGCTAGGAGGATGATGATGATGGTGTCAACAATTAGACAAGGGGAAACATTAGAACATTGTGACCAATACGTAGTAATTTTGCGATAAAGCTTTGGATCCGTGATACCTCCTTGGTAACTTATAAATCTCATAATCATAACATAAAAATAAGGTAACCTAATTGTGTTTGAAGATTTAGACGAAACAAATAGGTACTTACTTAATAAGAAAGATAAGAAAATTTGCTTGCGTGATCGTTCGCTTAGTCTAAATGGATACCTACATAATAGGCAGTCGTGCACCTTGAACTAAATAAATATTTTGAGTGCCTCCATAGCTATAAAAACTTCGCACTACGCTTTTGTGTCTAAGGTAAAAGAAATAAGAAGTATATGTGACATAAAACGAGCAATAGGTACAGGTCGAGGTGAATGGTCCCTAAGTCATTCGGTTCTTGGGGCTACGCTCCTTAGATGGAAGCTTGCGAGTGCGCTACGGCATTATTGTACCACTCAAGAGAAAAAGGTAGTATAAATATACGAGGTTGATACAATCAAGCAACGTTTTTGTACAAGTTGCAACATTGCAGTGCGGTGCAGGTGGAACTGACTGTCGTCGCGTCAATCGCCCGGCCACTTTTTATTATGACCGGGATAGGATTGCGACTGTCAAGTGCACAGCGAAGCACAGCAATTAAAGTTATGGTGTTAAACGATTTAGCGGTACCCGTATACAGCTAACCCGTTCTGAGAGACAGTGCCAATTAAAATAGCTTCGGGTAGCAGACGAGATGCGCCAACCAAGTGCCTTCTTTCGTGTGACGAGACTTTATCAAAGCCTGACATCATATTTATATTGGTTGAACGTGTTCGCATAATTTGGATCTTAGTGGCGAGTTATTGTAGGTATTTAATATTAAAATTGTGGTTAAGAGCGTAGTCGGTCTGCGACAAAATTGAGAAATAGGTATTTGTACAAACTATTGCCGTCGCGTTGCGCCCAAGCGATTCCCCGTAATGTGCGATAGGGACAACTGCAGCTCAGACCGATTTTCACTACAAAATCTTGACCAGATCGATGCTTTGTATTCCCCTGTTTTCTCCGCCAAACCTGCGCCGATTCAATTATGTTTGGTGTCGAAATTTAGAGGAAGAGCAGATCTATGTTTCTATTATTTTATTTTAACGTAAAATCTTTTCATATTTGTCTGGTAGTCATCTAAATATGACAGTAAAAATGGGGTATTTTTTAGGTTTTCGAAAATTCGTATCTGTTTTGGTAATTATTTTTTGGGAAAAAGTAAATGACAGGGGCATACATACAGTAGACCTAGATTTTATAAAAAAAAACGAGTCCTCTAGAGGGATAAACCAGGAAGGAAATAGGGGAATACGTTTGTATGGAAAAATGCTGCTAGGATACCCTCTTAACCGCTGTAACTGTTGCCACTAGTTGATTTAATTCAATTGAAATGATATTGCTAGAGCGTCATGTCATGAATGAGTGTACCTAGGCCAAGGATGACTGTACAGCTATTTATAGTCAGTTCTTGAGGACCTATAAAAACCTAATGGTTTTACGGTCCATTTATCAGCACGTGATCTTTTTTGCAGGCTGGAATAAAGGTTTTCGACGACAGGAATATATTTAAACTGCTTGCTACTATCTACTATTGTACTGAATTCGTTTTAATCACGTATGAATAAATTCAGTTATTAGTGTGTAGTTATATCAACTTCGAAATTTTAAAAAAAAAGGTTTTGATTGACGAGTATAATGTACCTAATGGAGTACTTCCAGTACAATGTTAAAGGTGGATTATGGTGTTTATGTAGGTAACAAACTCTGGGTAGGTACTTATAAATTTGTTAAGGCTGTTTCAAACTGGGTTGATTAAAATGTTACAATTGAAACCAAAACTAAGTAGGTAACAACATCTTCCATATTATACGCACAGTATAATGTACATTGATACAGTTAGCGTTGGAAATTCAAACATTTGTTACTTTGCTCGGTCGGTAGAGAATAGAGATAAGTATCTGAGTCTGGGTAATCGGTTTCCCAACGAGATATAAGTAGATACAATCCATTTACCTGAGAGAAAACAGAAGAGCACGCATTTTAGCGTGATGAGGTTTTTGTTGGCTACTTCCTTCATGTTGGCAGATTTCTAACCGCGCGTCAGTCCAAGCGGCTCGCTAACATCTTGCATCTGAAACCGGAAAAGGCACGTCAATCAAAGCGTATCTTCAATGAAAGTACGGAGAAATTCTTACGTTTGTAGAACCTCTGACACAGTTCCGTAGAAACTAAGGTTTCGTAAAAAATAACATTAGGTACCTATCAACCACGTACCTATCAACCGACCTACATATAGTGAAAGTACTTGCATCAATTAAATTTAATCACGAAAATGGACACCGGTAATAATAGCCATCTTATAGGGCATCATCATCATCCTCCTAGCGTTATTCCCGGTAATGCCCCTAAAGGAGCCCAGGGTCCGCTTTGACACCTGATCCCAAGATTTGGCATAGGCACTAGTTTTACGAAAGCGACTGCCATCTGACCTTCCAACCCAGAGGGAAACTAGTCCTTATTGGGATAAGACCGGTTTCCTCACGATGTTTTCCTTCACCGAAAAGCTAACGGTAAATATTCCGTACATAAGTTCCGAAAAACTCATTGGTACGAGCCGGGATTCGAACCCACGACCGCCGCTTGACAGCCGCATCCCCGAACCACTAGGCTGCCGTAGCTCTAATAGCCATCGTATAGGTAAAGTTTTGATAATGTTTATGATCATAATAAATTAGCACAGCGCAACCGACACCTATATACATGATCCATATTTACATACTACAATATTAATAAAAAAAAACCGGTCAAGTGCGAGTCTGACTCGCGCACCGAGAGTTCCGTACAAACTAACAATTAACTCAAGGTAAAATAAATGTCCCAATATTTGTTAAATTACTTATTTTAACCCAACACAATAGAATTCAATTTTAAACAACGAGTAACTTTTACACCAAGACAATTGAATTGCGATCTTTTTTTGACCTGCTATTGAAATTAAATATACGCGTCCCAATCCCAACCCCATTAATTCTAGAAAAATCTTAACAGCGCGAATGGGGTCAGCGCCATCTATCGGCCCCATTTGGTACTAACGTGCAAGGGCAATCGGCTTAGTATGTATGTTGGTCTTTTAGCGATTATTGTTTATCACGTGAACCGATCTCTATTATTTTTTGTTTTATTTGAAAGAGAGTATTTCTATTATAGTCTTATAGGAATTTCAAAACGAAAAAATACTTATAAAGTTGATTAAATTGCAAACTTAACTAGGAAATGATTTTTGTAAATAAAACAAAAAATATGCTAGATACAGAAAAAAAAATACTTTTCCAGTAATATTTATGTTTATCTTAATCACAAGTAATTATTTCAAATTTTTCATAACTTTGGAGATAAGGGGGGGGGGGGGGGTATTTTTTTATACATTTTCCTTCATAAATCGAAATTTTACCAATGTAGAAAAAAAAACTGCTTCGATAAGTGCAACTCAAGCCCTTTCAAATGATACCCCATTTGACCTAATAGTTGAATATTTTTTTTTGCCCCCTCCTCATATTCAGTAAATTTAAATGTATATTATTTTTTTCATTTTCCATGCACGCGGATAACTCTCATTTATAATCATTCCAAATTTCAAATTGATAGCTTAAGTAGTTCGTGAGATATTTCACTTTGTGACAGACAGACAGACGGACGGAGTCGCACCATAAGGGTTCCTTTTTTACCATTTTTGGTACGGAACCCTAAAAATGCTACTGTGTGTCTGTCAGTTACCTCTTCACGCTTAAACAGCTGAACCGATTGAGATGAAATTAGGTATACCTAAGAGATAGTTTGACTCGCGGGGAAGAACATAGTAGTACAATGATTTACCCTAACTAACTAATGAATATCACATCATTATGTGATATCACTTTTTCACCTCACACCGCGTTATGTCATATACACGTTTCTTTATTTACATTTGCCCGCCCACGTGCCACCGCCGAGGCTACCAAATAACAGCCAAAATATGTTTGTACTATTGCATATCGCTTTACGTGTTTGGTAATGACTTAATGAGTTAACAGTTGATTGGTACAAACCAACATTATGTACATATAATGTTACTCAATGCTCCTAAAGATTTATTTCGATTATTCCACACTATGACTGCGAACATTTGTCTGCACGTCTATCATGAGACGGCCGCGACATACTCTCGATTTTTCTCGCACTATACGTCTCTTCCATCTCTTTCAATTAGAACGCTTAGAAAGAGACGGATATTCTATGTCGCCGCGACACAGCTTGCGGACCGTCCTGTGACAGCCGTGCAAACGGAGGCCTACTGCGCTGCGTATAAGGGCCTGATTACACATTGATTATTATTATTACGAGTATTATTATATTAGTGCGAGTCCATACAAAAAGTACTCGCACTCGCAGCAACTGTATGAACTCGCACTAATCACTAATCAAAGTGTGAATCGGCCATAAAGTACGCCAAGAATAGTTGAAAACATCGTTTATCATCAAACTATTTCTCGTCTCGTAAATGGGTTCATAAACTCACCTATATGAAAGTTCTTTTTAGGATTACGTACCAAAAAAGGTAAAAAAGGAACCCCTTATGGTGCGACTCCGTCCGTCCGTCTGTCTGTCACAAAGTGAAATATCTCACGAACTATAAGCTAACAATTTAAAATTTGGAATTGTCTTAAATGAGAGTTATCCGCGTGCATGGAAAATGAGAAATTTAAATATACATTTTAATTTTCTATGAAAATTTTCGAATATGAGGAGTGGGTAAAAAAAACATTCAACTATTCAAGACAAACATTCAACAACTAGGTCAAGTGGTATCATTTTTGAAAGGGCTTGAGTTGCACTTTTTTAAAGAGTATTTTTTTTTCTACGTTTGTAAAATTATGATCTATGAAGGAAAATGTAAAACATAAATTCCATTCCCCCCTCCTTAAATATCTCTTTTTTTATTTGAAATTATTGCTTGTGATTAAGATAAACCTAAATATAACTGGAAACGTTTTTTTTTCTGTAATGAGCATATTTTTTGTTTTATTAATCAAAATCATTTCATAATTAAGTTTGCAATTTAATCAACTTTATGAGTATTTTTTGTTTTCGAATTCCTATAAAGACTATAATAGAAGTAGGTACTCTCTTATAAATAAAATAATAATAATCGAGATCGGTGCATGTGATAAATAATAATCGCTAAAACACCAACAACATACATACTAAGAGCTGATTGCCCTTGCACGTTAGTACCAAATGGGGCCGATAGATGGCGCTGACCCAATTTCTTCTTCGCGCTGGGACGGGTATATTTCAATAGCAGGTCAAAAAAGATCGCGATTCAATTGTCTTGGTGTAAAAGTTATTCCTTGTTTGAAATTGAATTCTGTTGTGTTGGGTTAAAATAAGTAAATTAACAAATTTTATATTAGGACATTTACTTTACCTTGAGTTCATTGATAGTTTGTACGGAACCCTCGGTGCGCGAGTCAACATCGCACTTGACCGGTTTTTTTTTAATAACCCGAACAAAATTGATGGATTAACTTGTTAGATGATGCGAGAAACACATGAACCCACCCTGATACTTATAAATTAGAGTCCAAATGTTAAGTCAGGCAGTTTATCCATATAAACACCGAGCTGACTATATGTATAGGTACGTGCCTATTATCAAGTTCAAGGCTTTTTCTTATGGCATTTAATATTTTTTTGCTAATAGTCGCAAGGACAAAACAGTTGACTGGAATTAATATAGGTACATTTTCACGCAATCTTGAACAAAGAGACCGAAAATCAGTAACCTTAAAACATATAGGTAAGGGCCCAGCAAAGAGTAAAGTAAGTATAGGGCCCAGTCTGGGAGACTTTTGTTGTTTTGACACCTTTATGACATTTTACTCTTATTTCTTTTCTAAAAGCTGTACTGTCACTGTAAAAACAATGTTTATGTCACCCGGAGCGTGATTATGATTACGAATCGATTGACACCTCATTTATCAAAATCGGTTCAGTATCTTAAACGCTACGTTGGAACACACGTAGATTAAAAACATATCCCTTCCTTAGTTTCGGCTCTGCAGTAGTCGGGAAAAAATTACTGCTTACCAAAATAATAAGCTTAAGGCTTTCTGCCATTATGCGCAAAAATATTGCATCCGTGGTACACCGTATGCGTGGGAGCTCCAACGGGATCTCGAGAATGATAGGCGAGAGGTTCGATTCTGTTGTTTTGGGGCGATATATCGAACTGCATGTTCACAAGCATGCAGTTCGGTAGATCGTGCCAAAATAATTTGCAATTGTATCGAAGTGTAATTTAATGTCTGAAAATAAATAATTTTTATTTTATTTTATTATTATTTTTAAGGTCCTACAACCCAGGTTGAAACTATGTTGCAAACAAACTAAATTAGTTGGAAAATATGGATTACTTGTCAGAGCGAATTACGTCGGCTCACAAGCTGTAATAATAAACTCACAGTAGTAGTCTTAATTCTAGGTACTATCAACCACCCACAACCAATTCTCGCCTACCCTATTCAACTCCACGCAATGTAATCCCACTTCACAAGAAATGAACGCATCTAATCTTAGACGTGAGACCAATATTAAGCTTCTCGCACAATAGGTATATGTTCTCCTACTTTAAAACCCAGTTATTTGGGGTCAGTCTTACTATAATTATAGTTACAGAATGTTTAACGTTTACGTCGCTGACGGCTGCTCTTTTAATAAAGGCTATCGCCCACTGTATCTGGGTTACGTTTGAGTAAACATAAACGTTAGGGACGATCTGAGACTTTCACATTAATAGAATCCGTGCCGAATAGCCGGTGACGAACGCGTCTCGAGACTTGTCACAGCATATAAATGACATACTGTAATAATTGCAATATAGAATTAAACGACTGTCGATGCAATACTTTTCAAATGTATTTTACCTAGACCAAAAAATACTGCTCATTGTACATGCGTGGTGGATTAAGATAGGTAGGTGCCTCCGTATACTTACACGCTTTACTGATAACACACGTCAACAGTAGGTACCTACCTAACCTATTATAGACAGTACCAGTAGGTATGCAAATAATACCACATGCTTAAACGCACATAGTCTATCCTAGATTTACGCACAATTAGTCTCCAATACTTTTGTGGAGTGATTCACCCATGTTCGTTGAGATCGAAGTGGCAAAGTTCGTATTTAAATGCCATTCTAAAAATAAACGGTTACTATTTGCATGTCAGCGGATAGTTAATGTTGATCATTATTAAAGCCGAGGGCGACGCGGGGCCCTAAAGTAAAAAACTTATTACGTAAACGAATACAGTAGCTATAATTTACACGAGTAAATTATATCCCCTATTCCTTTGCCATCATCTCCACCATCAACCTCTATCCATCGTACTAAATGGGCACGGGACTCCTTCGAAAGAAGGGTGGGAATGGGCTGTATAGTCCCAATCCCAACGATGACCAAGTGGGCGTCAGGCACTGCAATATATAGTGAAAATCAGCATGTTAGAATGGAAATCGACTCTCTGGCGCTTGCATACAACGATTGACAGTGCGCAGCCTGCGTGACGAAACGACGCGAGGGGTACGGCACAAACAATGTACGACTCTTGCCCACGCCGTTCCATCCGTTAATATTTTAATTTTCACACTCCTGCGGCGGCGGCGTGCGATACATTTAGCTAAAGAGCACCTAATTGAATATAATTTATTCACGCACATCATGTTCAAATTCTTTCTAATTCGCTGTACAGTACAAGTAAACATTTGGGTACGAATGTAATATTTATACTTATGTCTAACAGATTAACGCCAATCCTCGAGCTACATCGTGAAAGAAACTTAGAAACGCAACAGTGAAAAGTAAAACAAATCAATAAAGGATGTCAAACTGGGGCATTTCTATTAAGCTGTTAACAAATTGAGAGTCGCATGTTAATCTACGTCAATTAAAATAAACCGCCGCAGATGAACGTAATCTGCCTAAACAAGCTGACTGGTCAATTCTTACGTCTGATTAACCAAGCTAACACATGCGTATTGAGCTTTGTACAATACAATCAGCATTCCAAATAAGTAATATGATGCATTTCCTAACGTTTGTAACAGGTAGTTAGGTGGGCAGTGGGTGAATCAACTTCTGGGCCCACGCTATTTTGCCCACAGTAGTACTAGAAAATATACAACAGGGCATGGATTAAATACTATCGGTTTGGGCCTGGAGGTCTATATTCAATAATAAACAACACGCATCGACAATTTATATCCAATTACAATAAACTTAATTGAATTTATATCCAATTTATATATTTGTTTTGACGACCGCTTTAGCCTAGTTGGTAGTGACCCTGCCTACAAAGCAAGAGGTCCTGGGTTCGAATCCCGGTAAGGGCATATATTTGTGTGATAAGCACGAATATTTGTTCCTGAGTCATGGATGTTTTCTATGTATTTAAGTATATATTTATCTATATAAGTATATTTATCGTCATCTAGTACCCATAGTACAAGCTTTGCTTAGTTTGGGACTAGGTCGATTTGTGTAAGATTGTCCCTAATATTTATTTATTTATTTATATCTACCTACGGAGGTCTGCCTATAGCTAGCATGATCGCATTTATTATGTCAGTCATAAGTAAAGCGCATTTATCCCACTCGCTTAGTCAGATAGAGATCAGTAATAAGTATGTATTCGTACATACTTAATACTGATCTCTAAATGAGAAAGGTTAGCCCATCTAAGCAAAATACGGTGTTATCACAATAAGTTATTTGTGTTCTCGAAACATACATGACTTAAATTATCACGTCGCAAGAAAACGATCTGACCCCGAAGACACGCGTCGAGTGAAGCAGAAAAGATGTCGTCACCGCTATAACCGGCGAAGGTCTGTCGCCGACCGCCGACCCGTTCCCGTCCCGACTGCATTTCGACAGAGATATCGCTAATAACTGAATGGACTCCCAACGACCGACATATGTCGTCATTAGAGCTATTTATAAACGTTTTTAACAACTGTTAAACGTATTTCGGTTGAATCGTCAAACTATCTGAAAATACCGATGACATCTACAATTTCGGGGAAAACAAATAATAAATCGACCAGAACCCACCACACCGGTTTCGCAATGTCCTGTGTTTTTATCAGGCCGGCACTCAAACGAACATGCGGGTCACCTGACGTTGCACCCGGTGAAACTGATCATTAAGTGTTCGCCCGGGCATCAGTTCAGGAAACAGCTGCGCAATGTTCAGTTGTCCAAGCTTATATTAAGTGACTAATATTTATTATAATATAATGGAAGTTGATCAAAGGGCATTGGGCAACCCTGTATGAAAAAAGGGCCAATTGCATGTCGGGCCACGCGCAGTTTAGGGTTCCGTTGTTTCCTGTCTGTCTTATTTACATCGACACGCGCGCTCCAAATAAATGGTGTAGCTGCGTAAGCTGAATTTGTACGAAATAACTAATCAGCACGGCTATCACGCGTTTTCTCGCACTATCCGTCTCTCTCTTATAAGAACACTTAGAACGAGAGGTATAGTCCGAGAAAAATCGAGAGTATGTCGCGGCCGTCCCATGATAGACGTCCAGGGGGGGCATGTTTCTCTGCAGCTGACTGCACATCCCTCGGTCCGTGGGGTCCCAGTGCCCAAATATTTGCGCGAAACGTCTGGTTGACGTAACTGGTGCCTGGTGACCGAAGGAACGAAGAGCTGGCGGCTTTCTCGCGCAACGCATCAGCATTTTGCAATTCAGCGAATAAATGCCGCCAGCATCCTCGGTACAATGCCGCGGGGGGCTTTTTTAGATCTAACTTAGTTTTAATTTAATTTAGTTATTACTAAATAGTTATCATCTTGAATATACTTTAGAAAATAAAAGTTTTGTTGATATTTTTGAATAGATCTATCGTACTTTAACACTTTCACGAGTGGTAGCTCACCTACAAAAAATACAACGCTTTTACCCGACGCCCCCTTTGACTTGCAAGATCATAGCAAGTAAAATTGTATAACCTTCCTGGAATACAAGTGTTCGAGCTGAATGTTCTGTACGCTTACCATGAGTTTGACAATGACGGCTTACGCTAACGAGTATCGAGTTTTCTATCTGTGCATCCCGCTCGTACTGTCAGAGTGCAATAGAGACGCACAGATAGAAAACTCGATACTCGTTAGCGTAAGCCGTCATTGTCAAACTCATGGTAAGCGTACTGGTGCCAGGTGGCCAAACTCGAAACTAGTTTGACTCGTATTAGAACTCGTTAGTAAAGACTTGACAAGTTTAACCAACCACTGCACTGTGCAAAAAACCGCCAGCAAAGAAAACTTGTCTCTAAAATTTCATTTATCGTAGATAGAGGATTTAATAAATGGAGTTCTAGCGAATGCCCCTAAGGGATAGAGGTAAATTAACCTGACCAAATTGAGAATCCATCCATGAGAGGAGGCCTGTGCCCAGCAGTGGGACGTACCTATAATAATATACACATGACTCGAACAAAAATTAGGGCTTCAAAGACTAATATCTCGCAAACGAATCACTGAGTAGAAAAATGGTTTCATTGTCAAATACTGGGATGTATATTACCCATGTCTGCAATAGAAATTAGCACGGAAATCATTTCGGCAACATTTAAATGTCGACGGCGTCTTCGAACTTCCGTCTTATGAATATGTATCTTTTAATCGAAAATTGGGGATCGTTTATTTTCAAGTCACGTATACAATTAACACAATGATTACTGCTTAACAGTACTTAATAGCAGTCATAAAATGTTCCAAATAAATACACAGATGTACCTAATTTGACCAACCACGTGCAATGTACATAAAATGAAACATTCGGCCATTTCGATAGAGTGGAATCACTTATATCATTTATATCAATCTTACTAGTAATGTCTAAACGTCTGTCTAGTCTGTGACGATATTTGGATATTTGTTTTTGTTTCTCTTTCACAAATGAAACTACCGAACGGATTTTGATGAAACTTTCGAGTACCTAAAACTAAACGACATTTCATTCATTTTATTAGAATTCAAATACGGTAGGTATGTAATGTCACGAGTTCGTCTTTCACCCTTTCAAACCGTTTAACGGAAAACTAAAGTTAATATCCGCAAACTACTAAACGGAAAATTTGTTCATATTGTTGTATTTTCCCGTAAAGTAAGGTCATCATCCTCCTAGCGTTGTTCCCGGTTGTGCCCTAAAGGAGCCCGGGTGCCGCTTTGACACCTAATCCCAAGATTTGTCATAGGTAGGTACTATAATAGTTTTACGAAAGCGACTGCCATCTGACCTTCCGACCCAGAGGGAAAACAAGACATTGGGATTAGACCGGTTTCCTCACGATGTTTCCCTTCACCGATAAGCTAACGATAAATATTCCGTACATAAGTTCCGAAAAACTCATTGGTAACCTTAATTACAACAATTGATAGCATGTTTATCTCTTTCTCTGCCTACTACGCACTACGCCTATGCCTACTCGTGGTTGAGGTACGGTATTATTTTGTGGGGCAACAGTACAGACGCACACGACCTGTTTATAATGCAAAAAAGCATACGTGTACTGGTCGACATACGAAACTGGGATAGCTGCAGGCCCCATTTTACCAAACACGGTATTTTAACGTTGCCATGTGTATAAATATTGGAATTATGTATATTTGTGCGAAAAAATATCCACCTGTTCAAGGAGCAACAAAATAAAAGACTCAAATGAGAGCTAGGTAGATTTATATTTTTGTTTTGATTTTGTAGTATACAATATTCAACTTAATTTAGATATAGATAAGTAAGCTATGCTTTGCATTTAGCTCTTCCTTTTTTTGCCTGCATACACTAGGTCATGCAAGTACAACAATTAATAATATAACATAGGTAGGTACTCCATGTGAGTTGCTGTACTTAGAAATTAAGTTTGCAATACCCGACTAGGGTCCATGAGACACTTATAATATTGTAACAACTTTTATTTACCATGGTGCAATAAACGATCATGATTATGATTATGATGATTGATGGTGCCAACTATTGGGTCAGTGCGAGAAATTTTAAATATTTATTCTCTACAAGAGCGCTTTTATACAAGGGCACTGGCAGCATAAAGTTAAAAGGAAACAATAGGACCTTCTGATTCGAAAACTCAAGTGATCCCTTAAAACGAGCACGTACTTACTCATGATATGAATTAAGTATTATTGAAACGGCAAGCGGTTTAGTTTTCTAGTTAGCAGTAATGGATTCTATTGTTTCACATTTAGGGTGCTCATTCATATTCTGGTGCTTCCTCTAAGAATATCGACACGGGCCTCATATCGTCCTTTATTATTATTATTAACTTTTATAGTGTACACGTACAGTCACGGACTTAAATTTGGGACCAACTTAAAGGCGGGATTCCACCGGTATGCGGCACTGTGCGGCACAAGTATTTTTGTACTGAATACTGAATATGATTGTGCCGAACAGTCCGCACACCGGTGGAATCCCGCCCTAAGATTGCCAGTCCTAGCTGTCATGTTGTATAGGAATCCAAAGAATATTTTTGCGAAATAGGTCTGCTGACTGCTGTAAAGTGTATCTACCTAATTATCATCAATAATCGTAAACCTCTCTCTGTAATTATTTATTGTTTTTTCACAGACATATATTTTCAGCATAATTACAGCCACAACCGCGATAACGATTATCGACATAATTAATTTAGCAACATAAAAACTAACGACATAAGCTAGAATTAGGCTCAGGCTACACGTGTAATAATACACATTTAATGGTTCATTGAACTCAGAAGTTTCCTCGTGTTCGTTTTACAGGCGCGACTGAACCGAGCGAAGGGTGCGGCGATGGCGTCTTTTGGCGAAGTTGGGAATCGATCTCATGGGGCGATACCATTTTGGGGTGATATTAAAAATACTTAGAAAGCTGCTTCAGAGGGAGGGTGACCAGCCTTAGGATGAAAACTGGTGGGTACCTATAGAAGAGAGGAACCGATGTGTTCAAGACAGTCATTATTTAGTAAATTTCGTAGTCTTATTCCCATCTACTATTATAAACACATGTAGTGGGTAAATGTGAATGGAAACATTTCGATCCGCCCACATAAGAAAAAAGCGTATTGAGCAAGCAGGCGCTCGATATTATGCATCTCGTTTTAATTATAAAACATGTGGTGGGTAGATGTGAATGGGACTGTTTCAATCCACCTACATTTAAAAAGAGCACTGAGCGAGCAGGCGCTTGTTATCTTGCGTCTCGTTCTAATCATAAAATGTATGGTGGGTAGATTTGAATGGGAGTATTTCGATCCACCTACAATACGAAAAATAAGTAGTAAGCGCGGCGCGCGATATTTTATTTCGTTTTTAATCGATACGTAAATATGACTGCAGCGCGCGCTTCAGTAGTACCTGAAAATTGATGTACACGCATGTATTGTAAAGGTGAGAACGAAATTTGGATTGACAAATTTATACTCATATTTGTTCGATTAAGCTACCTTGGTTAGCATATTTCTTGTGCTTACGTATTAGGGGGAGACTGTTCAAGGCAGCCGTCTGTAAGACAAATACATAGCTTTGACTCTTTATTTTACCATCTTAACAGCTCTCTTTGGTTCATAGGTTTCAGACTTATGTCAAGATACTTTCTCCTACAGTTAACATCTTATATGAGCGGATTGGTTTAGTTTACTAACCATCCAAATATACCCGGACTTGACAATAACGTGTAGGTAAAAGCCTCCGTTAAGAGCTTTAAGCTCCAAACATAAATAGGTAGACCAAGTTGTACCATTTATAGAGGTCACACCTTTGGTAGGTGTGCCTCATGATTCAAATATTCCTCATTGATTGTGACTTTGGCCTGGCCGCCTGAAAAGCCGGTGGCTGCAAAGCTTTCAGAGTGCGCTTTGCAAAGCTTTCAGTCACATAACCAAAGCTGGGTTCATTTAGTTTTCATACAAGGTTGTTTCCATATTTTCTAAATTTACTTAATTTACATTCGACAGTAGAATCACAAAACAACCTTTGCTTATCCGTAATTAATTCTGCTTAAAACGGCAATGCGCCGAACGTAGTTAAGGATTTAGCATAAGTTTTAACCGTAAGAGCTTTCACTAGCTTCTAGCAAGCTTTTCTTTATATTCAGTAGAATCTGCATATAATCGCATTAATTTTGTAACCATAATTATATTCTAGATACATGAGTTGTTTACATACAAGCTTGATAGTAAAGTTAATAACTTGCCTCCTTTTTTCTGTAATAAATCTGCATAAGCGGCACTATGCCACGCTAGGTAAAGCTCTTTAAGCTAATTAGAAACATGTATTATAATCATTTCCTTTGCATAGCTCATATTATGGTAGTTTTCGCTTGCACTATGCTCATAATTCATAAATATTAGACAAGCCTTAAGCTTAATACAGTAAACTTTACTACATCAATAATCTACAGTGTGATATTAATCTAATGAAATAACTGAGAATAGTGCTTACGACCTCTGTTAGATATAACAAAGGAATCAAAAGTATTAATTTATATAAAACTACAAAGGTTCAGTGTTATAGATAGGTATTTCGCCTAAACTATTTGCAATGTATTCATTTAGCCTATTAACAATTATGCACCAAGTAATTCTGTACAAGATTAACATAATTTAAGACCTAGGTTTACCTAGATTAAGACGGTACTGGAATGCAAACGCTAAAACCTAAGACGAATTTGTGTAAGGAAGTGATTGTTTATTTGAAATAAAGATGTTTCACTTTATGGTAATGTTGGAAGGTTTATATATGAGGTGGAGTATAAGCAAAATGTTCTCATAACAAGCTCGACTATCACTAGAGCAACATATACCCATCTCGCTCCAACCAACCAGCCGTGCCATCAAGCTTTCTCAAGAGTATCGGAGTTTTATTTCCGCCTGTGGATCCCGCTTGTGTGTGAGCGCGACGACAACTGAGCTCCCGTCACGCTCGCACCGTGCCTCCGCTGCTGCAGTAAACAGTCGACGGCCACACATGCTAATTTGTGGGCGCGTCGACCTACTTCGCGGTTCGGACTAGCGACCTCGCTAGGTCAGCCCACTTAGTCCGAGGCTATTGAAGCCAGGCACCAGACGTCGCAACCCTCTTCCCGTGATGTAACTACGGGGCACCGCGGCGTTCAATGGTCCTTCGAGGGCCGGATCCCTGACGAAGCAAGCAGTTCAAGCAGAAGATTTGGCTTTAAAGAAGATTCTTCTATCAATCAAGCATTAGATTGGCCCTTTTAAAGAAGACATCCTCTAACAATCTTCAAGCATCGTACGAGAAGCTGCCATTTGAAGCAAGCAGTTCAGCGCGAACAGATTGGCCTTAAAGAAGATTCCTTTCTAACAATCAAGCTGTTGGATTGGCCTTAAAGAAAGTGAACTTCGAACAATCTGCGCCGTACGAAGAAGCTGCCAGGAAATAAGAACAAAGAACTCTCAAGCAAGAAAAGCCCTCAACAGGGTTAATGAAGAAAGAAAGCAGAAACAAGAAGAGCCCTCAATAGGGATAACGAAGGCTCAAGCACGAAGAGCCCTCAACAGGGTTAACGAAGAAAGAAGCCTCAAGACCGTAAAGCCCTCAATAGGGATAACGAAGCCTCAAGACCGAAAAGCCCTCAACAGGGATAAAGAAGCAAGAAAAGGCGTACCAGCGAGGAAGACACACCAGCGAGGAAGACTTCGAAATCGAAGCATCAAGTCGTCGTGGTCATCGAGCATCAGTAAATCCTATCAGAACCGGGTATATGTCAATCCCCGTTGTAATCTGGTAGGTGGCGTGGCTCTGGCCTAACGGTGTCAACCAGAGCTCATAACACGTCTTAGTGCGGTATACCGAGTGGTTACTGCAGCGCTCTTTTCAGAGCGTCTTTATAACTCGGCCGTTTGCTGGTATTGATACTTTGCGGTGTTTGGCCACAGGTTGGCAAGCTGAAGGGCGTGGCGTTCCACCACGTCCCGAGCACCTATATCGCACAGTGGTCCTCTGCCAGACGGTACCTATCACCTCCTTCCTCCCTACGTTCCCATTCTCAATCGGCATCAATACGGTAGTACGCCGAGCGAGCAGATAGGGCCTGTTAGTGCTAGGCAGGTAGGGACTGTTAGTGTTAGGGGGGTAAGGTTAGGATGACAGGTAAGGGGGAGGGTCGAGTAATGAGGTCGAGGAGTAGGCAGGAGTCAGGCAGCGGTGAGGATGAGAACCCCGTTCTAGCCAATAACGGTAAAATTTTAGACGCCGATAGTTTAGGCGCGAACCTACAAGACGCCAACCCTTTGGGCGCAAATATTTTAGACGCCAACAGTTTAGGCGCGAATGTAGGCAACGTAGTTCACGCGGGCGTTGTCGATCAAGTTGTAAATCCGCGTAGTGGTTCGAGAACCGGTTCAGTAGAAGGTGAGCGGGCACAAACGCCACCTAGGGTCATTGACGCCACTGATTATGACGCCGTAAGAGCTGAAGACAATAAGTTAGTTAGACTACGTGCGGAGTCGGAACTCCGCGCGTCGCAGTTGGAGCAAGCCAGGGCAGCCGTCGCTTATGCCGCTTCTAGGTACGAATTGTTGTTAGCTGAAAGTCAACATTCGGTTATAAGAGCGCCGCCGCCCAACCCTTTTTGTTTGCCCAACGAAGCCACGCATGGTAGAAACGTAGCTAACGCCTCTCCCACTCTGGGACAGCCAGGTAGCAGTAGTCCACCACAGCATAGACCCCAAGAAACCAAGGGTATAGATAGGAACCACAGCCCAAACAATGCGGCTGGGGAAATTAGCGCTCTACGCGACGCTATAGTGCAAGCCATCAGTATGAATAGGACTGACAACCACGTTTCACCCATGCCACAGCAATTCACCTCGGGCAAATATATAGGTGACTTGCCCTTTTTTGACGGCAATCCCTCGGATTGGATTGCATTTAAACGTGTTTATTTAGATACGGAGAGTTCGTTCTCCGACATAGCTAATATGGGACGCCTTCGGAAGGCAGTCAAGGGACAGGCACGTGAGTCAGTAAGGTCTATGTTACACACATGCAGTAATCCTTACGAAGTAATCGCCGCTTTAGATAGAGCTTTCGGCAAGCCAGACGTAATTATTTTGTCTGAAATTCAGAATGTCAAGCGGATGCCGCGAATGAGCGATGATAGTCGGAACGTTTCTGAATTCAGCAATCGTGTGTGTAATGTAGTAGCCTCTATTAAAGCCCTGAATAAGCCACAGTACCTATACGCTCCTGAATTAGTTAGCCGTATAGTAGAAAAAATGAATAATATAGTTAGATTTGAGTGGTATAGGTACAAAAGCAACGCTAATGATGTGCCGGAACTCTTATCATTGTCAAGATTTTTGAAGGACTTGAGTGAGAACTTTAACTGTATGTTCGCGTACGAACAATCCAAGATCAAGTCGGGTGTGCGCTCACGTAGGGTGAATAACATTAATTCACGGCATAGGTATAGGGAGAGCTCGGTGTCGTCCGACGATGAGGGAGGTAGTGATTTCTACGATGACAATTCCGTATCAAGTCACGACTCTCGCGCGTCTGCGTCACATAGGCAGGATAGGAAAACTCTACCTATATCAAATGATTCTGATAGTGAAGCCGATTCGGAGCAACATTATGTTGCAACGGCAAACAAGCGCACAACGCGAGGCGGCTTCAAGTCTAGGCGTAATAATGATAGGAAGTTTAAACCACAGGAAAATAGGAATAACGTCTCTGCTAATAACAGTCAGAAAAGTAAGTGTGCAGTTTGCGCAGGCAATCATCCTGTAGCAAGTTGTGCTGACTTTATTAAGCTGAGCGTTAACGATAGATGGGACGTTTTAAAACGCTATAAGCTCTGTTTCCGGTGTTTAGGTGACATGCATACATCCTCATACAATAAATGCAAATATAACCCATGTGGGAAGGGAGAATGCGAGGCATCCCACCATGCTTTATTGCATGGCAGGAAAAAGAGCTTAGAGCGTAAAGAAAAGACCGTAGCGACTAAAGAGCAAGTTAGTTCGGTTAACTACTCGAACCAGTCTCAAGCGTATTTAAAAATAATTCCGGTAGAGCTAAAGGGTTCAAAAGGTACCATCTCTACATACGCTTTGATGGACGAAGGCGCGACGCTATCGTTAATCCAGAAGGATATAGCTTTGCAAGTTTCGCATCCCGGTAAACGGGAAACCCTCTCCTTCGAAGGAGTAGGTGGTCACGAGGTGATAGACAACGATTCTTCGCGAGTAAAACTTAGAATTAGAGGTACCTCTAGTAGAGAGTTTCATGATTTTACCGCGCATACGATAGATAAGTTGAACCTTGCGTCGCAAGCTGTAGATAGGTCGGTCGTTCGTAAATGTGCTCATTTACGGCATTTAGAAGATGAGTTGTGTTACGAGTCAGCACAACCCACTATACTTATAGGTCAAGACTCATGGCATTTGATAGTGAGTAGGCAAGTATGTGAAGCAGGTAGAGCTTTACCCTGTGCATCCCTGACGCACCTCGGTTGGGTGCTTCATGGAGTTAACGATCTTCCTCGTAAATTGTTAGGGGCAGTTAATCACATTAAACCTACTTGCGATAATCAAGATCCAGCTCTAGCTTTGATACGCGAGCACTTTAGTATAGAGTCATTGGGCATAGAGCCGCGTAAACAAATTAACGATCCAGAAGATAGAGCTGTTAAGTTGCTAGAATCTACGTGTAAGCGTATACCTAACGAGGATAGGTTTGAAGCAGGTTTATTGTGGAAAACTGATGATGAGACTCTACCGGATAATAAAGCTCACGCATTGCGACGCTTATACACGTTAGAGAAAAAACTAGATAGAGACCCGGAACTTAAGGCTGAATATAATAGGCAGATGGATGATCTTATAGAACAAGGTTTCGCTGAAAGAGTTGACTCTATCACGGACTCACCGCGCGCCTTTTACCTCCCGCATTTTAATGTTATTCACCCCCAAAAAGGAAAAAGTAGAGTCGTTTTTGATGCTGCGTGTAGAACAAGCGGTAAAGCACTAAATGACGCGATTTTACCTGGTCCCGATTTAATTCAATCGCTTTTCGGAGTTTTGATAAGATTTCGTGAGGGTCGTATAGCGGTAATTTCGGACATAAAGCAAATGTTCCTTCAGGTTAAAGTCATAGAAGCGGATCGCGATAGTTTACGATTTTTATGGCGCGGGGAAAGCAGGGACTCGCCTCCACAGACTTATAGAATGACGTCTTTGATTTTTGGTAGTGCGTCGAGTCCTGCTACGGCTATTTATGTTAAGAATAAAAACGCAAACGAATATCGCGATACGTATCCTGAAGTAGCTAGACTCACGGAACGTAACTTCTATGTAGACGATTTTTTGGGCGCATTTGACACGGTAGAGCAGGCGCAGAAAACCATTAGCGACATGGACAAGGTGTTCAAGAAGGCCTCGTTCACGCTATGTGGCTGGGCATCTAATGAACCTAGAGCTGTGTGCAACGTTAAGGATGTGTCTAAGGACTCTACCACGATAATAGGAAAATCGGACCACGAGCGTACCTTAGGACTTTTGTGGAACCACCAAAATGACAGCTTAGGTTTCAACTTGAATCTACGCAATACACCTATAGACGTAGTCAAGGGACTTAGGGTACCTACGAAACGACAGGTCACAAGCGCAGTGTTTAGCGTTTTCGATCCGACTGGCATGGCGACACCAGTAACGATTTTAGGCAAAATGCTAATTCAAGATTTGTGGAGGGCGTCTTGCCAGTGGGACGAAGCGATACCCGAACATCTAAGCAAAGCATGGCGCGAGTGGTTGGATAGTCTGGACTTATTACAAGACCTTGATATACCTAGGCATATACCTAGATCGAAAGGACCAGCTTATCTGCACGCCTTTTGCGATTCGAGCGAGAAAGCTTTTGCAACTGCGATATACATTGTAGTTACCGACTTTGACGGCAATAAAACATCACATCTGGTCAGTAGTAAAGCTAGGGTAACACCTTTAAAGTGTATTTCGATACCTAGACTTGAATTACAATCAACCGTCTTAGCTTGCAGACTGGCAGACGCGGTCCGGCGTGAAACGGACTACGAAATCTGCCAGTCCTACTACTGGACTGATTCTCGAACCGTACTCGCTTGGATAAACTCGGATCCTAGGACATTTAAACCGTTCGTAGCACATCGCTTAGCCGAATTAGAGACTTTTACGAGACCGTCCGATTGGCACTGGGTACCGACCAGTGAAAATGTTGCGGACATGGCGACACGCGGTATAAAATCGGATTTCGATATAAACCACCGGTGGTTTAGAGGCCCTCAGTTTATTTTAGAGTCTCCAGATAAGTGGCCTAAAATTAAAACGATAGTACAGGCTACGTCTAACACCGGTGAAGAACGTAAACCGGTTAATACTGCCACCGCCGGCAATGTCACCAAGGATAGGTTCGCTCACCTGCCAGATCCGCAGCGTTTTTCACGTTTCGTCAGATTGCAGCGCGCTCTCAGTCGTTTGTTGGTGGCTGTTGAAATTTTTACCTCTAGGCAAGTAAAGAGTACGTTAGGTAATGACATGATGCCTAAACACCTGCTGATAGCAGAGCATCTGTTATTAAGTAGATGTCAGGAAGAAGACTTTGCCGAGGAACTCATTCGCTTGCGTGGTAACGAAGCTGTACCAAAGTCATCAAAGTTGTATCGGCTGGCAGTAAAGCTGTCAACAGACGGGCTGTTAACACTCGATGGCAGATATAAGATCAATGCTGCTAACAATCAGAGGCAACCGATAATATTAGATATTAAAAATCACATAACTCGATTGCTTGTGCATCACTATCATGAGCAATTTAATCATGGAAATCATCATACCGTGATTAATGAGTTACAACAGAAATATCACATTATCGGTTTGCGAAGCTATCTACGTAATATATACGCAAGGTGTCAGTGGTGCAAAATAAGAAAAGGTAAACCCGCTATGCATCAGCAGGGAGATTTACCACAAGAACGCTTTATGCACCACCAACCCGCGTTTACCGCCATAGCTACTGATTTTTTTGGGCCATTAAAGGTCACAATTGGGCGTCGCGTAGAGAAGCGATGGGGCGCTTTGTACACTTGCCTAACTACGCGGGCAGTGCACATAGAGTTAGCCATTTCTCTCTCAGCCAGCTCTATGATTCAAACCCTTAGACGCATGATGGCTAGAAGAGGTACGCCCACCATCATTTATAGTGACAATGCTACTAATTACATTGGAGCTGAACGGGAAATAAAAGAGGCAATGGATAGCGTTGAGTTTAGCGACTTTATCGTAAATAAGCGCATTGTCTGGAAAAAAATACCGCCAGGCGCGCCATCCATGGGCGGCGCTTGGGAGGTCATGGTCAAGGGAGTAAAGAGAGCCTTATATGCAACCCTTAAGGACAAGGTTCCATCTGAGGATACGCTCCATACACTTTTATTGGAAGCGGAACACATAGTAAACTCCAGACCATTGACACCCATAAACGCCAACCTTTCAGAGGAGCAACTCACGCCAAATCATTTCCTCATAAATAGGTCTAACGGTATGATGCCTTTCGGTAGTTTCAGCGATAAAAAATCTCTTAAAAATAGCTGGCAAGAAGTTCAGCAGCTCGCTGAGAGATTCTGGAAGAAGTGGCTCATAGAATATAAACCAACTTTGTTACCACGCAAGCGGGCCTCCGACTCGCCAAACTTAAAACCCGGCGATATTGTTTTAATAGCGGACAACACTTTGCCTAGAGGTATTTGGCCCCGCGGGCGTATAGAAAAAGTTTATCCTGGACCTGATGGCAAGGTACGTGTCACAGAGGTGAGAACATCAGCTGGACTCATCCGTCGCCCGACCTCGAGACTCGTACTGATAGATTCGACTAGTCTTGATTAGTTTTTGTACTTGCGTACTGGTGGGAGATTGTTCAAGACAGTCATTATTTAGTAAATTTCGTAGTCTTATTCCCATCTACTATTATAAACACATGTAGTGGGTAAATGTGAATGGAAACATTTCGATCCGCCCACATAAGAAAAAAGCGTATTGAGCAAGCAGGCGCTCGATATTATGCATCTCGTTTTAATTATAAAACATGTGGTGGGTAGATGTGAATGGGACTGTTTCAATCCACCTACATTTAAAAAGAGCACTGAGCGAGCAGGCGCTTGTTATCTTGCGTCTCGTTCTAATCATAAAATGTATGGTGGGTAGATTTGAATGGGAGTATTTCGATCCACCTACAATACGAAAAATAAGTAGTAAGCGCGGCGCGCGATATTTTATTTCGTTTTTAATCGATACGTAAATATGACTGCAGCGCGCGCTTCAGTAGTACCTGAAAATTGATGTACACGCATGTATTGTAAAGGTGAGAACGAAATTTGGATTGACAAATTTATACTCATATTTGTTCGATTAAGCTACCTTGGTTAGCATATTTCTTGTGCTTACGTATTAGGGGGAGACTGTTCAAGGCAGCCGTCTGTAAGACAAATACATAGCTTTGACTCTTTATTTTACCATCTTAACAGCTCTCTTTGGTTCATAGGTTTCAGACTTATGTCAAGATACTTTCTCCTACAGTTAACATCTTATATGAGCGGATTGGTTTAGTTTACTAACCATCCAAATATACCCGGACTTGACAATAACGTGTAGGTAAAAGCCTCCGTTAAGAGCTTTAAGCTCCAAACATAAATAGGTAGACCAAGTTGTACCATTTATAGAGGTCACACCTTTGGTAGGTGTGCCTCATGATTCAAATATTCCTCATTGATTGTGACTTTGGCCTGGCCGCCTGAAAAGCCGGTGGCTGCAAAGCTTTCAGAGTGCGCTTTGCAAAGCTTTCAGTCACATAACCAAAGCTGGGTTCATTTAGTTTTCATACAAGGTTGTTTCCATATTTTCTAAATTTACTTAATTTACATTCGACAGTAGAATCACAAAACAACCTTTGCTTATCCGTAATTAATTCTGCTTAAAACGGCAATGCGCCGAACGTAGTTAAGGATTTAGCATAAGTTTTAACCGTAAGAGCTTTCACTAGCTTCTAGCAAGCTTTTCTTTATATTCAGTAGAATCTGCATATAATTGCATTAATTTTGTAACCATACTTATATTCTAGATACATGAGTTGTTTACATACAAGCTTGATAGTAAAGTTAATAACTTGCCTCCTTTTTTCTGTAATAAATCTGCATAAGCGGCACTATGCCACGCTAGGTAAAGCTCTTTAAGCTAATTAGAAACATGTATTATAATCATTTCCTTTGCATAGCTCATATTATGGTAGTTTTCGCTTGCACTATGCTCATAATTCATAAATATTAGACAAGCCTTAAGCTTAATACAGTAAACTTTACTACATCAATAATCTACAGTGTGATATTAATCTAATGAAATAACTGAGAATAGTGCTTACGACCTCTGTTAGATATAACAAAGGAATCAAAAGTATTAATTTATATAAAACTACAAAGGTTCAGTGTTATAGATAGGTATTTCGCCTAAACTATTTGCAATGTATTCATTTAGCCTATTAACAATTATGCACCAAGTAATTCTGTACAAGATTAACATAATTTAAGACCTAGGTTTACCTAGATTAAGACGGTACTGGAATGCAAACGCTAAAACCTAAGACGAATTTGTGTAAGGAAGTGATTGTTTATTTGAAATAAAGATGTTTCACTTTATGGTAATGTTGGAAGGTTTATATATGAGGTGGAGTATAAGCAAAATGTTCTCATAACAAGCTCGACTATCACTAGAGCAACATATACCCATCTCGCTCCAACCAACCAGCCGTGCCATCAAGCTTTCTCAAGAGTATCGGAGTTTTATTTCCGCCTGTGGATCCCGCTTGTGTGTGAGCGCGACGACAACTGAGCTCCCGTCACGCTCGCACCGTGCCTCCGCTGCTGCAGTAAACAGTCGACGGCCACACATGCTAATTTGTGGGCGCGTCGACCTACTTCGCGGTTCGGACTAGCGACCTCGCTAGGTCAGCCCACTTAGTCCGAGGCTATTGAAGCCAGGCACCAGACGTCGCAACCCTCTTCCCGTGATGTAACTACGGGGCACCGCGGCGTTCACGATGCTACAAACGAGTTTAGCTATATATTTTTATACCGTGCTTTATCTAACTTGCAATAGTTGCTATAAGTAAGTTTTTGCTTTGAGTTAATTTGAAACAGAATATAGCTAGACGAAATCCTTAAGTAATTGCACATTATGAACGTGTCATGTTTTTAGGTTTAAATTAACTACTGATTCTCCTTAAATTTTGTGAGCAGGTGCAATAATGATTTTATTGATTTTACACCTGTAGTAATACCGGCTATGGTGAACACAGACCGGCGTCCTATTTTCACATAACCCAGGCCTACCGCAGAAGCAGGCCTAACTACAATCAAATTAAATTACATCGCTCAACTCCCCAAGGCGCGGAACGCGATAACATCTTACCAAGATGGCTGGTTTATTTATAGAGCCTACCTAATATCGTAATAGTCTTCTTAAATAACATGAATGGACAGGGACAAGGGGTCAATAACAGTAAATGATAAGTTTGTATTCTACTGCACATTTCGCAAGCAGTAAGATAATACTGTAATTCCTTTAAAAGTTTAACAAAGGCCCTTTTAACAACAGATTCGTATTCTCGTCCTAGCGTTTCTTCCCCTATGGTTCGAAAATATCCGATATTTATTATAAATATGAAAATATCCGATATTTATGATATATATTCCATTTTCTATGAAAGCCATATCATTATTTAATTGTATTATTTATGTATCCTATTTGCATATGTGTTACATAATAGTATTTTATGCAACTGTTGTATAAGTAGGGTCTTAAAACGCGAGTGTCGTGAGTTGCGATGCGAGCCTTGGCGAGCATCGCAATTAAAGACGGCACGAGCGTTTTAAGACCAAGTTATACACCGTTGCATACAATTGACTTTTCAGCAGTAAGTTTTCCGTTAGTTCTATTACTACTCACGCAATTTCTTCAGCGGTGCAGTTATTTTCTTCTTCGTCCATTTTAAAAGGAACGTACACATTTTTCTTCACTTCACAAACACGAATCAATAATAAAGAATAGTAATCATATTTCGTATTTTAATTTTGAACTGGAACTTTGGTGGGAAATTAGAAATATGACACAATGACACCTCTTGTTTATGGTCTGTTTTGTTTTTAATTTCCTTGCACTTCCCATCCGAACCAAACTGAATCCGGATCCGAACCGAATCGGATCGGTTCATATTTATAAATAATACCAATAATTGGTAAAATATGTATATTGACACACAATAGATGATAATTTATTTTTATTTTAGTAATTAATTTATGTTTTACAAATATTTGATAGTAAATAAAAACTCTTTATTTCGAAAAATTTGCTTATGAAGTTGGTACCACTGCAATATAGTGGCTGATTTTAAAAAGTTAGATGATTTGACATCGTGGTAAACAGTGCTTTTATGGAAAATGTATGAACCATAAAAGTACACTTAAGAGTGCGTTTATGGGCCATAGAGCATAGACTTTTTCGACGACTTATTATCTGTGTCATTGTATTTGAGCTAAAGCCTATATAAATGACAGATAACGGTACAGGAGTAGAAAAACATAATAAAGCAACTAAAAAACATACAATCTTATATAATACAACTCAAAAACATAGATTTTTTTTTTATAAATTCTAATCAGTCAACTTATTTCTGCATTGATATATGTATATCATAAAAAACCATTAGATATATATCGGATATATCGGATCGGATATGTCCCTCACGCGACAGGCTTTGCCTAGTGTGGGGGTCAGTATAAACTGTAAAGGTCCTTTTTTTTTTTGAAATAAACCATTTCTATATCATGATATATATCCATTGATATATGATATGCTCGAACCCTGGGCACCTAATCCCAAGATTAGGTACCCAGCTTGGTGCTTAGGCACTAGTTTTACGAAAGCGACTATACCATCGACCTTCCGACCCAGAGGGAAAACTAGGCCTTATTGAGATTAGACCTCCACCTTCATATTCTTGTTACTCTGAGCGCTAAAATCTAATATTCCTTAAAAAAGCAGCACGTTAAATGTCCCACTGTAGGGCACAGGCCTCCTCTCATGGATGAAAGAGAACGGATTTATGTAGGTACCGCCACATTGTTTGCCGTTGACACGTGATCGTGTCCAAACTATATGGAATACTAATGCCCACGGCTCCGCCTCCTGTATGGAACTCGTTTTCATCGTAGCTCCATAAAAAGTTCCCCCCCCCCCCCCCCATTTCACCGCTTTCGATGATTTCCGGGATAAAAACTATCCTATGTGTTTCCCCGGAATTCAAACTATTCCTATACGTTTCATCTCAATCGTTTCAGCGGTTTTAGCGTGAAGAGGCAACAGACAGGCAGACATACTTTCGCATTTATAATTGCTAGTACGAGTATTTGCTCCTCGGCAACGAATTGACGATACAAAGACCACGCACTACACAGGGGGTACAAGTAAAGTCGGTTTGGGCACTCCCTAAACACATTCAACCATAAAAGACGTGATGGGGCAAACATGTGTAACCCATATAACGTTTCCCACCATCGCCATGACATCAACAGGGAAACTTTTATTACTTTGGAATCTGGTAAAAGCGGATATCAAGGTATATCATTATATAAATAACATCATCACTGGAATCGCTTTTCCAAGTAAACCACAGTAAAACAGTCTATTAATATTTTCTTATGGCCTGGTCATCTGGTAAACAATATCTGTGGAAAATGCTATAGGTATTGAGTACGACGTTTCAAAGTATCGTTAACTATAAAGGCCTACGAAAAAATATAGAACCTAGTTATGATATAATGAGACTAGTTAAGTGCAGGTAAGGTGCAGGTTATGTTAAGTATAGCGTGGACGTAATTTACAATTTAGACCTATCGTCAGTCGGCACCGCACCGGACTTAAAAAAAACAAAAAAAACCACTAGAGGTCCCTATTTCAAAATCACTTCTCATCCTTTTTAAAAAGTGTTCGCAAACCGAATTGACGACTCATAATAATGCTTTCTCTGTCGAACTTGCATGCTCTTATGGAGCGAGCGTGTCTCAAATAATTTATGGATACGGCATAAAGCATTCGTCCGTCCCGCACTTACGTATCCACTTGCTAGTACGGGACGAATAGGTACTATATGTCCGGCGTAAACGTCATCATGCTAGCTAGGCAGTAGCCAGTTTAGATTGCGGACACCATAGTAAAGATCCATCATGAATTCCGTAGTAATGCCTACGGATTCCTTACCAGCCACCTTATTAGAGCTCCGAACTGTAACATGTTTATATGGGCAATATCCCTCATAAAGACCTAATGGAAGTGCATTTGGTCGAAAATGAGCACTAGCGCGGCACCAGCATTTGCATAATTGGAGGTCGGCAGCGGACCGGTTCGCCGAGGTACCGACATGACGTCACCGCTGACATCACCGAACTTAAAATAGCGTGAGTAAGTAAGAGCACCGAAGTAAAACGTTGTGAGACACGCGAAAGCTTTATTTTGTTGAAAAGCTTAGTTGTTCTTACGGATTTTTTGTATATATCGGTTTATTAGTAGGGGAGAGTGGGTAACAGTGGACACACTTTCATTTGAAGCCCTTTATTTCTGAAGTTAAGTACATTAAGCCCTAGAATTTGAATCCATCGTTTTGTATACAAAAAACAGATAAATGACAACATTCCAACAGCCATAGATTTTAGTCAAAAGTATTTTTTGTCTACATGTGAATTTATCCACTGTGACCCATGCATGGGTTAGAATGGATAAGCCCTTGGGGTACAGTGAACCTTATGAGTCACAGTGATTTTTTGCAGGATTTCTTAAGAAGAACTTACCTATTTATTGAATATTGCGTAGAAATCTCCGCGATGTAAATCTGGAAGCGCTCTGGGATGATGTTTCACATGCTGATTGGAGCAGTGTAGGTCGTCATGACGATGTTAACATGAAAGTAGGGGCTTTCAATGCCATATTGCTTGCGATTTTTGATAAGCATGCTCCTTTGAAACCAACGCGAGTTAAACACTTTCCTGCACCGTGGCTCACGCCGGAGATCAAACAGTACATGGCCAAGCGCGATCGAGCTCGTATTAAGTTCCGGCTGGTTCCTTCGGACGAAAATCGCCAGAGGTATATTTCCATACGTAACTGCTGCAACAAAGTCTGTAGGGAAGCAAAACGCCTCCATATCCACAAATCAATAGAGGAGTGTCCCCCTTCTAAGTTGTGGAAATTTTTAAAGTCTCTTGGGGTCGGCAAAACTCAGCAATGTTCTTCCAATACTCTTGACATTGACGCTATTAACAAACATTTCAGCACGTCGCCGGTTACTCTTGACCCATCCATTAAGCAATCCACTCTTTCACTTCTTGCCAATATTACACACCCCGACCTATCTCCCTTTGAATTTGGTTTGATTTCACCGCAGGAGACGCTTGCCCTTCTCAAATCTATTAAGACGAAGGCAATCGGTGACGATGGCCTCAGTGTGGATATGCTTATGCTCGTGGCGGATTTTATTGTTCCTACCCTTTCGGATATTATAAATTTCTCCTTGTCCACTGGAACCTTTCCGGCATCGTGGAAGTATGCTCACGTAATTCCTCTCCCCAAAATCCCTAATGCTGTATCTTTCACTCAATACCGCCCTATTTCTATTCTCCCAGTTTTGTCAAAGATCATTGAACATTATGTTAATCGTCGTCTCCTTTCTCATCTTAACAGAAATTCTTTGTTTAATCCTTTCCAATCCGGATTCCGCCCCGGGCATAGCACGGTCACCGCTTTAGTTAACGTCACCGATGACATTCGTCTCAATATCGAGTCCAAAAAGCTCACTGTCCTTGTTCTTCTTGATTTTAGCAGTGCTTTTAATACGGTAGATTTTGATATTCTGCTAGGTATTCTCCGCTCTCTTAACATTTATGAAACTCCCTTATCCTGGTTTCGCAGCTACCTCTTTGGCAGGCGCCAGCGCGTTACGTTCGATGACAAGATGTCCGAGTGGTGCGAACTCTCCGCTGGCGTTCCACAGGGCGGGGTGCTTTCTCCATTATTGTTCTCTGTTTTTATAAATAGTATCACCGAATCCCTAACTACATCATATCACCTTTACGCAGATGACCTACAGATTTATGCAGCGGCTACTGTGGATGATGTCTCCGCATTAATTTCGGAAGTCAATCGAAACCTAGAATCTATACGCTGCTGGGCGTGTAAGTATGGTTTACAAATTAATGCGAAGAAATCGCAAGCGATTGTTATTGGTAGTCCTTACTATGTAGATAAGCTCTCAAAGGTGGTGGTGCCTGACATTATTTTTGATGGAATTTCTATTCCTCTTTCCTCTACTGTCAGGAATTTGGGTATCACCATGGACCAGACGCTTTCTTGGTCACCCCATATAGCTGAGGTGAGTCAGAGGATCTTTAGATCCCTTCACTCCCTAAGACGTCTCCAGAATTTCCTTCCTCTTCGTACCAAGTTGACCCTTACTCAATCTCTTTTGCTTCCTCTTCTGGACTATGGCGATATTGCGTTTCTGGACCTCAACGAGGAGCTACTTGATAAGCTGGAGCGTCTACAAAATGTATGTATCAGATATGTATTTGGTCTACGCAAGTATGATCATATCTCTGAATTCCGCTCTAAGCTTCGATGGTTACCGATTCGCCGGCGCAGGGATGTGCATATCCTGTCATTACTTTTCAATACACTGTTCAGCCCTACTTCCCCTCCTTACCTTTCTGAGCGGTTTAGTTATATGGCAGACGGCAGTGGCCACCGCTTGCGGTCGAGTACTAACCTTACTCTTGCTGTACCGTCTAGAAAGACGCGAACATACTCCAGATCTTTTACTGCGCGCGCTGTTAAATTGTGGAATGAGTTGCCTTTGTCGCTGAGACAGTCGCAGTCTGTTGCGTCACTTAAGATGAATTTGAAGAAGTTGTGGCTTTCCAATGACTTGTGAATTGGTTGAATATAGTATTTATTTATTTATTGTATATTTGCGATATATATGTAACATATGTTAGTGTGTATTATATTTTATATTGTATATTTATATATGTATTGGCATGTTTTTATTTGTCTAGAATTAATACTAATTAGGATTTGCTTTATTTTCTCTGTTTTTGTACACGGTATAAGTTTGCCTATCTCGTTCTACCTACCTTCCTCTCAATTGCTCAAAGGTTAGCTGGAAGAGATCCCTTATAGGGATAAGTTCGCCTTTGTACTTTGATCTATTGTGTGACATGTATATTCCTTAACCTGTTATTGTGTACAATAAAGTGCTTACATACATACATAATATTGAACCCCTAATCTAAAGAACATCATAGCTGGTAACAGTGGCGGAACCTAAACTTAGGTTTGGGGGGAGCTTCAATCTTTTGGGTGCGGCTTAAACCTACTAGACTACTAAATTAAGATTTACCTTAAGCTGAATGTAAGATTTTTTCCGGTAGGACTCACATGGTTTTGGCTTGATTCGTACGATCGGCCCTGAATTTTTTTTTTATGAGGAACATAGTTGACATAGTATCGGACCGTATACAAATTGTATAGACCCATGACGACCATTCGAAAGGTGTGCCCGCTATATAAAATTCACGAGTGTTTTTATTAATTAACGTGCCGACGTAATCCTCGAACCAGGTCGGCGCACCCACCCCGAACACACCCTCGGCCGGCACTCCCGTCACAAATACTTAAAGCAATTTTTGTAACATTCAATTATTATTAGCACAGATTATAGGTGTAGATACTAGAATTATTGGTTATTAGGTAAGTATCGGCGGTGCCAGGGAAAAGAGCGCCAGGTACATGAAGTCACGGCCGCCAGCGTTCTTTTTAACCAAAGAGATTTATTGTTTTTAACCGACTTCAAAGGTTTCTCAATTCGGTTGTATTTTTTTTTTCAATGTTTTACCTCAGAACTCCGTCATTGATGAGCCGAATGGTTTTTTTTTTTTGTTTGTAAGTATATGTTTCCAGGTGGGTCCCTTTTTTTTCAAAAATTCAGTTTGATGATTGAGATCCATGAGGAATTGAGGGAACTCCGCAATTTTATTAGGCACGCCTGTAGTGATTTTGCTATTTTCTATTATAACTCGTGTATTTACACCCGGAAATCATAAATTAAGTGGTTTGGAATTGATGATGAAGACCACAGATGACTTATGGAATTCCTCAATTATGTACTTAAGAATATAAAAGTACGTCACAGATTCTGATAAGATTCCGATGAAATAGCAACTAATAATGAAAAGTGCCAAAGGTGATCCTTGTGGAATCGACGGAAGTCCTCAAATATTATGGGGTCACATACAGCGATTGGGTTTTCTTTTCTAATAATCAACGCATTTGCCCTCGGAAATCAGTACATGTGGTAAATTGGAAAAGAAATGTGTCAATGTGCTCGTGGCTTGGAGGACTACTAAATTGAAGTCGGTTAAAACTTTGTTTTGGAAGTAAATTATTACATTCATTGAGGTCTACAGCAACGAAATAGGCGAGTTACCTGTTTGGTTAGTTAGGTTAGTTGTTGTTATTTTATCTAATAAAAATCCGCCAAGTGCGAGTCGGACTCGCGCTCGTACGCTGGTACATATATCGTATGATTTGTAGTTTACATACATACATACATACATTCACGCCTTTATTCCCAAAAGGGGTAGGCAGAGCACATGAAACGTATGTTCGTGAACGTGTTTCGTGTGTTCGTGTGTGATTTGTAGTTTGTAGCTAAATAAACTTGATTTCGGGCAATATGGAGTAGATATGAGCGCCGATGGCCAATTCCGCGGCGGCGGCGTTATAGACAAAATTCCGCGGCGGCGGCGGCGTCACGGCGGCGTGACCTTGAGCTTTAGATTTTTATAAGGGAGCACTTTTTTTTGAAAAAAACCTACTTTTTGTTAGTATAAAGAAAGTTTTATTTATTTTAATAAAGTAACCGAGTAGGTAATTATTATATAAACAATCATATTTTTAAAATTTCACACTAACTTAACAAAAAAATCACTTTCAATGAAAAGCATGGTTATAATCGAAGTAACATAAGAAGCATATATAATCGTCAGAACCTTTACTTAAAAAACGTGTCTATGATCGCATCGCTCATCAGGCGCTCTCAAAAAATGGTTTTTTATTATTAATTTAAGTATATAAGTCGCAAACGTATAATAATCAAGAAAATGATATGTATTCATTGCACTTTCCCAGTCAAATAAACAGTTAGAGATCACTAGTTCGTAAACTAATTATATATTAATCATCCAAGTAAATTAAACCTCACATGCGTTACAATTAGAAATACCAAGTCTTATAAAATCAATCAGCGATCATTTTTGGAGTAAAAAAATCATTTCAGTACTTTCAATGTAATACATAGTATTATACCAAAGAAGCTATGGATGAATAGACTGTTTACTTGTCTATAGCTTCTTTGCAAAACTGATAATTATCATGGATAAATACTATCCTATTTAGTCTTAATGGATTAAGCCATGAACGCTTCGCCGTTATCACGAGTCCAGCCGTGGAAAATACTCTCTCGCTTGGCGTGCTGGGGGCTGGTATATTTAACTCGAGCGTGCTAGAGTATACAGCGATGGCGTAGAAGTTCTCCTGTCTTTCCAATACTGCAGAACGTCTCCACCGTAAGGTTCTAAGTCCTCAGGACACGCTGTGCTACAATATTTCCAGCATTCGTTTTCTGCTGCACTCTCGCAATCACGTTGCACGTTGACTAGTGCTGTGCCAGTACAAAAGTTCGAAGAACTAGCAGAAGTACTCGTCCCAGCTTTAGTGGAATCAAAGTTTTGATTTTGACAAAGATATTCTGTTGCTAACCGGCTCGGGACCATTGATGACAAAAGAAAACTTATTTCCTTTTTGTTAACATCTATGGCAATCGAACTTGGCGCAATTGTGTACGACGCGGATCAAAAAAATAACACGCGTTCAGTCGGGAAAATAGTTGACTCGACTGCCGCCATCGTGCGAACGAACGCGGGTGGGATACATTACGAGTGCGAGCGAGAAAGCAAACCGCAATTCGTTGCGCCGGCGCAACGAAAGCAAACCGCAATTCGTTGCGCCGGCGCGCCGCGTATTTTACTCGGCGGCGGCGCGCCGACTCAAATTGGCGGCGACGGCGGCGCGCCGGCGCGGCGCTCATATCTACTATGGAGCTCCCGTTACGAAAAGAAGAAGTTCTCGCGTCCCTTTTAAACCGGTTACGTTCAAACAGTATTTTTGTGCGATGTACTTAGTTACAAATTCAGTTTTCGGAAGAAGCAAGGCCCATATATCGCATATGCGGTATACGGTATTGGTATCCAAGTAACCGGCATAAACCGCGGATCTTCTTAAAAGTTAGTTTTTTTCACAGCTCTCAATTTCTGCAAACGCGAGTATTTAATATTTGTTTAAATTCGATACGCGTTCTCGATAAAAGGGCTCTAGCTAGGCCCTTAGCTAGACAGACGGTATGGGATCCTAGCTTTGTTCCTTTTTAACCGACTTCAAAAAAACGGAGGAGGTTCTCAATTCGGCTGTATTTTTTATTATAATTATTATATTTAATGTTTGTTACCTCAGAACTCAGAAAAAAAATTTTTTTTTTTCGTATGTATATCCAGGTGGGTCCCATTTTTTTCAAAATTCAGTTAGATGATGATTGATGGGATCCATGAGGAATTGTGGGGACTCCTCAATTTTATTAGGCACGCATGTAGTGATTTTGGTATTTTCTGTTATAACTCTTGTATTAACATCCGGAATCATAAATTTGGTGGCGAGGAATTGATGATGAAGACCACAGATGACTTATCGAATTCCTCAATTATGTACTTAAAAGTGCAAAAGTTCGTCACAGGTTCTGATAAGATTCCGTTAAAATAGGAACTAATGAAGTGCCATTGGTGATGATTTGGGGAATCGATGGAAGTCCTCAAATATTATCGGCCCACATACAGCGATTCGGTTTTTTTCTATAGTAATCAACGCATTTGGTATCGGAAATCAGTTCATGTGGTAAATTGTAAAAAAAAAATAGGATGGTTCTCGTGGCTTGGCGGGATACTAAATTGAAGTCGGTTAAAACATTGTTTTTAAAGTAAAATATTGCCTTTTGAAATACGGTAGGATCTACCTTAGGTTCAAGTAATAAAGAAACACCTAAGTTGTACATAAGTTACAATAGGTACTTTAAGTTAAGGTAATACACAGGTAGCTACTAACCTCGATAGTCGCTGAAAGACATTTAACCGACCCTTCCTGATAATAAGAGGGTCATGGCATGGCATAATAAGTAGTACATATCCTATGTTTAAAATATAAATCTAAGCCAATTAATTATATAGGTACCTATAGTTAACAAAAACACAACACATGTAGTCTTTTATTAGGACCTACGGCCACTTACGGCGCCAATATACTTACTCTAATTACTTGTGTTTACATTTATTAAATTGTGAAATGCTAAGTTTTAAAACTTCGCTAAGAATTCAAACCCAACACAAAATAATCATTTCACATAAAAAACAGTGCTTACACACTCCGGCTCCGTTACAAATACCCAAGGCGGTTCGTAATTAATCAAAAAGAAAGAAGCAAAAGTTATATAAATCCCACTTACATGCCCAAATAATTGAAACTAAAATTGTTGTTTAACAATTATTCACTGTTTACACTTGTCTGTCACAATAAATACAACACAAGTTTATTCAACACCTCACACTGATCGAAATTAAAATTTCCCGGAAAATTGAGAACACACTACCGTCCACAACTAGAAACTTACGAGAATGAGTTTGAGAGTTACTTTACTTAGTTTAGTGACAGCCTAGCTGTTGTGTTGCTAGCGTAGCGGCTTTCAACAACGTGCGTGCGTTCAAGCATTGTTTTTTTTGTTAACGGTACAAATTTCTAAAGTCCATCATTTTGAGTCATGTTTAAGCACACAAATGTAGAATTAAATTAAATTAATAATTGTGCTGGTAGTAAAATATTTATTTTTGTCACTTCACTATCTTAATCGGCTCCAACATGCTGAAAACATTTTACGCTATATTTATATTACTATTTATACAGAGAAATGAACATGAATACCTATCCATCTCCTTGAACGTTTCTACAATAGACACAGGACGAAATGTCAAAAATGACATTAATTATTCTTAGTGATGCCAACATTTCGATCCTTTCATGTCTTATCGATATTTTACCGTTATTATAAAAACAATGCAATGCTAGACCATGTTGTTCAATTAATTCATACACCTTTAAACTATTTTTAGAAGTAAAATATTATTTATTCAACGATAATTAAGTTAATTTAGTGTCGATATGGACATGCTTTGCTTCTCTTCATTTTGGAGTCAGTTTTTTATTAGTATATCGATATTGATTGCTAACACCTCTACGCCACTGTCGGTGATTGATTTGATTGTCGTGTAGTGTAGTGTATTGTTCTTGAAATTAATTATGAGTTTGTTCTATCGAATTACAACGTTCGAGTAGTTCTCGCTTAGGATTCTTAATTTGACATAACGCTAAACGTAGGTCGCACATTAAAATATAATATTGAAAATGATGTGTAAATGGCTTCTTACCAAGATTGTACTTTCGGAAGTTACTGCGCCGGCCTAATCTTAATTTTAACTGGTATTTATAAAGCCTTGATGCACTCTGTGGACGGCAATCTCAGTTGTTATGGCTCCTGGTAACAACGAGCGACATCCAGGTCACACGGGAACGATTCCGAAGACGAAAGCTCGGAATAATTGCAATGTTCCGCAGGAGGCTGTGACTCCTACCAGGAGGGACATGGCTTCGAACCTAGTATCGGTAAGCATATCTTATGTTTCTTCTGTCTCTTCTTCCTCATTCCGTCATTGTTGAGGATCACGACTCAACATAGTCTGGCTCCAAATAGTGCCATATGGACTGCCTTTTTTTATACCTGAACTGTGCATGCTGTCCCAAACGACTAAAATCCCATGCTTAGATATTAATAAAGTTTATTGTTTGTTAATATCAGGCTAGACATTACTGAGGTTTTCCCCTCAAGATACAATGCATGTAATAGTTGGGAAAAACCATCATTTTACCGAAAATAGTTTCATCAATTATCGTTTCCCATAACACTATTCGCAGAATTTCAATCATTCATCGAAAATCGTTTCATCTGTGTTGTCACTTGATAATATTTACCTTTCAAGGAACTGAGTAGGTACATTTCACAGAGACTTTGGACGTATACATAGAGCTCTAAGCCTACCCACCTCTCTCTCTGGATATTGGATTACCTTCCTATTCTACTTTAAGGCAGGCCAGTGTAGGTACGACAACGAGCGAAGCAAAGAGGAGTTTTAGGTGAACTGTGATCCTATAGAGCCAAGCGAGCGCAGCGAGCGTGCCGCGGTAGCAGTCGGCGAAGCGCCAGAACCGTTTTTTTTATATTACTTACTTAGGCTTAATATTACGTCTACATCGTATATGAAGCTTATCCATTAGGTATTATATACTTAGACGAAATGACCTATAGGTAAACAGCTTGGTAGAAAAATGAAATATTGACCGTGGCAACGAAAATATATGGAACGTACCAACATTGAACCTTGTTTCGATAAATTAATACTATACACAACTGACTATTCTATGAAAAGTAAATTTGATGAATCGTTAAGTTCGAAACGATGAAGGATGAAAAGTTGTTCGATGAAATAAAACACTATGAATTGATGATTATGTGAACAAAAAATACAACTTAATACAAAAAAATCGTGGAATAGTTTTCGGCGAAATGTAAATCGACGTAATGCTTTTCGATAAAATGATAGACACCCTAATAGTTGCCATGGGTGACGTTTATTATTTGTCTCCTGCTATTATTTGTGACTGTCTTCAGAGTTGATCTACAATGTGAAGTTGTTCTTGTGAGCACATGTAGTACAGCCTTTATTTTTAGAATTTCAGGAGAAACATTATTTTCTTGGCCCATAGCCAACTTGTGAAGTCTGCCACACCATTGGTATCTACTTTCAGTTATTTAATTTATTAAGAATTATTTTCAAATAGTATTGTTGTATAAAAGACAATATCAAAGTTTCTACAATTTCTCTTTAATGGGTGGTTGTTTTTCAAAATTCTATACAAAGAAGGTGCGTGGAAGTAAATAACTGTGGAGGATATAAAGTAGTGTCAAGTGACACAGTTACTATTGGTCTTTTAGATTAATAGTGTATTTAATACAACATTGGTAATACAAGCTCATATTTTTGTAGACATCCCTTGACTGGGTACCAGTTTCGGAATACAACACCAGAAGTAATTATAACCAATCAAGAAAGCAAACGAATAACACGTCTGACCAGGAACTTAATGATTTAGGTAAGTAGTAATGGTGACCTATATTAATGTCTCCATTTTTAGATTTGTCTGTAGATACCGCTGTAAAAAGTTACTTTTTTTCTTAGACTGTAATCTATTGAAGAGAAAGTTTTGTTATAAAATTAATATTCTTCTAGGCAGAACCATCTGCTGACACTACTTTAAAAATTTACAGATTTTTTAAAATTAATAATTATTGCATTGAGCTGGATTCTAACACACACCCTTTTGGCAACTCAGTTAGTTAGAGTAAAGGTTAGTTTGAATCAGCCCAAAGCATAGACTTGACTCACTTACACTTAAAATATGAACAAAATCAAAATAATTAATTACCATGTTGCATTTTATACCTTGACAGTGAAACAAATCAGTGTTCTTCAAAATGAGAACCATCATAAATGTGACTAATTTGTCACTATAGTGATACTTCTTTCGGATTGAAGATAAAATACCTTGAAACAAATTCATAAATAACTTGGAAAGTCTGGACCCTGTGGGGTAAAATGTATTCAATTCTCTCCTTTAGGATATCTCATCTTAAAGATCGTTTTATTGCATTTCAGTCTTTACTCACTTTATTGTGCATTTTCATGCCTAGTGAGTGGAATACCCATATAAAGTACTTGACTTTATATGGGTATAACCATAATTTGGATTTGTCCAAGTTTGCTATGCATGCATATTCCCAGTGTGTAATAAATTAACATTTTCATAATATATACGCGTACTTGCATATGTTTTTTGTTACATATTTGTCAACCTACACACAATACTAACAACTAATAAAACTAATATCATTTTAGAAAACTCAGTGTCGTTTGAGAGTGGATTCGGGAGGTTTGTCCCAGTGCGACCACAGCCGCGGGCGCTGCCGTTGAATGTGCAGAACCGCGAGAACCTTACGAATGACCACCACGACGACGGCGCCAGTTCCATGTCCGGACACACCCTCCACCCTTATGCTCACCAGATGCAGAATGGTAGAATTAACAGGCATTCATGGCAGTGGTGTGGCGCACATATCCTTGGGCAAGCCACAGCTAACCAGAGCTCTGGAATAATGTGGCGTTTTGCCAATAAAGTTCTGATTCTGAGTATAAAGAGAAGATGCTTATCTTGAAATTGACAAACGCTGCCACATGATTGCCATTTGATTTGTCGCTCTCTTTCTGAAACTGTATCTCGACACGCAGCGAGAGCACGAGCAATTGTAATCACATTGCCAGTGGGAGTCGACTTGTATGGGCGCCATGCCACTGCAGCATAGCCGTTGAGTGATAACAATAGTTTAGTAATAACCCATTCTTTTGTAGGTTTAGTTCCTCACTCCAATCATGCAAATCATGCCGCCGCTGCTGTCATGATTGTCAACCCCACCACGCCTAATGCGGTGACTGCGAATATGTCTCAACCCTTTAATGTAAGTATTATCTACCAGCACGTCTATCACGCGACGGCCGCGTCATACCCTCGATTTTTCTTTCACTATATTTCTTGTTCTAAGTGTTCTAATAAGAAAGAGACGTATAGGAGCATGCGCGCCGTCGCATGATAGCCGTGCAGCTTCTGCCCGTGGCTCCGTCCGCGTGGAACTCGTTTATATCGCAGCTAAGTACTTCATCTAAATCGGTTCAGCGGTTTAAGCGTGAAGAGGATTGTCTGTCTGTCCGTCTAAGAGAGACAGACAAACACACTTTCGCATTTATAATATTAGTATGGATAATAATATTATTATGGGTTACTGACTGTTGATGTTTTCTGTACTTGATGTTTTCAATCCATAGCATGTGGATGTGCAACTCAAACCAGAATATAACCGTCTCTATTACTATTCCTTTCATAACCATGCCTTCATTTGCCCGTGAATTAGCCTTCATTTGCCCGTGAATCGATGCGTGCCCGTGAATCAGGAGGTGAGAGAGACACGATTTCTCAGAAAGAAGTCTTAAATAATCGTAGTTTCGGACTTTAGTACGATTTTTGGACGTGGAAATATACATTTTGAAAATCCCACTAACCAAGATTCTGCTTCAAAAGTAAAGTAACTTATTAGATATAGAAACGTGGATTACTGGCTCTTAAAATCAAAAAACTTAAAAACATGATAACGCATAAGGGGGAATACGATCAAAACATTCATCTTACTAGGTATCGTGTTTTTGCACTCTGGCAATGAATATATTTATCTTTAACATCAAGAAATAATCATATTTTTTGTGAAAATATTGTAATCCCTGATGCGATCTCATCTTTTATCATACCAACCAATACATATTTTACTGAATGAGACTCTGTTTTCAGGCGCCTAATCAAAACAGAAAGAATTTGACGAATAACCTGAACCCTGCACGGAACAATTTTGACGGAAACCACTCTAGCAACAACAACGCGAACGCAGCGGCATCTAACTCTAGGACTGGTACTAAAACAATCAACTTGATGAACAACATGTATGACCAGGGACAAACAAGTATGAATAATGTCAACGAAAACCACCACGTGAGTGCTTGTACTTCAGCATGGAACTCTCCTTGAATACATGTACAGATTTAATTTGATGTATATGTTTCACATGTTTTATTCCGCATTTAGGTTCACAGGGAATCAGCCAGGGCTTTAGGGGAAGCGATCGTGGCTGCTTGCCCCGACACGGCTGCGGTGGAGCGCCGATTGGGACAGATCCGGGAATACATTAGGGTCACATCATCTCTCGTTGACACCATGCGTAACTCTGAAGACGAGGCAAGTATTTCATCTTTGAAGTATACTATTAAATTACCTTTCTTAGGTTACTTCATAGGCATAATAACAGCGAACGAAAAAAACCATAGAATGCGAGCTCCTTACAAAAACTACCCAAACACGTGCCTAAAACCCGGTATGTGCAATTGCGCATGTCCGAACTAAACGGCTGCCTGGCATCGTATTGACACCCCGCCCCCATCCCCGCATTATGGCGATGGCACCCATTCTGTGGGGCTATGTTGCGGCGCTATTTAGACTCCTTTGGGTTTTTCGTTCGCTGCATAATAGTAAATTATCTGAGTTGAACAATACTTCCTACTGTGGTTTTCGCGCCAGGCGCGGTTCAGTTCGGCTTTCGTCTTTGTACTTGAGAGATCCATTGTTCAGCATAAAAGCGTAGAACCTTAGCTACAGTAGTATTGTAAATTGACACTAGAGTATTTATTTGACCCAATTTCTAATTTAGGCTTTTATTGAGCATACAAAAGAAGAATACGATGAACTGGTAGAGATGGTAATGCAATTGAAGGAAAGTGAGACTAAATTAGAGAAAGTATTGAATGAGGAGCCTGACAATGTGGAGGTCCCAGCTGAAGAAGCAGAGGATACGACGCAAGCCGCGAGCGAGGCGGCAGGCGATACAGGGCTTGCTGCTGCAGCTAATGTCAATGAGAATGAAACAGGCACTGTCACGAGCAAACAAGAAACTGTTTTGTGCATCAATAATCCGAAGAAAGTCACAAATCTTGAGAATGAACAGTTGAACAAGAGTTTACAGAATGTGAAGAATTCCAATGAGCATCTAACGCAGTCTGCGAGCGATGCAGAGGAGGTACGAGAGCGCACGCCGCATATACCAGAAAGTCATGAGCCGGAAGAAAGCGATACAGTTGAAATTAAAGAAATAGAAACCATTCTCAACGAAGACACGGAAAGCCCAATACACGACCATCAACTGAATGAGGTGTTGCGTAAAAATATTATTGCGTGCGTAGAAAAAGTAGCGCTCATAGAAGAAATGAAAAATAAAAACAATTCCAGTAACGAAGATCAGGTTACTGACTGTTGATGTTTGCTGTACAAGTGTGTTTACTCTCTCATGAATTATTGGAACAATCCATAGCATGTGGATGTGCAACTCAAACCAGAAAATAACCGTCTCTATTACTATTCCTTTCATAATCACCAACAACCATTTGTAACTGTCAACTGTGTGAAAGATTTTCGCTTCCTAGTCTAGTCTAACGGTTTTAATTATTAGCTTAGTGTAGCCCTTCTAACAGAGCCAACCTAGTTTTTCTTTACCTGCCCGCTGTAACTGAAAAAAAAAACGTATTTATCTTTGGTGTCTCTTTCTTCATTTTTATGTAGTAATACTGCTTTATATACTTAGCAGGAAGTGGTGGTCCGGCCAGTGTCTGCTCAGAGTAACGGATCAGCATATAGCGAAAATGAACTCTGGCAGAATGAGATCAAAAACAAAATGGAGTTATCGCAGCGACGCTTGACTGCTTTGAAGCAACAACAGAAAAGATTGCTCAAATACCAGGTCCGATTCGAATATGCTTAATAAAAAGCTATGTAATAATGTTAAGAAATCACCACAGCTAATATGTTGGGTATTTTCTGTTAGGAGGAAGCAAAGCAGCAATTAGAAGAAATTAGCCGAGAACGACAATCTCAAGAAGCTGTTCCTTCTACTTCCCATGACAACTTTAGTGGCATGCAGGTAAACCCCGTCCAATATTTGATACAATCAATATAAATTAGGGAATACATTAAGGGTTTTTTAATCAATCTCTATAACATATCTGGTAGTATTCTCTGGCTAAAATAGAAGTGTACGTGTTAAAATCCACCAATTATATCTAACCATCGTTAACCCTTTCAGTGCGCATGACGCCGCGTCGGCGCCATGCCATTTGCAACCCCGCCGTACTGATGACGCCGGCCCGGCGCCATAACATTTTTGCATTTATCCCATAAAATTGATTGAGTGCGGTTGCTTTTTCTTATTTTTTGTATAATTAACAGACTGAGCTGTAATATTCAATACGAGTAAAACACAAAATTAGCTGTAAATATGGTAATATTTTACCCCAAACTTTCATTTCCGTTTTTCTGTATATAATAGCTTGAATACATTTCTGAAGTCCTTTAACTAAACATAGAGTAGATAATATAGGTACGAAAAAAGTAATTATCAAGAAAATATGTTTAAGTTTAATAGGTTTAAAACCTCTTGCGCCGAGGTCGGCGTCATTCAGGCCTGCGGGTGGACATTGCATAACGACTCATTTCAAAAGATTCGAAAGTGTTGTCATTGCCAAATCATAAGGAGGTTTATGTTCATAGAGGTAATGCTACTTTTCATAAATCACGTCGTTTGAGTCGGGAAGAATGGTTTCATGCTATTGCCGTTTTAACCAAGCATATCAATGTTTGTGGATAAATAAATATATTTTAGGTAAATACATATTTTATTACTGTTCTATGGCCGAAAAATGGCAGGTCTCTATAGTGGGATTTTGGTTGTTCCAACGATTTATTGTGATGATAAGCTGCTGCTGTATTAACCATAATAGCTACGTAACGTAACAAAGGTTCGTGTTACTTATTTTTATAAACTAGTCATTAATCATCATTCTGCTACTGATAGGCAGGTGGCCTGCGTGGCATGAAAAAACCCGTTAAGGACATAAGTAGGTAGTATCGTCTTTGTGTGATTTATGGCGTCTGGGACCCTTTTATCGCAAAGAGCAGCGGTAAAACAAAAGACATTATTATGTTTTGCCGCTTCTCCATGTTTCCCTGAACAATAGGACAACTAGGGGTGTTGAAAAATAAGTTGCACTATGATAGAGAGTTGCACAGTCTTGGTTTGACCTCGGTTTTGTGCTCTCAGTTTTGTGTTTTTCTCTGTTTGGTGATATTTTATACGACTTGGCTCTCCTTATGATTCACGATGACCACGCTCAACATGAATGACCCTTCTTGCCCACCGGACCGGATACCTCTGCATTCCATTTTTGACCCTGATTGCTGTACGTAACCCACTATAATGTATTTAATAATAAATACTAGTAAATTCCATGTCGGCGGACCGTATAATTAAAATAGGTAAAAAAAATAATGCATCATTTATAATGTTTTTGGTTAGTGGAAATAACGCATCAACCCAACCGTTTCACGATTCGCACCCGTGGGCCGGCATGACGCCGGCTCGGCGCAGCGGGTTTACCGAGCTTTTTGTTAGTTCTGCGCCATAGCGGTCCGCAAAGCGTTGACAGCGTTCGTCCTGAAAGGGTTTGCAACTGGGAAAACTGGGAATACTGACCTTACCTGCTATAGTCATTCTACAGGTGGCTTTGTGTGTGCGGCTAAATCTAACAGCGTACAAAACATATAGTATGGTACACAACTACAATACGCGTAACGCCCATAAGCTCGTTGGCGTTCGCCGCAAGTTGACCAGGTCGACCAAGCTCACCCATGTCGTGGGGCCTGCCGTCTACAACAACCTACCTGACAGCATCACCAGCGCCCAAAACTTGGCCATTTTTAAATGTCGCCTCAAACGCTGGCTTGTTGAGCACCCGTTCTATGATTATAACGAGTTTTTAGATTTCCACAAAAAGGATGTCATATAATCTATATTTTTGAACTTAATATTAATTATTACTATTAATGCCACGACCTGTGTGATGTCATATTGATGTGTATATTTTACTTTATTTTTTTACGACATACGTGAAGATGTTCTACACTTATATTCTGTTATTAAAAATATGTTCTACAATTATAACGTGTAAATTGGCTTTACTAATAAAATACTTATGACTTTGATTGGTGAACTTTGACAACTACTGTCAGAAAGACCTTTCGCAAAAATTCACCTGGTAAAACAATGAATTTAAACCCTCATCACCCGAAATGCTTATCCCGAAATTATAACAACCAATTTCCAGGGCCAACCAAACGGCAACTACAACCAACGCATGTACGCCGCGAACCAGATCGGAGTGGCCACGACGCTGCCACACTCGAATGAAAATGTGGCCAGCCGCGCCAGCAGCGAGCAAGGCCACTCCAACCAGGACGACAGGTTCTCGCATCGGGACGCGAATATCGCTAGTAGTGAGGTAACGAACACGCCAAAAGCACAATTTCCCTAAATGGGGATTTGAATTTTGTTGGCGATTAATTTTTCGCCATGATTGAATAGAAGTGGGTTCGTTGGATGAGGTCATGATTCTGTACAGAACTTGATGAACTTCCTACGGTGTCCTACAATTTTATTCCATTGAGTAACATAACGGTATGGTATTTTTGAAACTCAGTGTAGTGAGTTTTTATTAAAAATACTAAACTACTAAAAATACATTTGAGGATAATGGTAATCACAAGCTCTTCCAACCTGCCCAGTTTCGTGCCATTCTGAATAAAAACCGGCCGGATCTGAATTTTGGGAAATAAGTGCTAATTAACTTTTTTCCCAAAGTGTTGATCCTTGTCATCCTGTATTTTTCGTCAGTTAATTGGTTTGGTTGTGAACAATCTTTTGCCACTTTTTTAAAAATACCACCTCTTGGTCGTGACCCCAAGAATTTGACCTATCTCGTACAGTAGTACCGCAAATATAAGTTACACGATGTACCTGCGCAGAATGCATTTTTTGATAACATTTTAACCAATCATAAGGTAGCGCGGGTAAAATCTTCAACACCCATTTGCTATAATATCGCGCGGCGACGCCGGTAGCTCCAGGGCCCGCCATTTTGTCTGGCGCCATGAGCGGGAAAGCACGATCACCTGTCATTTCATATTGCACCTTACGTGTAGTGCAACAAGGTGTTTATTTAACTGGTCATACGTTCGATTTCATTCGGTACTTGTCAGAACTCGATGATTGCCCATGTAACTTATACTTGTAGTACTGTACACTTATGTTTTTGATGGTATGCCAGGAGGCAGTGGGAGGCGCGCGCGACAGCGACGCGGAAGATGACTCGCTCCTGACGGAGCGCGGGCGCATGCTGCAGATGAAACTACGCGAGTTGCAACTCAAGAAGCAGCATATGGAGAATCTCGTATGTATTCTAAACGTGTTAGCCTATTTGGTAGTGTCTAATGGTATCAAAAGTAAAGATACACATGTCCGAACAATATTCGCTTGACATACTGTGACACCCTGTGCCAGCTGAAGACTAAGGCATGGTGGCCCGCCGTTGCCTGTGTCGAATTACTCGTGCGCGTTGGGCCTATCTTTACGAAGTAATATACATATCTATGGTAGTGACCCTTGGTTTTAACCCCCGACGCAAAGAGATGGTGTTATAAGTTAAACGTGTTTGTGTACCTGTGTATCTCTGTGGTATCGTAGCTCCCAAACGGAGTAAAGTTGAGTAATTGGACTTTGAAATGAGAATGACGGGGGGTTTTCAACTTTTCTAAGTTGTAGTTATCGATATATTTAATCGACCTGTAATGGTAATCGTCTGTAAATCGTAAGTGGTTTCCGTTCAAATCTGAATGACCGTTGCCGATCCCGCCGCCATATGTAACGTAAGTTCGTCTGTAATCCTAAGTTGGTGCAACCCGGTCTAACTGTTAAAATATATATTTGGACCCTTTTTAAATGCCTCATAATTACCTTGTTAAGTATCAAATTCTCACCAACTACCATTCGTCGTTCCGACTTGAAATTTTGCAAGTATGTATAGTGTAGATATACACTGTGCATACTACAGTCATCTAACTGTACAAAATGTAGTAAGTATACTCTATTCGAAAATTGAAGAGTACCGTCTGTCAAACTATCACAAGCAAAAAATTAATTTAGGCTCTGGCTATAAAGAAGTTATTGCTTGCTTGTTTTGACAGGATTTACTTTAACAGTTTCAGACGTACTATAACCATCCAGATGATCTCATGGATGACGGAACTCTTCAATGGTCAATAGACTTTTACTATTTGTACTAGAAATGTGTTTTCTTTGAAAACTAACGCCATCCATACTTCCATAATCCATACTTCCATACTAATATTATAAATGGGAAAGTGTATGTGTGTGTTTGTTTGTCCGTCTTTCACGGCAAAACGGAGCGACGAATTAACTTGATTTTTTAAGTGGAGATAGTTGAAGGGATGGAGAGTGACATAGGATAGTTTTTATCACCGAAATCATCCCCTAAGGGGGTGAAATGGAGGGGTAAAAGTTTGTATGGAGCTGCGATATAAACGAGTTCCATGCGGACGAAGTCGCGGGCAGAAGCTAGTTAATTAATATGTTTTGTTATAACAACTAACATTGTAACTAAGGTCGAAAGATAATTGTATATTTCACCCTACATGTCCAGGTATCAGAATTCCAGAAACTGCAGATGGCCACGCACTTGGGCTCCAACAACACGTACTCGAGTTCGGGCGAGGAGAGCGCCGACGAGGAGCCTTCGCGAAAATGTATGTTCTATTATTATATTACACTAGCTGCCTGCGCGGCTTCGCCCGCCCATTGCAAAGAATGCAAACAAATAATACTAATAATTACACGGTTCAACTCACGTATTCAATGTCACTCCGGGCGGCATGTTTCGAACTCTTCGGGAGTTCTACTTCAGGATGAGTGATACAAGCGACACCGCCGCGAAAACACTCACCCTGAAGAAGAACTCCCGAAGAGTTCGAAACATGTCGCCCGGAGTGACATTGATATGACGACCGCTTTAGCCTAGTTGGTAGTGACCCTGCCTACGAAGCAAGAGGTCCTGGGTTCGAATCCCGGTAAGGGCATTTATTTGTGTGATGAGCACGAATATTTGTTCATGAGTCATGGATGTTTTCTATGTATTTAAGTATTTATTTATCTATATAAGTATGTTTATCGTCGTCTAGTACCCATAGTACAAGCTTTGCTTAGTTTGGGACTAGGTCGATTTGTGTAAGATTGATTATTTATTGAATACGTGAGTTGAACCGTGTCATTACGTATTAGTATTATTTCAACATGTCTCACGAAAGTTTTAAATTTGATGAACGCAAACAAACCCGCGGGATAAAATATAGCCTATAACGATACGGAAAGTCCATTCTACACGCAGGTGAAAGAATTTTTGAAATCGGATTAGGATAAGGACCGAATTCTTGGCCAGGTTAGTCTGTAGTTAGCTGTACAAACTGTCTTGTCCTGTCTTCTCTCCCTCTCACTGAGCATAAGCGTGAGCAAGATGGAAGTGCGTGCTCGGAAACGCGGATATCATGTTTTTTTAAATTTAATTAAAGGTCGTTTAAATAAATAAAAAAGTAATCACTGATTTCTCTCAAACATGATATGGCCGATTTTTAGAACCCATTTTAATATTCATAGCTTTTGTGCATAATTTGTTACAAATATTCTAAGTGTATTTTAGACCCTTTTAGACCTATGTTCGTGTTTTTTTTCTGTCGAGCGAAAATTGCTTAATCATGTTTCGATTCACTGATCTCCCTGTAGAAAAGCCTCAAGATTACTATTCGCATTTTTTTGAAACTATATTATTATAAACTGACGCATTATATTGTTTCAAAAACTCTGTTCGCTTCACTTCGCTGAACCTACTGCGCCTTAATTTCGAGTCACAACGGAATTTGATTGAGTGAGTTATGCTGGCCAAGAATTTGCTCGTTACCCATCAGCGGTTCCGGTGGCTTCGCATTATAATTACAAGCTACTATCTCCTCTCGTAATATCAGTAGAAATTAGCTGTTCACTGGGCTCTGCCCTCGTTTAAAAAAGAAGCAAACAAAGCCGCGGTTTAAAATATAGCCTATGTTCATATAGTCTATGTTGTAATAGAGGGCTCGCAGGTTCGAGTCCTGTCGGGAGCTACAGATGGTTTATTTGTCCATTATATTCTTTCTCTCCGTGTCATATCGTTTAAATTAAGTCTCGTTTAGTTAAAGAAATGTTGGAAAATCATTACATTTCAAATCAATGTAATCTTAAAGCAGTCTCCTGGTGCCACTATTCCAAAATAACTCTTAAAACTTGTTATTGTTACAGGTAACAAATCAGGCGGCAATATCAAAAACGATGATCCCTTTAAGCTCATGGAGATCAAAGCTATTAAAACAGCTCTACAGAAGACTAAAGGTTAATTTACACTCGGTGACAATTATATGTGTTACATGTATTCTCAAGACGAAGAAAAATTAAAGTTGATAGCTGATATTGTGTTTGCAGATCTGATGCGGTCAGTTGAGAACTACGAGTCGGACAATTTGTCAGGCTTACACGACGATTCATTCCCGATGCCGAATCATTCTAATATCAACGACAAGTAAGCTACTTTTTTATCAAAATAGTGTTAGGATTCTCGACCATCATCTTCGTGTTCACGTGGAGTGGATAGTGCTACTGACAACAGAGAAAATGCTATTCCATCCTACCTACCGTACAATACAAAATGGCATTGAAATATGAATCATGTACATGTGTCGAACATACAGTTAAATATCTTGTGTTTCAATAATAGACCGAATAAAGTCAGAAGACAATAAAAGCAACTCTATTCCAACAGAAAATAATTATATTCCTTTACTATCTAAAATAATTTTTGATAAAATTATCGCTATTATGCGGACCATTCTCCGAATGGCTATAACTCTATTACGCGCTTGCCATTACACTCTAATCGAAGAATAATAATATCACCATTGGAAATTAAAAATGGCGTGTACGGGCGCGCATTTTGCGCCTGCGTGCAAGCGTTACAGTAGCGCTCTCTAGCACAGTAAAGCCGCCCGTGCCGTAGCGAAAATTAAAAAGAAATATTAAAAAAAAATTGAGGACAATCTTACACAAATCAATTTAGTCCCAAACTAAGCAAAGCTTGAACTAAGGGACAACGATATACATACTTATATAGATAATTAAATACATAGAAAACATCCATGACTCAGGTACAAATGTTCATGATCATCACACAAATAAATGCTCTTACCGGGATTCGAACCCGGGACCTCTGGCTTCGAAGGCAGGGTCACTACCAACTAGGCTACAGAGATCGTTAATGAAAAATGAGTTTTTTTTTCTTAGCAAATCCGAAGGCGGCGGTAGTATCGGTGGCTGGTCGAACGAAGGGAGCGTGTGTCGCGTCCGCAACTCGCTGCCGCAACGACACAAGTTCACCAACGAGCAACACTCCCAGCAACACATGCAACATGCGCAGCAACATCCGCAACAGCACCAACAAAATCCGCAGCAGCACTTGCAGCATTTGCAACAACACCCGCAGCATTTGCAACAGCATCCGCAGCAAATGCACCATCCGCAGCAGATGAGTAAGTTCAGCATCCGTTGCAAACGTGGCAACAGTAGCAATAACTATATACAACAACATCTGCATTAAATAAAATTGCTTGCCTCATCTGGGAATTCAGAAAACCCCCACTAGAATCTTAATGTTGCTCATTTTGATCACGACGCGAGTCATCAAAGTATGAGGAAGAGGTGAGGGGAAGGGTACTAACAGCGTTGGGATTGGTCGTTTCGTCGTTCGTCACTATAAGCATTGATCTCATTGATAAATATGAACTGATTAGTAAAAACTTAATCTGTTTTCATGTATTTTTTTACTTAATCCTGACTTTCGTACTTTTTTATTATCATATCATGTCATGATTTCCAAAATTGATGATTATATCGATAACAAACTAAAACAACCATAATTTTGGATGTTCAGTTATGTGGTACGTCGACAGCCCTCTATGGTAGTCTATTGCCAAAAAGTGACAGCTAACGTCATCACTTAGGCAGTGGACCTTCTGTACCTTAAGGTACTATTAATTATTCTGTGATATAACTTAGATTGTACAGAATAACTACTCAAACCAAAATAAAGGAGAAATCTTAATAGTGTTACATTTCTTCAAATCGGTACGAACGGCACGTGAAACCGGGATTGACCAGTCGTTGATGAACTGCCACACCATGCACTTCTCACACTACAAAACGCCATTTTTAGCCAAGAAAAACCTATATTGTTATTATTGTACGACGGACACGCACCCTCCTCGTAAGTAGTCAACTTGGCCACTAGTGAGTGGCAAGGCAGGCCTTATATGAAAGTTTCAAGTTCCTTGGTTGGTTCAATTGTCAGGTGAGGCAAGGAACCATTAAAAAAAATAGAATAGCTTCATAGGGCAATATATTGTATCGTCAATCTTAAAGCTACTTTCACTTCATGTCGCACTTCCGTGCGACACCCTGTATGCACAAGACAGATATGAAATAAATTTTGTTATATTTTATTGTTATTGTTACAGGTCATGAATCTAATATTGCTTCGCTACAAGAGTTAGCTCAAGAACTTCGCTTGGAGACGGAGAAGATTGTTGGCGAAAGAGCACGTATCAAGGACATGCTCTCGAACAAGGGTGAGTTGGTGAAAAGCTAGCTCATCGGGGACATAAGGTGACCTCTTTAAAATGTACTGCGTAGTGTCTTTGGCCTAATGGAGGGCGCTATCTGTCAGCTTATTTCGCAAAAATCTGTCATTTGGTCTGAACCCATCATTAGATGATGAAGAGTGTGGGGAATCTTCCATGGCATCCGCCATATGCGTTCACAAATACGGCTAACAATCATAACTAGCAGTGGGACTTGCGATAATGTTGACGTATACTTGCAGAAACGAGTCGCAAACCGAAGAAAGTGAATGAGCAACCGTCCACGAGTGGCTGGGGCGGCGCGGGCCCCGCCGAGCGGCGGCAGCTGCAGCTGCGCGCGCTGCTCGCCGACAAGCAGCGCGAGCTCGACAAGCTGCTCAACAAGGAGGTACCGTACACTAGCCACAGCAGGTGCACGAGCAAGCGTCCACGAGCGGCTGGGGCGGCGCGGGCCCCGCCGAGCGGCGGCAGCTGCAGCTGCGCGCGCTGCTCGCCGACAAGCAGCGCGAGCTCGACAAGCTGCTCAACAAGGAGGTACCGTACACTAGCCACAGCAGGTGCACGAGCAAGCGTCCACGAGCGGCTGGGGCGGCGCGGGCCCCGCCGAGCGGCGGCAGCTGCAGCTGCGCGCGCTGCTCGCCGACAAGCAGCGCGAGCTCGACAAGCTGCTCAACAAGGAGGTACCGTACACTAGCCACAGCAGGTGCACGAGCAAGCGTCCACGAGCGGCTGGGGCGGCGCGGGCCCCGCCGAGCGGCGGCAGCTGCAGCTGCGCGCGCTGCTCGCCGACAAGCAGCGCGAGCTCGACAAGCTGCTCAACAAGGAGGTACCGTACACTAGCCACAGCAGGTGCACGAGCAAGCGTCCACGAGCGGCTGGGGCGGCGCGGGCCCCGCCGAGCGGCGGCAGCTGCAGCTGCGCGCGCTGCTCGCCGACAAGCAGCGCGAGCTCGACAAGCTGCTCAACAAGGAGGTACCGTACACTAGCCACAGCAGGTGCACGAGCAAGCGTCCACGAGCGGCTGGGGCGGCGCGGGCCCCGCCGAGCGGCGGCAGCTGCAGCTGCGCGCGCTGCTCGCCGACAAGCAGCGCGAGCTCGACAAGCTGCTCAACAAGGAGGTACCGTACACTAGCCACAGCAGGTGCACGAGCAAGCGTCCACGAGCGGCTGGGGCGGCGCGGGCCCCGCCGAGCGGCGGCAGCTGCAGCTGCGCGCGCTGCTCGCCGACAAGCAGCGCGAGCTCGACAAGCTGCTCAACAAGGAGGTACCGTACACTAGCCACAGCAGGTGCACGAGCAAGCGTCCACGAGCGGCTGGGGCGGCGCGGGCCCCGCCGAGCGGCGGCAGCTGCAGCTGCGCGCGCTGCTCGCCGACAAGCAGCGCGAGCTCGACAAGCTGCTCAACAAGGAGGTACCGTACACTAGCCACAGCAGGTGCACGAGCAAGCGTCCACGAGCGGCTGGGGCGGCGCGGGCCCCGCCGAGCGGCGGCAGCTGCAGCTGCGCGCGCTGCTCGCCGACAAGCAGCGCGAGCTCGACAAGCTGCTCAACAAGGAGGTACCGTACACTAGCCACAGCAGGTGCACGAGCAAGCGTCCACGAGCGGCTGGGGCGGCGCGGGCCCCGCCGAGCGGCGGCAGCTGCAGCTGCGCGCGCTGCTCGCCGACAAGCAGCGCGAGCTCGACAAGCTGCTCAACAAGGAGGTACCGTACACTAGCCACAGCAGGTGCACGAGCAAGCGTCCACGAGCGGCTGGGGCGGCGCGGGCCCCGCCGAGCGGCGGCAGCTGCAGCTGCGCGCGCTGCTCGCCGACAAGCAGCGCGAGCTCGACAAGCTGCTCAACAAGGAGGTACCGTACACTAGCCACAGCAGGTGCACGAGCAAGCGTCCACGAGCGGCTGGGGCGGCGCGGGCCCCGCCGAGCGGCGGCAGCTGCAGCTGCGCGCGCTGCTCGCCGACAAGCAGCGCGAGCTCGACAAGCTGCTCAACAAGGAGGTACCGTACACTAGCCACAGCAGGTGCACGAGCAAGCGTCCACGAGCGGCTGGGGCGGCGCGGGCCCCGCCGAGCGGCGGCAGCTGCAGCTGCGCGCGCTGCTCGCCGACAAGCAGCGCGAGCTCGACAAGCTGCTCAACAAGGAGGTACCGTACACTAGCCACAGCAGGTGCACGAGCAAGCGTCCACGAGCGGCTGGGGCGGCGCGGGCCCCGCCGAGCGGCGGCAGCTGCAGCTGCGCGCGCTGCTCGCCGACAAGCAGCGCGAGCTCGACAAGCTGCTCAACAAGGAGGTACCGTACACTAGCCACAGCAGGTGCACGAGCAAGCGTCCACGAGCGGCTGGGGCGGCGCGGGCCCCGCCGAGCGGCGGCAGCTGCAGCTGCGCGCGCTGCTCGCCGACAAGCAGCGCGAGCTCGACAAGCTGCTCAACAAGGAGGTACCGTACACTAGCCACAGCAGGTGCACGAGCAAGCGTCCACGAGCGGCTGGGGCGGCGCGGGCCCCGCCGAGCGGCGGCAGCTGCAGCTGCGCGCGCTGCTCGCCGACAAGCAGCGCGAGCTCGACAAGCTGCTCAACAAGGAGGTACCGTACACTAGCCACAGCAGGTGCACGAGCAAGCGTCCACGAGCGGCTGGGGCGGCGCGGGCCCCGCCGAGCGGCGGCAGCTGCAGCTGCGCGCGCTGCTCGCCGACAAGCAGCGCGAGCTCGACAAGCTGCTCAACAAGGAGGTACCGTACACTAGCCACAGCAGGTGCACGAGCAAGCGTCCACGAGCGGCTGGGGCGGCGCGGGCCCCGCCGAGCGGCGGCAGCTGCAGCTGCGCGCGCTGCTCGCCGACAAGCAGCGCGAGCTCGACAAGCTGCTCAACAAGGAGGTACCGTACACTAGCCACAGCAGGTGCACGAGCAAGCGTCCACGAGCGGCTGGGGCGGCGCGGGCCCCGCCGAGCGGCGGCAGCTGCAGCTGCGCGCGCTGCTCGCCGACAAGCAGCGCGAGCTCGACAAGCTGCTCAACAAGGAGGTACCGTACACTAGCCACAGCAGGTGCACGAGCAAGCGTCCACGAGCGGCTGGGGCGGCGCGGGCCCCGCCGAGCGGCGGCAGCTGCAGCTGCGCGCGCTGCTCGCCGACAAGCAGCGCGAGCTCGACAAGCTGCTCAACAAGGAGGTACCGTACACTAGCCACAGCAGGTGCACGAGCAAGCGTCCACGAGCGGCTGGGGCGGCGCGGGCCCCGCCGAGCGGCGGCAGCTGCAGCTGCGCGCGCTGCTCGCCGACAAGCAGCGCGAGCTCGACAAGCTGCTCAACAAGGAGGTACCGTACACTAGCCACAGCAGGTGCACGAGCAAGCGTCCACGAGCGGCTGGGGCGGCGCGGGCCCCGCCGAGCGGCGGCAGCTGCAGCTGCGCGCGCTGCTCGCCGACAAGCAGCGCGAGCTCGACAAGCTGCTCAACAAGGAGGTACCGTACACTAGCCACAGCAGGTGCACGAGCAAGCGTCCACGAGCGGCTGGGGCGGCGCGGGCCCCGCCGAGCGGCGGCAGCTGCAGCTGCGCGCGCTGCTCGCCGACAAGCAGCGCGAGCTCGACAAGCTGCTCAACAAGGAGGTACCGTACACTAGCCACAGCAGGTGCACGAGCAAGCGTCCACGAGCGGCTGGGGCGGCGCGGGCCCCGCCGAGCGGCGGCAGCTGCAGCTGCGCGCGCTGCTCGCCGACAAGCAGCGCGAGCTCGACAAGCTGCTCAACAAGGAGGTACCGTACACTAGCCACAGCAGGTGCACGAGCAAGCGTCCACGAGCGGCTGGGGCGGCGCGGGCCCCGCCGAGCGGCGGCAGCTGCAGCTGCGCGCGCTGCTCGCCGACAAGCAGCGCGAGCTCGACAAGCTGCTCAACAAGGAGGTACCGTACACTAGCCACAGCAGGTGCACGAGCAAGCGTCCACGAGCGGCTGGGGCGGCGCGGGCCCCGCCGAGCGGCGGCAGCTGCAGCTGCGCGCGCTGCTCGCCGACAAGCAGCGCGAGCTCGACAAGCTGCTCAACAAGGAGGTACCGTACACTAGCCACAGCAGGTGCACGAGCAAGCGTCCACGAGCGGCTGGGGCGGCGCGGGCCCCGCCGAGCGGCGGCAGCTGCAGCTGCGCGCGCTGCTCGCCGACAAGCAGCGCGAGCTCGACAAGCTGCTCAACAAGGAGGTACCGTACACTAGCCACAGCAGGTGCACGAGCAAGCGTCCACGAGCGGCTGGGGCGGCGCGGGCCCCGCCGAGCGGCGGCAGCTGCAGCTGCGCGCGCTGCTCGCCGACAAGCAGCGCGAGCTCGACAAGCTGCTCAACAAGGAGGTACCGTACACTAGCCACAGCAGGTGCACGAGCAAGCGTCCACGAGCGGCTGGGGCGGCGCGGGCCCCGCCGAGCGGCGGCAGCTGCAGCTGCGCGCGCTGCTCGCCGACAAGCAGCGCGAGCTCGACAAGCTGCTCAACAAGGAGGTACCGTACACTAGCCACAGCAGGTGCACGAGCAAGCGTCCACGAGCGGCTGGGGCGGCGCGGGCCCCGCCGAGCGGCGGCAGCTGCAGCTGCGCGCGCTGCTCGCCGACAAGCAGCGCGAGCTCGACAAGCTGCTCAACAAGGAGGTACCGTACACTAGCCACAGCAGGTGCACGAGCAAGCGTCCACGAGCGGCTGGGGCGGCGCGGGCCCCGCCGAGCGGCGGCAGCTGCAGCTGCGCGCGCTGCTCGCCGACAAGCAGCGCGAGCTCGACAAGCTGCTCAACAAGGAGGTACCGTACACTAGCCACAGCAGGTGCACGAGCAAGCGTCCACGAGCGGCTGGGGCGGCGCGGGCCCCGCCGAGCGGCGGCAGCTGCAGCTGCGCGCGCTGCTCGCCGACAAGCAGCGCGAGCTCGACAAGCTGCTCAACAAGGAGGTACCGTACACTAGCCACAGCAGGTGCACGAGCAAGCGTCCACGAGCGGCTGGGGCGGCGCGGGCCCCGCCGAGCGGCGGCAGCTGCAGCTGCGCGCGCTGCTCGCCGACAAGCAGCGCGAGCTCGACAAGCTGCTCAACAAGGAGGTACCGTACACTAGCCACAGCAGGTGCACGAGCAAGCGTCCACGAGCGGCTGGGGCGGCGCGGGCCCCGCCGAGCGGCGGCAGCTGCAGCTGCGCGCGCTGCTCGCCGACAAGCAGCGCGAGCTCGACAAGCTGCTCAACAAGGAGGTACCGTACACTAGCCACAGCAGGTGCACGAGCAAGCGTCCACGAGCGGCTGGGGCGGCGCGGGCCCCGCCGAGCGGCGGCAGCTGCAGCTGCGCGCGCTGCTCGCCGACAAGCAGCGCGAGCTCGACAAGCTGCTCAACAAGGAGGTACCGTACACTAGCCACAGCAGGTGCACGAGCAAGCGTCCACGAGCGGCTGGGGCGGCGCGGGCCCCGCCGAGCGGCGGCAGCTGCAGCTGCGCGCGCTGCTCGCCGACAAGCAGCGCGAGCTCGACAAGCTGCTCAACAAGGAGGTACCGTACACTAGCCACAGCAGGTGCACGAGCAAGCGTCCACGAGCGGCTGGGGCGGCGCGGGCCCCGCCGAGCGGCGGCAGCTGCAGCTGCGCGCGCTGCTCGCCGACAAGCAGCGCGAGCTCGACAAGCTGCTCAACAAGGAGGTACCGTACACTAGCCACAGCAGGTGCACGAGCAAGCGTCCACGAGCGGCTGGGGCGGCGCGGGCCCCGCCGAGCGGCGGCAGCTGCAGCTGCGCGCGCTGCTCGCCGACAAGCAGCGCGAGCTCGACAAGCTGCTCAACAAGGAGGTACCGTACACTAGCCACAGCAGGTGCACGAGCAAGCGTCCACGAGCGGCTGGGGCGGCGCGGGCCCCGCCGAGCGGCGGCAGCTGCAGCTGCGCGCGCTGCTCGCCGACAAGCAGCGCGAGCTCGACAAGCTGCTCAACAAGGAGGTACCGTACACTAGCCACAGCAGGTGCACGAGCAAGCGTCCACGAGCGGCTGGGGCGGCGCGGGCCCCGCCGAGCGGCGGCAGCTGCAGCTGCGCGCGCTGCTCGCCGACAAGCAGCGCGAGCTCGACAAGCTGCTCAACAAGGAGGTACCGTACACTAGCCACAGCAGGTGCACGAGCAAGCGTCCACGAGCGGCTGGGGCGGCGCGGGCCCCGCCGAGCGGCGGCAGCTGCAGCTGCGCGCGCTGCTCGCCGACAAGCAGCGCGAGCTCGACAAGCTGCTCAACAAGGAGGTACCGTACACTAGCCACAGCAGGTGCACGAGCAAGCGTCCACGAGCGGCTGGGGCGGCGCGGGCCCCGCCGAGCGGCGGCAGCTGCAGCTGCGCGCGCTGCTCGCCGACAAGCAGCGCGAGCTCGACAAGCTGCTCAACAAGGAGGTACCGTACACTAGCCACAGCAGGTGCACGAGCAAGCGTCCACGAGCGGCTGGGGCGGCGCGGGCCCCGCCGAGCGGCGGCAGCTGCAGCTGCGCGCGCTGCTCGCCGACAAGCAGCGCGAGCTCGACAAGCTGCTCAACAAGGAGGTACCGTACACTAGCCACAGCAGGTGCACGAGCAAGCGTCCACGAGCGGCTGGGGCGGCGCGGGCCCCGCCGAGCGGCGGCAGCTGCAGCTGCGCGCGCTGCTCGCCGACAAGCAGCGCGAGCTCGACAAGCTGCTCAACAAGGAGGTACCGTACACTAGCCACAGCAGGTGCACGAGCAAGCGTCCACGAGCGGCTGGGGCGGCGCGGGCCCCGCCGAGCGGCGGCAGCTGCAGCTGCGCGCGCTGCTCGCCGACAAGCAGCGCGAGCTCGACAAGCTGCTCAACAAGGCGGTACCGTACACTAGCCACAGCAGGTGCACGAGCAAGCGTCCACGAGCGGCTGGGGCGGCGCGGGCCCCGCCGAGCGGCGGCAGCTGCAGCTGCGCGCGCTGCTCGCCGACAAGCAGCGCGAGCTCGACAAGCTGCTCAACAAGGAGGTACCGTACACTAGCCACAGCAGGTGCACGAGCAAGTGTCCACGAGTGGCTGGGGCGGCGCGGGCCCCGCCGAGCGGCGGCAGCTGCAGCTGCGCGCGCTGCTCGCCGACAAGCAGCGCGAGCTCGACAAGCTGCTCAACAAGGAGGTACCGTACACTAGCCACAGCAGGTGCACGAGCAAGTGTCCACGAGTGGCTGGGGCGGCGCGGGCCCCGCCGAGCGGCGGCAGCTGCAGCTGCGCGCGCTGCTCGCCGACAAGCAGCGCGAGCTCGACAAGCTGCTCAACAAGGAGGTACCGTACACTAGCCACAGCAGGTGCACGAGCAAGTGTCCACGAGTGGCTGGGGCGGCGCGGGCCCCGCCGAGCGGCGGCAGCTGCAGCTGCGCGCGCTGCTCGCCGACAAGCAGCGCGAGCTCGACAAGCTGCTCAACAAGGAGGTACCGTACACTAGCCACAGCAGGTGCACGAGCAAGTGTCCACGAGTGGCTGGGGCGGCGCGGGCCCCGCCGAGCGGCGGCAGCTGCAGCTGCGCGCGCTGCTCGCCGACAAGCAGCGCGAGCTCGACAAGCTGCTCGACAAGGAGGTACCGTACACTAGCCACAGCAGGTGCACGAGCAAGCGTCGACGACCGGCTACTACGAACTATGACTACTGCGAGACTTTCGAATCTACAAGGAGGTACCACTACGAGACATGCTTGTTTAGGATGCCTATTCCAGGGGTTAATTCAAGGGCGCCGCGGGCCCGTCGAGCGCGTCAGTTACTGAGGCACCGTTCGGTCAGCAACGGAAGTACGAAGCGGGTTAATACCCTTAATCATGTAAACCAGCTCTTCATCATCCTCCTAGCATTTTCTCGGTTGTACCCTAAAGGAGAAGGAGCTAGGGTTCCGCTTTGACACCTAATCCCAAGATTTGACAGTATTTACTATTATTGACTAGTATTTTCTAACCTTCCAACCCAGAGGGGAAACTAGTCCTTATTGGGATTGGACCGGCTCTTATTTTGAACCGTTGCTCTTAATCTGATTATTACTATACTATTACTATTAGACATGGATGTCTAGAACCGAATGAAATTATTTCCGGTTATCGGAGTAAAATACAAATATGAGCAATGACGGTTCAATTTTGGAGGAGAAATTAAGAAAAAGACAGTGGTCATCTCGAAACAGATTTTTTGCAGAAACGAAACGGCAGCAATTTTTACCGTCCTTTCCTTTTCAGTATTGCAATGACCCAAACCTTCCTCGATAGTCATAAGGTAATCCTAATCTTTTATGTAAATATGAGACATTGTTACCTGAGAACTTATTTTTACAGAAAGTTCTATGCGGAAATCCCGAAGCTCAAAAAATGAAGGCTGACTCTTGCACCGGCTCCATTATAACTGGAATCAACCAGTCATACAATAGGTGAGATTTAATACTTTTCGAGCATATATTATCTGACTAGTTTTCTTAGCCTGTTAACAAAAAGCGTATTCATTTTAATCGTTGGGGGAGGGGACGAACCTAACCTAGCTACAAGAAATAAGAATCCGTCGTTCGCAACTGGTTTCGTGCAAGAATAAAAATGCTTCGCTCGTAACTGGTTACGAACTCGCGGTTTCGTACGCGACCGAAAGGCAATTTTCATCTTATTTCATCATCATGAAGTTTAAAAATGTCTGTGTTAGGCCTGTTCTGGCCGCGTTTACCACATGGTAAAGAGCATCCATCTATTTATATCAAGTGGTGTCAGAATGGGAAACGGAAACACGAAAATCCTAAAGAGTCATGTCTGAAAGCACAAGGATTCGTTTTTTTTGTTACTTAAAACGAAAGTATATGAAAGTCATTTCCTGTTTAAATGCTCTAATAATCTGAATAGCGAAATTGGGAAAATCAATGCTTTCGGACTAATGAATGTCATGAATAAGCGCTTTTGTCGACTAGAATCCCCTAGCCTGATCCCCCAGGGGAAAAGAACGGTTAGGTTGTTAGGTGAACTGCGACTCTGCATCAGCGCGCGAGCCGAGCGAGCATGACGCGGTAGCGTCCGGCGAAGCGCCATAACCGAACATTATCATTTTATGCTAGTAGAATATAAAATAATTGCCGCTAGGTTCCCCTGGGTGACCGGGGTCAGGTGATTAACGTGGATAACGTGGAATAAACTGACTGAACTCCTCTTACTGTGGGAGTTGGTTGTACGTCGATCGATGGAGAAAGCATATCAGAATTTTTCACATATCATTCCAATAAGTAAATCATTATTTTCAGTGAACAAGAAGAACCCGATTCGCGTTCGGAACAGATACTCTTGGACTCACAGAATTCCAGGGACACGGACAATTTTAGGGTATGTACAATTGCATTCTGTTATGTATTGATTGTGTTATGTGAGGAAACCTGCATACATCTGCGAAGAAATTCAAAGGTGTATGTGAAGTCCCCAATCCGCACTGGGCCAGCGTGAGGACTACTGCCCGTTCCCTCTCATACATGAGAGGAGGCCTGTGCCCAGCAGTGGGACGTATATAGGCTGATGATGTGATGTATTGATACAAGAAGTTCGGATTTTTGCAATTCACATGTTCGTTACCAAGAACCCGCCTAGCGGGCACTCGTAATGTTTGCTCAGATGCCGGCTGAGCCCGCAGTGAAACATATGAACTTACACGCCTAGCGAATTCTGACCGTTTGTGGTGAATTGTTCCATTTTTAGTCCGATTGCGAAAGTGTTAAGAATGATATTGAGTCCAATTAATGTGGTGTGAAGGCCCAAACTATCCAATATTATTAATGACGTATTGTTCATATAGAACATGGAATAGGTAACGAAAAAAAACATGTCACAGCTGATGAAGAAATAATCATAAATAAAGATACCACTTGATGGCCTTATGCAAATGTGAAACTTCCTACTATCAACTTTGCCTTAATTAATTATTTTACTCCGGAACTTCCGACCTTTGCTCCAAGAATTGCGTTTCCATTTCATTAGACGCCATGTTTCGTGACATCTCAGTAGCCTAGGTACAGTAGATTGAGATGAGATTGAGGAATACAAACAGCACTGGGTCGTTGGCGTAAGTACGTATACACGATGTTCCCGGGAATTTCTATCAACTTCGTTATATTGCAGAGTGCATACACAGAAACAAATTAGCATAATTATTTATTGAAAAACAAACTTTTTGCAAAATAATTTTAAGGGTCTTGAAACACATGAAATAAAAAAATATGTACCTCCGAGTCAGTTCGTGCCTAGCGTACTGGCACCAATAATCGACACTTTTAGTGTGTTTGTTTGTAAAATTAGTTTAATTAATAAGATAATTAATATTGAATGAACTCACTTTGTAAACCTTCTTGTAATGTATAGGAACCTTACAAAATTTAAAAAGCTATTATGCTTAAATATGACAGAGTTAAAAGCCATTTATACTGGTTAAATCTGCAAAACTGATTAAATTAAAATATTGAATATCTTGATATCAGTAAGAGTTAAGATACTATTGTCTTGGAGAAATTAACTTTATTTGATCTATGCTATGCCCCCTTGCAATAAACAGAAATTGTCAAAAATACGTAGTATAGAAAAAAAGTAAGTATCTCATATAATTTCACCTCTACTTAGTAATATCGTAAATTTGTGCATTATATGTCAAACTTTTCCAGAAAAAAATAAATTAACAATTATAAAACTTCTACACAAAAAACATAGCAAAGAAGACCTGAATAATTACAGACCCATAGCGCTTATTCCTATTTTCTCAAAAATTATAGATAAGTTTATTCATAATAGTTTATCTGGCTACTTGAACACAACAATTTGTTTGTAAATGAGCAAAAGGTTTCCGTAAAAACAATTTTATTGTTTATCACAGACATGACGATTAACATGGCTATCTTTGACTTTGTACAAACTGTTCTAAAGAATATGGATAAAAGGATCTCAGTATCTGCGTTGTATATGGACATGTCAAAGGCGTTTGACTATGTTGAACATAGAAAACTTTTAGACATCCATGCTTTAAGTCAATCTTATTTAAGTAATAGAAGACAAACAACTCAAATAAGTAAAATATGTTTCAAGACAAAAACGGAACAGATCTACTCATCGGATGTACGAGAAATCCGTTATGGCGTACCACAGGGGAGTGTTTTAGGACCTCTATTGTTTCTCATTTATATATGTCGGCGGCCGATCGTAAAATCCGCCAGATCATGAACTTCCTAGGTACATGTCATGAAACGCCGGCATTTCATGATTTGGCCAAGCCAGTGACGTTTAGGCTGATCATTAAATTCCTAGGCATATCATGAAACGTTCAATTTATACGTAAATAGGGTGTCCAAAAGCGGACTGATTGTCTATTTCTGGTCTGAGGGGCACAAGTGAACCCTAACCTAACCGACCTCAGGCAGAGTTCGCTTAGGACAAGTCATTTTTGTCCGCCCTGATGCATATGCAGCGCCATCAGTGGCCAAGAAAGAAACTATTTTACTATGTGCCCGGTATAAAGCTAGGAATATCGTCGAATGCGTTGCTCTAATCGATCTGCCATATTGTTTATCAGGCACATCGTGATAAGCCTGGCCAACTTTTAGGCATATGATGAAATGGCGGCGTTTCATTATATGCCTAGGAATTTTGTGATCTGGCGGATTTTACGATCAGCCGCCGACATCTACGCCCCACAGGAAGCTACATACAAGTTGGCTCTCCATACGAACGTTCTTTGGGTCTCATTTTAAAATGGCGAGCTGCAATAAAATAACATGAAACTGAGAGTTGAGTTTCCTGGGGACCTTTAAGCTATGTAACCTAGTGCGGCCGCGATGTGGGCAAGTTGTTAAGTAAATATTCAGGCGTGTCCGCAGGGCGGCGACAGTGCGCTCGGCGCACGCTCCAACACCATCCCCTCCCGGCTCGGCAGCGCCTACTGCACCGACAGTGACAGGTAACTACACATTAAGTAAATGTTCAGGCGTGTCCGCAGTTATTAAGGTGGAACGACGGCGTCAACCTTCAATACGAACGTTTTTCGCACTACATTACTTAATTGCAATAGTAACATTTACTACAGAGGCTAGGAAAATAGGGAAATAGATATAGATGAACGAGCGTAGCGAGACCGGATAGAGATACGGCGCTGGCAATCCCTTTTCACGTCAAATTGTGTAAAGTGCTTTTCTTGACTACGCCACGATGTTGAGGCAGGAATTGACAAAAAGGTCACTTTGCAATCCTAGAATTCCAATGTTGTATGAAATTCCCTTATGAACCTCTCGTCTCACCGCACGCACTCAAGACGTAATACTCCAGCCTATTATAAAGAACACAACGTCAATATTTCATTGCACGTTCGAGAATAGTACATTTTGATGCTAGTGCGGAAAGTATGTCATTACGTGAAGAATGACATTTCCGCACGTGTATCGAACGACGTTTTTTAATACAGTTGCGAAAATATAAGAAAATGACAAGTAAGGTATTCGAAACTTTTATATTATTATTATTAATTCTGTCACATCATAATAATTAAGGGTACAATTTGTACAATTATTGAGTGGAAAAAAAGAAAAGTACTGGTTCGCGAAAACCAACTTTCCGCACGCTAAAGAGTTACTTAAAGTAGGACTGTTTAAGCAACTGTATTAAAATAGTATTTTATGCAACTGTTGTATAAGTAGGGTTTTAAAACGCGAGTGTCGTGAGTTAAATTAAAGACGGCACGAGCGTTTTAAGACCAAGTTATACACCGTTGCGTACAGTACTTTTTCTACGACTAATTTTAAATAAATAGCATTTGACTTTTCAGCAGTAAGTTTTCCGTTAGTTCTATTTACTACTAACGCAATTTCTTCAGCGGTGCAGTTATTTTCTACTTCGTCCATTTTAAAAGGAACCTACACATTTTTCTTCACTTCACAAACACGAATCAAATCTTAAGAAGTTATTAATAACGAATAGCAGCACTTTGGTGGGAAATTAGAAATATGACACATTGACATCTCTTGTTTATGGTCTGTTTTGTTTTTAATTTCCTTGCACTTGCCATCCGAACCAAACTGAATCCGGATCCGACCCGAATCGGATCGGTTTATATTTATAAATAATACCAACAATTGGTAAAATATGTATATTAACACACAATACATGATAATTTATTTTTATTTTATTAAATAATTTATGTTTTACAAATATTTGATAGTAAATAAAAATTCTTTATTTCGAAAAATTTGCTTATGAAGTTCGTACCACTGCAATATAGCGGCTGATTAAAAAAAGTTAGATGATTTGACATCGTAGTAAACAGTGCTTTTATGGAAAATGTATGAACCATAAAAGTACACTTAAGAGTGCGTTTATGGGCCATAGAGCATAGAATTTTTCGACGCCTTATTATCGGTGTCATTGTATTTGAGCTAAAGCCTATATAAGTGACAGATAACGGTACAGGAGTAGAAAAAATATTTTTTATGTTATTATTGTTTTGTTTAGTAATTCGCGTCAACTTATTTATTTTTTCAAAAATACGTCTCTGCAAATTGGTTGTTGCAACTTGTAATACGTAGTTTTTTTTCTACAGCGCTTCGAGGACTAAATCCAACCAGAGAAGCCGCGCTCGACGCAGGCAAACACAAGAACGTCTATCTGAAGATAATAATGTGAGTGTCACCATGTTTTACATGCAATTTGATGTGTCGATTAAGTGTGACACAACCACCCAACAAATTGAATGAATTCATATTTTATTTATTACTTTCATATGAGTGAAGTAGCCTTTTACTTGATGGTTAAGAGGTTCTATAAGATATTGAACTTTGAAATGAAACTGTCTGGGGTTTTTCAACTTCTCTAAGTTGTTAATTATTTTCTTAATTCTCTTCTAAAAAACAGTTTTTGATTGTTATATACTAAATAAAGGTAACGAGGAGTTCTATCAGCTCTAAAAATATTGTATACTTAACTTATTTGTTAATAGTACCTCATATTTATTGGCTGATCATTGATCAATCAATCAATTATTTATTGCGAGAACATATAGTTACATAAGATGGCATATTAAATACAGTGTTGCTTATGTTCTTCCACAAAAGGCATGCAAATTAACAATTTAATAATATTGATACAGTTCAAAGCTTTTTTATGTCAGACTATTAAAATAATTATTGGTCGGCATAATCAAGATTAAAATACATTAGTTGCATTCTGAAACATAATGATAATAATTAGGATTACAAATTACAATATTGAATGTCAAGACGATGAGAAGAATTAAAGCTGTTTTAGAAGTTAACACAGACCGAACAGTTAGGTATTTGGCTTGTAGGCAAGATAGTCTTTGACAGAATAAAAACATTTATCTAGTAGCCGTTCAGTAAGCATTCCGTTAACCTACCCGGCTGCTGATGATGATTGTTTTTCAGGCACAGTCAAACAACTCTAGCCATCCTCACAGGCACGAGCCGCGAGCGGAGCCGTCGAACGTCAACATGGTCCCGCCCATCTCCCAAAACAGTAAGCACCACATTCATCGCATTTTTACGCTGTTGTCTACGTTAATCCCCTAGCCAGGGGAAAAACGGTAAGATTGTTAGGTGAACTGCGATCCTACAGAGCGCGGGCCTTGCGAGCGAAGTGAGCGTGACGCGGCAGCGCCCGGCGAAGCGCCATAACCGACCATTATAATTTTTTCCTAGTTGAATATAAATGTCGTGATCGAGGTCAGGTGATTAACGTGGACGACGCGACGTGATTTTTACGAACTCAACATTGTTTACCAGAAAATATTGGTTGCCTAATTGTAAATTCACTAATTCACGACGGATACTTCTCGTCTGAGATTAAAAATAATAATGTAACAGCAGTCGAGCGACACTGTAATGTAAAAACACGCGTGTCTTATAAGCCTAAGTTCAGCAGGATTCCGAAGCCAAATTCGGTGCTCATGTGAACTATAACTGTTTTTGCTTCTAGTCGACAATCCGATCAACATGCCGTATCCCCACATGCCGCCGCCCTACTGGAGTAATACGAACAAAACGAATCAGGTAAGCAAAGAAAACATGACCGCTCTTTAAACAGGGTTTCAATACGAAAACAACAATAATTCCATCACTCCTACAATAATCCAACTATAGAACTGACAAGGCCTGTTTTCTCCAAAAGTTCGTTTAGTTTCGCGTTCCGATATGCCCTTCACTTGTAATTATCTAATTATGCAATGGAATCTTGCAATTTTACGGTCGATCAGGTTAAAGACAAGACAGAGACAGTTAAACTTAAAATTGCTTTGTGAAGCACTGTCTCATGGTAATTCTGTGTAATGTTAGTTTTAATAAATAAAAAGAATAAAAAACAAGTTTGAGGACTAAGCGATGAAATAATAAGCACTAGAATCTTAAATTAATTTTTGTTTTTAAGCAGTAACGCTGCTAACGGAAATTATACATTTTAAATGAAAGGAAAAATTGAAAAATTTAATGCTCCGAGCCGGATTCGAACCGGCGACCACAGGCATTCATGGCCCGTCGCTACTAACCAACTGAGCTATCGGAACAATCTGGTTCGGGCACCAAATCCTTCAATCAGTTCCTTCATACAACGCCTTAGGGAGGCGTATGTAGCGACATCTACCAGAAGACTTGGGCTTCTTAACGGCACCAACGTCTCACCACCACATTTAATTTTCCATGAATTACTTGCAGGATATGCGCACGAACCAGTTCACTCAAAACAGCCACTCGCAGACCATGGAGCGGCTCATGGGCACGCCGCAGATGTCGTTCCCGCCCTCCGTGCCGTTCAACATGATGATGCCCTACGGTAAGGCCCGCATCCACAACATTCCTATCATCTCATCTTTCTAAGGGGCTCCTAGCTCCCAATGACCTTCGATTGACCTTGTATTAACAACAACGAGGTTTACCGAAATAGTATTTCTGATTTACTTCAAAACCCACAGTTTTCGGGATGTAGGGCACCAAACTTTGGCAATTTCAGTTTCAACCAGTTTTTGTGAGAATGAGTTAAAAATAAGAATCTCTTGTGGGTTGTTATTGATAGAGAACATATGTAGATCTCATATATACAGGTGCATAAACAACATACTAATATCGAAAATAGAGCTTTTTGGACCATGTTTGAATAAATCATAAAAAAAATATGACTTAATTATTTTCAAGAAAACCTTCGTGCAAATGTAGATAAAGGATTGAAGAACCGATAATTCATAATGCGGCATAATTATATCTCTAGTTTTTACGGAGGAATATCAAGTCAAAACTCGTCAAAACCAAATAGCGTGTGGAGCCCCTTAAGGTAAGCGGTCACATTTCCGCATCGGATGGATCCGTCCGAAGTATGTCCCGTTCACTGCATCTGCACTATCCGTAGCAACCGCAATGCTGATGCAACTATTGGCTATGGGGTTTCCGATGCCATTTTTTGTCGCAAGCGGACGAGTGGACCCTGTCTGGAGTCTGAGACATTGAAATGATTTTTGATGAGTGACGGAGAACTATTCGTCGTAGTAGCTTGTTTGTTGACAGAAGGAGGGCACGACAAGGAGGAAATATAATTACTAGATACATTCTATAATTAAGAAGAGATCGCGGAATGGAAAATACCATTCATAGATTTCCTAATTCTTCAAACGAAGACGCACAGTTTTTCCTGCACGGCTATCACGAGACGACGCGCGAACTGTCTTGATTTTTCGCGCTAACCGTGTCTCTCTTATTAGAACACTTAGAAAAAGAGGTGTAGGAGAAAAATATAGTAAATCACGGCCGTCGTATAGTAGACGTGCTGTACGGCTATCACGAGACGGCACGCGAGCTCTCGAGTCTCTTTCTAAGTTTTCTAATAAAATACGGATAATGCGAGAAAAATCAAGAGAGCTCGCGCGCCGTCTTGCGATAGCCTTGCTGTATTTTCGTATCTTTGTCCCATACTAAATTGACGACTTCTTAATATCAACAACGTACAACCTGACGGTGCGTCCACTGATCAACAATATGGGTGAGCACCAAATTCTTGGCCAGTAGTTAGCGTGGCTAATTAGTAGTAGTTAAAAAGTTCCGTTGTGAAACGAAAATTAACCGTAGAATTGTATGGCTAATTTTCGTGTCACAACTGAACTTTTTAACTACTACCAATTGGGTCAATCAACTATTTCTTGTCCATGGTTACGTCTCCTGGGTCACTCTTTAAAACTATGATTTTATGGGGTTTAAATCTACAAAACACGTGTTTTTGTTATATTGGTCAACCCATTCCATGCTGGGGCATCTTAGCATGATAGAAATCCAATTTATAGTATGTTTACTAAGAAACTCACAGTTGTTTCTTGGCTTACTGGGACAGAATAACAACAAGAAAAAGTTGTTTGACCCAATTAACTAGGCTAACTACTGGCCAAGAGGGTCCTCATCCCAATATGATGAGGTCAGCGGCACGCATCGGGAAATGTCTCCCAATATTTGTGCGTCGGTCGCGCATCGATGAGATGAGAGGTGTCATCACCATCAGACATGGGTATGGGAATGTTGCAGGCGGGCTGGGCGGGTGCGGGTGCGGCTGCGGGCTGTGGGGCGCGTGGTGCTGGCAGCAGCTGCTGCTGCAGCAGCGCGAGGTGCACGCGCTGCGCGACCAACTCAACCAAGTGAGGGCATACTCACATACACTTTTATCCATTGCTGTCCGGAGTGTGCATCCGCGGACTTCCCGTAAACGCCGGAACGCTCAAACGACCCTGTCGAAATATTTATTTTTGTACTCGTCGATTAAAATCTGTCTATTAAGATTTCATAGAGAATACTGCAACGTCACTCTTTTCATCATAGAATAGTCTATGTTACTTCCGAAACAACCGAAATAACTGTTTCGATACGCTCTAACCAACCGAAAAAAATTGAAAATAGAACTTCGTATTTCAATAATATGTGTCCTTGTTTAAGGAGACTCGATCCGATACAAAATTGCCTATCTATGGCGTTTCGGAACATAGCTGCGTCGCGTCATCTGTTAAAAATCTACTTAAACTTGCTGCTGTATCCAGGGCATAAAAAAATAAAAAACGACGCTTTGTGGTTGGCTAGTATTTAGCCTGTCACTGATTCACAATGGTGTCACAATCAAGCTTTCGTACCTTACTTAGGCCACTCAGCAAGCTTCGTGGCCTTAACACGGTACTCTACTATAAAGCTCTTTATTATAACACGATTGTGAAAAATACAATTATTTAAAGTTTATTACCCAAATAAAATTAGTAAAAGTGGGCCACTTAATGTCACAAACGCATTCTTTACCAGTCAACCATAGGGCAGAACCATAGACAGAAACTTACGTGTAGCGACATCTACCAGAAGACTTAGGCTTCTTAACGGCACCAACGTCTCAAATCATATTGAGAAATCGTCAGTCACGATGCGCCACCCCATACTAAATTAACAATATTAATTTAGTATGGGGTGGCGCATTTTTCAATATTTATAATTTTCGTTAGCAGCGTTACTGCTTAAAAAACAAAATTAATGATAGAGTTTATATTATAATGGGCGAGTGTTTATATTTCGTTTATTTGACAGCTTGAGGAACGTTGGCGCGCGGAGACGGCCTCCCATACGTTGAACAACCAAGTCCCCCCCGGGAACCGGGCAAACAACTATTGGGACAACTTCCGAAGGTACGTACAGGTCACGACTCATCCCAGTTCCTTCCATCCTCATTTTTTCCCGTTGTGTCCTGCTGCTGGGCACAGGTCTCCCCTATTTTCCGCCACCCAATACAAAGTGTTTGTATGTTTGGAGCAAGGATTTTTAATGTCTACGAAATTAATCACAGTTTCATATATTTTCCGCGCCAGCTCTCGTGTATGTACCTGTAATTTATGATATTTTTACAACACGTACCTATTCTTATGTCTTGTATTTTTTAAGAAAATAAGAGTCATGTTTTTTCATGTTTTTGAAGTGAAAACTTCTTTAGCGGCGCTGAGCACTTTTTGGGATGGGCAAAAATAGTTAAACTCGCGACAGATTTTGTGAGATCTCAGGAGGTCACGTGACCGTAGAATTTGGGAGAGATTCGCGACGAGGCTTGGGGGCGGGGGAGAAAACGGGGGTTTGACTAGGGGCACATAGTTCTAATTTGTACTTTATTGTTAACAGTATAAGGTTGTAACACATTTTCCGTAAATGCAAATTCCATTTTTTTTAATCAAAATTTTGCTGTTAGCCTATTCGACTTCATTCAAAACTGAACACTATTCGTAAGAGTATAAAGCCGTTAAACACTTTTAGCAATTGCATATTCTGCAAATAAATTTGTAATTTTGTCCACGCGTCCTTTACCGATTTGCTATTGAGAAATTCGAATAGTTCGAATTTGGACGTTATTCCTAAAGAGATAAAGGTTTGAAAAATATTTGGCATTTGCAAAAACAGATGGGTATTTTATTTCATCGTCTCCTTCATCAATTTTGCTGAGTTAAGTTGAACTATAGCGTACTACTAATAAGGTTGTTATTAGATATATTGGCACGCAGGAGGAGGGAGGGGGGAGAAAGGGTTTTATTTTGTTTTTTGTTTTTTTTAAGTTTTCACTTCTGCCGGCACTCCCGAAGTGCAACCCGGTCTTTTTTTTTTTAAGACAGTACAATGAAAAACTTGTTTTTTTTAAGTTGTGTTGAATGCAAGCAGAGGTATCATATCATTACCTTTTCAGTATCGGTAGTAATGTAGGTAAAACATAGAAAGCGAGCTCCATACAAATTTCTGCCTGCGAATGCATTGCTGTGGGGTGTGTAATGAATGGTATAAACAACTTTTGATATATTTTCACTGGATATAACAACATTTAATATAATTTCATTGGATATAATCACTCAAGGGACATAATAAACTTTTGGTATAACAACAATCAGTATAATTTCAAGGCGTATAATGTTCAAATAGTATAGTACATTTTTGGATATAAGTATTAGTGGTATAATGTTTTGTAAGATATCATTTTATTTTTCACACACGTTAATTACTTTAACCTAACCTAAACCTAACCTAATCGCCAGCGTGTCGACGTCACCCCGCTTGGCGGGGTCCCTATTTCCGCTCTAAGGGACACAAGCGAACCCTAACCTAACCTACAATGGTACAATTAATACCATTGTTACAAGTATCAGTGGCTAATATACTGTTGTGTGTCAGTGGTTACTCGTCGTCGTACCTACACCAACCTGCCTTAGAGTAAAATGGGTAAGAAATAAAAGTTAGTAAGTATTCCAGTTTATGCCAATAGTACTAGTTGTTATATTACAAGTTCATTATATCTGTTGATAATTATATTACATGAGAATATATCAAATGTTATTATATCAAAAGTGCATTATATCCTTTAATCGTTATATCCAGAGAAAATATATCAAAAGTTTTTATATCGATCGTGCTTTTATAGAAATTTTCCAAATGTTATACATAACTTATGCTTTCCACGCAAAAAAGTACTCCTACAGACTTTCAAAATACATAAATGGATTTCAAAGGGCATAAAAATCTGCAGCAAGAGACATAGACTATTACTTACGCAATAGGCTTTCTCCAACCCCAACCAACAAGTCTCTTCTAGCAAAATATACATGTTTTGTGCATACCACAAAAAAATTATAAAGTCCCAAAAAAAGCACAGAAAACCCATCAAATAAATATAGCACAAAATAAAAATAAAGCTACATGGCAGATCATTAATAATTCTAAATACATATGGCCCAAGGAACCCATACTAAAGATCAGATTAGACCAAAATAACGCCGCGTAAATGTGCGACAATAACGTGCGTTCAAAATAGCGCGGCAACGCGGCGCGCGTGATGGGCACTTTTCCGCCGGGCGGGCTTTTTGACTACGTTAATAATTTATTATTAACCCATTTGTACCCTTTTTTGTAATTTTTTGACATATTGTATTTACTGTAGCAAAATAAATAACGTTATAACTATAACAAATGCCAAAGATATCGCAAACACCTTTTACGCACCCTTGCTGTTATAAGCCTTCGTGCATAACGTCGGACGACAGCGATATTGCAGTGACAACAAAAACAGATAACTGTTGAAAAAAAGTAATGATGTCAATCGAATCATCCCTATACAAAATGTGCTCCTAAGAATAAAAATCAACCGCTTGTCCGAACGGCTCACACACTATTTCACTGCATGACTAGTAATATGTTTCTGGTTTTTACGCAAACTTTCGCTAACGCTAGCAAGTCCGAACTAAACGGCTGCCTGGCATCGTTTTGAAACCCCAGATACAGGCGGCGCTAATTAGGCTTCTATGATTTTGTCGTTCCCTGGTCATAAGTATTTTAGTTATAGCCTACGATTAAGAGGAAATTAACGACACCTCATGTTTCGAAATCCGTCAAACGGTTTAGGCTGCAGCGCGTGCCATAGAATAATACATACACACATACATTATATACGCTCGAAAAACAACCCTCTCCTTTGGCGGTCGGGTAAAAAGTCTGATATCTCAAAAACTTGAGGATATTGTACAGTGTGGTTAAAAATGTCTAAATTAACCTCCTTTACCATCCTTGAAATTCTTTGCACCTAGCTTTCAAACGCCTGGCATACTGTTTTTTTTACTTGAAACTTAATTATTTATGTAAGTTTATGATAATTATTTTTCTTTTTTCAGATACTAGATATGATACAATAACATACTTAGCTACTCATATTTATACCCAAATAGTAGCTATAATTTTATATTTTAATTTATTTACACGGATATGGGTGAGAATTGTGTTCGTTCATAAAATAACCCCGATTTGTTATGGGCTTCATGAAATTTAACTGTATTTAAAGTGTTTATGAAATGCAGCTACCTTTAACGGCTTTAACACGCCTGTTTTCTGATCCTTTGCCGTACCTATAATAGTACATTAATTGTGATACAAGTGAACTACGTTGATGATCACATCCGAGGCGGGATAGGTCACGCGAGCCGCAGGTTACTGTGATAAGAGAGCCGAGAATGTAATTATAAAAGCTCACGTGTTTCATAGAACGTTTTTCAACACATTTGCGAGCCTTTTCATAAGATGAAAGTAATTGTAGTAAGGTCCTAATTCTATTTATCACTTCTCTATTCACCACGAGTCAACATTTTTTATAATAACCAAACACGCATTAACAATTTTTACAAATATTTGTCAATTATGCAATGGCCCGAAACAATTTTTTTTTGTAGTTTGCGCACTGCGCGCTCAAGTTCGACTCCGCCGCGCTTTATTTAAAGCCATTTTTTTCTGAAACTATACACACCATGGCAAGTGTTATATCATTTTCGGATAAATAAAGGATGAGGAATCTATTTTACGAACCAAAATAATACATTTTAGAACAAAAAAAATAAAATAAAGGAGAAAAACATATACAGCGTAAATTATTTTTATTCAATATTACTATTATTTTTTTTAACTACAAAAGATACATAAAAACAAAAAATACGGTCATAAAGCCAGATTAATTCGGTTTTAGAATATATATTATTTTGTATATAAATATGTTAACAGACCGGAAATAAAAAAATATGCGTGAGCCAGGGCGACCTCAATGCATGTGTCGTCCGTGAAGGAAATGAAAGTACAGTTTTAAAATACGATAGTTGTTAATTATATGTGATTACTTTGGGTGTTTCGGTATTTAATATGAAATATTTTAAATGAAAGTACGCCCTGTCAATTAGTTTATATATAACACGCTCCACTGCAAAGACACTGCAAGGAATCCAACTACACCTCATATATCAAAAACCGTCAAGCCGTTTGGACTGTAGCCCGTGAAATAGAATTTTCCTGTCCACAATCCACATACAAACATACATGCATACATAATTACACAAGATATGAGCGCCGCGCCGCCGCCGCCGACCAAAATCCCACGCCGACGCAGCACCATCGGCGCGTGTCAGCTATTTACACACTCAGTACTTAGCGAGTGTAGCGACCCTCATGTGTTTTATTATTCAACGGTCGGTTTAAATAAATACAGCTACGGTACAGCTACAGTAGCCTAGTTGTTCAGGCATGCGGCTGTCAAGCGGCGGTCGTGGGTTCGAATCCCGGCTCGTACCAATGAGTTTTTCGGAACTTATATGTACGGAATATTTACCGTTAGCTTTTCGGTGAAGGAAAACATCGTGAGGAAACCAGTCTAATCCCAATAAGGTCTAGTTTTCCTTCTGGGTTGGAAGGTCAGATGGCAGTGGCTTTCGTAAAACTAGTGCCTATGCCAAATCTTGGGATTAGGTGTCAAAGCGGACCCTGGGCTCCTTTAGGGGCACAACCGGGAATAACGCTAGGAGAATGATGGTCGGTTTAAATAAATAATCCTTTAATTGTCAAATTTATTAAATTTGTTAATGCGAAGTTCCTAGTTTCGCATGTTTTAGGGTGGTTTACCTGTCGTATCTACCTTCGACACCGACAAATCGATGTCACCAAGTGTACCATGGAAATGATTCTAGCTATGAAAACGGTTCGGCACTGACTCTTGTTCGTGTGATGCATAAGCTTTGCTGACTATCGGCGCTCTACGTCCAATGTTCCCCGCTCACTGCCACTTAAGTTTAGCGATTCGAAGGGCTATCTTGAGCGGTTACCTTGCTCCCGCTGCGGTAGCCCCATTTCTGATGCGATCACGTAGATAAACTCCCAGCATAACCCTCTCCCTTGACATTTGGGTGACTTTGAGCCTTCTTGTGAGGCCCATAGTGAGCGACCACGTTCCAGTGCCATATTTCATCACTGGTCAAACACACACACACTGGTCAAAGACTCGTCTTGAAACACTGCTGAATATTGGATGAAAATATGTGCCGTAGCTTCCACAACGCTGCCCAGCCGAGTTGGATTCGCCATTTGACTCTTTTTAAAGTTAGAGAGGAGTCTGGGACACACGCACAGAGAGCAGTCTGCTGGGGTTTGTACTACATGTGCCTTTAACATGATCTTCGCCTTATCCATGTTCATTCTCAGACCAACTCACTCGGAAGCTTCACTAAGGTCATCGAGCATCGTATTTAATTCCTCCATGGTCTCAGCCAAGACTACTATATCGTCAGTAAAGCGCAGCTGAGTGGTGTACTCGCCGCAGATGTTGATACCTAGCCTTTTCCAATGATCCAGGGCTGAATGGGCCGAAGGCCTAGGAACCACCGAGGTCTGGTATCGTAGACAGCATATGGTACACGGACGGATCAAAAATGGGATCCGGTACGGGAGCAGGCATTTATGCGAATGACTATACATTAGTGTAAGCATGGGTAGTTTGGCAACCGTGTTCCAGGCGGAGACATACGCCATAATTGCCTGTGCACAGGAGGCAAAGCAGAGGGCAGACTATCTATATACTCAGTGACAGTCAAGCGGCCCTTAAAGCGCTTACGGCGCCGAAAGTGAATTCTAGACTAGTCTATAATGGCGTCCAGACACTGAACAAGCTTGGAAAGCACAATAAGGTGCAACTAGTTTGGACACCAGGGCACGAGGGCTTCATCGGCAACGAAAGAGCGGATGAGCTTGCAAGAGGGGGGTCTTTGTAGGTCCAGAACCATTTGTGCTCTCCCAGGGAACTGTAATTTCGGCCTCTAAAGCCTACGCCAAAATCAAACACCAACACGAGCGGAGTAGGGAGTAGAGAGCGGAGTCACTCCAAGCTCTTCATAGAAGGACTGGACTCCGGCAAGACTAAGAAACTCTGGAGATCCAGTAGGAAGCACCTGAGAATCATATATGGGGTGTTAACAGGTCACTTCGGGGAAGGAACGAGGGGAAGAATCTTTTGGCCAAGATGGGACTATCGGATAGTTTAGATTGTAGAATGTGTGGCAAGGAGGATTAGACTATGGAACACTTATTGTGTGAATGTCATGCCCTTGCCAGACAAATAATGAATTACTTTGGTAAAGGCTATCCGCAACCAAAGGAATTCAAGGTGCTTCCGCTGAGCTGCATCATCCGCTTTGTGGAAATGAGAAGGCAAATGCACGAAGATCCCACAAGAAAAACGAGAGAGCTCGCGCGCCGTCTTGTGATAGCCGTGCTGATTGGTTGATTCGAAGGACGGTTATGTTTTTCGAGCGTGTGTGTGAATACATGTATGAATGTAGGTATACATGTATGTATGTATACATATATAAGGGGACAATCGTACACAAATCGACCTAGTCCCATAGTAAGCTCAGTAAGGCTTGTGTTATGGGTACTAGACGACGATATATATAATAGATATAAATACTTAAATACATAGAAAATATCCATGACTCAGAAACAAATATTCATGCTCATCACACAAATGTTTGCCCTTACCGGGATTCGAACCCAGGACCTCTTGCTTCGTAGGCAGGGTCACTACCAACTAGGCTAAAGCGGTCGTCATATACATATACATACAGTCATATCCATACGTCATATACATATAGATACATGAATGTATGTATATATGTGGACATGAAAATTCTATTTCACGGGCTACAGTCCAAACGGCTTGATGGTTTTTGATATATGAGGATTCCTTGCAGTGTCTTTGCAGTGGAGCGTGTGATATATATGATATATAATTAATTGACAGGGCGTAGTTTCATTTAAAATATTTCATGTTAAATACCGAAACACCCAAAGTATTCACATATAATTGACAACTATCGTATTTTAAAACTGTACCTTCATTTCCTTCACGGACGACACATGCATTGAGGTCGCCCTGACTCACGTATATTTTTTTTATTTCTGGTCTGTTAACATATTTATATACAAAGTAATATATTTTCTAAAACCAAATTAATGTGGCTTTATGGCCGTATTTTTTGTTTTTATGTATCTTATGTAGTTAAAAAAAAAAAAAAATGTTTATGCTCCCGGTCTGAATCCACTCAAGACCACCTAAGGATCAACTGTGCCAAGTTTCAGCGCATAGTCAAAAAGTGCAAGGTTCCCATACAACAGATAGCAATAGCACACCCACTAGTAATAAGAGGCACGTTACGAGCAAATGTGTTGAAAACAATTTTTACTAATTTCCAGTTTTGTATGAGGCCGTCCAAGGTATAAGGAACGTTAGATGAACCTTTAGCTTCAGTAGTTCAGTCCCGAATTATTAAAACCTTGCGTAGCTAGTAAATAAGATGGCGGTCACGCAACAAATTTAGGAAGCAACCACACCGCTGCTCAAAATCTGAATGACTTGACGCATATCTACTAACTAACGACGCTGACTGTACCACACGACAACGAGGATACGCAGCATTACGCACCGGTGTGATTGCTTCCTAACTGAATAATTTCTAGACTAAATTGGCCAGACAACCGCTTTGAATAAATTAACGGACATCATTAAAAGAAACGACATATTTTCAACGGACTCATCTTGCATAATACTAAAGTCAAGAGTTTCTAATTTCAAAATTAACTTCGCATACATGTTTGGATCCTATTCGTTTAAGTTAACTAATCATACATACAAATGTAACACCCTTTCTCGCTTCCAATCCATTTTTTGCAGTGAACGTTCGCGAACAGCACCGTTAGCACAAGACGGCGCGCGAGCTCTCGCACTATCCGTCTCTTTCTTATTAAAAAACTTAGAAAGAGACGGATAGTGCGAGAGAGCTCGCGCGCCGTCTTGTGCTAACCGTGCAGTGTTCGTTACTAACGAGTGAAAAGTTTGCAAATTATGATTAGCACCGACACCTGACTACCAACAGTTTCGGGTATTATATACCTATTTATGGGGGCGGGCTGATCATATTTCGCTAACTCACGATTGGGACCCAAAATCCAAAGCTGAACGTATTTCCAGTTATTCGCGGCAGAACCTGCTTTCGGCGAACAGCAAGACGAATGGAGCCATGACCGGTGCAACGGCGACGGCGACGGCGACGGCGGAGGCGACGCCGCGCCACAACGCGCTGCGCCGCGCGCCCGCCCCCGCGCCCGCTCCCGCTCCCGCTCCCGCGCCGCCCAAGCGGAACACCGACGCGCGCTGCCTGCCCGACCCCGTGCAGCGCTCGCTCTCCTTCTGCTCCGCGCCCGACGTGCTCAACCTCAACCACGGCGACGAGCCCGAGGACGAACGCCACCTCAACGTGGCGCCGCCCCTGCCCGTGCCCGAGATCATCCAGGCCCACGCCAACAACCTCGACGCCTCCGACAAGCGCAAGTCCTCCTCGAAGCTGCCCGCCAAGAACTCGGCGGACCGGCGCACCTACGCGCGCGCGAGCACCAGCACCAGCAACCTCGACCTCGCCGGCGCCAGCCGCCCCAACCCCAACCTCGCCTCGGCGCGGCCCGACACCCGGGACAAGGCGGCCTCCAAGCTCTTCGACTTACTCCGGGAGAACGTCTACTCGGAGGTGACGGCCCTCATCGGCGTCAACGAGTCCCACCCGGACTTCCTCATTCAGCTGTTTAAGGACCTGCAGCTGATCAGCTCGGACCCGCTCCGTCAGAGGGTTCTGCAGTCTATAAGAAACGTTCTATCCCCGTATGGGTCCATGTCGGAGAGCCAGTCGAACGAGAATCCCCGCGAGCAGCGGGCGGACGGCGCCGTGAGCACCGCCTCCGCCGAGCCCGAGCCTTGCGACCTGCCGCTCCCCCAGGCCTCGTGCTCCGGCTCGAATCAGTTCGACAACAATATTGTTCGCTTTCTATTACTAAAAAGTGATGAAATATGCACGCCCGAGCTCCTCGACGCTCTGGCTACGCAAATCCTAAATGGAGGGTTTGACGGAAGACAGCCCCAGATATCCAAGAAGAGGCTTCTCGACTTCCTTTCCAAATACGAGGGGATAAACGTTTGCAGCGTGACGAACGATATAATCGAAAACTTGCCGCTAGTGATGTCGACGGTCGGCGAGGGCGACGGGGAGTCGTCGGAGCAGCTGTCCGAGTCGTCGATCCTGCAGGACGTGGCCGGCTCCCTGAACCTGTTCAGCTCGAGCGACTCGCAGCTGCACGGGTGTCCCTACGACATGTGGCCGGGCCACGTCCACGTCGACATGGACGGCTCGGATCTGAACGACAACAGCCCGCGGTCGAGTCAGGAGGGCAAGGTGGACCTGATCAACTGCTCGGAGATGCACAACGGCGACTTGGCCGAGGCGGACCAGACGTGCCCCGAGGCAACGCCCGACGCGCTGCCCGACGTCGTGGACACGGAGGAGCCCGCGCCCGCAGAGGTAATGCAACAGGTGCTCTACTGTAGGTGCCTTCCCTTGATCAATTGCGCCAATAGAAGTGATAGCTAAGCTAGAATCGTTGTCTAACACTATACGAATACTATAATCGACTACACTTGTTGCATATTGGAGGCGAGTGGGCGCGTTCCTATTATTACGACATTAGTCTCATTTCGTGCAAGTATAACATTCTTTATACCCATCTTATAACCTTGGAAAGAAGACTGCCTCGCATCACGTATATCGTGTGCCGTATTACAAATATAACCTATTTATCGCCTTAATGCCTGTACACGTGTTTAAACTATGTAATCGTGAAAGTATGTAATAAACGGAGCTACGTGAAACGATTCAGATGCATTTTCACTTTATTATGTGTTTATCAAGTTTGCATGTCACTCGTGAGACTAGTAAATAATTGTTTTCAGCTATTTGGCACTCTTTGGGGGAGTCTTTTGGCTGATATGATGATGATGATGAGTTTGAACTACTTAAACTAGAGGATTGGGAAATTTGTTGACACCAAAACAACTGTTTTTACAAATGTTTTAATACAGATATATCAGGTACATAATATCACAGGCGCAAGAAAACAAAAACAATTTCGAGTGAATTTAAAAGAACATTCCGATTTATGCCGTTATGCGTAAAATAAATCTGTACGTCAATTGAAGAACGTAACAGTTTGATGTATTTATATTAAAGGCTGATGCAGAATGGCTCGGGCTCGATCGCGTGCCAACAAGGCTGCATATGGAAGAGTCATCTGAAAAACAGAAAGGTGATGTTAATATTATGTAAAAATGGAGCAAACACTCAAACTACAAACTTTGCAGTTTGTCTTCTGTTTGAGTGGCCCTGAAACGAAATGTCACAAGATTAGATCTTCTTACTGCATCTGAAACATAAAAATGAAACAAATGGAAATTAATAATATTTCTTCTTTTTCAGATTAATGCTCGAGCATCCCGTTGAATTCCCGTTTCTGTGTAATACTTTGTTTTATCGCGTTCAAAGTTAGATTTAATTCTATCCAATTATTTAATATTAATCCTTCTTTAATTTTAGAATATGCAAGTATTTTCAATAGTATTGAATGTTTAGATCAATAAACAATTATTTAACAAATATACTTTTTTTTATAAATAAAAGCCTCACTTTCCTTTTTGAATTTATTTTAAAAAACTTAAATGTAAGTATTCGAGAAAAGAACTTAACTACATATATTTTTAAAGTTAGTGTCCCTTTCACTTCACCTAGTACTAAAGATATCACACAATCCACTTATGCATGTCACAAACACTGCAATAAATCAATAAAGTTCCCTCCATGTATATTCCAATATAAGGTCTCCAATAATTCTTCTTTACTTCTGTCCAGGTTCATGTTCTCATTTGTCTCAGGTTCAATGCTTTTCTCTCTTTGCTTCTCTGCAGATAGAATTAATATTTCTGAATTAGATACTGTTTTCTGGCTTGTCAAATTTGGTTGAGTTGGTAGAGATTAGATCATATGGACCATGAGACAACGAGATATATCTGGGTTGTTGTGGGTTGGACGCAGTAAACATGGGTTGTAGTTGGAAGTTGGTGGCACCTTACCCTCTGAAATAAAGTCGGACTTCATCACACTGTGCCACAGGTGCATCAACAGGAAGTCTCCAAATCCAGTTTTGTTGCCATTTCAACTAAACACACCTTCGTAAACATTTTATGTGATATTTAAATGCAAATTAACTATCATGAGCACAATGAACTTTCCATTTCTAGTCACCTTTAATCTTCACTAATACTAAAAGAGTTTGTATGTTATGGGACTTATGAGTAATCTCTGTAACTACTCATATGATTTCAAAAAATATTTCGTCAATATTCTATTGTATATTTTAGCCCGTCAGGTTTTAAGAAATCATAGCTTCAGTGGTCACATCTCTCCCAATTATTTACCCATATAATGTCATTTAATAGCACCCCAGATGTCAATATACAATGATTGTAATTTAATTAGACAAATTTGATTTAATTTGAAGCATAATAATTAATAAACAATGAATGATACATAAGTATTAGGTAAGCCCTGATAGAAATCTGGTATGTTTGTCACAAGCTACCTAGATATTTTGATCGTCAAAGTATAGATGAGATGTGGACTCTTTGTTTGGCAGGCAGTTTTACTTAATCAATTGTAATTATGATGACACTTTACAATATGTACACCTATAATATAATACAACACTGAGGTTGAGTATAAGTAGTAATAGTATCATTCAAATCTTATATTTGAAATATGGCATATTTACTTCTACAGTTAGGGGTATTAATTTGTCAATGTCATAAAGGTGAAGGTAATATTAATACACCTGACTGTGACAAGATAGCCCCTCTTCAATGAAAGCTCTGACTGGATCAATGGACAAACTGAAATTGTCTAAAATACAGAAAACCTTCGAACTCTTTCGTAGCTTAGGGACAGATGGGAATAGCTAGCTAGAAGGCAACCTTATAACAATTTACAAACAACTCATTATCCTCCTAACCCTGATCAAATTATCCTGGTATTTACTTCCCAACTTAAGTTTTTAGTTACACAGTATGTATACATGGGTAATTGTTGTTACTCAAATGAGAAAAGTTACAGCTTAGATTAGATTAAGGCCCTTAACTATGTGCATTTTTTTTTGATTTTCACCCGGATAGTAAAAAAGGTTCTCCTGTTCCCAAAATGTTAAGACACTGGAATCTAATTATATCTATTGACTTCAAAGTGTATTTACTAAATTCTTGGCTATTAGCAGAATTATAGTTCAGTATTTGAGGCTTGATCTTACTTGCATGTCATGTCTTAAACTTTTTAATTAGGAGCAAGAGAAACAAATTGCATGCTAAATTTGTGACTTCTTTGAATTAATACATTTTCTTTAAGTAAACACCACATTTTAAATTCCGTTAATGACTGAACATGATAAACCTACACATTTTGAGATTAGTCAATTGTCTTAAGGCTTGAGGAAAGTGTCCAATTCAAAATAACCTAGACTTAGATAAATGTATTGGGCATAAGAAGTAAGTTGTGAGCCATAAATATGACATTAATTTCACAACTCTGACCTATATTTAGCCAAACAATGACCTAAAGATACTAATAACAATTTTCTCATATTGTACATGTTAATATCAACACCTGAAACCACAGTAAATTAATAATTTTGTGGTGCTGGTTTTATAATCACATCACATCATCAGCCTATATACGTCCCACTGCTGGGCACAGGCCTCCTCTCATGTATGAGAGAGGCTTTTATAATCATCAAGTTTGCAATATATACACAACATATGCAATATATAACAGGCTTACAAATAAAACATTGACCAAACAACATGATATTTGCTGATTACTTAGAACTGAAAGAAGATACACATGTTGGAAATACATCACTGACATCAGTATAAGATAGAAATCATGCAGTTCTAAACAAGGAAACAGAAACTTTATAATATAAGGCATATTAAAAATGACTGTTGACAATCTCAAGTTTATTTCATGAAATTATTGAATACCTACATAGGTACTTACAGATGTTGGCCTATTTACTTACAAAATAAAATTACATCAGATTGGGACTTTTTCAGCTAAATTCATTGTAATCAATCTGAAGTCAATGTAGTGAAGATGGTTTTGAGTGTTTGTTTTTTTAGCATTAAATTATAATACATACATTAATATAACCTTATTATGTGTATAATTTTATTAACAAACATAAAAACTATCATCACACAAGTATTGCCTGCCAAACAAAATGATTAAATAAGTGTTATTAAAACAATACAAACTGTCAATGCAACAGGTATATCCACATATCACCAGACAAATAAATGCCCTCTACAAATAATATATTGAATGTTAACAATGTATTGTAGGTTAGAAATTGCAACAATACTGTCAATTAATAAAATTAATAATAATGATTGGCTTTGCACCACCCACAAAAAAACACAAATTTAGAGACTTCCTGCAAGTAAAATAAATGGTGACAAACAACCTGCTGCATTGTTTAAATGTAACAGATGAGGTCATAAATAAGAAAATTATTCAAGTTAAATACAATAATGAAAACATATGCTCTGTTGTAAGAATATAAAGAAAGAACAAATACACTTCAAGAAACCGCTTTGAATTGACACTTACATAATTATTCAGTTTACTATAACATTTATTTTTAGTGTAATCTTGGCCAACTGCAGAAAAAACGAATTCCTGTCTATTCAAAGAGATTTCAAAAGTCGATTAAACAGAAACCTACCTGGTCGGGGTCGCTTGATTTGGAGGTAATCGCCGTCGTCTGCGCTGCGTTTTCTACCGTGGTTCTGAAGTGGTGGTTGTGCATTGTCACGCGTGGCCTCAGCCATTTCGCAATCGGCAATTTCAATATTCTGTGGTCGCTTCGGCTCATGGTACCCGTAGTAACAATTTGTAGATATGTGTATATTCTGACATTGTCCCATAAATTGATTGGCAATGGCTGATGTACAAGTCGGAGCAGGTCGCATTGCATCAAAATTATTCCTGGCGTCTTGCATATTGTACAAATCGAAGCCGCTGGCCGGCATTTTATCTAGTCTTGTTGTTGATTTACTTCTTGATGAGTCGATGTTAATATCCGTGGATTTCTTTCTTTTCGGTTTCAATCGATGTTTAAAACAGCAGAATTTAAAGTGCAAAGAAATGAAATACAATTGTTACAAGACCGGAGCAAAATTAACTTAACATAGGCGTGGCGTTGTGAAGCCAAACGAAGAAAAGAAAAAAAGAAGTAGGGTTAACAACACAGACCTACAGTGTGACCATTGCTAAATTAGACAAACTGCTACGGAAAATGGTAGAATCTATTTAAATAATGGGGAATCTACATTACGTGATTTGTCAGCCCCAATTCATCAGAATCTGACTAATTGCTATCGTCTGGATGCATATTCCAACCGTCAAACGAGTTGTCCAGACTAATTGCATGAAAATCACAATTTGGACCATGGAATTTGCATGATCTGCCAAGTTTTGTTTTTCTCACAGCCCCAAGGCTGACAAATCACGTAATGTGGATTGCCCATCAATGGGCATACGTCGATTAAGTACTGAATTCCCATGGCCACCTTCTATCTCCATCATCAGATCAGCTCGTTGGTACCATAATATTGAATTGTCATCCAAACTATACTTATACCCAACATTTCAGCTCAATGGGTCACCGGGAAGTGGGTCAAATTTAAGTCGCAAGATTTGTCCCATACTAACACATAAAAAAATTACCTGCTAACAAAAGCTTGTAAAAAAATACTTACGACCCTACCCAAGATGGTGACGAGAATCTCCTAAAATAGTAGGAATTAAACGGGCTAAAGAACATAACTGACATTGACATGGCGCATATGACACAATCTGTGGACACAATGCAATGCAGCTTGAGGCTGCGTTCCAAAATAATAAGAAAAATCGTACCGCTTAAATTAAGGGTAAATATATAAATAATACATTGTAAATGTAACTTCAAAAGGGTTTTCGTTTTCATGATTCACTGACGATTGCATTCTTATAAACTTTTAGGTTTAAAATCATCAACCGAAATACTTTTATAATTATACTGATTTCTCGAGTTCTCAAACGAGCACGTTACTTTTTTTTGACAGCTGTCATATTGAATATATATACCTTTCATTTCATTCATAATATCTCTTATTAGTCTGTGATTTCATTCATCCTTAATCGGTATTTTGCAATTTGCAAAAGTATATCTATCGTTTTAGAAGTAATATATCTATTTGAATTGCTTATTATAAGGATGTGCTGCTCATCAAATTCAATTATGTATTATAATTTATAGTCAACTATAAGCAGCTGTCGTATTTGGTATTGTTTTCACCAAAATAATAGTCGTAAGATTGAACTATAAAAATGGTTATACTATCTTCATTTACTGTAAAATCGTTTTATAGAAAACTTGGTAGGCAGTACGCAGAGTTTAAATATTTGCACACATTTTGTGCTGGAAGTTCGCGGAATTTGCATTATGATGCTAACACTTGGCCTGCTGAAACAAGGAGGTTGTCAAGATGTTTCACTACTTCTTTTCGCTTCTACGATAAAAGTGAAGCGAAGAAAGATGTAAACAAATCGGATCTTTTAAAAAAATCACAGAAGCTCTTAGTACAGAAACCTCAAGGGAGTATAAGTGTGAAAGCTGAGACAGATGAGGGCAATAGTGTCACAAAGGTCACTATACAGAAGGTGCAAGCTCCAGAACCTAAGTCGGCTTCTATTCCACCTGGTAATTTTCAAGATTCCACTTCAGTAAAACAGTTTCTAGTTGGCTGTGATTACTGTACAAAGTATCGTAATATTTCGTATTAAAATTAAACATGTTCTTGGAAATAATACCTGGGAAAGTAATAATTCTACTTTGTCTCAATATTCCAGCTAAGAAGAGGCTCCTGATAGACTTTTCTGCTTCGTATACTGAGCGCAACTTTATAACACCAATGAGAGCCATGACAGAGTACTTGCTTAAACAATCTGACTTAGAGATGCTCCCCAAAGTACTAAGGCGATCTCCCTATGAGGCAGAACCTCCCATCACTGTATATTACAGGAAGGATGTAGAAGCCAAGGCCATTGAGGTGAGTTTTTTTTTGTAGATACTATTTCAGTTATATCATCTCCCCACCCACCACCATACAACAAAGATGGGCAATCAAATTTTAATCTACTTCAATAGGAAATGGAGTAGACTTTTTTTTGTTATAAAATTGAACAAAATAAATGCAACTCTGTTCCAATTTAGCCGATTCCAATTTATACCTTTTAATAAGGCCTTTGAGTGACCAGAGGTTAAGGTGGGTGGCACCTAATTATGGAAAAGTATGGAAAGTTTGTCAAGTTTCTATGGAATGCCATTGCCGGCGCCATATTTGACATTGATCGGTTTGTAATTGTAAGTTGGTGCAACCTGCTTTAAGACTCTTAGTTTTATACTTTGACTTGGGAGCAATCTTTCTTTCAATAGTTTACCATATCTATGTTAGTTGTTATAGTTTCTCATTAGCCTTATAATGAGATCCTATTCTATTATTAGTTTGTATCATGATAGGATTTCTGCTGGTATGTACATACTATAATAATATCAACTATATCTGATTGATAGTAGCCAACTGTGGCAGAGCGCCACCCATACAAACCGATTCCTAGCTATAGTTTTATACTCTAAACTCTTCCATAACTTTTTTTTCTGGGCTGCCCATCGAAAACGCCGCCCCTGGTAGCTAACCCTAATTGACTTTAACAATCACATGTATAATGTAATAAAAATTTACATATTTGGCTTTTTATTTAGGTTTGGGGATCAAAGGAGTCTCTAGATAAAGAATTGTTACGAAGAGAATTAGATAGAAGAAGATATGAACAAGGTATGCATTAAAAGTAAAGATTGATTATTTAAAATAACACTTTCTGTGCAGAAATTTATTAATGTAGATAAATTTTGCTTGGAAGTTAGGTATTGGCACAGTAGATATATAGGTTAAAGCAGTAAATAAATTCATGTGTTGCTGCAACTTAAATGGACTCAGTGTTGCATCAGATTCAATTGAGGTCTAAAAAGGTCTTGTAGTTCAGTTACTGCTTAAACTAATATATTTAATGTGGTTTTAGGTCTGTGGCTGTGGGACATAAGGATTACTCAGAGCAGACAGTTGGGCTTCATGAAATTGCTATTAAAAACACTTAATTCAAATACAAGTTATATGTAACTGATAATAATATTGTTAAACAGATGTATTTACCGTAAAAAGGCGATTGAGGAATTATAGAAGAGAGATGAGCCACAAGAAAGATGATGAAGATACTGGGCTGAAGACCAGGTCGGGCAAAGTGGTGTTGACTGCAATAGGAATGTAAGTTACCACCAGATTTTTCATCAATATACAGGCCGTCTCAAAAATGGGGTGTGAACCGAGCAAATGCATTTTAGGAATCGCAATATGCTACCGAACATGCCTTTGATTGGTTCACACCCCATTTTTGATACAGCCTGTATAGTCACAATACCTCACCGCACCCGCGTATTGCAAATAAAAAGGTTGCTGGATAAAATAATTATAGCCTATATCAATCTGGTAAGGTTCATTTGCTTTATTAATTTAGATTGACTTCAATTAATATTAGCATAGCTTAAGAGCTAATCCCATCTCATTCTGATGTACCAAACTGCAGTGGTACCAAAAAAGGTAAGTATATGATTACAACTGATATATTGACACATTTGATATTTTCAGAAATGGATGTAACTTCTTATTCAAGCTGTGTGCTTGGTGCTACACTGGATCTCACAGCCTGTTCTCAGAGTGTATCCACTCCCTCGCTGACACTGTCAACCAACTAATCTTAGCCTATGGAATACACAAATCTGTCCAAGTATGGGGTTTTACAAGCACTTTTTTGATTTACTTTGATCTTTCCGTTTCTGATTTATGACCGCTTTTTACAAGTTTTTAACCCCCGATGCAAAAAGAGGGGTGTTATAAGTTTAACGTGTGTGTCTGTGTATCTGTGTGTCTGTGTGTCTGTCTGTGGTAGCGTAGCTCCCTAACGGATGGACCGATTTGAATGCGGTTTTTTGTGTCATAGATAATTTAATCCCGAGTGTTCTTAGCCATGTTTCATGAAAATCTGTTAAGCCGTTTTTGAGATATTGGACTTTGAAATGAAATATCGGGGGTTTTACAACTTTTCTAAGTTGTAGTTATATTAACTACACTTGGAAGTAAGTAACTAACAAGTTTGTTATTAAATCTTACATTATTGTTGAGCATATAAACATTTGAGGATAACATAAGTTAGATGATTAGGATGAGTAAAAAAAGGCTTGTGTAAAACACTTGACAAAAAACGGATATTTTCAAGCTAACTCCAAATTTTCTGATGCATTTAGATGGCTGATCCTGACCACCCGTATGGATACACTAATATGAGATATGTTTCGTCTCTCATTTCTGGTGTGGGTATATTTTGCGTGGGAAGTGGACTGTCCTTCTACCACGGCGTCACAGGCATTTTGGACCCGCAACCGCTCCACGACTTTTACTGGGTATGACACAATATTCTTTATAATATAATTGTCATACATTGGCGAAGCTCTGTCTTAGAGAATCTGAGAGAAATATATATTTTTGGAATTAAAAGCATTTAATGTGAAGCCCTTTCACTTCAGCTCTCTCATTTGACTGCAGTTGTAGCGATACATTGTTGTGCGATTAAATACACGCTATTAAACTCGACCTCTTTAGTAGGTATGGGCAACTCGAATTTCTAAAAAAACAAATTACGCCAATGCCAATATACATGTAGGGTGTGACTCCGACAAACATAGGGTTTTTGTGATAATTATCTCTTAAGCTTTCGAAGAGTCTCTGGCATAGTTGTCGCATGGCTGATGTGACAAAATAACAATAAAATAACATCTATCTTCCGAACCCTATTGACAAAATAACATCACGAAATATTAGTTTTTCATATAAAAACTGCGTTTGCCATTAAGTACTCTCATTCTTGTTTAAGGCCTACTTTGTACTCGGAGGTGCAGTAGTTTCGGAAGGTGCGACATTAATGGTTGCTCTGAATTCGTTACGGAAAGGCGCGAAGGAAGCCGACACGCCTTTATATGAATACAGTAAGTGACCTAGTGTGATCAAGTGTAGTCTACTATATAGTCTTGGCATTATTGCTAGTAGTAATATATGTTTATCCTGTCCTATTATAGCAAGTCGCTGGAGTGAGAGCCTAGGCTAAACACTTTGCTCGACAAAAAAAAATGTAAAATAAAACCTTTACCTCAACAATAAACCTTTTTCAGTAAAACGAAGTTCAGATCCGTCCGTGAATGTAGTGCTCCTCGAGGACACGGCGGCCGTGGCCGGCGTGATCGTCGCCGCGTCCTGTATGGCCATCTCCCAGTACACAGGCAATCCGTTGCCCGACGCAGTAGGGAGCCTCCTCGTCGGCACCATACTCGGCGGTGTCGCGTCCTTCATCATACTCAGCAACGTGGGTGCGTTGGTGGGCAGGTAAATAAGTTAAAGGATAGTTATCTTAGGAATGTAGCCGGAGCGGTTTGTAAACCAAAAAGCACTCGTTAAATTCCAAAAATTCATAATGTCCAAACTGAGTATTGAACGATTAGTATTACGATATATTGCTGACTAATGTACGATTCTCACCGAACTGGTCGGGCCGGAGCGCATTCTATTACATGCAAAGGAATTTGAACCGTCTATACAGCAGATGCATTTCATATTTGATTACAATCCCCACCGACCGCGTCGGTAGCTGCCGCCTCGCAGTGGATGCGCGATGCAATCAAATATGAAATGTAATTACTGTTTATACGGTTCGGTGAGAATCGTACATAAAACAGTCAAATGGTTAATAATGGATATTGTATTTCAGGTCTATCCCTCAAGAGCAGCTGGACGAAATTAATAGTGTTTTAGAAAGAGACTTCATGATTCGTGCCATTCATGACGTTAAGGGCATTGACATGGGAAGTAACCTCATTCGATACAAGGTATCTTGCTGGTTTTTAATTGATTAACGCATTCACGGCCTCGGACGCCTTTCTCTGTTTCCCGCAGTTTCTTCTTTTTGCATTAATTTAGTTGTTAATATTCGATAAACATGCAAATTGTGGCTGCGAAGTGCGAATGCATTGGTCTAAAATTCTGTGGTATTATGTTCCTAGGCTGAAGTGGATTTCGACGGCCGGGCACTCACAAGATCCTATTTGGAGAAGCATGACTTAAACGCCTTGATGGAGGTAAGTTTTGTCTGTGTTATTACAAATAAAGTATGTTTATGTCTGAAGACAATAACTGTCATTAAAATTGATTGATTTAATTAAATATTACAATATGAAATTCCATGATATTAATAATATACTAGAACAATATTGTTTTGTTATTATTCCGCTGAAGAACAATAGCCAAAATATAAATAAATAGATATTAAAAAAATAATTATATTGTTTATTAACGTATGGCGGCAGTCATTTTGTTTTCTTTGTTTATTTCGTTCTGTGGATAATATAGGACTAAAATAAAAATTAATCGAGACGTTACCTATTCCCCTGTTTGGTTATTCGTCACATTGCATGCCACACCCACAATAGTTTCGCACTCTTCAAGGAAGTCAAGTATTTATGAAACGAAACGCATTAAATATTTCCAGGATATGAAAAAAATACAAACGATTGATGACGTGGAAGCATTCCTGCTGAAGCACGGGGAAAATATAGTGGACATGTTGGGCGGCGAAATTGACAGAATAGAGCTGAAGTTAAGGGTAAGCAAAATAGATAAAAAATAGTTGTCCATGAATGTGTATATAATTAGAAACAATCTTAAGAAAACGACCTGGTCCCAAAATAAATAAAACTGACTAGGCCAGGATGCACATTATTATACTAATATTATAAATGGGAAAGTGTTTGTTTGTCCGTCTTTCACGGCAAAACGGATCGACGAATTGACGTGATTTTTTAAGTGGAGATAGTTGAAGGGATGGAGAGTGACATAGGTTAGTTTTTAAGTTCCTAAGGGGGTCAAATGGGGGGGTAAGTTTGTATCGAGCTGCGATATAAACGAGTTCCACGCGGACAGAGTCGCGGGGAGAAGCTAGTAATTATACACACATATATATATTGAAAACGTCGAAGGCTCAGAAATAAATATTTGGGCTGATCACAAAAATAAATGCCCATTTCGGGATTCGGAACCTGGACTTAACATGTTCTCCTGACACCAGATATTTTGGGTCGGTCTGAAGTTCTTCTCTATTCTATTTGATCTTTGCTTTAGTGACATGTGACATCCAGCCTTCTTATTAATGTTTGTTTATTCATTCCAGAAAAAGTTTCCACAAGTTCGGCATTGCGACTTAGAGATACTTTAAAATCATAAAGGAGGCAGCAAAACTGAGGATATATAATTTTTAAAAAAAGTGTTATATTGTGATAAGTATCTTTAGCTAACTCGGATGAGTGCATAAACTTCTCATTGAATTATTTTGTTGTACATATGGATTGTTGTTACTATTAGTTTTCAGATAAGGGGACAAATATTAAGTTAAAAAGTAATACAGATCATTCCCCCTCCCCTGATCATTATTTGTTAATGCTGATTCGCTTTTTTTACATAACTATCTTATTTTAAGTTGTTGTAAGCCTTGCGTTAACTTGTTATGTAAAGTCCTATAATATGGGCTCTGTGAGCTGTAGAAATTAAAAGCCTGTCTTTTTTTTTCGAAAAAGTGACTACAAAAAACTATATAATTAATGAACCAGCTCACAAAATTTCACGAAAATCGCTTGAGAGATGTGTCCTGTAGAGGAGAGGAGAGAGGAACAGCCGGGCAGCGGGACAGACACCGGACAGACGAAATATTTTCGTTTGTTTCGCTCGCTCGTTCGATTACAGAACAGTGTTTTGTAACGAAATAGTTGCGATTACCTTCCGCCTTTCCAATTTTTTTTATTGTACAAATATTTAATGATTAATATGCGATTCAAATAACATTATTACGTATACAGTAAAAACGGGAAATTGCTGTTTCAATTTTTTCTTCCATTTCGAATTTTTTTTACGTATCTTTTATTTATACGAAATATTCAACTCAAGCAAAATATACTGCTCCTACATCGCTGTTTATAGTAACGTTAAAAATGCATGAAAATTGACAAAACAATGTCTTAAAATGAGCAACTATTGAAAACAATCATTTTAAATTATCGTTATTCTTCTCGAGTGGATTGCGTGATTGATGTCAGGTTCATGTATGAAGTATGAAAGTAAGAATTTATATAACTACAACTTAGAAAAGTTGAAAAACTCCCGACATTTTCATTTCAAAGTCCAGTATCTCAAAAACGGGTGAACAGATTTTCATGAAACATGGCTAAGAACACGGGATAAAATTATCTATGAAACAAAAAAACCGCATTCAAATTGGTCCACCCGTTAGGGAGCTACGCTACCACAGACAGATACACAGACAGACACGCTAAACTTATAACACCCCTCTTTTATCGTTGGGGGTAATAATAATTTCTGAAATACAGAATCATAAACATACTATTTTTATATGGATATAATAGGGCCTGAGGTTCAGAGCGCACTAATAGTGTATTGTTATTACATTAGGATTGCATTTTCCCATGCGCTGTCGCTAGCATCGCCGATACTAAATGTGTGCATGCGAGAGGCAGCAATCAATACTATTCAAATCTAATCTCAATATGTCATTAGCGAGTTTCCAGTTAAAGAAGTGAGAAAAGCTACAATTGCATCTTTTCAAAACTTGTGTAAGTACCCAATAAGCGCGACTTGTTCGACAATAATTAACTCAGTTTTGTGACATGTATTCAGGAATGTAAATTAACTTTTCTTATCAATTTCTAAATGATATGGATCAACACGTTCCTTTAATGTGAAGCTAGTTAACTTTCACATATAGCAAATTCCCGTGGGTATTAGATAAGTTTATTAAACTGTATAATAAAACGGATTCACTCACGTATTTAAGAGGGCACCGAGCTTCTGGCGCGAGTTGATTTTAGGTATTCTATGCGTTCCGTGCATGTGTGTGTGTGACGCATACAGGCAGGACCGAGCGAGCGCTGGCTGGAGTTGTGCGCCGATCGCCTACATAGAACGGAAAGAATGGCGGCAAATGGCACTATAAATGCTTTCAGCGAGGGTGTTACCAATATTTACAAAATTTAAGCAACCAGAACAATTTCAAATAGTTTTATTGATAAAATTCACATTTAGAGAAACCTTAATGCAGATGTGACACATATATTTTTTATTTATAATTAACGTCGTTGGTAGGTTATAGTAACTGCGATGAATGACAAATTGGTATTATAGATACAATAGAAGTTCAATGTAAAATATTAGAACGGCTAAATAAGATGAAAATCTCAGCAGGCTGACTACGTTCATATGGGAAACTGTTTTTTTTTGTGGAGCCCCGCAACTCCCGCAACCTTTAGCAGGTCATCCGTCCACCTTGTCGGGGGCCTACCCACGCTGCGCCTTCCGGTACGTGGTCGCCACTCGAGAACCTTTCTGCCCCAACGGCCATTGGTTCTACGTGCTATGCGCCCCGCCCACTGCCACTTAAGTTTAGCGATCCGGAGGGCTATATCGGTTACCTTGGTTCTGCTGCGGATAGCCTCATTTCTGATGCGATCACGCAGAGAAACTCCCAACATGGCCCTCTCCATTGCCCTTTGGGTGACTTTGAGCCTTCTTATGAGGCCCATAGTAAGCGAACACGTTTCAGTGCCGATGATAGTTACAGAAATTTTGAAACAAAAAATTTAGAAAGAAAATAATTAGGACTAGCGATTATTATGACTACAATATTGGTACACTACAATACAGGTTGATTGCTAAGGTGCGGTAAATAACCTTTTAAAGAGGTATAGTTAAATTGATATAAGCTGTCCATTTAGCACTTGAAAGCTTATCTTGTGAACACCGGGCTGTTTCCGCAAACCGCCGACCAGATAAAATTAAGCAAGTAACAATATAACCATCTCGTCTAAGTCACTAGGTTGAAATTAGTACCTATAGCGTAACTCAGTAAGAAAGTAATTTGGTTAATAACAATATTTGTGGACGCACTAAAACGTCATTATCGAAAGTCTCTCAAAACTCTTTTATACAGTATTGAATTTCCACCCCTTAGCGGATGATATCCATAAAAACTAACCTATAGTCTTCCCTGACGCTCAAGCTATCTCTATACCAAATTTCATCTAAAGAGGTAACGGACAGACAAACAGAAAGTCAGACAGACACACTTTCACATTTATAATATTAGTATGGAACTAATGTTTTTTTGTGGTTGTCACACTGCCCTCGCGTCTCGCCACTGCCACTGCCAACGGACTCGCATGCGGAGACAACGCACCAACGTCCGAGTTTTCTCCGCATCTCCGTCCGGAGATGCGATGCGCGACGTCCCGCGCTAAAATTCGTACGGAACTACGGAGCTCGGTGTGACATACCCTGCGGCACGCACCGCGTCTGCGTCCGAGCGCGCGAGTCGTCTTGCGTCTCGTTCCTCCGCGCGTCCAGGCGGAGCCAGTGTGTCGTACCATGCGATTTTTCTATACAAAATCAAGCTTCTACATACAAAGTTAAAAAACGCATCAACGGACGCCGCTGCGAGATGCGGAGCAGTTTGACTAGTAGGTAGGTGCTAAGTATGCTTATACGAAGCAACAGGAGTATTCTCTACTTCAAAATTCTCGGTATGTAGGTAGATGTCTTGCCCAAGAGAGATTAATTTATTTGCTTGTAAAATATTTGTTGCTTATTGTTGAACATTAAACAATAAATAAATAAGTAACAAAATAAAGAACCATCGAAATAAGGACAGTACGGCGGTAAACCAAATTAATTTGCAACGAGAGTGACAGCCGGTACCGGCGCACAGTCCCTGGGCTTATCATTTGTAGTTAAATGACTTTTACTTACCTTGATTTTTCATTCAACCGTTTAGCATTCTTTTTTCGCCAACCTCTCCTCTTCCTTGCTCTATTTGCTTTGTTGCCTATAGCAAACAACACAAAATTCGTCGTTACTTTTACAAATCGTGCGTAAAGTCAAGCGACACAGCCTCCCCGTCTGACAGCCGAAGCAAGACTAAAGCGGATAGGGGGGAAGCGCGGCGGCTCTAGCTAAAATGAGCGGAACGTGCGCGACTTTAGTTATTTCCTTTGTATCGCTAAAAAAATCCACATTTTGAAAATTTTACGCATAAACGTCATAGACATCGTTTACTTCTGTCATTATTCAAAACCTGATGACCTACCGTGAAGTATTTACGCCGTACTAAGGTTATTTTTTCATTTTTAGAGGTAACTTTGGATTTCTTTTCTATCGAGGAAAGTATAAGTAATCGAATTTCTAAAGCAAATAATTGATAGAGTGAATCCTCAAATATCTTCTATAGGAATTGCAGAACTAAAGCTTTAGTAATAACAATACTGCAATGTCAAAACGAGCGCAAAAATTTCATAATTTCTTCGGTGCAGCCTTAATGTTGAAATTCGCTCGACATGTTCATGCTTTGTGTGAGCTTTTTCGAAATTAAATACGCAAGTGACCGTATCGCATTTATTTTTTAATTTTCACGTAATTTGAATGCTTAATTTTCGTCACAAACTGACACTCGAGTAATTTTTTGTTTAACAACTCGCGCTAAAAAGGGTACACCGTTTTAAAAAAATGCCCAACTACGTTACTCCTTGTGAAATTGACTTACGATTAAATTTAGCCTGTCCTGTATAAGCCTTGTGTCTAAATAAATGTCGTTATTCCTCACCGCGATTGTACTCCACGCCCAATAGCCATGTCACAGTTATTTAGAAAAGTTAATACATTTGAATTGCTGTGATCTAGATGTATGTAATAATTATTGAAGTATTTGTGCAAGAATGCATAAGCATATTTCTGTGTATGTTCATTAGTTTTACGAAAAAATGAGTAAAGCCGTTGACACACACGATTCTTATCATTTTACCGAACCCTTAGAAATACCTACTTTAATATAAGTAAAACACATTTCGTTCAATTACAATTTTTATTATTAAAAAATATAATAATTCCATTTAACTTACGCACTTTGTGATAATTAAAAATACATGCCAATAAAATAAACTGCTGAAGAACACAACTGCTGTATTTGTCTACTGTGTGAAAACTCATTCATTCCCAAACTAACGACTTTAAGCGTAAATAAACCTGTTAAAAATAAGTCTTCCAATAGAGGTAGGGACGAGTATTTAGCTGCATTCTCAGTTTTGTAAACGTCCAATAATTTAAGATGCAGATTGTATGATGCAGCCAAACTAGATATAATTGATCAAGCCAGAATTATTTAAACACTTCTATTTTCAAAAAAATCCTCAAATTTTACTTGGCAATTGGAATTCATTGATAAAATTAAGGCAGTTCAATAGAATCAATCAAATTGTTCTTATTTACATGAAATGAATCCTCTAAAACTTATAAATGCCTATGCGCTATAATCTGAGAAGTAATAATCTAAATCAGTAGTTCTTAAACTTTTGTTAAACATGGACCACTTTCAGAATTTCTAAAATGCCGCGGACCCCCGTTGACTAAAATCTCATGTTTCACGTGTCTATAGTACACATGAATGACACTCTTGTACGTAGGTAGACTCTTCACGAACTGGCAGTGGACCCCTAGCAATCATGTCACGGACCCGTAAGGGGTCCATGGACCACACTTTAAGAAACCCTGACCTAAATAAACTTATGTTAACATTGTAGAAAACATTAAAATGCAATTGACTGGAATCATAGGGCAATTGCGCCGATATCACAGCACAGCGTTACATAAATAAATTAAAATATTTGTTCAGGACTCGGTCTGTCTGTGGGAGACCTAAAGCGTCACGCAGTACGGTGTAACAGGTTGATACATTTCTATACTAAACAGTCTAAACATACTGACGCGGCGTATTACGTGCGTCTATAGGGTCACCTACAGCCTTAAAGGAAAACTGAAGCCTGTTATCATGCGAATGAATGAGGGCCCATTACAATGATAACAATATACTTCATAATAGGGTTCATTACTTTCAAAGAGACTTAACTTACTAAATATAGTGCCGGAGACTCAGACAGCGGGTCTCGTCTGCGGCAGGCACATGTTGTAGTGAGCAGTTTTGTTCCAAAAGTCCGATTTCTTCCAAGCACACCAACCCTTGCTGATGACCGTCGACAGGTCATCCGCACCGGTGTAGTGCGGATCCAGTATAAGATAACGCGTCTCGTTTGAATCGGGGTTAAATTCAACACCCAATATTGTGTGGGCTAAAACTCCACCACCTAAAAATAACCATAAATTGTTACTTTATTGCATCTTGTAATTGAAACAAAACCGGCACAGTTCGTGTTGGGCTACGCGCAGTGTAGGGTTCCGTAAGTAGTTGCCTGTCTGTCTTTGTTACATCGACGCGCGCGCCAACTAAACGTTGCGGTTGCGTCGCCCAATTTTGTACGAAAATTGAGCTTTTCAAGTACAGTTCTGGTTGGCTACTCGTTAACTAGTTATGCCTACTTATTCGTGATAGTTTTCTTTTGAAATTCACATTAAGTATATGTACGATTGCCATGATTTTATTGTTACATCCGGTAGTAACCATTTAGTCGCCTTGGGTGAGACACTTGACTCTCACAAAAATTAGGGTTTTAAAACCAATCATTCATTCATATCATTAAGTGAATATTTTAAATTAATTTATTATTGATCTAATTAAAAAATTAAAAACATTACAAACACAACTTTTCTCAAGTAATATTTATTTTGCGTCGGGCTTCCGAGGGAAATAAAAAAATAATGTAAAAAGAACTAGTGCGAAAAAGTGGCATTTTCCGCATGAGTTGGCTTTTTGGAAAACGCTCTTTTCAGCACATACATCGTTATAGTTATTCACATACAAGTGCCGAAAATAGGAAATTCGCAACGAGTGGTGATAAATTAAAACAAGACCGAAGGGAGTGTTTTAAATCGACACGAGTTGCCAATTACCTATTCGCACGTGTATCGTACAACGTTTTACTATACATATGGCCTCTTTAAAGTTTCGACATATGCACTAAAAGTGTTCCTTGCCGCACTAGTGCGGGAAAGTAGCACCACATGTACTGTAATAGTACATTACGTAACTAGGGCGGTGAATTCGTGAATGCCCCAGATCACAGGTGTTTGTGGCCCGAACCGAAGGTGAGGGCCATAAATATGCGCTCTGGGGCTTTACGAATTACCGCCCGTGTTGAGTACAAAATTTTACGTCTTCACCTGGCCACAATGCGAGTTTTCCCGTACGCGCAGCGTGCAGTAACACTCGCATTATGGCCATGTGTGACGTAAAAATATATTTAAAACTATGTTTCACTTGACACTTCGACTGAAATGTAAGTATGCAGACGAAATGTTTTCATTGCTTTGACAACTTACCAATCATAATAGGGCTACCATGTTTTTGAAAATGGTGCAACAGTTCTGGAGTGTAGCTTTGCATTTCTGCGCCCGTATTTGCAAATAGAATTCTAGATTGGACACCAAGCAGGCTCTCCAGACAAAATGAGACCTCAGTCGAACCGATCCATTGCTTGGAACCTACAAATGATGATTGCTTATCTCCAATATTGACAAGGCACTGTTGGATTTCCCTGTGAGTGGGAACTTCTACTGTCGTGTATCCTTGATACCTGAATAAACACAAAATGCAGCATAGTTATCTCCTCCATGTGAACCTGAAGGAAACTGCAAGTAATGTGAACAATTTGCTAGTATTTCCAACTTTGCCCAGCCAATTTATCGAACCTGAAGAACCGAAATAAAATTAATACACATTTAAGATATGCTATCACGTTTCAATTCGTAATAGGCCACCTTGTGTGGTCACGGTGGGGTTTAGCGCAAGGTACTGGCCGCTAGGCCTGACTGTATAATGTGGAAGATACAAAATAAACTAAAACTTTACGCGCATGAGAAGTAAACAGTCGACCTAATAAAAGCGTGTTAAAAAATAATCATACCTAAACCACGAGAATATAGTCTGCATCGAGCGGTAAGCACACCCCCAGCCGTCGTCATTGAAGTTGTCCTGCATGTAGTGGTAGTACCCGTACTTGCCGCGCACTAGCGCGGTCACGCCCTTGCTCTGCTGCGCCGGTATCGCCTCGTGGGGATTCAACAGCCTTCCAGAATGTTCTGCATATGCATTACCCCTTCGGAAAACAGGTCTATCGACCGATAGTCCTAACTGTTCATGTAATAAACGCCTTTCATTTTCTGCAACAACATTATTCAATATTTCACGTCATATTTCTTTAGTTCAAACAAAACAACCGTAAGTTTAAGAAAAAATAATAGTACATATTTGAAGAAGTTACAGAGTGGGTACATAAAATTTTTCGGGATTGCGCCTACGACAACGGGATCGTCCGACTTTGGCATCACTGTTTTATGAACAGTGGTAACTTACCCATACTCTCGTCGGGTATCCCTTTAGGCATAATTCTCGTTACGAAGTGGCCTAGTTCATCTGACATGAAATGGAAAGTTTCTGGTAATCGTAAGCCCCCTCCGTCGCCTATACCCTCCTGACCTAAAATATATAAACAGGCAGGTAAGTCCCAAGAAATCCGAATATAATGCTTACAGTTAATAATTCAGTACATAGTTCCCGCCTTATATATATTTTTTAATCTGGGTTGGTTACCTCAAAGTCACTGGAGAAAGTAAGTCATCTCTTAAAGTCAGAGGCTAGCTATTTATATTATTACAAGCTTTTATTTAACTTGCCCTGTTAGTATGGGACAAATCTTGCGAGTTAAATTTGACCCACTTCCCGGTGACCAATTGAGCTGAAATTTTGGGTATAAGTATAGTTTGGATGACAATATTATGGTACCATCGAGCTGATCTGATGATGGAGACAGAAGCTGGCCATGGGAATTTAGTACTTAACCAACGTAATCCCGTTGAGTTTGGGTTCGTCAGAATCGTCTCAATGAGTAGTTGATGATGGTATACAGAAAAGTACAGTCGGCAATAAAAGCTTGTACCAAAAACGAAGTTTTGTCAGAAACTTATTAAATTGATATTGACACTTAATACTGCAGATCATGTAAAGACAAAAAAAGTGATTAGTTAATTAATGTTTGAACATAGTATAAACAAAAGTAAATCATTTTATGTTATTGTTTTGTTCACAAAATAATGGTAAATATTATAGCTGCTCCTTTAGGGGCACAACCGGGAATACCTAACGCTAGGAGGATGATGATTATAGCTGCATCTTCCCTACGAATTACGCGTGCCTACAGATTGAGTAGTGAATTCAACCAAATCTACTATTCACCGTGGGATCCCCTCATTTCACTGACAAACGTATCACCGAATGCTTTGTTTTATCGATTTTTAATTTTTTTTTCCTCAGAGACCGTTAACTTTTTAGGTAAAGCTAAAAGATAACTGTGTGTGTGTTGGTAAGGATGAAATTCTTGGCCACCTTAAAGGAGCGACCACACCGCTGCTCAAAATACGCTAACGCACCGTAAACGCAGCAAAATGTATGAAGAATACGTGACGCATACGACACGTCAACGCGTATACGCAGCGTAACGCACCGGTGTGGTCGCTCCTTAACTCATTCAATTAAAATTACTATAACAATCCTGAACATTACTGTCTCTGAAAAAAAAAATGATTTCGTAGAAATAAAACAATCGGACAAACATTCATATTTTGATGAAACATTTGTCAGTGAAAGAAGGGTAATTCATTTACCGTTTAATGTTGTTCTTACCTAGTTGTTCAAGTAAGACACACTCCAGTAGTCTGAGGGAGCGACAGGCTGCTTCCACCAGCACTGTATATAACTCCAACAGCTTCGTATTGCGATGTATTATCGCCAAAGTGTCCACTTTTAGTGGCATACTGATACAAAATGAAGCTAAAACCGAAATATGGTTAATTATTTAATTCTATACATACATACTACGACATAATTCATTAGTCCACTTCAGTTAATAAAATGTTGACTGCGCCTAGTTTGGGGACCCCTGTTTAAATTTTTAGGGTTCCGTAACCAAAGGGTTAAAACGGAACCCTATTACTAAGACTTCGCTGACAGTCCGTCTGTCACCAGACTGTATCTCACTAACTGTGATAGTTATTACTATTTCCTTTCTTATTTGTGGACCCTATTTAGGGTAAAAGCCCACTGTGATAGTTAGACCGTTGAATTTTTTACAGATGATGTATTTCTGCCGCTATAACTACAAATACTAAAAAACCGGCCAAGTGCAAGTCGGAGTGGGGCTCCCATACAACAAACATGATTTTTTCGCCGTTTTTATACATAATGGTACGGTACCCTACCCTTCGTGCGCGAGTCCGACTCGCATTTGGACGGTTTTTATTTCAGTAATTGTTTCTGCTGCAGTAAGTCTTATGTCAAACATATATAAAATATTTGCTAAAATTATCCTAAACCGCATAACAATGAAATTGGATGAACAACAACCAATTGAGCAGGCAGGCTTCAGATCCGGATATTCCACCCTAGACCACATGCATGCACTGAAGCAAACTATTGAGAAATGTCAAGAATTTAGCTACCCTTTGTACCTGGCGTTCATCGACTTCAACAAAGCCTTTGATTCATTAGAACATTCCTACATATGGCAAGCACTGAAGAACCAAGGTATTGAGGGCAAATACATCAGAATTATCAGGAATGTGTACTGCGACAGTTGTGCTCTGGTAAAGACAGAATCTCTTGGGGAACTATTCCCTATAAAAAGAGGAGTCCGGCAGGGCGACCCTCTCTCGCCGAAATTATTTATCTGTGTTCTGGAGGAAATATTTAAAAGTCTAGAGTGGGGCCAATTTGGCATTAATATAAATGGCACCAAAATCAACCATTTAAGGTTCGCAGACGACATCGTTCTCATAGCTGAAACGCCCGAGCATCTACAAATTATGATCCAAGAACTAGCCGATAAGAGCAAGGCGGTGGGGTTAACCATGAACAAATCCAAGACCAAAGTAATGACAAACCAACTAGAGAACACAATAATTGTTGAAGGGGATAATGTGGAATATGTTCAAACCTACATATAACTGGGACAACTAATATCATTTAGCGACCAAATGGATCAGGAACTAGACCGAAGAATAACCAACGCTTGGAGAAGGTCTTGGTCCCTGAAAAACATCTTAAAAAACAAACAATATTCCATAGCAATAAAAAGGAAAATTTTCAACACCTGCATTCTGCCTATACTAACATATGGATGCCCAATATGGACAGTCACAATCACAAGAAAACAACTTCAAAAACTTAGATGTTGCCAAAGAGCAATGGAAAGAAGCATATTGGGATACACCAGGAAAGACAAAAAACGAGCCGAAGATCTCAGAAAAATAACAAAATGGGAAGATGTAGAGAAAAAATCAAATACTGCAAAATGGAGATGGACAGGCCATATGATGCGAAGTAAGGAGAAATGGACAAACAGAACGACAGAATGGATACCGCGACACAATGCGAAAAGAAAAAGAGGGAGACCGCGAATGAGATGGTCAGATGACCTCAAAGGGGTGGCTGGCCCACTAGGGTTGCCAACCGTACTATATTATATAGTATTGTACTATATACTGTTGAAGAAATATATAGTACGCAAAAATACTATATTTTGGAAGGCCTTACGAAGTGCTTCAAATTGCCCAAGTTTCAGTTAAATTTTACTAAATAGCAACATTGCCCAGCCAAGTACTATATTTTTTTACAGTGTACTATATTTTTTTGCGTTTTTTTCTGGAAAATACAATATCTCCCCCCAAAAAAGTTGGCAACCCTATGGCCCACTGTGGGTCAGGCTAGCAAGAGACAGGTTCAGATGGAAGGAAACAGAGGAGGCCTTTGTGTCAAAAGGACACGCTGATCTGATATAAATATAATATAGTGTGTAACATGTAAAAAAAAATGTATCAGCAAATAAAGGCTTTGAAATTGAAATTGTTTCTGCAGGCATACATTCGTCTTAAGTTTTATTTTCAATGCTTGAGGTTATTATATTATGTAATTTATGTGCTGAAAAGATTATTTTTGTTTATTTATACAACTTTGACTGAGTAGAACACTGCATTGACTCTACTTTGCCCTTTAAACTTTTTGTAGACCTCAGTCATGCTTTTAAGTACTAATAGTTGATATTAAGAACTGAAGTAGGTACTGGTATTTATATGTGGAATCCAAATACAAATCAACAGGTTTATTTAATGATAACTTACGTTTACGTTGTGTTGTCATCATCTTAACAGCAGTCTTCACAAGCTTATCAGACAAAATATCCTTAGTAGCTTTTAATATTAAGTTTGCTGGTAAAATCTCCTAAAAATAATATACATGGACAATTATTTGTGTTTTCATAAGTTTTAATTTACATTTAATCAAAGGATAACTTACTATACTATTTGTGTTATGTTTCTTCTTTTTGGGTTGTTCTGGGCTCATTGAGTCTACAAGTTCTCCAATTGTGGCATCTGTGCTTATCCCCGTCAAGCCCACATCTGATGCTACTCCAAATAAATAAACAGATGTTCCATTGATATGAAAAGAAACTTGTCCAGATGCAATCTGTAAATAGGAAAGTATAATTTGTCAATGAAATATTAAATATCTAGTCTATTGAATTACTTCAAAAACAACCTCATTAAGGAGACTACAAATGTATTACTTAAGGCAGAAAAATGCACATATGAGGAAAAAGCCATTCACCATAGCCTGGCTTGGCTTAGGTCAAATGCCACCTGAATTGGTCATACAAAGCCATTGGAAGTGTCCATAGGCTATGCAGTCCGCTTATCACCATCATGGTTGTAAACAAGGATAGCGGTGGCTTACACACACACCCTCAGTTTAATTTTTCACACCTAACTTTAGCAGTATCAATAATATAAGCAGTGTCAAAAAAGCAACCAAATCAAATTTCCTGCAAAAGTGAGTTGAACCTCAACTGAATGACATTGGTTGCCTCTCAAAACTGCATACAATTAACTGTCTTGAAACAGCTCACATCCGCAAAGGTGAGAAGTAATGAAGCTTGCATACCTTTTTCCTTTTATTCTGCATTATATTTTTAACACCAGCAATAGTTGCTTCACAGCTCAGTGGTATCACAGTGTTCAAACGCACATGGAGAAACTGCCTCCACAACTCATCCGCATCCAACACTTCATACTTGGTTTCCTCAAACTTGTCATGGACTAAGAAGTGGGCTTTCATGTCCTTCTTTTGATTTATAATGATTACCAGCGGGTTGTCTGTTATGTCTACATCCTGGAAAAATACAGGAGAATTACAGTATATTTAGGTGTTCGAGCCTACGCTTGAACCACTGTGAGATTACTCTTTCGTTATTCGCATTAGTACAACCTCTTTTCTTATCTGTGGTCACGAGTGAGAGGGAGAACCACCCTAACTATCTCCTTCTCTCTCCATTCTGTCGTGGCAGCGCGCGGCGGCCATTTGCTTGTTCAGTACGCTTTCGATATTCGTTAGTACACCACGTGAAATTGCATTATAATATAATTACATGGAAGAACATCATAAACCAACCAAACATCATAATCATACACGAACTAAGTAAGAAATTTCAACAAAAAAATTGAAGCTAACTACAAACGTCTTAAGTTTACTTTGTTTGTTTTGTTCGTCACCTGACGGCGAAACGGGTCTCCCAAGGTAGTCCATTTAAAATTAATACTCAGCCAGCAATTGCCTACTTCCCTTGCTTCGACAATAATGTACTTTTATCTGTTATCTTCGCCGACCCGAGCTGTGGTATTTTACCGCTGAACGGCTATATTAGGGAAGTGAAAGGGGCAGGTGGAAGGGGTCTTAAGGGACATAGGATATAAACGAGTTCCACGTGGACGGAGTCGTGGGCAGAAGCTAGTAAGTCTCATCCCATAAAAAACATTTCATGGAAAAAAGAGGCTGTCTCAAAACTCTTCTTAAACTTAAAAAGTTGTTAGACATTTCGTAGAGCAAAGTCTCAGGCATTCATTAATCTTTATTTAATCATCGTCATCATCATCATATCAGCCGAAAGACGTCCACTGCTGGACATAGGCCTCTCCAAAGAGTGCCAAAGTGACCGGTCCTGCGCCACCCGCATCCAGCGGACTCCCGCAACCTTTACCAGGTCCTCAGTCCACCTTGTGGGGGGCTTTATTTACTTGCTAAATAAAATTTTACGTCACACCTGGCCATAATACGAGTTTTACTGCACGCTGCGCACAAACACCTGCGATCTGGGGGCATTCACGAATTCACCGCCTTAGTTACGTAATGTACTCGTCTCATGCCATAGAAATTATAAGAAAAGATTCTGGTTCCCGAAGCAGTTTTTGATCCTCCTCGCTACAGTCGCAGAGCATGGAGTCCCGCCAGCCAGCCCCACTATTGTGACTTGGTAATCGCACAATACTACATAGTTTTAGGTATGCAAAATTTCATAAATGCAGTAAAGTCTCATCATTATTTCTAAATTGGGACCGGCCAATTTTAGACCACCAGCTTCGTTACTATTATGGTTCAAAACCAAAACTAGATTAATGTTACTACGTTATTTTTCACATTTTAAGCTCAAATAAAAATCTGGGGGCACGGCGGTGCCCCCGCCAAGTCGAGCAAAAAAACGGCACTGCCGTACCATCTTTTTTCGAAGCAGTTCAGGCCGTTTTTGACCCCCCAATAACTTCGTTGTGAATAAAACTGGAAGCCTGAATTTTCAGTAACCAAGCAGGCATTGTTTAAACATGGTATATTTCAAATTTCATTCAATTTGAAGCAGTAGTATAAGAATTATAACTAGTCAAAGTTTCTTAATTTTGTCACTCGCATATTCACTGAACGATCAACAAAAACACTAATTGAGAACATAATTAGTGTTTAGTGTTAAAATCAAGACGAAAATAAAATACTTTGCAAATTTCGGTCCAGATGTCTAGATACGCATAAATAACTTTGTAATCCCATATAAATATATAGGATTACAGAGTTACATTTGCAGCGAATGGGAGAAAAAATTCAAAAGCAAGAATGAGACTGCATTCGTAATTTGTATGTATTGATGACACAATAACCTACAAAAAGAAGTAAGATCCCATAAAAAACATTCCATGTAAAAAAGAGGCCAAGTCTCGAAACTCTTCCACCGTAAAATCTTGTGAGATATTTCGTAGTACCAAGTCTCAGGCGACTTGGCAATTACACAATACTTCATAGTTTAAGGTGTGCAAAAAAATCCATAAAAGCAGTTAAGTGGTGTGATTGCCAAGTGGCAGAATTCTATTTAGCTGGCAAATAAAGAATAATGAGAATGCCTGAGACTTGGTACTACGAAATATCTCACAGCTTTTTAAGGTGGAAGAGTTTCGAGACTTGGCCTCTTTTTTACATGGAATGTTTTTTTATGGGATAAAACTTACTAGCTTCTGCCCGCGACTTCGTCCGCGTGGAACTCGTTTATATCCTATGTCCCTCCCCCAGACTCAAATCTCTATACCAAATTTTATCTAAATCAACTCAGCTGTTAAAGCGTGAAGGGGTAACAGAAAGACACAGGCAGACAGACCCACTTTCATATTTATAACATTATCATGGATTCGTACTTACTTTTTTAAAATATGAATTTGAGGAGGCGAACTTTACGTACTTTGTTATAATTTATTACATTTATTTCTATGCTATTTTTATTCACAAATAATATGTTATAATTGCATTGCTACGAACACTCATTTAGTACTTGTATGTACATTCTTAGAACAACGGGATAGTTCCTAGCTTCAAACCACAACTCAAGGACGGGTAGTACACGGGTACCCGTGTACACGTGTACACGGGTACCCGCGTCCTGTTTACACGCGGGTAGTACTACCCGTCCTTGAGTGGAGACCCCGATGGATGCGGGTGGCGCAGGACCGGTCACTTTGGCACTCTTTGGGGGAGGCCTATGTCCAGCAGTGGACGTCTTTCGGCTGATATGATGATGATGACGATGATTAAATAAAGATTAATGAATGCCTGAGACTTTGCTCTACGAAATGTCTAACAACTTTTTAAGTTTAAGAAGAGTTTTGAGACAGCCTCTTTTTTCCATGAAATGTTTTTTATGGGATGAGACTTACTAGCTTCTGCCCACGACTCCGTCCACGTGGAACTCGTTTATATCCTATGTCCCTTAAGACCCCTTCCACCTGCCCCTTTCACTTCCCTAATATAGCCGTTCAGCGGTAAAATACCACAGCTCGGGTCGGCGAAGATAACAGATAAAAGTACATTATTGTCGAAGCAAGGGAAGTGTGTGTGGAAGCGTGTGTGTGTGTGTGTGTGTGTGGGAAGTGTCCCCCGTGTGGTGTCGGGTTAGAATCCTCCGTGTGGTGTCGGGTTAGAATTTCACCACCCCCTTTCTTCCCGTGGGTGTCGTAAAAGTCGGCTAAGGGACCAGGGTTGAAGTGTGTTGTGGGCGATGGGCTAGCAACCTATCACTGCAATATCACATTAGTCTATCTTTTATACCCACATTTATGCTAAAAGTGGCGCTGGAACATACGTTTCATGTGCTCTGCCTACCCCTTTTGGGAATAAAGGCGTGAATGTATGTATGTATGTATGTATGTATGTATGCAAGGGAAGTAGGCAATTGCTGGCTGAGTATTAATTTTAAATGGACGACCTTGGGAGACCCGTTTCGCCGGCAGGTGACGAACAAAACAAACAAAGTAAACTTAAGACGTTTGTAGTTGTAGCTTCAATTTTTTTGTTGAAATTTCGACTTTATCGCAAAGGCATAAAACTTAATATTGCTTTGGAATTCAACCACTTCTTTATCTATAGTTTAGTCGCTAAGACTTTTGGGTTTATCCAAAAAAAAAATTGCAAGACACTGATAACGCCTATACAAATGATGATCTCGTTACTGCAAATTATTTTTACCTCGTTAAACTACATCAACGATGTTTAGTACGTCCGAAATTGTAAGATAAAATCCTGTCAAAAACGCAAGCAGAAAACGACTTTTTCATGAGAGCATAAAATCGTACCGTTATCCGATATCGAAATAATTATGGTATACTTTGAATCGGTAGCGTAAAATCGTTTTGTTTGAGTAAAAATTTTAATTAAATTTTAATTAAACTTTATTTAAAAATGATAACGGTATACATTGAAGCAGTAGCAAAATAGTCGTAATATCGTTTTGTTCGAGTACCTTTCTTTTAAAATGATTACTGTAGATAGGTAGGCAGAGTAATGATGCAAGTATCGTTTTGATTCAGTGCCTTTATTCGGTGCTCATATTCAACCTCGTGAGTAAAGGTACGGTTTAAAAAGGTATACCACATTCAGTCCCTTATTTAGAACCATACTGACGGTGGAGGATAATGAAGACTTAGCAAATGTCAACTCTATTTGAATGACGTTAAGGATCAAAAGTGCTAAACATTAAATTTCCTTGACTGTACAATACAATTAGCGCTCGGTTAATATTAAAAAGTTCTCATGTGCAGTCAGCCATGACAATGGGCTACCACTTTTGGACCTTATTTTGCATGCAATAAAGTACAAAAGTGGTGGACCACTTTTGTGCTTGACTGTACTTACCTACTGTTTTTGTTTAGCTATCATATCTATAAGGGGCTTTTTTTCGGCTGTCAACTGTCAAACTAGCAACAAGTGAAATTGATACGTCCGTGTTTCAAAAATAAAATCTGAAGAAATAACTACCTTTGCGTGCGAAAAATATCACCAAAACATAGATGAGGCCGGGAGGCACACATATTAGTGTGATTACTACAAAAAGTGAAGTGATTCTTAGTTAAAACTGGTGTAAAAGTATAGGAGTATATACAAACATAGATATAGATACACAAAGATAACCTCAATCTTACAATCGTGACACCTTCCGGCAAGGTGACAGCTGACAGATTCCGCAGACAAGCAGCGCCTATAGTGCCGTGCACACAATCGCAAATCGATAAAGTGTGACCAGTGGAAGGAAAAGTACGATTCTGATAGAAATGGAGAACCAATTAAATTTACTGTGGAACAAGTTAAGGGAAGAGCTCCAAAAACAAACTGAAACCATAACCGCAACAGTTCAAAATACGATCACGACCACAATAGAAGAAAAACTATTACCTATTACTCAGGAAGCTGAGAAACTGAAAATAGAAAACAGCATCTTAAAATCGAAAATAAGAAGTCTCGAAGCAGAATCAAAGAAGAATAACGTGATTATACGAGGAGTAGAAGAAACAGAAAAAAATAACTATGAGCTAATGGCTAACATCTTGAACATATTAAACAGTGCTATCAAAGATAAAAACTGCGATGACTGGGACAAGTGGGAAATCAGCAGGGTGGAAAGAATTGGAAAAAAGATAGAGAATACAAACAGGCCTATTTGGATGACTACCACGTTAGGATGGCGTAAAATAGAACTGCTAAAAAACCGGAAGAATTTCCCAACTAACATTAAAATAGCGGAGGACTACACTAAAGAGGTACTCGAAGAAAGGAAGGCCCTGATACCTAAGATGTTAGAAGCAAGAGAAGCTGGTAAATATGCTGTGATAAAATATAATAAGTTAATAATAACCGACAAGCGTGAACCCCGAACAGAAAAAAGGAAGAGGGCCCCATCAACACCACCAAACACCTTCAGCACAGTAGCCAGCGAATCAAAATCGGAAAGAACAGGCCAGCCTACCAAGCTCACAAAAACTAACTCTTTTGAAATGCTAGCAGGGAAAAACAAAAAACAAGATGAAACACAGGCAAAAAACTAATAACCTCCAGCCGGAAAATAAATATTAAAACTAATACTATACCTTTAACAAAGAACCCTCCCCCAAGCCGGCTGGTCCCCGTGGGGGAAAATGACCAAAACCCTCTAACAAATACAGACAATAATAATAGAATAAGAAACAACCAAATATACATTGCAACCTTGAATACATTAACTCTGAGGACCCAGGAAATACTACATGAGCTTACTGATGCACTACAAAATATCAAATGTGATATCCTAGGACTCAGCGAAGTGAGAAGATTGGGTGATACAATTGAAGAATACAGCAACCATATACTATATTACAAAGGAGAGACAAAGGGCCACTATGGGGTTGGATTTCTAAAGGAATTTCGGAAAGGATAGCATTACTTAACATTAGACTTCCTGGGTTAAATGCTACCGATGAATGGTCAATAGTGCAAGTGTATGCACCCACTGAGTCTGCAGCACAAACAGCCAAAGACAAGTTTTATTCAACCCTATCAAGCACCCTGGAAACTTGCTATAAGAATCTGATTGTCATGGGAGACTTTAATGGGAGAATAGGCATACAATATCCAGGCGAAGAGGCTATCATAGGCAAATTCAGCACCGGAACGAGAACTGAAAATGGAGATCTAATGGTAAACCTGGCCCAAGGTAATAAACTGAAATTTATGAATGGCTGCTTCAAAAAGAAAAGGTCTCGTTGGACATGGATATCACCAGATGGCTCATACCGCAACGAAATAGATCATATTCTCTGCAACCAGCCTAAGACAATCCAAGATGCAAGTGTAATCAACCAACTAAACTTTAACACGAATCACCGCATGGTAAGAGCAACACTGAGCATTACTAGTCATAAGAAATGCAGGCACAATTTCAAACAACCCAAACACAACCAAGATACTCTGAAAATGCGGCACTGCAACAGAGACACACCAAATATAGTACAAGAAATCTACAACAGCGAAATAAGCGACATGTATACAACCACAAAAACAGAATCAAAGAAACCTGAAGTACTGAGTAAAACAACCATTGAACTCATCCAAAAAAGACAAGAAATGTTTAAGAAAACCAGGGACAAAACAGTGCTCAAAGAAATCGCAAGTATAAGCAAGGATATAAGCAAAAACATGAAGAAAGATAAAGCCCGGAAAAGAATGGATAGCATTAACTACCATGTAGAAAAAACAGGAGGCATACGAAAAGCACTCAAAGGATTAAAAGAATTCAATACATGGATACCTAAGTTAATAGATAAAACAAAAAAACCTGAAACTAAACGAGGATTAATTCTGGATATAGCCACAAAATTCTACAAGAATTTATACTCAACCAAAACTACATCAAATTACTCTATAAACACTCAAACCAGTAAGGAAGATACTCCACATATCCTTGAAAAAGAGGTGACTCGTGCTATCAGAACACAAAAAAATTACAAAGCACCTGGTCCCGATTATATTACAAACGAGATCATGAAAGAAAGGCTACCAGAAAACTCAAACCGAATAACAGATCTATATAATAAAATACTGGATTCAGAGTACATCCCACACCAGTGGACCAATAGTACCATAACCCTAATCCAGAAGAAGGGCGACAAAGACAACATAAGCAATTATCGCCCCATTAGTATCATGTCGAATGTCTATAAAGTTTTTTCCAAGATCATCCTCAACCGGATAACACAAACACTGGACTACCAGCAACCAAAAGAACAAGCGGGTTTTGATCTGGATACTCAACAACCGACCACATGCATGGCCTCAAACAGATTATAGAAAAATTCCAAGAGTATGGCTACCCGCTATATATAATATTTGTGGACTATAATAAGGCATTTGATTGCTTGGAACATAACTTTATTTGGAAAGCTTTTGAAAATCAAGGAGTCCAACAAAAGTACATAAGAATAATAAAAAATATTTACTGTAACAGCACGGCTCAGGTGAAACTTGAAACAACAGGAAACAGCTTCCCAATCCGAAGAGGAGTGAGGCAAGGGGATCCACTTTCGCCTAAGCTGTTCTCAGCAGTGCTAGAAGAGGTTGTCAGAAACCTGAATTGGGACGACTATGGTCTAAAAATCAACGGAGCAACACTTAACCACCTCAGATTTGCAGATGACTTGGTACTACTTGGAAATAATCCGGAATCCCTACAAAACATGCTAGAAGACCTTACAGCAGCAAGCGAGGAAGTCGGACTATCCATAAACATCTCCAAAACTAAGGCCATGACAAACCGAATCAAAACTAGTCTATCTGTTAATGGTGAAAATGTAGAATATGTGCAAACATACATATACTTGGGACAGCTCATCTCATTCAACGAGCAAATGGCACAAGAAATAGACAGAAGGATCACTAACGCATGGAAAGGTTTCTGGGCCCTCAAAGAAATAATTAAATCCAAGAAATACACTATGAAAATAAAAAGAAGACTTTTCAACACATGCATTCTACCAATAATGACCTATGGATGTCAAACATGGGCAATGACTCAAAAGATGCACCATAAATTACGAACCTGTCAGAGGAGTATGGAGCGCAGTATCCTGGGATATAGAAAGATAGACAAGAAGAGAGCCACAGAAATAAGGAAAGTCACAGGATTGGAGGATGTAACAAAGAAAATCAAGCAATTAAAGTGGAGATGGACAGGCCACATATTAAGAGAAAAAACAGACAAGTGGACCAAGGTTGTGACGGAGTGGAATCCCAGGGTTGACATTAATAGAAGAAGTGGAAAACCAAAATGTAGATGGTCAGATGACATCAAAAAAATTGCTGGGCCATTATGGACAAGATTGGCAAAAGACAGACAAAAATGGAAAATGTTAGAGGAGGCCTATGTGTCTGCTGGACACGCTGATACAGAAATAATTGAAGAATGAAAAAAAATAAAAAAATACACATATATATATAATATCAGCATAAAGGCTAATAAATAAATAATAAATAAATAATCTATAAGGGGCTCTTAATAAAAGTTAAACAGTTTGCGTGCCCTTTGTCGGTCAATCATTAAATAAAATACTGGGTTTATACAATATTATGATGCAATAGAGCAAACATAGGCTTCCTGCGATATTTCCTTTTGCCACATACCTGATATAAAACAACAGCATACACACCAAACCCATAGAGTTGCTAATGCAAATAGAGTAAAATGAAATAAATAAATTATATTTGCCTCAACTCAAACGGCCGCGGACGGTCCGAACCCGCGTGTAATTAGAACCCGCGGGTACGTGTGTACGGGTACACGGGTACCCGGGTACCCGCCCGCGGACCGGGCGGGTTCGGGCGTGTCCGTGTGGAACGGACGCTTAGCACCGCGGGCTTAAGAACACGGGTATTCGGGCGGGCGGGTTTACACGCGTAGCGGGAGCCCTAATAGAAACCAATGAATCAATAATTGTGATCTCAATATTTTAATGCCGGAAGGAGGCAATTTTTATGTTAAGTCTAAGTTATATTTGTGTTTATTTTTGTTTAGTAATACTTGAGTGTCATACTCGATGAAAATCTTTCTTATTTTGATATCGGTACGACCGCTATGTTCATACATAAATATGATTCACATACTAACAGCTAAGGTAGTAATCTAATTATGACAAGCTGTATAACATTGCTATGAGCATTTTCAATTTGGTTACCAAAATCCTAATATTTGTGATATTATAGCTAAATAATTATGTTTCTTTTTCGGAGTTTTATTGCCTTAGTTAATACAAAGCTCATTTTTTACTCCTTCTCTCACAGTACGCCTAGGGCAGCGCCGGCAGATAATAAACACGTCTCACAGTGGTTCAAGCGTAGGCTCGAACACCTAAATAGAACCGTTTTACCTCCGAAGGGTATAAAACGGATATTTAGGTTTCAGCCGTAGCTTGAACAACCCTTTCAGGGCCTTGCCGGCTCAATGGAACGTACTGAACAAGCAAATGGCCGCCGCGCGCTGCCACGACAGAATGGAGAGAGAAGGAGATAGTTAGGGTGGTTCTCCCTCTCACTCGTGACCACAGATAAGAAAAGAGGTTGTACTAATGTGAATAACGAAAGAGTAATCTCACAGTGGTTCAAGCTATGGCTGAAACCTAAATATCCGTTTTATACCCTTCGGGGGTAAAACGGTTCAAATATGCTTTGTGCATTCACCTAAATCTGTGCTTCGAACTCTTACAATTTTCCATAATTGATATTGAATTTCTGAATGAATGATTTATTTTAATCAAGATTTCATAAGTGTTCTTATCAAGGGCTCAGCTGAGCCTTGAAGACTCAAGCCGGTAAAGCTAAGATGCAGTACTGAAATGACTCGCATTATCCCTGACGTTTTGAGTCTTTAAGGCCAGTGAGAACTAGTTACTTTAAATTACCTGCAGGATCTGCTTCAACCTAGTCGCAGTCGTCAAAGATTCTCCGAACTTGATGACCCCACACAACTCAACCTCGGTGGGCAAGTGTAGAAGCAGCTGCTTATATGTATTCTTCTCTTGCTCAAATAACTCCAGACTCAGCCCGACTACGAGCAGAGTGCCATCGTACATAACCCCGTAAAGGCATCCTGTACTCTGATTTGTGTCTAATTTAGACAACCGCTGCCGGTAAAATTAGAATAATTAGTGAATAAACAATTATGATGACGTATTAGGAGAAACCTGATTTAGAGATCATTTAAATCCTCCAAAAATATTATTAATATACTCGGATGGGAACATCACAATATCTTGTTTAAATAATAAATTGAGCCTTAGTTTACACGAGAATATTAAAAGTTTACCTCGATAACATAACTCGATATTTTGAGACGTGGTGACATTTTAGTTTAATGTTGCCATGCGCGGCCATGCGCTGCGCAATGTTGCAATGAATAACGGTAAAAAGATGGGTGTATTCCACTATTCCGTTTGATTCACAAATAAAATCAATGCCTTTACACACCCAGCGATTTGTTACAACAACTTGCTATGGAAAGGAGACGCTTTAGGAGACGCTACACGGGCCCAAAGAGAATATAACCACTCACGGGCCGATATCGGCGGACGGCCAAGCAAGGTCACAGAAAATCTTGTATGAAGATACCTACATATATATACTCTAAGAGTTTGCTGAATTAATAATGGCGGAGCTGTCATTTGCGTGTCATTTCCGTTACAAGTACTCTGTGGTGTATACCGCCATATTGCTTCCTGTGTAAATTGTGTCTGTCATTGCGCAACGGATTCCATTTTTGGCTATTTTAATGTTATTTTGTGTGATATCTGTTACAAATAGTGTTCGTGTTGCTTGTTAAAATATCAACAAAAAAAATGCCACCGAAAAGACGGTTTATAAGATGTAAAGTGTGTGGACTTAAAGCAAGCCGCGAAAAAAGCACTAAGAGGCCATTTATGGCGAAATTTCCATTGGACGAAGACCGGTAAGTAGAAAACTAGTCATTTATTTAGTTTAATATCAGTACAATTGGTTACAAACAAAATTATGATGGTTTATTAACATTTTTATTGAGTACTAGTGATGTACTATATCTATCGATAAATGGAGGTTTCCCTGAAGTAGTTAATAATTTTCTTATATTTCCAATAATTGTGAGACTCAAAAATATCACCTAATATTTGCAGTATAATAATCCTTTTATTTATCTACTTATAAGGTTTCTTGACCGTGATTCATTTCACCATTAATTTGTTATTTTAACTTAATGATTAATGAAATATAACTATTTTTTTAGATGCAGGCAGCGGGTCAAGGCTGTGGGGAACAAAGACCTGATATATGATCCCATTGAAAGATTGCACGTTTTAAAATATGTATGTGGGAATAATTTCCAGAGCTTTCAATAAAAAAATACCCGGTTGAAGAAATCTGCCACAAAATAAAAAAAACACAATTACAAGGGTTTGGAAAAAAGTAAAAGTGTTTTATTTAAGTTCGGGTTCATATTTAAAGCCAACGTAGTATTTATTTAATTGGTTTAGTATTTACTGAACAAGATTTCGTTGGACTCGTAAATATGGACTCTATTTAAACCTTATGTGAAAGTACCTATTTAAAAAATAATAGGTACAAGTAACACGAACTGCGATTATTAAAATACGCCCGCAATTTTATCGATAAAAGCGGGTTTGCCGATTTCGATAAAAGCGGGTTTATCGATATCGATAAAACTACTTGCGCCACTATTGTGTATTAATTGTTGGGTTGGCACTCTTGAAATGTCAGTTTGACGTCTGTCAAAGAAAAGACGCTTCGCTTGGTCATGTTGGTATTGATTTGCCATGCAAACTGCATTCAATTTTCGAATACACTCCTGGTATGAGAGTCCAGTCTCTTAAAACGTAGTGATTATATTCTCTTTGGTCCAAATTGTGATTTTCATGCAATTAGTCCGTACAACTCGTTTGAAGGTTGGGACATGCATCCACACTATAGCAATTAGTCAGATTCTGATGAATTGGGGCTGACAAATCACTTAATGTGGATGGCCCATGATGCGTGGCCAAAAACCACAGACTAATGAGAATACAGACGCGCAGTATAAAGCAAGACGATGTTTCATATAGTTGTCTCTGTCACTGCTTATGGTCAGCTGATGTGAGTTAGAATGAGACGAATAGTATGGTATTTTGAGTCTATTGACGACTTGTCTCCAAAAACTGTTAACCACGGTGTTAAATGCTAAACAATCTGTCAAAGTCAAATCAACGTCAAATCTCTTGTGAATCTTGAGGAAAGTTGGTTATTTCAAGAATATTGTGTTGAAAAACTAAATATTTCTGTAATAAGTTAATGATTTAAGTTGTATTATTCATGTAGGCGTTTAGACAAAATATTTTAATGTTACATGTCTTAACTGTTAACTTCAGGTTTCCGGTAGATAATAATCTTCGAAAAAAATGGATTGACGCAGTAGGGCGCAATAATTGGACGCCGAAAAAACACCATAGAATATGTTCGAAACATTTCGAAACTAACTGTTTCATTATTATTAAGAACATAAAACACTTGCTGCCAGATGCGATACCTACAGTTTTTCAGAGGCCGCTTGAGGTAAGTTGGTATAGTGAGTTTTATCAATTTTAGGACTTGACATTTCTGAGGTCCCTCCAGATGAGTTCGTTTGATTTAAGTTTTGTATATGCAAAGAACTTGTTAAGTACATTGATTTTCTTTATATTGTGATGTGTGGGTTTAGTCACACGTACACACATATCCCTCAGCCTGAAGGGCTATCGAGGGTTTCCTAGTTAACTCAGACGGTAAGGAGCCTAGCAGGAGCAGGAGTAAATAAGAATAGCGGTCGGGTTAATAGTTAAGAGCCCCATAACATTTCGCGCTAACCTAGTTTTGAGATTTTAATGCGACGTTGCGACGTCGCTCGCGCTATGCGGATGCAGCGTAGCGCGAGCGATCTGCCTCATGTTCTCTCTCGCTTGCACTACTTCGCGACGTAATGATCTTTTGAATTTGTATTTTTTCGTTAAATTAAAGTAAAGCCGGACTAGTTACTTTATTTATAACCATGTGATAGCAGCGCCACAAATACATATGGCTATAATCCATACTAATATTATAAATGCGAAAGTGTGTCTGTCTGTCTGTCTTTCTATCTGTTACCTCTTTACGCTTAAACTGCTGAACCGATTGAGGTGAAATTGGGTATAGAGATAGTTTGAGTCCCGGGGAAGACATAGGATAGTTTTTATCCCCAAAATCATCCCTAAGGAGGTGAAATGGGAGGGTGAAAGTTTGTATGGAGCTGCGATATAAACGAGTTCCACGCGGACGGAGTCGCGGGCAGAAGCTAGTGTGCATATATAAAGTCATGCTCATTTTATAGTCAAAAATGAACACGTATCAAAATAGTCAGGGTAGCGTGTATTGGCTTCGAGTTAATATTTTAACCCATTCGTTGATGAGGCTCAAATATTCCATATAGTTAGGACGCCTCGACGGCAACCAAGTTGATATAATGGTAGTAAGGTAGCGTGTTTTCGTTTTATTAATGGCAGTAATGCGGGTACCGTCTCGTTAGTTATATACTTATTTATTATAATACTACTACACATATCATAAATAAAATTTGTAAGTAAAACCATACGAAAGTATGCAATCCAACAAGACCGCACTATAAAATCAGTACAAATCATGTCATCAAACATTTTCATAAAATTTTTGATTGAATTCTGTTGAATCGTTCGGGCAATATTTTTAGACTTCAAATCAATACTTCACGAAGCCATTTGAACATTTCCATTCCAAATTACCGCATGAACTGCTTTCCGAAAGCAAATGCACGATTTAAAAGTACCCAAATCGTTTTTAAACAAGATTTGAAGATTTACCTGATTTTCTCCATGATACCATCGTCAGATCCTGACCTAAAAACCATTGGACCACCTAGGACCACCTTTTCTAACAAAAACCATCCTAATCGGTCCAGGGGTCTAAGAGTAATCGAGGAACATACATAAAAAAATAAAGAGCCCGCGGAATTGATTCGTTTCAGAAGTCGGTTAAAAATAAATGTGTTCCACGAAAGTTCCACAAAATAGTGAGGGTTATAAAGTAACTTGTCTGACTACCTATTTATTTGCATAATTGAATTTGTAGCGAATATATATATTAAAAGTTGAATGCAGTTTATTATATTCGTAGTGGTGTAATGGTTTTTTTTTCTATTAGGTAAGTACCGTATTAATTTTTGCATAGTATGGATAGAGATACAATTTACTTACGAGTATCGCATATTACGAATATATTAACAGTAAATATCGATATCGATAACTTGTAACAAAATATCTTTCTGTGCACTAAATCTCGAGCGAGCGAGTGAGCGAATAACATCGTGCGAGCGAGAAAGCGGAGACAATGACGTATGAAGACCCGTTAGATAACATGGATCCATCCCTTTCTTACTCGTCGTTCAGTACGTAAGTGAGAAGAGATCGGATGTATGGAAAACGTTCATTTTATTAGGGCCTATCTGCCTTTCTCTGTAATCTGTGCCAAAAACCGACGGGTCGCAGGCGATCATAGACAATGATCAGCGAGTACAGCCGAGTACGCCCTCTACAACAGAATCGTGCTCGCCCGTAATCGTCTGTGATCGCCGATTGTGTAGAGGAGCCATAATGTAATGGCCTTCACTCTCCAACACACTGCCCTATTATGTCCATTCCAAAAGCAAATCTTTATAAATTTTATAATATTAGAATGGACATGTTCAATTAGCTACCATTAGGAAATCAGGTGGATTGTGGTCTGCGTGATTTATAAAAAAAGACTATAATTTGGGAACCTTTACCTTAATTTGGTGACAGATTAAAGTTTATTGGTCTTTATTAAATATGAAAACATCAATCCAAATTCATGATTTTGCTTGGTCTTGTATACACGTATTAATGACTTCTTCTACTAGTTTCGATCTCTGCTTAGCAATCTTCAGGGCATCCTCTTGTATATCTGATGATAGATTGTGTCCTCCAAGCTTTTGGACTCCACATAATGTCCCATTGTTATAACAAACAATCAAATTTGAGCCGATTCCACCACACATCTCTTCCTCGTAATTTGACGGGTCAGTTAGGATAACATTACTGAAAAGATATTGTATCGTTACAAAAATAATACTATGGTAAATCTTTTTGGAGAGGAACAGTGTGACCAGTTATTGGTGATTTACCCTACCTATGTGTTAAAATAGTACCACAAATGTTCCATACCTTTGGTTTAGCTTATAAACAGCAAAACTGGTGGCTACTGGCATCCCATGGACTGTCAATGGTGTTGTAACAGCCGTGTCTACTGTGAAATCCTCTGTTTCATTATTATATATAACTTGAGGTAAACTCACTGAAAAAAAATAGCTTTTAAGTCTTGTTACCTTAACAAAAAATTACTGTCACATTCCAAAGAGCAGTTTTTTTAATGGTTGTCTATTGTTTGCCCGACATTCACATACCATAATAATCATTTGCCCGAACTTCGCTTGTCCGAATTTCATTTGCCCGAATGTTTCGTTTACCATAATAGTTAATTGACATAGTCTTGTTTACCCGAATATTGGATGTCATAATGATACGAATGCCATACGTATTGTTTTCCAGATTATTGTTTGCAATAATATTATTTAAAAGAATATTTAAACGCCATACTAAACATGCATTCGGATTCATCTTTGTTAATTTGTGAGTTTTTCCGCTCTTCTATAAAAAAAATAACCTCGAAGACGAAAGCGGGAGCGAAGCTCCTGCTTCCGTCTTCTAACCTATCCGCGATCCGAGTCGGTTTTGCCACTAAGCCCCTGTTCCCTACTGCCTATGATACACCACTATCTTGGCATTGGGTAATCTCAGAGAAAAGTTTATTTTTACTTAGTGGCAAAACCAACCCGTATCGCAGATAGGTTCGAGGTATTTTTTTTCATTTTAGACACTGCAGTACGTACCCACATTATTACATATGAATATTATGGATGTTGAGATGGATGGCAAATGACATTATGGCATGTGATAGTTATGGATTACAATGATTATGGAAAATGAGATTATTGATATTGATATTATGGAAAACAAAGATTCTGGCATATAATTAATATGGTAAACAATGAGTATGGCATACAAAATTATAGAAAACAACTTTATGGCAGTTGAATATTATGGCAGATAAAATTCGGGCAAATGAAATTCTGGCAAGCAAGAGTATACCTTTTTTAATACCATGAATGTGTAGGTTTTAGGCAAAAGGTACCAACCACATCATTGGCAGTTAAAAAGATATTATTACTAATTGAACTCTGCAATACCAGGAGTACATTGCTCACAACAATGTGGTACCTATTACCTGGGAAACATACAAATAATTGAACAATGTACTTGCTTACATGTTTTAAGGCTGGCTATCAATGTCATAATGCAGGCATCCACCAGGCTCCCATCATTATCCAAGCAAACCATGTCACAGTACACAACCCAAGCCAATTTATCCGGCACAATGCAGAGATCTTTCAGATCAACACACTTGGAGTTTATGATTATGTCTGATACCAAGTTACTTGTGATTTGAGCATGGTCAGAAGGTGGCCCAGGCCTGTATTTAGATGAACACAAAGGTGGGAGCTCCACATTAGTAATGAGATATCCTACATCAGGCTCTTCAGCTTTAGGAATTGCTAGCTCCTGCAAAATTACACTGTTAAATAATAAATTTGAATTATTTTAATGATGAATATTCAAACTGAAAGAATTTGAGCGCACCAATTTAATGCCACAAACTACTGTCGTATTTCCACACTTCACAACAGCCGATGCATCAGCAGTTTTCAGGGAATCAACATTAAGTTTTAAGTTTCGTTGTTCTTGAAATTTTCTTCCATCAGGTCTTATGTCTTTGGAAATGTAGTCATTGAAGTACTTCACTGGATGAATTAACCTTAAACAAGTATTCGGTATTATTAACGAAAGTTTCCACAATGAACATGTTATGAACGAATTAAATTAAACTTACTTATATATTTCTGCCATTTATTATTATATGTGAGAACTTCGAGTGAGGTTAACCCCGACTAACTTGGTAGTCAAAAGCTTGATTGTATTTTTTTGTAAGATCGTGCTATTATTCAGTAAGGAAGTCGTTTTAAAAATTACGGATCGCTATACTACTTAAGTGTAAGAATTCTGTAGTATGATATAATAATAAAATAATACACAATTCACATCAATCGGTGCCGGTTAATGTACAGCCATGATAATGCACGGCCAAATAATGTACAGCCCAATAATCCGCGTCAATACTGTACGTGGATTATCAGGCTGTACATTATTGGGCCGTGCATTATCACCCTGAGCAAACTTGGTCCGGGGCAATAATTGGAAGCCAAATTTTGTCCGGGCTGATAATGCACGACCCAATAATCCGAGTCCACAAAAAGAGGACGCGGATTATCAGGCTGTACATTATTGGGCCGTGCATTATCACCCTGAGCAAACTTGGTCCGGGGCAATAATTGGAAGCCAATTTTGTACGAGGTGATAATGCACGGCCCAATAATCCGAGTCCATGTGGCTTTGGACTATCGGGCTGTACATTATCAGTGCGGAATGAAAATTTCTAGTGAGTCGACGCCACCCCGCTGCGCGGCGTGCCTATTTCTGGTCTGAGGGACACAAGTGAACCCTAACCTAACCGACCTAAGACAGAGTTCGCTTATGACAAGCCATTTTTGTCCGCCCTGATAATGCACGACCCAATAATCTTTGTCCACTAAAAGTGGTCGCCAATTATCAGGCTGTACATTATTGGGCCGTACATTATCACCCTGAACAAACTTGGTCCAGGGCAATAATTGGAAGCCACTTTTGTCCGGGCTTATAATGCACGACCCAATAATCCGCGTCCACAAAAAGTGGACGCCAATTATCAGGCTGTACATTATTGGGCCGTACATTATCACCTTGAGCAAACTTGGTCCGGGGCAATAATTGGAAGCCACTTTTGTCCGGGCTGATAATGCACGACCCAATAATCCGAGTCCACAAAAAGTGGACGCGGATTATCAGGCTGTACATTATTGGGCCGTGCATTATTGGCTCCCCATCAAACGCATGCTGTATCCATCATTGCATACACAATAAACCAGTGTTGCCAGGTTACTTCACCTAAAAGTTTCGTTGCCATTCCTGAAAAGTTCCATTTTAGGTTGAAAAATTCCGTTTTTTTTAAATGGTGAAATACTTATAAATAATTCAATTTAAATAGATATACATACCGTTTATCGAATATTTTTTACCTCTAGCTAGGTCTTTTAAAAGGCGTCCATCTCTTCAATGGAATTTATATCATTATAAATTGGAAGACAGTAAAAAAAATAGTTTTATTTCGTCTCATAAAATAATTTAACAGAAAAATGAGTTTAATTTTTTGAACAATATTTTTAGTGTGTTATTAATTGTATTAAATAAATTAATGCCGGGACCTTAAAAGTTTCGAAAATTGTCCTAAAATCTAAAGTTCCTTCCAAGTTCCGCGGGGGTGTCCAAAGTTCCGAAAAACGGAACAAACGGAACCAAACGGCAACACTGCAATAAACTGAAATCTGAATAAACATACATTACATAAAATAAAATTATAAAATTAACGTCAAATTGACAAATGACAATTCGTCATTTCGGTCCTACCGGCACATAGCTTAATGCCGCGTTTATACGCTTGCGATGGCTTGGCGCGTGAGCAGGACGCAGGTATGTAGACGAATGAGATCGAATTATAGCCCTCTCCCTTTAACGCATAGCTGCGTCCTGCTCACGCGCCAAGCCATCGCAAGCGTATAAACGCGGCATAACACCTACAGTAATAAGAGATTTTTTAAAGACAACATTATTGTTTTAGTTAAGTACAACTTAAAAGATGTTAGAAAGAGAGTCTAATTTTGTTATTATTTTAAGGCATTCCGCATGTATGATAGAAAATTAGCTAAACGAGAATTTGGATAAAATAAACTAGAATCTAAATAATAAAATATAAAAAAAATAACCTATTGCTTGACTGCCAAATTTTGACACTGACGTTTCTTTTCGTGTCGGTATTCGAAGACGTGAACTAGGTTAGCATTTCTGATTTTAAATCAAAAATAATCAAATGAAAATAGTGATAAAATGATTTATTTTCGACTGGGACCCAACTGTTCCTTAATAATGCAAGTATGTAACTCAATATTTTTACGTGTTTGCCTGGTTTTCAGTTCACAACACAATGGCAAAACCCAAAGGAGAGAGGAAAGGCAAATCCGCTATCAATGAAGTAGTGACTCGTGAATACACAGTCAACCTACACAAACGCCTTCATGGAGTTGGTTTCAAGAGGCGCGCTCCTCGAGCCATTAAGGAAATCAGGAAGTTCGCCGAAAAACAAATGGGAACTCCCGATGTCCGAGTGGACACCCGTTTAAACAAATACCTGTGGTCAAAGGGAGTCAAGTAAGTGTCAATCTAAAATTTTCTTTGAGTTCTATGTGTCGTAAGTTCTTGATTTTATTTATTAAAACTTGTTCTGGCTGTTGATTTGGTTAGGACAACATAACCTTACTTTAGTGTTTCCATTCCACCAGTCAAGAGTGGTTGCGGATGTAGTAACATTATTAGTGGTTCAATATTTTCCATAAAGGTATGAGCGAGATCTGGCCAATGAACTTAATCTTACATCCCGTTTCTTTTGATTTTTTTCTTCCCAGTCAATCAAAACTGCAATTTGATAGGACAAACCTCGAATTTTAGGAGCCCATATGATAACCATATTTATATTCAGAAAACTATTTTATTGACATTTCCAGTATGACAACCAACAAGTCCCCTTAGTAATCATGACTAATAAAATACTAGTGCAGCTAAACAACTGGCAGCCTTGTCAACCAAAAATTTGGTTGGGGTATAACAAAAGGGATTTTAGGACTTAACAATAAAAGATGCTTATTTTAGCATGTTCTATATGATTCAGTAATAAAAAACAGTGGTGATACTGGTTACATTTTTTCATTGTAAAATTCCCTGGCTCTGTAGTAATCCTATGGCCAAACTCACAACTTTGTACCACTCTAGTCCTTAATTGGGCAAGATAATCAAAAAATTGTAATTGATGAAAGATGCTTAGATTGTATGCTAAATGCTTTTATTTTATTTTTTAAAGTTGTAATCAAAAAAGTCCTAAAATCGGGCCCCTTTTGCTATACTCTGACCCTTATTAAACTCTTTTTAAGGTGGTTTGATCGCCATACAAAACGTTTTTTGACATTTGCAAACTAATGGCATGATATTTTAAGAAACATGCAACAAATTTTCATAAATTGGCTTCCCATTTGCGCGGAAATCCCAATTTCTTAGAATAAACTTGTATAAACCAGAATTATTTGAGAATAATCGTTTTCGCAAAGTATCATGTGACAAACTAATTTCTCGAATTCTAGTTCTAGTTAGTATTATTAGTTAGTAATATTAGTTTATTCTAGTTGAAACAAGTTTATTCCAGGAAAGGGGGAATTTCGCGCAAATGGGAAGCCAATTTATGAAAGATTGTTACATAAGTTTCTTAAGAGGCCGCAGTAAGCTCGGCCGAATTTCACCTTCCCATACAAACGTAGTTACGCTCTCATTTTAAAACTACGTGTTGGATTGTAACGAAACTTTGCATATACAATGACATGAGGTATATCTATGTCTGTAATTAGTTTATAAGGTTCCAATTTATAAAACAAAGTAAATACAGCAAAAACTAGTTTTGTATGAAAAACTTAAATTCGCTGTATATTTTTTATTATGGTATCTGAAGCTACGTAAACTAATTTCAGACATAGATATACCTCATTTCATTGAACATGCAAAGTTTTGTTACAATCCAACACGTAGTTTTAAAATAAGACCGTAACTACGTTTGTATGGAGAATCGAGCTTACTGCGGACTCTTAAAATATCACACCGTTAGCCTGCAAATGTCAAAAGACGTTTTGTATGGCGATCAAACCACCTTAAGTACTTTTTTTAAATATTACGAGAACAATATTTCTTTGCTATTCCGCTAAAAAACGTGCTGGTCTATTAGTGAATAACCACTAACCACCACCACCACCACCACCACTAATAGACCAGCACGTTTTTTAGCGGAATAGCAAAGAAATATTGTTCTCGTAATATATCATGGACTTCCGCAAAGTAACGCCTGATTCAATTAATTACTTTTTTTAACTCCTCCAAAAAAGAATAGAGTTAATTCTTAGATAAATTCAGCACAATTTCTGAAATATTGCAATAGGGTAGGTGCTTATTGCTATAATTATATTGATCATACTTGTTGTTTCCTCACTGCACTTTCCCTTTTCAAACAGATTTTTTTGTCAATGGGGTTGGCAACTGCCAAATGTTTGACTAGATGGCGCCATCATAGGTTTTACCTAATCACTAGCCTTTTTCTATGGGATTTGGTTTAAACGGCTTGATTCTAAACACGGAAATTCCGAATTTGACAGTTTTTTTTTGACTGACAGGTAAAACCTACGCTGGCGCCATCTGCAAATACCTTCGCCCGGCCAACCGCATTAAAACAAACTAGTAAAATAATAGTTAGCTCCCATTTAAAATGGGTTGTGTCCAGCACAGTTAGTGCACGACGGCGAGTTGTGTTGCATCAAGATAAGACTGTCCATCCCATCTCTGTGTTCTAATTAGAAAGAGTCATAGCCTATCTGGTCGCAAGACGTGATCGTTTTTTGACGATTTTTCACCCCCCCCCCATCATCTGTTATTCCTTGAAATGGACCCTTCCCGCCTAATAAAATAACTATCTTCATCCAATGACCAGAGGGGCTACTTCCTTGAAACGAAAACGAATTTCGTTCGTGTATCTCCCTCTCTGTTGCTCGAACTAGGAAGTGCGACAGAGATGGAGATGCACGAAGTTCGTTTTACGTTCGCGGTAGGCCCTCAGAACCCCCTTCCATTTTGAAATGACGTAATTTATGAATGGCCCCTATACCGCTCATTCATGACCATGAACTTAGTCATTATTAAACTGGTTCAAGTCACTTTGTTTTGTGTTGACCTTCTCACCCTATACATACATATCGCAGGCAAAACGCACCAATTAGTGAGTTGGGCATTTTAGCATAAGGAGTTAATTAGAAAAACAAGTTTATTGACTACCAACAAAGCAATACCAGTAGCCTTGTACTTGTTACTTTTTTGTCTGATAAAGGTCAGTTACAGATGTAATGCCTTTATTTATAAATGTTAAATTTCAAATCGCAGCATGGCTATCATGAGACGGCCCGTGAGCTCTCTCGATCTGGCATCTGAGCAAACATTACGAGTGCCCGCTAGGCGTGTTCTTGGTTGCGAATGTGTTAAGAACTATAAGAAGATTAACAATTTATCTTGTCCATTCCAGGAACGTCCCCTTCCGCGTGCGCGTCAGGCTGTCCCGCAGACGCAACGACGACGAGGACTCTGCACACAAACTGTTCACGCTGGTGACCTACGTGCCTGTTGCCTCCATCAAGGGTCTGCAGACGGAAAACGTTGACGCTAGCCAAGAATAAAGAATAGGTGTAACATACTCTGATGTTTTCTTTACTGGTTATCCTTCTAATATTATAAATGCTAAAGTTTGGATGTTTGTTAAGCAATCACGCACGACTTATTCGATTTAGATGAAATTTTGCATGAAGATGGCTTATAGCCTGGATTGAAATAAAGGATATTTCTTATCAGACTAAGGCACTTGCAAGGCGAGTAGCGAGTACTCTCATAGTAATTCTTACTCGCTTTTACTCGCGCGAGTTAGAATTACTATGAGAGTACTCGCTACTCTCCGGCGGTGGGACATAATCTAATGTCCATGGCACTTATGCACACTCGCGCTTCAACACCATTAAAAGGCGTTGGAAGATAGTACATACATACAACACCTCGCATAAAACAAAGAACTGCACCTATCACTCCACTAAAAGAGCGCATTGTAAATGTATGTATTGTTAACAAATTCACTGCCAGGAACCCGCATAGCCGGCATCTTCGCCTTTGGCACTTTCCGCTACTTGGCGGGAAAACCACGGGATTGCCTAGTAGGCATAGCGATTACTTGAATAAACCCTACTTTTCATTTCGAATACGAGGACACTAAACGAGAGCCGGATTAGTTTTTATCCTGAATCGGTGAGAACTCATTTTTCTTTCCTCAATATTCCCACCGAACACTAGGAGAAATTGCTATCAGAAATTCTCATTATTTTTACCAGACTGCCTTAGGGTTAGGGCTGTTTTTCGAGCGTTTCGTCGACAAGAAAACCATATTCCGTTGTGTTGATAGCTACAGAATATCAACAAAACCCTACCTTTGGCTGAATAACAGGTGGAAAGTTCCGCAAAAGATATATCTTTTGGGGAACTTTCCACCTGTTATTCAACGGTCACCTCATAAAGTGACAGAGAACAAGTTGATTGCACCCGTGTATTCTAGTCTCCAGTAGGCACATTTACCTGAGAGCAGCCCATGGGCGCGCGCAGCATGTAGTGCGCGTGGTGCGGCGCCCGCCCTGTAACTAGAACTATGCCTATGGCTTTATTATGGTCTTTAATGAATGCTAAATGAAGGAATAATACAATAAAATAGGGATTAATAGATTAATCGTCATCATCATTGGATATGAATCGAAATTATACTTACATCTGATTATGAAATAATGATGCATACTTAAATCAACGTTTTGTGCGTAACAAAACGTAATATTTTCATTTTTCTCAGTAAACTAGGTACGTGTTGTCGCTATGACGCTGTCGCGCACACTACGCAATGAGATTGGTTCTAATAGGGAGTAAGCACGACGAGCACGATTGAAAACGAACCTTAACTTAATAATGGTAAGGTATTATCTCGTTTACGTCAAGCGAATCGAGTAAATCGAGCGAATTATGCGTTTCAAGCAATTCATACCTTTTAGTGTATATAAAAACGGCGCACCGGGTAGACGTATTCATTCTTTCTCGAGCTGTCGGATTGTCATTGACTCTGGGTCGAGCTTAAATTCGTAATGTAAACAATCGTAGATACACTATTGTTGTGGCGGGAAGGTTCAATATTGTGCGATTGCTTTGCGTAGTATTGAACTATTCCATCACTTATTAGATTCTGAGTTTTCTAAGGTTCAGTATTGTGCAATTATGTTGCATAGTAGTGAACTATTTCGCTTAGTTTTCTATTACATTTCGGGTTTATTTTAGATGATTATATTATCATTTCGAACCAGATCAATGTCCTAGTTGCATGGTCAACTTAACGAAGTGCATTTCACCTAACGGTGTCAAGGAAGTACACTTCGGGATCCTGTTAGTAGTAGGTCCAGGTTTAAGAGAAGCCTGGCACCATCTTTTTACCTACACAGATGGTGTAGCCTATCTTTGATGGGCCTCTTACTGGTCTTAAGGTTGGCCACAGACTGAAGCGAGAAGATCGCCATTTCCCATAAGTCGATCGCTAGGATTGTTATCCACTCGTTGATGCCCTGTGTGTGCTTAAGGCTTGGTCTTTTATTGAATATATATTTATATGTTATAAAAATAGGGCGTGCATTTCACAGAACCCTTTAGTCCACGGACACGTTGTGAAATGTACATTACACAGGCTTTAGGTTGCATTCTCGGACTAGCCTTCCGAACGTTGTACAGCTTAGGTCCCTAGCTTAGAACATACACTACACAACACATAACATTAATAAAAGTAATGATGGGAGTTTTGCCTACAGCAGTTCAGGGTTTAGTGGTAGGTAGGCTTAGGTATAGAGTCAAACACAGTAATAGGGTAGTAGGAATACTATTCTTAGGGATGGACAGTTAGAAGGTTTACAAATCACATAGCGTTTATTTGAAGGTTTAATAGCAATTATGAGTAACTGAATAGGAATTAATTATTGTGTGAGGATCAGTAGTATTGGGTTCTGTATATTATTAGGTACATATGAAATATTAAAGGTGTAATTATTATATATTGATAAAGGTTCCTGTAATGGTAGCTAATTGATACACAATTATATCAGGAACAAGATACTTTATTCAGTTACGTCTTACATCCATTCAATCCCGAATCCCACAGATAACACCACCCGCGCCGACCCGCGCTCTCTAGGGATGTGCCTCTCCCCACTAGTGATGCTACTATAACATCCTCCCTCATAAGAACTAGATATATATTTTTAACATACCGAGCTCATAGTCATTTAACCATCTTGGTTGGGTCCTGACCCGTTGCGGTCTACGTACCTCCTCGGAAATATTGCCAGTAGGTTCAATATTCTCACGAGCTGTTTCAGATACATCTTCATCATCACTTACAAGTTCTACACAATTATCATTAGTATTCTGTTCTACATTGTTTTTACAATCATCATATGTATCTAAACTTCTATAATCCATGAAACTATCATAAACCTGTTCCTTTTGTTGCATTGTTGATTGTAAGAAAGGTGCAGGAACCAGATACCATCGATTCCTTCTATATGTGAAACCTCCCACTTCAACAAAATAGGATCTTGGTTCCTTAGCCTTTCTGACAACCACACCATATTATCTTAAATCAACTACCCAAACCTTATCTCCCTGTCCTAACTCTCTTAACTTTACCACTCTATGCCTCTTATTATAGTTTTCTGCCATTTTAGTCCTGAACTGTTATCTTTTTACATAAAAATCATCATGAGCATTAGTCACTTCCCTTAACTTACATGGATACACTGGCAAAATGTCTTTGATTTTTCTATTAAATACTAGTTCATTTGGACTATATCCACATTCCAACGGGGTGTTCCTATAAATCATCAATGCCAAATACACATCATCATTCTTTGCTAATAGAGATTTTGCTATTTTTACACCTGCCTCTGCGCACCGATTGCTTTGGGAGTAGTAGGGACTACTAGTTATATGATGGAAATTGTATTTTTTTGCAAATTCTTTAAACTTACTTTTAAACTGGGTTCCACAGTCAGTCCGTACTACATCCGGTGAACCAAACCTTGCAAAAGTTTCCCTACAAGAAGACTTAATTACAGCATTTTCAGACATGTCCTGCAGTTTTTTGAAATCTATATATTTGGAATAGTAATCAATAATAACAGCATACCAATGACCCTTAAATTTGAACAAATCAATACCAACTTGTTGCCATGCCCTACTTGGCATCTCTTCCAACTTTAATGGCTCTCTAACGTTCACTCTTTCTTGAACACATTTTGGACAATTTTCTATCAAGTTCTTTATCTGCGTAGACAACCCTAACCACCAAACGGATTGTTTAGCTCTTTCTCTGCATTTCGTTACCCCCAAATGACCTTCATGAATATCAAGCAAAGTTTGTTTTTGTAAACTGGCTGGTATGACCAATCTATTATTATACAGCAAGAACCCATCGAGAACAGTAAAATTGAATCGATACTGATGATACATGAGCATTTCCTTAGGAATTTTATTAGTGAGAGGCCATTTTTTTAAAGTATATTCTTTCAGTAAATGGCAAACTTTACACTTTAATTGCTCCTCTTTTACTCTATTCAATTTAGAACTAACCTTTACTTCAGAATTTAAACATTGAATGGTGACATCAACAGTTTCTGGTTCAGTGTGAAGAAGAGGCGCTCTGGATAGGGCATCCGCGACAACTAATTTCTTTCCTGGAACATAAACAATTTTGTAGGAATATCTCATGATTTGTAACCTAAATCTATCGTAAATACTTCTCCTACGCTCCATTCCACGCGCACTAACCGGCCACTCAGCCGTTATTCAAACTTCGCGCCCTAAAGCCATAAGGTTCACATTCGCGCGGCACGCGCCCAATTTCGGGCGGCGGCCATATTCCGCGAATCAGAATCAGTCCACCGCTGAGCTTGTAACGACGCGCATACATTTTAACTATTAATTGGTTATCCTAATTAGTTATCTATTTCAGACTGAGCCAATAGCCGGGGTTTACAGTTTTCCATGTTTGTTTACAATAGATTTAACTATTAGTGCAGTGTTTTGTCGTGTTTTCCAGCCAGTGTTCCATAGACTCATAGTAATACCATTAAATTTTTATTTCCACAATCGCGTCGTTTTCTCATTTAATTCCACAATAAATGGCGTCCCAAGTGCGGGCAGAATACCTATGACTGAGTGAAAGTGTTGAACAGTGCAAAGAGAATAACTTTAGTGAAAATGCCGCGAAACAAACGACGGCAATCATCAAACGAGCGTAATGATGAAGCAGGCAACGACAGCATCGCAATGTCTCAAGCGAATTTCGCCTTTCTGTTGTCGCAAGTCGCAGTCGCAAGCACAATTATGCGATCGCGTATTTGAACGGTTGGAGCAGTTGACGACAAGGTCGTCAACCCCCGCCCGGCGGCCCAGCGCGTCGCCGAGTTCCTCAGCGGGCGAGGCTCCACCGCCGGCCGGCACCTTCGCGACCTGCACATCCCGGTACTCTGGACACTCCGATGATGTTGAGGCATTTATAGACGCTATCGAATCTTATAAAGAAGCCGCCAATATATCAGATGAGATCGCGTTGAAAGGTATGTCGATATTGTTAACTAACGAAGCGGCGACTTGGTGGCAAAGTGTGCGTGCCGAAGTTACCACATGGAACGAGGCCCTAACATACCTACGCGACGCTTTTGGCGACCGCCGCTCCGAGTCGACCATCTACAGAGAATTATTTAGCTCTGAACAGGGTGACGATGAACGAACTGACATATTCGTTGCAAGAAGCCGCGCCCTATTTTCCCGCCTTCCACCGGGTGATTTATCCGCCAAAGCACAACTAGATATGATTTATAGTTTGCTCAATGTCAAGATTACAAAGACATTAAGGCGAGAAGAGTTTTCTACTTTTAAAGAGCTGCTAACCCAGGGATTCCCAAAGTGGTCCAGGTGGACCCCCAGGGGTCCACAGGAGACTCGACGGGGGTCTACGTTAGCGTGACAAAAAAATGGGGGTGCACAATTCGTAAGTGGGGGTCCACGAAAATGTATCTGGTTTCGATAGTACAGAACGAAAACAGATTATTTTTTGTGTTATTTTTATAGCCTGGATGACTGATAAATACATGACAGCTTTATTACGCTGCTCCCCGATTAAAATTTCGGTAAATTAAACTGACATTTTATTAAAATTACACCATTCGCCTCCAAAACTTGTCGACTGCAAGTCTGCAACAGATCGCGAGCGTCTCCAGACTTAGGTAATCTTCACATTTTTTTGCAGAGTTTTGGGAATATGGTAGAAATGTGGTGTAAGGGGTTTACCAGAACCAGTTAACTTTTGAAAGTGGTCTATGAGAAAATAAAGTTTGGGAACCCCTGTGCTAACCAAAGCACATATGATTGAAGATACCATCCGTGTTCGTTTCGCGAAGAATCAAAGTGCACAGAACGTCTCTGAACCTGAGACTACAACGGGGCCTATCGTCACGGCGCCGCGAGCGCGCGCCGCGCCCGCTCCTGCCAGCGCGGCGGGCAGAGCGCCGCCGACGCCGCCGCCGCAGCGCGCGCCGATACCTACAGCGTCCAGCGGCAGCTCACCGGCAATGCGCGGCCCGCCGATACCTACGCCGACCGCCGGACCGAGCCGTGCGCGCCCGTTTTGTGTGTATTGTAAAAACTACGGACATGAGCGTGGCCACTGTCATAAGTTAACGGGCAAGGATGAGTCGAACATGCTAAATCCAGTTTCATGTAATAAAAACCACTGTTTCACTGGTTAATTAGTTTATTTTCCTCTTTTTAGTCGAGAGTACAGATTACTTCACAATGCTTGACATTTCTATCCCTCCAAACTTTTCGGATACTTTCTTTTTAAAAACCGTCCGCAGACTTGCGTTCCGGCCATACTGCCACTCGTCGCGTTCACTCATAAACGTTATTGTTGATATATCGGCGTTCACAACCTGGATTATTTTACAGATCGCTAACATTCGGCCATTCTGACTAGTGTCTGTCCTCAGACTACGATGCGGAAACTCAAATAAGTGTGACAAAAATCATTTTAGGTAGGTACAAGCATTTTAGGTAGGTACAGGTTAATTTTGTTAATTTTGGTTTGGTGTGATTTATTTGGAAGCTAAGGAAACTTTGGCTATTTAACCCAATGAAATCAAGCTAGATTTCATAGGATATTCGCTTTGGTTCCTAGACATTACTAACCCGATAACAAAGCGAATAAAACAAAAGGGTTAGCCCGGCCGAAACTACTAAGTGACGTTATTGGTTTTAGACTCTATTCTGGATTGAAGTGTCCAAAAGATAGAAAAACTTTGGGTATTTATCCCAACGAATTCAAGCTAGAACCCATTAGGAATCCACTTTGTCTCCTAGGATTGCTAGTCCAAAAGTAAAGTGAATTAAACGAAAAAGACTAGCTCCATACCTACTAGTAACAGAACATAACTTAATTAAACTGTAAAAGTAATGATGTTATGGCCTAAACGTGATCGTGAATCTAGTCAAGCACCTGACGTTGTGAATGTTGACTCAAATCGTTTTCGAAAGGTGAGAGGTTGTCATGTGTACAATATTTTAACTCGATTGGACTTCAAATCTGACTTGCTAAATTTAGGTATTCAAAAAGGGCTCAATCTTCAAGTCTGTATTCCTGTAGTGCTTCGGCCATCCCTCAGTCATAGAATGACCCTATTCTATTAGTTTCTCTCATCATTATTCCTCATCTTCGAGCGAATCCATCATCTACTGACATCTGTAGCACGCTCACTCCGGCGCCCAGCGAATAAGTCCTCTATCTGCTGTCATCGGTAGCACGCTCACTCCGACACCCAGCGAGTTCGTCGTCGATCTGCTGCCATCGGTAGCACGCTCACTCCGACACCCAGCTAGTAAGTCATCTAGTTGCTGTCATCGGTAGCACGCTCACTCCGACGCCCAGCGAGTCAGTCATCTATGGCGTATACGACGTTATGACGTGAATGTATTTGTCAATAAATAAATGGCTGTCATCGGTAGCACGCTCACTCCGACACCCAGCTAGTCAGTCACATATCTGCTGTCATCGGTAGCACGCTCACTCCGACACCCAGCTAGTCAATCATCTATAGCTGTCATCGGTAGCACGCTCACTCCGACACCCAGCTAGTCAGTCACATATCTGCTGTCATCGGTAGCACGCTCACTCCGACACCCAGCTAGTCAATCATCTATGGCTGTCATCGGTAGCACGCTCACTCCGACACCCAGCTAGTCCATCATCTATGGCTGTCATCGGTAGCACGCTCACTCCGACACCCAGCTAGTCATTCATCTATGGCTGTCATCGGTAGCACGCTCACTCCGACACCCAGCTAGTCATTCATCTATGGCTGTCATCGGTAGCACGCTCACTCCGACACCCAGCTAGTCAGTCACATATCTGCTGTCATCGGTAGCACGCTCACTCCGACACCCAGCTAGACATTCATCTCTTTAGCAGTGTTGGAGCACGCTCACTCCAACCACTGCATCCTAAAACAAACAAATTCTCCAAACAGAATCATTTTCAACATTAAATAATTTAATTTAGAAGTCTCAAAGGTTAGATTGCACCTGCTGCACTCATTTGCTGCCATCGGTGGTTGATTTACTTCAAGACCCAGCGAGTCACTCAAATCTTCAGCGGTGTTAGAGCACGCTCACTCCCGACACCTGCTGCACCCATTTGCTGCCATCGGTGGTTGATTTACTTCAAGACCCAGCGAGTCACTCAAATCTTCAGCGGTGTTAGAGCACGCTCACTCCCGACACCTGCTGCACCCATTTGCTGCCATCGGTGGTTGATTTACTTCAAGACCCAGCGGGTCACTCAAATCTTCAGCAGTGTTAGAGCACGCTCACTCCCAACACCTGCTGTACCTTAAAAAACAAATACTACAAGCAGAATCATTGTCGACATTAGGTCTTTTAAATAGAGATCTTAAGACCTGGATCTATCTTTCGCCTATAAACTCAAATATCATAATAGCATGGGCGCTGTTAAAGTCGATTTCTACAACTTTAATATAATCAACAAATATGTTCAGATATTAGTCAAATACTAATAATATCGTCTATAAATTCAATATCGTCATAGTATATAGCAATATACTATGATGATATTGAATTTATATTATTTATTGAATAATAGAAATATAAAGTACATTATGATAAAACAGCTTAATCTAGTACCTACTAGATATGGACTATAAATATTGATTGATTATATACATGCATAATTAGCATTGTTAATTTGTTCTAGCTAAGGCTACTTTTTTTTATACACCCTAATTATATCTTATATTAGTATATTACTTATTGCGAGACGTTTCCTTTTCTGACGAAATTTGTAGTTAAGAGTAGATTTCGGTCAAATTGGAATCAAATATTAGTATGGTGTGCTAATCTGATGTGCTCCTAATTTTTAACATGTACATCCGCTTTGATTATTGGCATTATCAGATACTCTATACAAATAATTATTTTGGCACCAACTGTATAACATCAATTTAATATATTTTACGAATAATAAGCGAGTTAATAAATTGCTTTAAGCAACTAGCTTAAGATTATGTTTCTAACTGACAATTCAAAAGTGCTTGTTACTAGGGCTACTTGATAAGAGTTTATATTAAGTTTGCATATAGTCATGATCTGTGTTTTTCCTTATATGAAGCATGGGGCGTTGTTTATTATTTGTTAAAGCATTGTTCTGCAATCATTGCTGAATTTCAATATTTTGGACAAACTGAGTCCCATAGTTAGGCTGCAATTCCATAAAAGTACGTACATCGGTAGGACAATCGTAAATGAGTGTTTTATTTTATTCCTTACATGGTTACGCATGTATTTTGAAAAGGTAGGACAGTTTCCTTATCCAAAATTTATATGCCTTGAATTTGCAGTAACAGTCTGCTTCTGGATCACCTTTGCTGGTTATCAAGGCGTATCATCAGCATACGTTACATTCATGACTGTGTTAGCTCGGTAGGTAGTGTATAAGGTGTCAAACACGATGGGGCCACAGATCCGTGGATAATTCCTGGATTAAGCTCTCATGACTACTTAATTGATTCTATCATCATTTATTGATGAGTCTCTTCAATTTATATTTGGACCATTTTTCAAAAATATAATGCCATTAAGTTGAACAATTTAGCTTTAAGCTTGGAAACACACTTTTACACATCAGAAGGACGCGCTTTGTCTTTTCGCTTCACTGTGGATTAGTTCTATGATAGAATGCTCTTTGACTGGCGCGCTCGTTTTGTTGTAAGGATGGTATGGATGATCAAAGCCACATCAAGCTCAAGTTACATATATATACGACAGTATAAATGGAGCGGAATTCCAAACAGCAAATTGTATGTGACTTGCGATGTAAAGGGAATCATTATGGCTATTAGATATTTTACTTTTCTTCTTAACTTTAGTAGGTATTTCTTAGCAAGTCTGAAGTTCAAGTTTGGGTTGCCTGATTCATCCATGATTTGATCCATGTCTTTAAGTAGGTAGGTATAGTTAATAGTTGTACTGTATATTGAGTCAATTCGCATTTCGTAACTGAAAACTGGAGCCTCTTCGTAATTTTGCCGCCATATTCAGCAAACTGTTTACAGAAAATCAAACATTTGTTACTTTTACCTATATTTCAATCAGAAACCCTCACCTGTTTCATCGATGGACACTGGCGTTTCTCCTATACGTTACCACTTCTGAAATAATAAAAACCACTGTTTCACTGGTTAATTAGTTTATTTTCCTCTTTTTAGTCGAGAGTACAGATTACTTCACAATGCTTGACATTTCTATCCCTCCAATTTTTTTTTTTTTTTTTAAATTCGTCCATTCGGACAGGCTAAGACCATGGGCCATACTGCCTAGTCTTCAGTAAGTATAATTTCATTTGATCGAATCCAGTAATAACGTCTTCAGTAGTTTCAAATCAGAAGTCTCTAGTCCAATAAATATGTCTTCAGTTATCTATCCCTCCAAACTTTTCGGATACTTTCTTTTTAAAAACCGTCCGCAGACTTGCGTTCCGGCCATACTGCCACTCGTCGCGTTCACTCATAAACGTTATTGTTGATATATCGGCGTTCACAACCTGGATTATTTTACAGATCGCTAACACATGTTATAAATGCGGTGCGAAAAACGTTACGCGCGATAATTGTGCAAATTGTAATACAGATCAATGTTTTTACAGCTTTTACAATGTAACCTCAAATGAGACTATTGTAAATATCGAGTATGTCGAGGAGGATGTTTATACTTATATAACTGACCATAATGTAAACAATGTTCAAGGCAATTTCTGTACTACCTCGTCGCGCGCCGATACAAGTTCAGATTACGAGTCACGTCGCATACTTCGACCTATTTTGGATATTAACATTTTGTGTTCGCGTGGCACGGCACTTGTAGATACCGGAGCGAAACATTGCATTGCCGGTCACAGTTTATACATGCTTCTCCTCCGCAAGGGTCACTCTTTTCAACCGGCTCGAAAATTGATCAAGCTCGCCGACGGACACCCGCGTGAAGTAGACGTTCTCACGACTACTTTAGATGTATGTTTAGAAGGTAAAGTAATCAGAACTCCGTTTATAGTTCTTCCTGAGGCCAGAGGTAATGAAACCCTACTCGGCATTGATTTCATAGTGACCGCCGCAATTTCAATCGATTTCTATCGCAGATTGTGGCATTTTTCTGATGACGGTCGTCGTCGTGAGTACCTATTACGATCTGAAGGTGACACACAGCGATTGTCCTGCGCCGTTGCTGATGTTCTGCGGGACGACGAAGGCCCACAGCTACGACGTGATCGAGACACGCTTGCGCTAGCCTCCTCAGACTGTGCGGATATCTTCCAGCCAGGGGGAGCACCGACACGTTTAGTTGTTGCCTCAGTAGCGAAGCCCGTTGAGGTTTTCGTTGATCGTAATAGGGTAGCTGACCCTTACATCCTACAAGCTCCTGTCATTCCTAAGCGACGTCGTGGACGCTTGAGGGAGAAGTACAACAAGCTAGTCCAGGAACGAGGTCGTTCTCCTATACTAGATGGGGAGTATATCGTAAATACTTCTCCTACGCTCCATTCCACGCGCACTAACCGGCCACTCGGCCGTTATTCAAACTTCGCGCCCTAAAGCCATAAGGTTCACATTCGCGCGGCACGCGCCCAATTTCGGGCGGCGGCCATATTCCGCGAATCAGTCCACCGCTGAGCTTGTAACGACGCGCATACATTTTAACTATTAATTGGTTATCCTAATTAGTTATCTATTTCAGACTGAGCCAATAGCCGGGGTTTACAGTTTTCCATGTTTGTTTACAATAGATTTAACTATTAGTGCAGTGATTAGAGTCTTTCGCCGTCAGTCACGTCGGACGTGTCTCTCAATAAAAATAAATATTCATCTGCATAACTGTGACCTAGTTCGGTTTATTAGGCGTTAGCAATAATTATAATTGACTAGTGAACTCTAATAATGTTAAATGGTGCTAATTATTTTAAAACCTAAGGAAGATGTCTCATGAAAACAGCCCATTTAGTAATCGGAGCGGGCTAACGTGCCGTAGCCCTCCGTCCACGCCAACTCCGCAGCTCGCGCCCGCGCCCGCGCCCTCAATACAGGAAGAAGCTCCTCTGAAGATGATATCTACAGGGGACCTCCAGGCCTGGATGAAGTCAATTGAGCAGCATCTGCACGAAGTGTGCACTATCTCCTCTGAAGGGAAGTTAAACTCGGATCAAAAAAACAGAGTGAATTCCTTATGCCGCAAAGTGGGTCATTTCACATCCCAATTAGCTGTCGAATACCAGGCTCTGAAACAGAAAGCTATCCAGAACTACCATTCGTACAGCTTTCTTCAGGAAAAACACGATCTTTCCCAGCGCATCCAGGAACTTAAACAGTGTATAGAGGAATCCACAAAGCCTTCCCCGGAACCTGTTACCTTTGCCGACCTGCTTAAGAAAAATACCAGATTCGTTCAGCCCTCTAACATTAGCTCGGTGGCAATATATCCTACTGACAAGCAAAAATCGAGCGAAGAGACTAAATCACTTGTCCAGCAGTTAATCAGACCTGAGGAAATGAAGCTGCACGTAAGAGGATTGCGCAAAGTTAAAAACGGCGGAGTGGTCATAAGCACGGACTCCAAAGACGACGTCCTGAAACTGAAACAGTCGACGCAGTTAACAACATCTGGCCTCACGGTGGATGAGCCGCAAAAACGCAAGCCCAGAATTGTAGTCATCGGTGTCCCTGCAACTATGGAGGAAGCGGAGGTGTTCAAGTGCATTTACCACCAAAACCTGGCCGATAAAATGCGTGATACGCCACTGGAAAAATTTCTGTCCTCTACTAAGTTGAGCCATAAATCGGGAAAGAAGAACTCTGATACCTGCAACTATATAATTGAAGTATCTGCACCCATTCGTAAGGCCCTAATCACAAACGATAGAGTATTCGTAAACTGGTCGTCGTGCCCCGTCAGGGACTTTACCCTAGTGACGAGGTGCTTCAAATGTCAGCAGTACGGTCATGCAGCGAAGTCATGCAAGATGGACGTCAACATCTGTGGGCATTGCGGCGTTGTAGGTCACTCAATAAAGGAATGCACTAAAGTAGCCGACTCACCAAAATGTGCAACATGTATGCACTTTAAAAAGCCGTGCGACCATGAGACTGGCAATGCCGAATGCCCAGCTAGGAAAATAGCCGAAAAGAGGTACCTTAACTCTATAGATTATGAAGGCGCCTAAGAGCGCCACCTTACATTAAATCGTTCGTAGACCTTTTAATCTTATTAGTCTAGATCTTATGAGTAATAATTTAATTTCTGACCTAGATAACTTCTCTGTATCTGATTATTTTCTTTGCGAGGTTGAACAGTGCAAGCAATACATTGATTCTTCCCGTCATCCGCTAACCATACTTACGCAAAATATAAGAAGTATATTTAAAAATTTTGATAACCTTAGTGTCTTTTTACAAAGACTTGGAATGAGCTGCGATGTCATTGTTCTGACAGAGTGTTGGTTAAATAAACAATGCAACTTGCCAAACATGCCCGGTTATGATATGTACGTGACCAAGTTGAACCACAACCAAAACGATGGACTAGTTGTTTATGCTAGAAGTAATTTGGAAATTAGTGTTGAGGAGCCAAACATATCAGAGTGCAATCGACTATTAATTAAAATCGGAACAGACTTTGCCATACTGGCATTGTATAGACCGCCTTGTTTTAGAAATATTAATACATTTATTGACTCTTTAGAAGAGACGTTACGAAATTTATCATCATTTAAAAATCGTATTCTAATAGGTGATATCAATATCAACATTCTTTCAGAAAACACTGACCCCGCAGCTCAGAGCTACCTCAACCTATGCTCGTTTCACGGCTTGCTTCCCGCGCACACGCTTCCCACTCACCAAAGCGGCTCCTGTTTAGACCATATCATGCTTAAATCTAATCTCCCAGCACTAGCTTTGGTTACTAATTCCTCTATTACAGATCATAGGGCTGCCCTACTTTCATTATTTCGTAAATTACCATATACAGCACGCACGCCTATAATGTCTAAATTAAATGTAAATAAACTTGAACGTGATTTATACAACATTGAATTTGGCCCAGTTTACAATTCCGCTGACGTAAACACTAGCATGTCATACCTGATCCAAAAAGTCCAGCAAGCAATATTGAGTAATACCGTAAACCTACGTGTTAGTAGGAAATATTTTAATATTAAACCATGGATTACACCCGGTCTTATCCGTTGCATGAAACACAGAGACAAACTACATCTTAAAGCTAAATCAAATCCGGACAATTTTGTACTACAATTATCGTACAAAAGATATCGTAATTTTTGTAATGACTTGCTCAAAAAAGTTAAATCTAACTACGACAAAAAACAACTCGAATTGGCCGGAACAAACAGTAAACTAGTCTGGAAGTATATTAAAAACGTTACATACACAGCAAAACAACGTGAATCATGTTCAAGTTTGTCACGAGTTTGCTCATCACCTTTAACATCTGCTAATTGCGCAAATGACTTTTTTGTAAACATAGGAAGAAATTTAGCTGTAAAAATCCAGCGAAACCTGCCTTTACCCCTCCCTAATAGTTTTTCAAACAACAATAGTACATTAAACTCATTTGTGCTGTTAAATACTGATGAACGAGAGGTGGAACGGACAATTATGTGCTTAAAAAATGAGTCGGCAACGGGTTGGGATGGTATATCTAATAAAATACTCAAGCAATTCAGACACATCCTGGTTCCTCCCCTTACTTTCATTTTTCAAAAATGCCTTTCGGAAGGTATATTCCCTAAATGTCTGAAAAAAGCTATTGTAGTTCCTGTACACAAATCTGGTAGTAAAGACCAGGTGTCAAATTATAGACCTATCTCTATTCTACCTTCGACGTCAAAAATATTAGAAAAAATCATCAATAATAGGCTTGTCCAATATTTAGAGAGCCACGGTATTTTGTCTACAAGTCAGTTTGGATTTAGGTCGAAACTATCAACTGCCGACGCCGTACACGAATTGACCGACTACTTAGTGCAAGAACTAGACAAAGGTAATCAGACATTGGGAATCTTCCTAGACCTTGCCAAAGCCTTCGATACCGTCTCCGTTCCCATCCTGCTTCACAAGCTTGAATTATTAGGAATTAGAGGTACGCAGCTCAAGTTATTTGCAGACTACTTAGATGGCCGCACGCAATGCACAAAAATAGACAATGTCATGAGCTCTGACCTTAATAATGCCTCTTTTGGGGTCCCACAGGGAAGTATTGTAGGTCCAACGCTGTTTTTAATTTATATAAATGATCTTTGCAATCTTAAAATCGAATGTGGAAAAATAATTTCATACGCTGATGACACTGTCCTACTTTTTTCTGCAAACTCAGTAGAGCAAGTTTATGAATATGCACAGCGAGGCTTTAATATTGTAAGTAGCTGGCTTCTACATCACCTACTAACCCTGAACTCGGAAAAAACTATTGTTATTAAATTCTCCATGTGCAAATCGAAACTAGTTCGGACTAACCCTAACCTCTATGCTCACAATTGTAAAGATCCCACAAATAACCAGTGTGCATGTCCGGGTATTGCTACCACAAGCAAAATAAAGTATTTAGGAATCATAATTGATGAGTCCCTCTCGTTCCGACCTCATGTGGAAGCGTTGTGCACTAGAGTTCGTAAGTTAATATTTATTTTCAAAAAATTACGTACGATTGCAGACTCGCACTTAATCAAACAAGTTTACTATGCGTTATGTCAATCTGTATTAACTTACTGCATCACTTCATGGGGTGGTTTGGCTAAAACCACATTACTAAACCTAGAAAGAGCCCAGAGAGCAATACTTAAGGTTTCTACTTTCCGCCCCTATCAATTCCCCACAAACCTTCTGTATAAATCATCTGAAGTTCTAACAGTTCGACAATTGTTTATATTGCACACAGTTCTAAAACAGCACACTGAAACCCCTTACAACACTGATCATGCCAGTAAAAGGCGTAAAGATTTTGTTTGTCCTAAATATACGCAAAAACGACACGCATTCTCTTCTAGTTTTTTTATTTTCCTAGGTCCACTTCTTTACAATAGACTTAATGCGCGGCTAGGTTTATATCCCTTAAACTACATGAAATGTAAAACAACGCTACGAGAAGCCCTACAAAATATGTCCTATGATGACACAGAGAAGTTATTTATCGTTTTAAAATAATTTTATTCTATCTTTATAGTTAGCGCCTAAGTTAAATAACTTTCTAAATATTTTGTACTAGTCAATAAGAATGCTATTGTATTGTATTATATTATGAATAAGTTGATTTTAATTGTTAATTGTTAGTTCTTTCTTGCCTGAATCACAGGGTATCCTAGCTCAGGCACGTGCTACTCGCCTCTAATTGTAAGCTTTTAGTCTATAGTAAAACTGATGTACTTATGTTTTATCAATAAATTATGTTTAATTATGTTTGTCGTGTTTTCCAGCCAGTGTTCCATAGACTCATAGTAAAACCATTAAACTTTTATTTCCACAATCGCGTTGTTTTCTCATTTAATTCCACAATAAATCTTAACAACCGTGGAGTTAAATCATCTAATGGCTTAGTTTGCAAGAATTGGAGCAGGGGCTTGTGATCAGTTTCTAATATAATGTCCTTAAATTAAATAATCCTAATAGTCCTTAATACAAAGTCCTTAAATTTATGCAAAGCCCACGTCAAAGCCAATGCCTCCTTCTCAATTTGAGCATAGTTTTTTTCTGAGCTATTGAGTGTTCTACTAGCATAAGAAACTACTGCCCTGCTACCATCCTCATTTTGTTGCATCATCACCGCTCCTAGGCCATAAGAACTGCTGTCAGCTGAAATTATGATTTGCTTGCTTGGATCATAATGACATAAAGTAGGTGCTAATAAAATCAGTTCCTTTATTTTTGCAAAAGCCTGCTCTTGTTGACTATCCCATAAAAAGGGTATTCCTTCCTTTAATAACTCATTTAATGGCTCCAGAATATCTGTTTTATTAGGAATAAACCTACCCACATAGTTTATTAACCCTAAGAATCGCATGAGATCCTTTTTGTTACATGGCCTTTGAAATGCATTTATACTTTCAACTCTGCTAGGGTCTAGTGATATGCCCTGTGCATTGATGATATGGCCCGAGTAACTGATCTCTGATACATTAAAAATACATTTTTCCTTGTTAATAGTTAACCCTTCTTTGGTAAGCCTACTTAAAACTTCTCTCAACAATTTGTTGTGACTATTTTGATCCTTTGTGTATATTAATATGTCGCCAATGTGAACTACTACACCTTCCAAATCACAGAATAAGTTATAAAATTTCATTGCAAAATATTCTGGCGCACAGTTTAATCCCATTGGCAAACGATTATACATATACCTACCAAACGGGGTTAGTATGGTTGTGAGCTTCCGAGACTCCGGATCAAGCTTTATCTGATAAAACCCAGATGTAGCATCTATTTTGGAGAAAAATGTAGCTTCTTTTAATTTAGCCAATGTATTTTCCACTTTGGCTATGGGGAAAATGGGTCTCAGAATGTTTTTATTCACTTGAGTGTAATCTCCACAAATACGAACCCCATTCGCACCTTTAGGAACCACAACAATAGGGGAAACATACATAGTAGGTTCTTCTACAGGAACTAAAACTCCCATGCTTACTAATCTATTGAGCTCATCCTTGACTTTAGGCAATAATGGAAGGGATACTCCTCGAGGGACTGTTTGCACAAATGGAGTAGGATTGTCAACTAATTTCACAGTAAAACTGTCCCTAAACACACCTAAATCATCAAATATCTTTGGGAATTCTTTCTCTATATTTACAGTTTCATTCACCTTATTGTTCTCATCGTTCAAACCCTGCTTGACCTGATCACTATTTTGACTCATACAACAGATTTTTAATAATTGCATTTGTCTAATGGCAGGTTTCCCTAGAATAGGTACTTGTAGGTTTCTAATAACATAGGCTTTACCTCTATATACGCATGCCTTGTACCACAGCTCAACATAAATAGCCCCATCACCTCCAATGCTTTACCATCCGGCCCTCGAATAACCTCCTCACAATTATATATTTTCTTACTAGCTTCATTATGTATAATACTAGGTGGAAAAGCAACAATATCTGCGCCTGTGTCAATGAGAAACTTATGTTTGTGCATAACATTATTGCTTATGCCTACCTCAACCTCAATTTTAAACTCTTCTCCAGCTTCCACATGATTCAGTTTCTTCCAGTCCTTGCAGCACCTAGCGTAGTGTCCTGTCCTGCCACACTTCAGACATTGTAATTTTGCTGCTGGACACGCATTCTCCAAATGAAATCTGGCACATCTACCACACTTCTTCCTTATTTTATTTTGAAAAGATTTAATTCTGTTGACCTCTAGTTCTTGACTCCACAACATCTTGGCTTCTTCCTTCTGCTCCTCAGCCTGCCTGGCCAAGTTCACTGCCTCTTCTAATTTGAGATTAGCCATTAAGGTTAGCCGCTCACTAGTCTTCTTGTCCAATAGTCCAACCACCAACCTGTCCCTTATGAGCTCGTCCCGCAGCTCGCCGTACCGGCACGGTTCTGCTAGCTTGTGCAGCTCCTGGACATAATCTGTAACCGATTCGCCTTCTTTCTGCACCCTTATGTTAAATTTATACCTATCATAGATAACGTTCCTTTTGGGCGCAAAATAATTTTGGAACGCATCCACAACCTCTGCGTAGTTTTCACAATCGCTCACTTTTAGCTGTTTGGCCAACTGCTCCGCCCGATCGCCGAGAGTATACAGGAAGAGGTCTATCTTGATGTGGTCTGGTTGATCCTCTTGACCGCTAATCACCAGGTATCTTTGGAAACGTTTTAGCCAAGCCTCCCATCCTTCAGGGCGAAAGTCGAATTCCCCTGGACTCCTTATTTGCAATGGCGGACCCTTCGAGAGTTCCAGTTTGTTCTCTGCTTGATCTTTCTTTCGTTAAGTGGAGTAAAAAACGAGTACGTATGTATATTATATAATCAAAGATATGTAGGTTTTAGGAATGTTATATGTAGAGAACATGTTTATGAACATAACAAACTAGGTTGTTTTCGTCAAGGCTTATAAATAAAACAAATTTGTGTAGGGCACGCAGATTCTTTCAACTTCAATCAACAGTGCAAACAAAGAAACTTAACTAAAACGTTTCGTGATCAAAATCAACACACGTATTCAGCTGTTGATCAACAAAAATCATAATATTTGTAACATTAATAACAAAAAAATTGGGAATCAGAATAGTTTTATGAATAAGTATACTTATAATTAATTTTTAGGTTAGGTTATTGTTTATATTGTTCGCGAGCCCAAATAAAATAGATTTTAGGTACAAACATATTTAATACTCACTTCGAAATGATCTTCACAACAATTGTGATGGTTGTCGCTTAGGGCGAGCCACACATATCCTTCCGCCTGAAGGGCGTAGTGAAGGTTTCCAGGTTAACTCAGGGGTAGAAGGGGATGTCCACTAGGGTAAATAGAGAACACTGATTGACTCGGTAACAAATACGGGTCTCTTATGTCCGTTATTGAAATAAAATCTTAACTTAAGTAATGTCTAGATAGGTGTCTCATGCACCAGCAAGATACGGGTCCCGTAGGACGTTTCGGGAACGTGGTCGCGGATCGCTCGTCAAGGATGCTACGTTGAGTCTCAGCCGCACGCACTCGGTATGCCCAGGCCGCGACTGCTGAGCTCCCTAATCTAATCCCTGATGGGTACGCTCTCGGCAAGCCTAGGCCGCGCCCTTCAGGGATTTTTCCCGGTGGAGTCTCAGCCGCACGTACTCGGTACGCCCAGGCCGCGCCTGCTGAGCTCCCTAATCTAATCCCTGATGGGTACGCTCTCGGCAAGCCTAGGCCGCGCCCTTCAGGGATTTTTCCCGGTGGAGTCTCAGCCGCACGTACTCGGTACGCCCAGGCCGCGCCTGCTGAGCTCCCTAATCTAATCCTGGCAGGCACGCACTCGGTAAGTCCAGGCCGCGCCTGCTGAGAACTCCCTACCTAAATACCTACGCACGCACTCGGTAAGCCCAGGCCGCGCTCTAGGTGCAGTCGACCCCTGCGACCGTCTCGGGACACCGGCAAAGACCGACTGGCCGCGTCCTTTTTTTTTTTTCGAATTTGACTGTTGCTATAATAGGACGGACCCAATACAGCGGTCGGGCTGCGTGGTTGGAGGGTAGCCTGGGGAAAATCCAGGGGAAGCCTCCGGCACGACCACGCGGGGAAGTTTGTACACTAGAATACTCTTAGAGTTTGCGCTCCAGTGAGATTGGTTGAACGGTATCAACCGAATCTGAGGTGTAAGTGGTGTCGAACTACTGGGAGTTTTATCGCTGGTTCGCTAAAACCTAGCCTAGCTGAGAAGAGTCCAGCAAGAAACTCAGCTAGGCCCGACTTGCGTCGGACTGACTCTACCCGGTATGCGGCGGTACCGGGACGAAAGCGGACTATATGTGTCTGTGTTGTCGCGATCTCGCGGTGGACGTCCCCGCCGGCGGGGACGCCTAAGTGTACGCGATGTGTTGGACGCCGAAAGCGCAGCGTTCCATCTTTCGATGGACGCTGTGATTTCGTCGTCCGGGTCCGTGAGTGTGTGCCTAGGACGCCGGACCGTGCGGCCCCTAATCAGTGAGCGCCGAGTAACGACAGAGGGGGGAGGGATAGGGACGTAGTCAGCTCTAATTCAGTAAAATATTGATATATTTCGCGACGGCGTCACAACACATCACCTCACAGGTCACCCCACCTCTCACCTCACCTATCACCTCTCGCCTCACGCCTAATGCAACAGACAAGATAATGTTACCCCGATACGTCATCTATCTTTGATTTGTGAAAATATTGGCTTTGTACTTATGTGTCACACATACGATTAGCAAACCTCAATTGTTACTTCAATTTATAAATTTTTGTTGCTTATAAGCCGCTTAAACTACTCAAATTAGAATAGTGTTAATACATACTTTCCGTCGATGTGTGTATCGATAAGTAGAACACCACTAGGGGTGAGATGATTTGACAGTTGTACCTAAGCATTTTTGACAGCTAAATGACAGGACAGAGACGTTCACACTAGACGCTCACCCTCCACCCTAGCTTTTATGGGCGGACGGCGAACGGACGGGCGTTGTTGCCATGGCGACAGCATCCCAACTGTCATATTTGACGTTTGTCGTTTCGAGTTCAGCGATGATTTTCATGCATGTTCTAAATTCTAAAACCGACTAGTGCAAAAAATCACGTTTGATATCTATAACTTTCGATATATTAGTTGCGTTGAGTGAGACTTAATAACCCACTCTTCTCGTCTATTATTTGCCTAGGTACGGAACTTTACTCTTGATAAAAATCGTATGTAACTTACATATACCTTGTTCAAGCTAGCTAGATAGGCTCGTCTAAAAGCTGTCAGAGCTCCAGAGGAAGCAAGGTGTGCTGCTATAAGTACCCAAAGCAACGGAACAGGGACCACCATGGTGTCGATAAACGTTCCTCGCGTTTTAGAGGACAGCCGTACCGATGGTAAGAGAAAGAGACCGAACACAGTTTTACGCTGGTTCCCTGGGCAAAAGGCCACTGCCAGATATGGGACGTATTCTATGTGAGTACATCTGCACCCACTTACCTTAACCACACTATTAAGTTAGAATACACCAAGCTATAATACTAGCAATCTAGAGTCAGCATACAACTTTGTTCCGATTGCTATCGAGACGGCTGGTCCTGGGTGTTTGAACGGCAAGATTCTTAGTCAGAACTTGCATCGGCGTAGGTATATGATATAAGATTTGTACCTAACTAGCTCCGGCTCCTTACAGCTCCAACAAGTATCGCTGGGAGTCCTGCAGATCAGCATTGCTGTCCTGCCACAAATTCAGTAAATACGACTATATAAGCTTCGTTTTTATGAGTGTCGGTGTGAATGATAGTTAAGAAATTATAGCTATATTGAATAGAAAATGCTTGTGCCAAACACTTATATGATTTTAATGTACCCACCTGCTACTATCTTAACCCACATTCGTTTTCATAAAGAGTATTAGTCGGATAATATTCAAATGCAAATAAAAAAACAAATAAGTATATTTATTCTGTAAGTAGGCATCAAGGGCTCTTTCACATGTCCGAGCTTACAGATTCAATTAATTAACATTAAATGACATTAATAAGATAACAACAATGAAAACATAGACAATACCTGGGCACACATTTCCCGAGAGATGTATAGAGTCTCCGGGTCCGTTATATCACAATAATCTTATTTTATAATAATAAGGACATGTAAAGATATTATATTTTCCTTTGAAATATGCTCTTGGTCATACTTGGCAAGCTTTCAACAAAACTTGAAAATTTTGTTGTTTCCATAAAAATCTTTGCAACTTGACCACGGTTAAAAGGGAAGACTCTTGTGCTAAGCGATCATTTATTTCAGATCTTGAAAATAGACTTGGTTTACATACAAAACTTATAAACCAGTGAAAAAATGAATCTGTATTATTGTCATGTGGTTTTAGTAAATAAATGCCTGATTACTGATAACTAACCAGCACATTGACCCGCAACAACGCACGAAACTCTAATAACTAAGATTAGTTTTGGTTACTATACTATAATATTCTTCACATGTCCACTACCAACTGAGGAAGAGCAGTGCCGCTTAGCACAGGTATTGAATACTTAAAGTTTCTGTCAAAAAAATCATTTTTGGTACAAGTTTTTAATGCCGACTGTACTTTTCTGTATACCGTCTTCAACTACTCATTCTAACGAACCCAAACTCAACGGGTCTTCTGTCTCCATCATCAGATCAGCTCGATGGTACCATAATACCGCTGCGGCGGCGGCGGTGTAGCCGGACGGTGACTTGTCGCCCGCACGTGCCATGCTTCGCGCGCTGCGGCCCGTGTTGCGAGGTTGAACTGTCGCACAATATAGACTACTCAAGCACTATACATTATATCTCCTCATCGCCTCACATTTCTTTTTATTATATTTGCTTCTTTGGGCATATGAAAATATATCATGTCAGGTGCAGTTTCAATGTCATTTTTACACATAGGGGCAATACAATATTTATAATAAGCTTTCGTGTGCTCTTCCGTTACAATAAGTTGATCTTACAACCTTTCACTCTCTTTTATTTAAACTGTGAATCAAAGGCTTCGTTGTTAATTTATTCTAAGTGCACGGTGACGTCACAAAATGAGCGCGCCAAAACGGCGGCGTTTTAATCGTACGAAAATGATAGTAGTTTAATAGTAGATTGTATGACAAGGTTCTAAAGTAAGCCATATTACCACGAGATGGATATTTTCCCGAACGAAGTGAGGGGAAATAGTTCGAGGGGTAATATGGCTTTTAGACCAGAGTTATACACTCTACTTTTCACTTCGACTGCGAGAAAATAGTAAAAACAAAGATTATACATCCACAATCAACAATTATACCAAGGCGAAAAGATTGTTCAATTTGGCGCTCGGATTGTTCTTTTTAATAAACTGTTTTGACACAGATACAATACAAAATATTCACAAGACGAATAAACGCCTCTGACCGTCTAATAGCGGCGTAGTCTATCCCGCTCAATCTTCATAGCTTATGTCATGCAATTACATCCACCAATCACAACTCTTTAAAATAACATTAGTATTTGCTGTCTACTAATCAGAATACAGCTAGACATTAAAGTCGACCAATCAGAAAACAGAATTCAATTCAAACGTTAGGAGTTTTTCATTCCCTAATTTACAATAATTAAAAAATAAACGCCTCTGACCGACTATAGCTCCATCGAAACGTTCAAGCGTGGTTAACTGCATATATGAGTCATGTATGCAGTTAACAACGCTTGAAAAACACCCAATGTTTGAATTGAATTCTGTTTCCTGATTGGTCGATTTTAATGTCTAGCTGTATTCTGGTTAATAGATAGCAAATACTAATGTTTTTTTAAAGAGTTGTGATTGGTGGATATAATATTGAACTGTTGTGAGTGGTCAAATTAAAATGTTTTATAAATCATAAATATGTATACATATTTTCCCTAGGGGCTAAATGTACTACTTTAGCCCCGCTTGCCAAGTCTAATATGATGCACGTTTTGAGCATGAGAAGCGAAAATTATTTTTTATTTGTTCATTTAATAATATTGTGAACGTGTTATATTTTTTTCCGGTTATATAATTACCTATAGAATAGTTTAAACAAATACATGAATATACCCTATTGGCACAACTACAAAAAATTGCAATTAATTTCTTCGACGTATTACTTCAATACAATTTTATATGTCCGACTGCACATTTACCTATATGTTGGAGAAAGGTTGACCGGAGCGGGTAATTGGGCTTCTTCTGGGATATCGGGCATGGCGACGGACTTCCTATCACGTTTGCAAATAAAAATCAGACGAAATATACCACTTATGCTTTATTCGCATTCACATAGTTAAAAGATAGTTAATAGTAACACTAAACTAAATATCGAATCGGATTCACACAACTATTAACGGTAAGTTATTTATTTGCCATAGACCTTAACATTGTACTAGGGTACCTAGGTATGCACTAGATCGGAAACCGACAAGTCTCTTGGCGAGAACGTCTAATTCGTACAAGCGCTCAAAACAGAATGTCCCGCAATGGCGGTTTATTCCCGCCAGCTAGATACCGATTCCCGCCAAGAGCCATGTCCAAGCGAGGGACAAAGTTGTTTAACCAATCAGCGTCAAGATATTAGCCCAACGCTTGGGTTTCCAGTGTACCAACATAAAATAACAATCGACAGCCAATCAGAATAAAGAACCACCGGACATTAGTCTACAGGTTGGCCAACTTAACTCTAAACATAACATTGCCATTTAAATCACAATTTAATTGAAACAAGTAGGGTGTTACCAGCAAATAAAATCGAATGAATTACGTTAACTGTCAAATGGAGTCGCTACCACTTGACAGCGATCAAACAACAACCGATTGTTTACATAAATTACCCACTTTAAAATTATAAACTTCGTTGCTAACTGGTGGCGCCGCCATCACAATTCGACATATAGATTATTCAAATTATGTAGTTAATTGTGTGACATATAAATATGTATATATGTAGATATGTATAACAAAAATAAGACCCCGCGCAGCGGGGTGGCGTCGACTCGCTGCACGGCAAAAATAGGTTAAAAACGTTAGGGATTCAGATATAGATCCGTAATCATTTTATGCGGAGTAAATATTATTATATGTAAAAAAAAAAGAATTGAAAAAACCCGAACTGAAAATGACATGAATTTTATTGAAATAATTCAACTACCAATTAAAAGATCTCGGTTCAAATTACCTAGTAGTTATCGAGTCCTCAACGCAATGACTTGTCGATGAAATGCAAAAAAACTTGAAACATTGTCTTTGAAATAATATTCGATTAAATGTTTGTCGGCAATTCAATGGTAAACCGTTTCTTACACTAATGTGACCTACACGTTGAGGCGAATTGAAACTTCGCCTCCACGTGGTACTAGTCTGCCCTACCCACAGGGTGTTTTTGGGAAGCGCGTAGGGAGAGTAGCCCTCGCCCGCCGTAAGAAAGCGCAAGCGGAGCTCAGCTTCGGTTCTAGCCTCAGCCGCTCGGTTCGTGCGGACCATGAACAATACTCTGGACAGGCTATGGTAATAATAATACCACGTGCAAGCGAGCTGGTAGCATACAAATCTCGATAAGTATGACAAAGGGAAATATCATTCATTGTCCTTGTCATAGTTCCACTTTTTTTTATTTGCCACAACAGACTTAGTATGAAGTTGTGGCACATACCTAAACCATTACCCGTCCAAATTAAGTAGGTTGTTTATGGCAAGTCATCAACCATTTTAAGACCAGTTCTTAATTTAGCTGCATAGGAGTCTTTCCGTCCCTCACTGTGGCATCATGTACAGCCTCTCCAGAGGGGCTACCGCGAAGCGAAAACGAACTTCGTTCGTGTGTCGCTCGAACTGGTAAGCGCGACAGAGACGGAGATACAAAAACGAAGTTCGTTTTCGTTTCTCGGTAGGCCCTCAGAGTATTCTAGGTCCATGGTGCGGACGCTTGTGCTTTCTTAAGGCTCATCCACATTGGCGCGTGAATTTGGAGCCACAGCGCGGGAATGCGGAGTCGGCTCACTTCACGCACGCGTTCGCGCGCGTATGTGGGCCCCTCCCTTTACGCAAGGGCGAAGGAGCTGCAGCAAATTTAACAAGGAAAAAGGACGAATCGCTCAAACACACCTTATTTGCAAGAATTTCAATATTATTATTGTTGCTTACTTGCCCAGTCCACCATGCCAAAATAAAGTACACTGTATAATTCTTCTTTGAAGCTACTATTATTTGATTTTTTTAACAGCTGATATTTGACACCCGTCATCCCGGTACAAAAAACGTCAATGATGACATCATCATCATCATCACCAGCCGAAAGACGTCCACTGCTGCCACTGCTGGACATAGGCCATCCCTACAGAGTGTCACAATGACCGGTCCTGCGCCACCCGCATTCAGCGGACATGAATGATGACATAAATTGTACTGGGATGACAACTGTCAAATATTTGCTGTAAGCACATTTTCACTATAGTTAGTTTCGGCTGGGTGTTTACGAATCAAGTCAGTTCAGTCAGACTACTTCGACAAACGATTGTATGTAGGTAAAGTAACGTTTATGAAAAATCTATTTTAAATGTAATTTATAAAAATGCAAAAAAATATAAAGATTTATAGTCTATATTCGACCTTGAATATCAATTGCGCCATAGACGGTAGCAGCAGCACGTTTCTGCCTTAATAACAATTAAAACATCCTTGCCAACAGGTTTCTAGTCGCATTCACGCGTTCAAAAAGCGAACCTCGAATATTCAATATTGGATTGCAATGGAAAATCTGAGATATTTGATAGTTCGAAACCAAAATCATGAATTACGTTTTTTTCGGGGTAATAGCTTGCAATACAAGGATTTTTAGGCGAATTTTTCGGAAGCCACGCACTTATAATAAGCTCTCATGCCCGGCTAGCATACTAATCGGCCATATATTTACGTTCGGACGTATAACTTTACGATTGTGCTCATTTTTACGTTACTTAGTTAACATGCTAATCTTGCAACATATATTTATACCATAGTGTAAAATATATGTAGCAAAAAGAATTGTAGTGTTGCCAATATATACAACTGAATTTCTACCAATTATTACATTCTTTTCATTCGTTCAATCGCAGTCTATGGTAAGAGATCCAATATAATACTACTTAATTAAAGAGTAATAATAAGCACTGCCCTGCTACTAAATAGTTGTACTCTTGTATTAAGTTGTATTATAATCGTTTTTCGTTTTTATTTATTTACTCTACTCCCGCCCCGTTTTTCCCATAATATTTGTAAGTTTGTATCGTAATTCATTTTATGGTACAAGTGTTACTGTTTTCTTTGTAGCATGCTTGTTGAAATTGAGGAAAAGTAAATGTTAACCAAGGCTAAGCTAACAATTGATTTATTAGACGACAAGCTGCCCGCGCTGCTTCTCCCGCATAATTCTAAGAAAGTAGGCAATTCCGTGGGATAAAATATAGCCTACCACAACCCAGAAACCCTAATCTATACGCATTCAAAGATTTTTGAAACACGCAAACTTGCAAAGCTTCAATCTCACAGACTTTGTCCTCTTATAATATTAGGATAGATAATTTCAGCAATGGATAAGGAGAATTAGTATAAACTTAGGTATAATTATTTTCTTTAATTATTTACTCCATAATAATTTTATTAGGTTTCTTGAAGATGCGCATATTATATATGTTTTCGTACGCCTTTAAATGAAAGTAAATTACCACAGGTCGTGTTAATATGCGATATCGAAATCCAATTGTCAAGCAAAAAGTCGTAGAAAAGTAATCCATCCAAACAGCAAACGAACTAATAAGTTTTGAAACTGAAACCGTGTGTTGTGTATTGTTTTCGTAGTGTTAAAATTTATCAGGGGTCTCGAGTGACCTACATAAAATTTCGTCTGTCAACGGTTCATATCGTCACGTTTTATGTGCCAAAGTCAAGAGCATGTTAGAATGTGATGTAAAAAAAGTAGTTTTATTTGCAAGACATATAAATGGTCACATTTTACGTAGATGACGGTATACCATGTTAGCTCATGACGGTAAAATTTTATACGTCCGTTGTGGGCATAAAACATGTGCATAAAAGACGTCATTTTGTTAGTGTGCTAGGGCCGCTGAAACGACCTAGCCATCTTGCACACGTGTAAAACTGGGGCCCCGGTTTTTGTCTTTTTCGTTTTCATGTCTTTTATTTTACATAAGTTTCGTCATCCATTAAAATGCAATCGGTCATTGTTTTGAATTAAAATAATATATTCAAAGTTTTAGTTCGAGATTTCGCTCTTTCAAGCTGGGCTTTTCGACATTTTTTGTTTCTTCCTGGTCTGTAAATTATTTCTCTTTTTTCGTTTTGCACGTTCCAAACATTGATGTATAATAACTCAATGGTCCCCAATAGTGGGTGTGCTATTGCAAGATACCTTGCACTTTTTGACTATGCGCTGAAACTTGGCACAGTTGATCCTTAGGTGGTCTTGAGTGGATTCAGTCCTGGAGCCATCGAGAGCCACCCCGCATTTAGGGGGGGGAGGGGGGGGGGGGAAGTTCGACTCCGCCGCGCTTTATTTAAAGCCATTTTTTTCTGAAACTATACACACCAAGGCAAGTGTTATATCATTTTCGGATAAATAAAGGATGAGGAATCTATTATACGAACCAAAATAATACATTTTGGAACAAAAAAAAAAAAATAAAGGAGAAAAACATATACAGCGTAAATTATTTTTATTCAATATTACAAATTTTTTTTTAACTACATAAAAACAAAAAATACGACCATAAAGCCACATTAATTCGGTTTTAGAAAATATATTATTTTGTATATAAATATGTTAACAGACCAGAAATAAAAAAAATATGCGTGAGTCAGGGCGACCTCAATGCATGTGTCGTCCGTGAAGGAAATGAAGGTAGAGTTTTAAAATACGATAGTTGTCAATTATATGTGATTACTTTGGGTGTTTCGGTATTTAACATGAAATATTTTAAATGAAACTACGCCCTGTCAATTAGTTTATATATAACACGCTCCACTGCAAAGACACTGCAAGGAATCCAACGACACCTCATATATCAAAAACCATCAAGCCGTTTGGACTGTAGCCCGTGAAATAGAATTTTCATGTCCACAATCCACATACAAACATACATGCATACATAATTACACAAGATATGAGCGCCGCGCCGCCGCCGCCTACCAAAATCCCACGCCGACGCAGCACCATCGGCGCGTGTCAGCTATTTACACACTCAGTAGGTACTTAGCGAGTGTAGCAACCCGCATGTGTTTTATTATTCAACGGTCGGTTTAAATAAATACAGCTACGGTACAGCTACGGTAGCCTAGTGGTTCAGGCATGCGGCTGTCAAGCGTCGGTCGTGGGTTCGAATCCCGGCTCGTACCAATGAGTTTTTCGGAACTTATGTACGGAATATTTACCGTTAGCTTTTCGGTGAAGGAAAACATCGCGAGAAAACCGGTCTAATCCCAATAAGGTCTAGTTTTCCCTCTGGGTTGGAAGTCAGATGGCAATCGCTTTCGTAAAACTAGTGCCTATGCCAAATCTTGGGATTAGGTATCAAAGCGGACCCTGGGCTCCTTTAGGGGCACAACCGGGAATAACGCTAGGAGAATGATGGTCGGTTTAAATAAATAATCCTTTAATTGTAAAATGCGAAGTTCTTAGTTTCGCATGTTTTAGGGTGGTTTACCTGTCGTATCTACCTTTGACACCGACAAATCGATGTCACCAAGTGTACCATGGAAATGATTCTAGCTATGAAAATGGTTCGGCACTGACTCTTGTTCGTGTGATGCATAAGCTTTGCTGACTATCGGCGCTCTACGTCCCATTTTCCCCGCTCACTGCCACTTAAGTTTAGCGATTCGAAGGGCTATCTTGAGCGGTTACCTTGCTCCCGCTGCGGTAGCCCTATTTCTGATGCGATCACGTAGATAAACTCCCAGCATAACCCTCTCTCTTGACATTTGGGTGACTTTGAGCCTTCTTGTGAGGCCCATAGTAAGCGACTACGTTCCAGTGCCATATTTCATCACTGGTCAAAAACACACACACTGGTCAAAGACTCGTCTTGAAACACTGCTGAATATTGGATGAAAATATGTGCCGTAGCTTCCAGAACGCTGCCCAGCCGAGTTGGATTCGCCATTTGACTCTTTTTAAAGTTAGAGAGGAGTCTGGGACACACGCACAGAGAGCAGTCTGCTGGGGTTGGTACTACATGTGCTTTTAGGTGTTCTGCCTTTTCGCAGAATTTCCTTTGGTCAAACATCACTTGCCAACCAACATTTCTAAAATGATTCACTTTGACAACTAACCATTACCAACTTTTTGTATGACAACCTGACACTTGGTCGAATTTTTATAAAGCAGAATATCACAATGACTAAAAATGTTTGGAAAACTTATCACTTGCCAACTCTTTCACTAGGCCAAACAACTATTGAACGAACAACGTTTCGTCAGTGCAATAGTTACGTTTTAACATATAAGCCAACTTAACATAACTTGCCTGAAACAAAGAACAGTTTCGTGATAAGTATAGCAACAGAAATAATAACCGTGACAGAGTCCAGATAGGTGCGACGACGAGCGAAGCGAGGAGGAGCGTGTTAGGTTAACCGCGATCTTACAGCGCACGAAGCCGAGCGAGCGAAGCGAGCGTGCCGCGGCAGCGGCCGGCGAGTGCCAAAATCGCCTTATTGAATATTCAAAATAAGTAATGAAACCGAACACTCTTCATTTAGCTCACTCATTTTAATTATAATAACAAGGAAACATTCCAAAAGCAACGTCCCGCAAGTAATAACGTAAACACTTATCGCTAATAAGTCAGTTTATTCTTACTCACCCACAAAGTTATTAAAAGAAGTGAGCAGGTGCGCTTACCCACATTGTAAATTATATTACAAAGTAACTGTACGAACCCTACTGCGTGAAAGATTTGGGAAACGTTATACAACGAAATGACTATTCAGCCAACTAAAACATTCTGTTAAACGATTTTTGGCATTTTGGAAGTTTACTTTATAATCATCAGACCAAACGTACAGTTGGCAACTGTGAGGTTGGGAAACGAAACGAAATCTCATGACGAGTTGGCAAGTGATTATTTGGCGAAATAATATTCTGCGAAACGTTGGTTGGGAACTAATAATTGGCCAAACAATTTTCTGCGAAAAATAAGAGAACCGTGCTTTTAACATGATCTTCGCCTTATCCATGTTCATTCTCAAACCAACTCGCTCGGAAGCTTCACTAAGGTCATCGAGCATCGTATTTAATTCCTCCATGGTCTCAGCCAAGACTACTATATCGTCAGTAAAGCGCAGGTGAGTGGTGTACTCGCCGTAGATGTTGATACCTAGCCTTTTCCAATGATCCAGGGCTGAATGGGCCAAAGGCCTAGAACCACCGACGTCTGGTATCGTAGACAGCATATGGTACACGGACGGATCTAAAATGGGATCCGGTACGGGAGCAGGCATTTATGCGAATGACTATACATTAGTGTAAGCATGGGTAGTTTGGCAACCGTGTTCCAGGCGGAGACATACGCCATAATTGCCTGTGCACAGGAGGCAAACCAGAGGGCAGACTATCTATATACTCAGTGACAGTCAAGCGGCCCTTAAAGCGCTTACGGCGCCGAAAGTGAATTCTAGACTAGTCTATAATGGCGTCCAGATACTGAACAAGCTTGGAAAGCACAATAAGGTGCAACTAGTTTGGACACCAGGGCACGAGGGCATCATCGGCAACGAATGAGCGGATAAGCTTGCAAGAGGGGGGTCTTTGTAGGTCCAGAACCATTTGTGCTCTCCCAGGGAACTGTAAGTTCGGCCTTTAAAGCCTACGCCAAAATCAAACACCAACACGAGCGGAGGAGTGAGGCGTGCTTAAGGCATGCACTCTAAGCTCTTCATAGAAGGACTGGACTCCGGCAAGACTAAGACACTCTGGATATCCAGTAGGAAGCACCTCAGAATCATATATGGGTCATTACGGTATACAGGTCACTTCGGGGAAGGAACGAGGGGAAGAATCTTTTGACCGAGATGGGACTATCGGATAGTTTAGATTGTAGAATGTGTGGCAAGGAGGATGAGACTATGGAACACTTATTGTGTGAATGTCATGTCCTTGCCAAACAAATAATGAATTACTTTGGTAAAGGCTATCCGCAACCAAAGGAATTCAAGGTGCTTCCGCTGAGCTGCATCATCCGCTTTGTGGAAATGAGAAGGCAAATGCACAAAAGATTCCACGAGAAAAATCGAGAGAGCTCGCGCGCCGTCTTCTGATAGCCGTGGTGATTGGTCGATTCGAAGGACGGTTATGTTTTTCGAGTGTGTGTGAATACATGTATGAATGTAAGTATACATGTATGTATGTATACATGAATGTATGTATATATGTGGATTGTGGTCATGAAAATTCTATTTCACGGGCTACAGTCCAAACGGCTTGATGGTTTTTGATATATGAGGATTCCTTACAGTGTCTTTGCAGTGGAGCGTGTGATAAATATGATATATAATTAATTGACAGGGCGTAGTTTCATTTAAAATATTTCATGTTAAATACCGAAACACCCAAAGTAATTAATCACATATAATTGACAACTATCGTATTTTAAAACTCTACCTTCATTTCCTTCACGGACGACACATGCATTGAGGTCGCCCTGACTCACGCATATTTTTTTTATTTCCGGTCTGTTAACATATTTATATACAAAATAATATATTTTCTAAAACCGAATAATTGTGGCTTTATGGCCGTATTTTTTGTTTTTATGTATCTTAAGTAGTTAAAAAAAAATTAGTAATATTGAATAAAAATAATTTACGCTGTATATGTTTTTCTCCTTTATTTTATTTTTTTTGTTCCAAAATGTATTATTTTGGTTCGTAAAATAGATTCCTCATCCTTTATTTATCCGAAAATGATATAACACTTGCCTTGGTATGCATAGTTTCAGAAAAAAATGGCTTTAAATAAAGCGCGGCGGAGTCGAACTTCCCCCCCCCTCCCCCCCTAAATGCGGGGTGGCTCTCGATGGCTCTCGGTCTGAATCCACTCAAGACCACCTAAGGATTAACTGTGCCAAGTTTCAGCGCATAGTCAAAAAGTGCAAGGTTCCCATACAACAGATAGCAATAGCACACCCACTACAACCGAAGTTTTTGACTACATCGCGAGTAGAGGCCGATAGATTTCGGGAAAGACTACTATTTCCATGTCCAATTTCGGATTCACGCAGCCTTTTCTGCGACCGCGACCTAGCAGATCACATAGAGTATAAAATTCCCCAAACTTTTTTATTACTTTTTGTATACCAGCTTCAAATAATTGATACCGTTTTCCGACTTGCCGCATCGAGATATCCTTTTCTGTATAATATGATGGAATAATTTACCATTTTTTTCATTTAACCTCGGCATCTTCATTTATCTACTGAATGACATATATATACAGGGTGTCCCAGAATTTCACGTCAAGCCGTAAACGGATGATAGACCAAGTCATAACAGTTATCATAAAAACACAAAAAAAAATCCAACTCATGTTCTTTAAAAATTATGGTCACTAAAAATTCACTAAAAAATCCACACCCTGTAATGGTTCTTTAACTCTTGTTACTACAAATTGCATAGTTTATTTATTTTTTATTATTATTATGTAATCTTGAATAATGCTTTAAATTTTAGGCAAAAATGGCGTAGGGATGTGACGGCCCCATCGCCCACCAGATTTCTGGTGCAATCAGTCAACGTAAGGCAGCTTGTGGCGGGCTGTTAGGGAGTAGCGACCCTACGTACCTGAGTGCTCCTGGGGGTGTCCTGTGGTCAGGCTGAGCCGATCGGGTGGTTGGTTGGACAGGCCCTCCGCCTCTGGCTTGCCTTTATTGGCCGTCCAGAGTGGAGTCGCAAGAGCTGTTGCTGGAGGGTAGATGTGGACACCTAAGTGGCGAGTTGGCTATATGTTTAAAGTCCAGTGCCACCTCTCTACCCCCCAGCTCTCTGACCGGTGTTGCCCTTAGGCCATTTTTTAATGTCGCTATTAATAGGGGCCCATCTAGCAGTTAGCGAGTCACCGTCTGCCAGAGATAAAGATTGAAACAGTTTTATTAGGCAGGCGTCCGATGCGATGTTTCACCCAATAGCCCAGCCACTAGTCCATCATTTCAACCCAATAACCCGTTTTATTTAGATTCCATCAACCATCAATAGTCCCTATACACCCCAGCGGGTGCTGTCTCTGTGTGCGTCCCATGACACGGGCAGGGACAGCATCCGCTCGGTGTACTCCTTGCATTTCATTAAATTGTCAAAAGGGCCTCTACGTGTTGGCTCAGTTGGTACTTTGTAGGTACCTAGCTCCACGCACGCCTCCCAAAGGTCCGGGACATCGTTGTCCCGTGAACGGGAAAGACATATAATAATAATAAAAACTATGCAATTTGTAGTAACAAGAGTTAAAGAACCATTACAGGATGTGGATTTTTGAGTGAATTTTAAAGTGACCATAATTTTTAAAGAACATGAGTTGGATTTTATTTTTATGATAACTGTTATGACTTGGTCTATCATCCGTTTACGGCTTGACGTCAAATTCTGGGACACCCTGTATATATTATATTTTTTTCTTAAAATTCACAATCCATGTGTTATAATATCGGGCAATTACCAAAAAGTTTCTACGAGTATATAATTATGAAGGCTCAACTTTAGGTGGCTACTTTATTTCGTGAACAAGCCTTACTATCACACTAGATGCGTCGCGACCGTTGAAAGTGCCAGTATGAGAGCCTCAATTACGCGTAATGACAGAAACCGTTTCATTATTCTGTCCGAGCCTTTCTAGTCCGAGCCTACGTAGAGAGTAAATAAGTGAATCGTCTAAATCCAAGGGATCTAGTAATCAGCAGTTCCAATCCAAAGGAGATCTGATAACATGAAGCCGGCCGTTCCACTCCGCGGGAGGAAATGAAATCGCAATGTGGGAGTCGGTCGAATTGCATTGAGTGAATCTAACTACTTAACGAAATGTGAAGACGTAAATAGGTCTAAACTAAAGTGCTTCATATTAATTTGTGTATGTCTTGAGCATTTAAGGCCGAGCCACACCGACTGCGTCTGCGGCACGTGTGCGTGTGCAGCACGTACACCGCTGCGTTGTAATGTATGAATCCTCATACGACATGACACACCGGATGCGTCTGCGTAGAAGTGCAGTCGGTGTGGCTCGGCCTTTAGGTGGGTATGTGTGCTCTGGTCAGACGGAAATTGAATCTTCGAAATCAATCCAAATTACGAAGAGAAATTGTGCACACCTTTGTGCAGGTAATATGCTGTATATAGTATTGTATCTATTTAGTGGTTAAAGTGTCGGTACGAGGCGTCACTTTATAAATGACCACCCGTTTGGCCTAAGTATGTAGGTAGGTGTTACGTTTGCTAGTGTGGAGAAGCGTCTCTACACTACCAACGTACCAACTACTGACGGCTTCGTCTAGGCAGCGGCCTAACGTGGTTTAAGGGCGTTTATAAAATCTGTTCCTGGGTCTAGGAAGTTTTCCATGTATTAAAGTACGTATTTACTTTTCGAAAAGAGTGAATCGAGCGATATTCTACGCTTCAGCTTGGACCAATATTTATGTCCGATGTCTGTCCGGCTGTTCTCTACATTTGACATTTCTCAGACCATTCTCATGAAATTTTGTGAAAAAATGAGAGATGTTAGCTCGTACCAAGATCTCAACGAGATTCCATGGGATCGGAGTAGATGGAGGACCTACTTCGAGCTACATCGACAAGAGTTTCGGTCTTATATTTAAAAATGAAAAAGAATGAAGAAGATTAATTTGTCGTATCAGTTTTTCGAAGTTCAATTGTATGTCTTTAAAGACGGGTTCGCGATTTCCGTGGCTCACAGCCACTGGGTAGTATAAGTATTTATCTTTTCGTGTAGTATAGACCCATGGTACATTATAGAAGGTTTGCTTAGTTTGAAGATAGGCTGATTTGTGTAAGATTCTTCACATTTGTCTCCCTTTTGAGAGGAATTAAATTCATGAATACGTAAATTTGTAACGTGTTGCTTTCCTGGATAGAATAGTTAGGTAGTCAAGTTGTTGAGCAATTTCCGAAGTGAAATATTTTTCTTACGACCGCATATTATACTTACGTAAAGGAATTGCTCAGCATTCGAGCCGGTTCCGAAAATTACACCCTCTAGGGACACCATCGATGCACATATGTCGCTTTTGCTCCATACGCAATAGGTTTGTGACGAATGGTGTTACTTACATTTTAACTTACATTTTGCAAATTATGCGGGCAGCATCGTAAACTGACTGAGAATTTAAGAAACAACTGACTTTAAAAGGAATAGGCTATTAACTCCGTACCTATTACTACTACTGTTTGGACCTATATGTGCGTTCTGAATTCAATCAGTGAGAGAAAGAGAACACAGAGGAGTTCATCCGTCCGTCCATACATTTTACATTAAAACACTAAATAGTTCTTAATCGCCAGCTGACATAATTTTTAGGGTTCCGTGCGTCAAAAGAAAAAAAGTAACCTTTATATATAAGATATCTTCGTTGTCTGTGTCTCTGTATGTCCGTCAATCAAAACCTATTTCTGAGAAATGCGTGGAGGTATCATATTGTCGCATATTTTGACACTCGCAAGAGAATCGAAACCTATAGGGTATGTGAGCACTTCTCGTTCATCCCGAAACATGAAATTTCGCCAGAAGCAAGGCTTTAGCACAAATTGGGGAAAGTTTGAAAACCGTGAATTTAGATAAAAAAATATGGGTCAATATACAAGGAATTGTGGGTCCTAATCCTAACTCTAAAGTGGGGCGACTGTATCATGGGGGTATTGTAAGAAACACCTTCATTGGCACGAGCCAAAACTGATTTTAGCAATGTAGGTGCAAAACATGAAGATGTCTAAACATGGATTTAACTGTGACTCAGATTACATAGGACTCTCAGATGGAGGGAAAACGGCAAACTCAAATTGTGAAGCCCCAGATATTTTCAACAATTACTTCAGCTCTGTGGTGGAAAACTGTAGAAATAATCCTTCTACGAGATCAAAACCGGCTCTGCCATCCTATGAATCTAGCACGATGTTTGTTACGCCAGTAAGTAAGAATGAACTGCTTCATGTTATATCGAGTCTTAAAAATAAGAAGGCCAGTGGATCTGACGGAATTCCGCCCAAAGTTGTAAAATGTATCGCCTATGAAATATTACTACCACTTTTATTCATTATTAATCTCTCCCTATCTGATGGAATATTCCCGGCTAGATTGAAGATAGCAAACATTAAGCCTTTACATAAGCAGGGAAGTAAACTACAAGCTAGTAATTATAGGCCAATAGCTCTTCTTACAATATTTTCTAAGATTTATGAGAAAGTAATGGCAAATCGCCTATATTCTTATATGGTTTCTCGTAAAATCATAGCTTCAGAGCAGTTCGGTTTTCAAAGAGGAGTCTCAACGACAGATGCCTTGTTTGATATGACTGATTTCGTCTCTGAAGCCTTAAATCAACAAAACAATGTGATAGCTATCCTGTTAGACCTATCTAAAGCATTCGATTGTGTTAATCATGACATTATGTTAGACGTTCTAAATCGATATGGTATTCGTGGAGTAAACAATAAGTGGTTTGAGTCATACCTTAAGCACCGTGAGCAATCTGTTATAGTCTCAACCTTGGATCATAAATCCCACTCCGTGGTGGATTATAAATCAAATAGTGCTTGTTTGGAATACGGTGTCCCACAGGGGAGCATCCTCGGCCCCATCTAGTTCCTTCTTTATGTTAATTTTTTACCCAGACTGTTATCTCATAAGTTAATCATGTTTGCTGATGACATTACTATTCTATTTAGGTTTAAGCGTAATGACATTCATAATCTTAGTGACTCTATCAAAAACACCCTTACAAACGTAATTGACTGGCTTCATGGCATGAACCTTTCTACGAATTTAAGTAAAACTAAGTTTATTCATTTTAGAAATTATAGGACTGACCAAGTAACATTTGATGTTACATTAAATAATGATACAGTTGAAGTTGTAGACGACACAAAATTTCTTGTGCGTGTATATTGATAGCAATCAAACATGGAAGAAACATGTTGATTATATTGCCAGCAAGCTCAGTAGTTTCACGTTCGCCTTAAGAGCCCTAGCAAGGTTTTCAACAAGAACCGCCGCAGTGCAAGCGTATTATGCCTTTGTTCAATCCCACATCCTATACGGGTTGCCTATTTGGGGTGGATGTACAGACTGGGACCGTCTATTCAGGCTGCAAAAAAGATGCGTGCGTATTTTGGATGGTATTAAGTCAAATCGCGTGTCATGTAGAAATTCCTTCAAAAAATTAGAAATTCCAACCCTGACTTCGCTATATATAATGGAACTTTGTAAATTAGTAAAGCGATATCCTCAAAAATTTCCTGCGAAGGTAGACTTTAGAAGCGACAGATTAAATAATATATTCGCACTGGACGTTCAAGTGCCTGTTGCCAGAACGGCGGGGTTTAGGAAATGCACTAGGTTTGTTGCAGCAAAAGTGTATAATGCCTTGCCAAGCACAATAAAGTCCCTGCCATACTCTAAATTTGTAACTGCATTGAAGAAACACTTGATTGAATTATGTCCTTATAACCTAAATGAATTTTATAATCTTAATACATGAATGAATGATTTTTATTATTATCGTAATGCTGTTTGTATAATGTTAGTAGTATTTGTAGTATATAAAATGACTATTCATGTAATTTGTAAATTAATGTAGATGTCCAAAATGAATTTTATGATTATTGTAATGATCATTATTTAATTAATTAATTATTGTAGAATGTAAATTGACAATTAATGTAATTTGTAAATTAATGTATTACGTCCTTATAACCTAAATGAATTTTATAATAATTATTAATTAATTAATTAACTATTGTAGAATGTTAATTGACTATTAATGTAATTTGTTAACTAATGTATTAATCCTTAGTTTGTAATTTATATTTAGCGACACCCTAAGGGTAAAATTGTATCCTGCAATTTGAAGCTAATAAATAAATGAAATGAAATGAAAGGTAGTTTTCGATTTGTGTAAAAAAAAGCTGTTCTCCAATTTATCTCCGAATGTATAAGCAGAAAACACTGCCTGTTACATACGTATACGAGTTTGTACGAAACCCTCGGTGCTAGTCCGACTTGTACTTGATCGGTTTTAAATATTTCCTCACGCCCCTTTTACAGTGAAAACGAATGAATGGAGAGATAGCAATTGTCATTACGAGGAAACAATTGACGTTGATTGCCCCATGTTGTATGTTCATTTAATTGCACGTTTCCGGGCATGTAAAACAATAGTGCACTGTGTATTTGCGTAGGGAAATAGGCTATTTACACCCAAACATAGCCATGCGGCGTACTGGCTGATTTAATTACAAGGTACATAATAATATAACGGTAATTTATTCAGTTAGCATTCCGTCGTGTGCTTAGCGGATGTCACCAGGAAGCGGCCGGGGCCCGTCAGCCACAGCGCTAAGCCTGCGGTTACCTTCCATTAGCACGGCTAAACCCATTACCGAAGACATCTCGCCTTGCCTTACCATCCCTGTCAGATACCTGGCCTTCGATTCGGTTCTGCCATTAACATCCCAAGCACATTTTAATACGTTTCCTGGCCTCGTTCTAACACGTTAGCCAGGCGAGCTTGGAAGCGAGCACGAGAAGCAATTGCGATGTAATCGGGGTCGGAAACGACGGACTATAGTAGGCCTCTTATATGGTAAATGTTCATGCAGGTTATTACATAGAACGGAAATTATGAATCGGTCACAGCGGTATCTACTCGGCTGCGTAATACATTCATAGATAACTACATCAAGGAACCCGCCCGGTATCCCCTTCGAGGGTTTTTGAAAGGGTTTTTCGTAATGCTTTGCTTACCAAAGCCGATGCTCCTCAAAACCCATTCATTTGGCTATTAAAGCGCTCCAATACGGTATCCCCTTCAAAGGGTTTTTGAAAGGGTTTGCTTACCAAAGCCGATGCTCCTCAATACCCATTCATCTGGGTTTTAAAGCACAATGAATAGGTATTCAACACGAGGAAGCGCTTCAACCCTTTAAAAAGCGCTTTAATAGCCTTTCGAAAGGGTTTTTTTATCAGTAGCGGTAGCGCCCCGTAAGGGAAACCCCTTCATACGGCTAAGTTAAATGAATGAGTTTTCAATCAATAAAGGACAGCAAGTAATTTGGGCTATTAAACGAACGACTAACCCGTTTAAAGGCTTTTTTCTGGGAAGGGGTGGGCGGGTCCCTGACTACATCTTGTGGTATTATTTGACTTCAAAGTTTACAATACGTGCACTGCACCAAGGGCACGATTAGGGTTGCCAACTTTTTTTGGGGGAGATATAGCATTCGGCAGAAAAAAAACGACTGGGCAATGTTGCTATGTAGTAAAATTGAACTGAAACTTGGGCAATTTGAAGCACTTCGTAAGGCCCCCCAAAATATAGTATTTTTGCGTACTATATATTTCTTCAACAGTATATAGTACAAGGAGACGAAATACAGTACGGTTGGCAACCCTAGTCACGATCACAAGGGAGGGTAAGAAAAACACCGGTTTTGATAACAAAACGACGTTTGTTTTATTTTATTGTTATTTAACCACACAATTTTGAATCTTCGGCAATATAACTACTTACATTTAAAACATTTTATATACAGGTTGGGCCATAAGTGTGTTGGCAGTTTGAAAATTAAATGAAAAAAAAACTACTAATCGTACAATATTTTTATTGACAGTTTAAAAAAATACAGATGCTGGAAATTTTATGAATTAAAAAGGATATTGTCCAGGTTACGTCCCGCCGTTGCTTATTCCCACAATTTGATGTATGGCGACGAGGTGAATTTTCATTTAAATGGTCACGTAAACAAGAAAAATTGTCGGATCTGGTCAGAGACTAATCCACAACGCTTGCATCAACGTCCACTTCACAGCCCTAAGCTCGTCGTGTGGGCCGCAATGATATCAACGGGTGTCGTGGGGCTATGCTTTTCTGGCCAAAACCTGCAACTCCGCCTTCAAGAGTGTCAAGCAATGGAGGGACGTCACCTGGACAACATTCTTTTTCAGTCATAAAATTTCCAGCATCTGTATTTTTTAAAACTATTAATAAAAATATTGTACGATTAGTAGTTTTTTTTAAATTCAATTTTCAAACTGCCCACACCCTTATGGCCCACCCTGTGCTTAAATGTCGGTGCAAAATATGATTTATGATTTGCTCCAAACGTAACAGCGACATCTCACTAGAAAATAATTATTTTACACTTACATCATTTCGATTTGCAACAAATTAAACCAGCTTTAAAAAACTATAGATTATATATAGTTATAAATAAATAAAATACATAGTTTCGGGCAATCTTACACAAATCAATTTAGTCTCAAACTGAGCAAAGCTTATGCATACTTATATATATAAAGTATATTATATATAAATTTATATTTAAATTAATAGATAACATCCATGACTCAAGAACAAATACTCGTGCTCATCACACAAATAAATGCCCTTACCGGGATTCGAACCCGGGACCTCTAGCTTCTTCGTAAGCAGGGGTAGGTGTTTCTAGCTGTGCTAGAGTGTGAGAGACGTACCAGCGTAGCACTAAAATCGTTCATATTGATAAGCTGTCACTGATACAAAATAACTTTGGTAAAGTAGTATTTGCATGTTCTCATTATTCGTTTTGTATGAAAGTATTAAAACCGCAAAAAAAAGTAAATTTTATCATTATTGACAGCTCTGCCTTGTTGTTAATTTGGTCGTAAATATGTGGCGTGGGTGTGATTCATAGAACAAAACAATAATAAAACAAACACTAAATTCCGTAAAAAAAGAATTTGAATTGTATATTTCTTTGAAATGACATACTACATTTCCTGCGATAAGTCTTAAATAAATAGTGCGTTGTTCTTAAACGTATTATTGTAAAAATTGAATAAAACATAGGTACATTCACATGTTGGCAGTAATATAAATGTGAAACAATATAACATACGTGAACGTAGCTGGCTGGCTACGACTGCTACGCCGTAGCACGCCTTTGTAGCATTATCTGAGTTGCGTTTGGCTGACGGCGAATTGTTAACATGTTCATTGTGAGGGTTCATCTTGTTACACTTTCACTGCCTATCGGGCGCCTACACCCCGTAGTCGCTTTCCGCTACATAAGAGGGAAACCACAGGATCGGTTACGAGCCTAGCCTTTATGTCCAATTATTAAATTAAGAGTAATAAAAATAAACTGTCAATTGTCACATGCATGACAAGTTAGAGCAGTTAGAGTTTATTGACGTAAGACCTTTTTATATTTCCCGCCAAAGCGCTGAAATAGGGGGTGACCATAAATTCAGTGGAGACATTATCGAGTTAATGAAGTAAACAGTCATGTAATTGCTTGAGACCCCGTCCATTAAAATCTGTTTTGGCTGTTTATTAATATTTTTCGGCCCCTGATCACGGATTAAAAATCGCAGTGTAGAAGATCATCTGTGAAGTGTTAAATATACAGCGGTCGCACGAAACGAAACACATTGTCATCAAATTGGAATTCCAAATAAAAGTGTCTCATCTAGCCCCCAAAATTATGAATTTTGCGGTTTCATTCCTAATTTGGGTCACGCATCATATTTCAAGTGTGGTTTTCTTGCATTATGATTATCTTAGCAGTCAGGTACGGGGAACTAGATTCCGGAACTTGTTTTTGACGTCCCTATTGAAATGAATATGCGATTCGTCTGGTTTCAGGTGCAAAAGTGTGTGTGAGCACGACGCACTGATGTTAAGGTAATCGTTTATTATTATTATTATTCTTTTTATTTTCCAAACAAAGTAATTAATTGATTTATGCAAATAAAAAAGAGTATTTTCGGCCATTTTTTCGCATCAGGTATTTGACTTTTGAGAGTTTTTTAACACTTAAAGTATTTTTATGTAAATATTGTACTAACTTCTCTAATTTCACTGTATGAAGATGAAGTCCCTGGATTAAACACTAACAACATGAAATGGCTTTGAAATAACCCGAAAAACTTTTTTGCCATCAGGCATGAAAATTTAATTATTTTTTTTGTTGTTTATGTTTAGTGCCTATCACTTTACCTATCAAAATTACCGTTCTCTAAATATCGTCAGTCAGCGTTTAGGGCGTTATTTTTTACGACTTCATCGTGAAAGTTGACGACGTCAGAGGAAAAATAAGAGAATTGTTATGTCGGTAAGCGAATGGGTGCCACCATACTCGGTAAGGCGTAATTTATGGGGGCACAGGAAGACGGCCAACTGAGTTATGTGCTTGAAGCTTTACGACGTCTCTTCTACTAGGTACTTGTGTATGTGGGGCAGCAGTCATGGTTCCAGTGCATGCAGAGTTATCGTACCGTAACTTGCTCCGATGCATTACTGGTTTTCAATTTCAATTCACTTTGGTCCGTGCGTTGTTTTGATATCGGACCATAATTTCAATTGAATACTCGTGCTGGTTTTGAGTTACTTGATTTTGACAGAGGAACGGGTACAGAACAAGGGCAAATGCAAATTGATCTTAACTTCTTTGCGGACGTAGACATATCCTAGAGAACAATACTTTGTAGATAAACACTCGAAGAGACATTCTCAAATGAACTGTAAAGGGTGTGTTGTACAAACATTTTATTTACGAATACTTTTCTCGGGAAGCGCACTCTGCCAGGTCACATGGGGAATCCTTTGAAAATGGGAAACCTGAATAATAGCCTCCTTACGACGAGATAATACATTGTCGATGGAAGGCGTTTACGCTGCGAGCATTATTATGTGAATCGCAACCAAAAGAGACTTAGTGGATTACATTTACTTATTGATATATGCCGGGATCTTGTGGAATCTTTGCTACAAAGGCTTGTAATCAACTATTTGTATCTATAGCCTTATCTTTGTATCAACTTGCTTTGTGAGGAAGTTATGGCGTGTAATCAACATAAAATGTAAAATAACTCGTTGTTAGTGAGCAATCGAATGTTTATAGTGTCCATACACGACACTAGGGCATCGCAATGGGTATGTTAACAATTCACTGTAAATGGAACTTTACTGTTCGTGTTTCGCCGTCATTTCAATTATACTCTAGTGAAACTTTAGCGCCGAGTGTACGTATGACGGGGGGTATGTCTGATGGAATGCCGCGTGTTGGTTTTGGTATACAAATTATTCCCACGAGCAATGTTCACGTGTGGAGTATGTACCATGCTTACGTACCTACCTAACATTGATATGATTCAGTGTACGACATCACATGACACAGTTGTACTAAAGAAAGTCAATTGGTATAAATATCTGATTTAGTGTTTCTTGCCGATTTGATTTCTTGTCCTTGCACGTGGGAAGGATAAAAACCGGCCAAGTGCGTGTCAGGCCACGCACAATGTAGGGTTCCGTAGTTGCCCATCTGTCTTAGTTACATAGACGTGCAGTGCGGATGCGTCGGCCTGTGCGAAAATTGGCCTATAGACATTAAGTTGGTCGACTATTACTCGGTAACTACTTATTGCCTTCTTATCCGTGATATAGTTTTCCTTTTAAACTCATTATATGTACTACTGCCACAATTTTATTCACATACCCAGGGCACAGCCATCACACACACACACACACACACACACACACACACACATACACACACACACGCGCACGCACGCACGCACGCACGCACGCACGCACACGCACACGCACGCACATGACTCGAACAAAAATTAAGGCTTTAAAGCCCAATATCTCGCAAACGAAACACTGAGTTCAAAAATGGTTGTAAGAAATCCATAACATTTTCCAACAATCTATCCATCGATATCCCACACCATGGGTTAAACGATAAAAAATACATCCCCAATTTAGGTGTATACTGTAGTGAGCAGAGTACCCAAAATGGACGGACTCCGTGTAATTAATTGTGACTGAATTTTTAATTTATTTATGACGTTTGGAAATTTATAACATTGTGTTCTTAATTTATTATTCTCTTGATATAATTTTTTTTGACATTAGATTTTGTTTCTAGAAACATTTTATACTAGTATATTTTCTATAATTTTTATTTAATACTATTTATATTCTTTGTTTAATAAATGGCTCTAAGAAATTAGCTTAAGATTATATTTCTAACTGACGATTTGAAAGTGCTTGTTGATAGGCCTACTTGAATTAAGCTTATTTTGAGTTTGACTACGGAACTGAAATCAAAAGTATACCACGCTCTCGTTATCAGTATTTAAATTTACACTCTCACAAAGCTTCTCTCTTAGAAACTTTACCTCTTTATTATATTAGAATAAATAAGTTTTTTTTTTAATTTAAATTAAATCACAAGCCTTACTGTTAGCCGTTTAAGGGTCCCACCTTCTCCATCATTAGGTCAACTTGATCCTAAATCTTCATCGTTAGACCAATTTTATTCGTATTATTATACCTATATACGTTCTTGCAAAGTTTTCAAACGGTACGTCGGTACGAATAAGACTAATGGAAGTGATTAGTATAAGGACCAAATTATTGGCCAGTTTAACTCACACAATTAAATTTACTATAAACAATCAAGTTTGTATGGCTAACTACCGACTAACTAGGCTTAACTAATGGACTGTATGTAACTCTAGGCTTGATGAAAGTTGCATATCTTTGTTTAGGAATATGCGTATATTGCCATTGCCCTATTCGTACATCAGAGATGCATGTATCTTTGTTAACACACGTCTTAGTGATTTCTGAACACGAGGTGATATGATGCACAGACAGACCAGAAAAAAGATCATGGACCTGCTGTACAAACCTCTCGTTAGCAAGGCAATGTATGGTAAAAACGTGGCCAACGTGCAACGTGTGCATTCAATTACCTATATAATAACTTGCCTGAGGACATTAAGGTCATCCGGGAAAACAGTTAAGTTGACGAATTGGATTCTCGACAGAAGTTATTTAGAGTATAAGTGACATACATTGGTATTATTATTTTAAATATGTTTTATGTATATATTGCAATTGATAATTTGTATTTTTACTAAATTCATCGCCTCTCAGTAAAATATTTGCCCGCCTGCAGGCTGAATACACTGTCATGTTCACTTATATAAGACCTTTCTGTACTGTATTCTGGCAAATAATACTTTTGACTTTTTAGACTTTTGCCAATAATACGGTCTTCACCCTTATCACTTCCATTAGTCGTATTCATAATACATTGAAACGTGCGTACTTAGTTACCTATGTGACGTTATACGTATAGGCATTTAAAAATAGGCCGATTCTTTAAAATGATGTGAAGTGACTATCTCTAAGCCCCGACTTCTGCACAATCACTCCTTGTGTGTAGTAAAATAACGGTAATAAAATGTATGTTAAATACCTACTTCAGTAGTATAGTAGGTACCTACAGGGCACTGTTTGAAAGGCTTAATGCGTACCTAGTACCTACTTACTCATGAATTCATTCCATTACATATAAAACTTAATGAACCATACTAGTTGTAGTCGCTATGCAGATTAAATACGTACAATGTTAACTAAGTTTGCTGAGCAACTAAAGTACTTTACTGGTTCATACATTCATGTTTGAGTTAGTGCTGGCGAGATTTAAGTACATAGAAGATAAGGGAATGTAAAGTATTAATTAGCTCACACAATAACGCGAAGTGTAGATGGAATACGCAAGAAGGAGTAGGTAGTTGAGCGAAGGCGGGGACAGAGGGGTAGCCGGGCATTATCTCTCGCGCTTGACCGAGCTTCGATCACTGCCTCGACGACTCCCAAAGCCTTGTTAAGGCCTAATGACATGGGTTTAACCGAAATCTCCACTTATTTATACCTTTCAACCTACGATGTCTTTCGAGAAGGACACAATACGTTATTTTCACGAGCTGATACGAGCTATTTAAAGTGACGTTGATTTAGTACGTTTATACGTGAGAGATTTACGTGTTTCGCTGCGGAAATCATAGATTAAATGAACCAACATCTATCTACACGTAAGAGACGCAAACGCTGAGCTAGAGACTAGCTTGAGCTCCACCGAGTCCCACAATTAAATGTTATGGGCACAATTAAACTGTTTAATTTTGTTACAGCTATCAAATGCAGGATATGGCCTGTCTCACATTGAGTCTAATAAACGTGCCGTGTGTGCGCAACAAATGGAGGCGTTACTTTAGCAAAATTATGGACTATTTCATGTTTTTTTCATTTCAAAAACTCACGTAACGTTTTTTTCGTATTAAATTTGCGCGATTCAGCACGTATGACTTAATCCCCGTAGGCGCTCGTATTGTCGGAGGAGCTTACGTTGCAATACTTCTATATTTTATGGAGCTTTTTATTTTTACGATATTTGTTCGCTACGGTACAATTTGAGCGATTAACAAAATCAATCGCCATCAATTTCCGTTTTCCTTTTCGTATTTCTTCTTAGGAAGGACTGTACAGTATGTATAGGTAGCCTTCTTATTAAACCCGAGAAACCTTCCCGGAGCATATGAAGCCGTTAGAATCGACGCATATCATGCCTGTTCTTTAACGTGATGCGTGGTTGACACCTGCTGCACACAGCTCACTTGGCCGTCATCAGTCGAGTGTAGTGCACTAGAGCAGGAGTGAGGAGTGCCATATTGAGTTAGTGTTCAATCTATTAGTACAAGCCTCGCTTACCTCTATTCAATACGCTTGCATAAAGGTGACGAATTACTAAGAATGTTGCGATATTGTTTAAGTTTATGCTAAAGTCTTTGACAGGGACAGAGAGAGGCACTTTGTGGGTGACAATGTTATTAAATGAATCGTAATATTGTACATATATGTATATGAGAATAGACAACTCTGCTTGTTGACCTTGAAGTATGGGGTGGGGTGGTCCTCTATCACTATATGTCCTAACATTGCTTTAAACTTAAAAGTGTATAAATTCTTAAAGGTTCGGCAACGCGCATGTAACACCCCTGGAGTTGCAAGTGTCCTTAAGCTACGGTAACAAATTACCATCAGGTGAGCCGTAAGCATGTTTGCCACCGACGTGGTATTAAAAAAACTAAAAGATACTAAATACAGGTTGGCCTTATTTGCATCAGTTCTTCATTGTTTGGGTAGTATTTTTAGTATTAAATCTAGCGCGAGTTTTCGATGTTTTTTACCTTGCCTCTGATTCCTCTAATATTAATTCCGTATAGAGGACACAGGTGAAAGAAGGACTTTTTTACTGGATATATAAGAACTAGGTTCTAGTCCTAAAACAAAAAAAAAGTTTGTAGTATGGGTATTGGGTACTATACGACGATATAAAACTTAAATGCACTAACATAACACGCCTCGTTTGCGTTGGAGGTTATAAAGATTTACACACTGACAATAAATAAGCTGGTATAAATTAAAATATGAGAAAAGTAAACATATATGATTTAATATACCTATAATAATAATATATCGATAAGCCTCAAAGGTTTTCCCAACTTCCGAAATAGTTCACAGTTCTTGTGTGAGCGAAATGATATGAACAGTATACGGTTCCGATCCACCTTTCGCTGAGCGCCGTAAAACGAACGGCTCGCAAGTGTGAATGATTGCCCGATCCTTTCCTCTCGTACGACTAGCGCTACGACTACTGGCGCGACCTATAACTTTCCAATCGCACTGGGTAAGCAATACGCACGAATAGATAATTTTCCGGAAAGTGACCTTCACTGGATTCAGTAGAAGATATGAGAAGGGGAGGTGCGCTTGGAAGACAATGTCGTACATATTTTAAGCGGGCACGCCCCGTTCGCACAAAGGCGTAATTTATAGGGCCGCGCGGAGACGGGCGCCTGAGTTATGTCCCGGCGATAGCGACGAGCTTTTAACTGCCTAATGGAGCGATTTACTCCGACCACCTTGCGCCTACTCCACTGTTTACGAGGAAGCACGCCCGTAACACGTTCAATTGTATAGATAACGATCATCTTTCACATGAAGGCTCGTGTTAATTTTTAGGTATTTTATCCTTTTTGAGCGGTGCCGAGTCGCAAACATGACCGGGCGGCGGCAGCGTGGCGGGCGCGAGCGCCGACGGAGAGCGAAGTGGAAAGTTTTTCAATAAAACATAGCCCTCAGAGACATAACATTTCAATGGAGCGCAACGCGATGTTTACGGCCGGCGCGCCGCGCGCTACCTCTACGAACGCGGCACAACAATCCAATCTAAAGGTATTGATCAAATTGTACGTTCGACGATACTACCTATACGAGTAGGTAGTGGGTACGTATTAGGTTCCAACTGAAGATGTCACTCACACCAATAAAGCTGATGAATACACAGACTACGTACGATTGCGAATAACATTTTCCTTATTGCTTTTCTAAGGAACCAGCGACACTTCATTACGTATTCTGCTCTCAGTTTCAAAGAATGGAACAGATACTAATGAAAATTAAAGGTAATTAAGTACGGCGGGTAAACATTTTTTCCGTTTCCTTTGGTTCGACCGTTGTACCACACGTCCCTACGTTCGTTACAGCAAATAAACAAAACAACTCAAATGAAACCCTCCGAAAAGAATTTTGACACAGCGAAAGGAGAGTGAGTGAGAGCGGAATGACCTAGATGTTACACTTGCCGCTGGCATTTCCTTAGCGCAGCTTGCATTTATCGTGCTTACCTATATGTTTGAATGAAACTTCTGGTTTCTTCAGATCAGGGAGATGTGTTTTGTTTTGCGAGCTTTTGTTGAGCGCTTTGCATTGGGTCAAGTGCGATCCTAGCGGATTGCCGCAGGTCTCTGCTGGAATAAAAAGTAAGCATTTTATTTTATTTTATGCAGCAACTAGGTTCTGCCTGCGACTCCCTCCGCGTGGAACTCGTTTATATCGCAGCTCAATACAAACTTTTACCACCCCATTTTACCCCCTTAGGGGATGATTTCGGGGATAAAAACTATCCTATGTGACTCTCCATCCCTTCAACTATCTCCACTTAAAAATCACGTCAATTCGTCGCTCCGTTTTGCCGTGAAAGACGGACAAACAAACAAACACACACGTATACTTTCCCATTTATAATATTAGTATGGATACTCCTAAGAGCCAGAATCTAAATTACCTTATCTCTCCGCAAGTAAACAAGTGGAGATTGAGCAAGCCTCAGTAGCGCGAGTTCAGTTTCCACCCCACGGCCATTTTGACGACAATCATAAATTCATAAAGCTGTCACGTCATCCGACGCCCAATAAAGCAGACAGGTTTATTCAGAAGCGGTTAAGCGTTCGTAATAATATCTAAGTTAATTGCCACGCTGCGATTACATTTCGATACTACTGATACAACGTACGATATACGTACTCTTAGTATCAAAAAATACTCGAGTTTACCATGAGTTATTACGTTAGTAAATAGTAGTAAACAGTCAATTAATTTTTACATGCAAGTCACTTCCTTTATCGTCAGTACGGAAGTATTATACTTAACATGATTAGTTCTTATGTATAACTATAGAAGGTAGATTTACTACCGATAGCTACTTATCCCAATGAGTAATAATTTAAGTATTGAGCGTAGAGTACAAACTATTCGGCGCGTGCGAATCCTCGGGTTAAAGCCATTTTCATTAGGTACATTATCAGGTAGGTGGTAGGTTAAATGTTAATTAGGATAGTTTAGGTAATAAAGTAGCATTCGGAGGAAACAATTAGGTTGGTGGTAGTTCACAGAGGGTGATTGCGCCGCGGAACGAGGTATTTGTGTCACATCGATCGCCCCGCCCTCTGCCAGCCAATTACTGCCGATACACAACCGAATATTGTTCCCGATACGCCATTGACTCCACCTGGAAGCAAATCGAGATAAACATCCGGAGTCTTGCCTCTACTCTTGTTGACAGATTTAGTGGCAGTCGCACTCCCAACTCTGCTAGCAGTAGTGATTACACTGGTACACGATCTTTGACAGATGCAAATATGATGTAGGTACTTATGTATCGATGTAGTTTTAAAAGGCTGTACATTTAGAAAGAAGGATTCTGAATAGAATTACAAATATAGCCTAAATCACCTCGCCATCACAGCGATTGAAATTATACTAGATATTAAACATTAATAATTCAAACATCCGGATTTAGGTTATTAATTAATAATTATACAACTGACCCGATTTGGAAACTAAAATGTCATCATTAATGTAACCAAATCTCAACATAAGTATATTTTTTTAGGGAACATCAAATCGACATGATAATCACTCCCGAAATTCAACATTGCAAAAAAATAAAAACTTTGACATTTAATTTTAGGCGATGCGTTCATATATATGTATAAGGTGCTTCCAAATTAGATGCCAATACTTTCAGAGCTGGTAGTACTCGTTCTTAGAAGTAGAATTAAGTATAAAACTTATTTATTGTTTATGTTACTTTTTTGAGAAAATAAGGAACACAACTGTGCCACGTAATAACACCCTGTGAATGATATATTCAGAATTCAATGATTTTGTTCATTTTATTGGTACGTATTGAAAATTATGAAAATCTAGTTACCTTTTGACATTCCCGACAATCTTAATCAATGGCATGCATCGATGACAAACAAGGACGCTCACTTGGCAGAAAGTGATGACGATGTTTATGTTTGTTATGTTTGTTCGAAAACAAAAAAATTAATTTTATATAAAAAGTGTTCTTAGTTCTTATTTAAAGTGAATTATTTTGATGTAAGTTAATAACATCGCTTAAAATATTGGTAATTTGGAAGCACCTTATATAAATGGGAAATACATGATGCATACCTACTTATATATAAAGTTAAAAAAACATCAACCACATGTTTACAACCTCGTACCCATAACCTATAAGGTCTGAGATGAAATTCGAGATCAAAAATGAAAACAAACAGCTGTCAATTTCAAAGTGACATACCAGGGGTATAAAATCTTTTTTGTCCAATGTATTCACCAAATATAAATTACGCATGATTTTAACTGACAGATGCAACTATAGGCCGAAGTACTTTCGGATATCTATAATATTTTGACAGGAATACAAGGAGGAAATAAAACACGTAATATATTTTTTTAATTCACTTGACGACTTAATGGAATCAGAATCAGAATTTACATTTGTAATAAATCTATCGTTGACATTGTCAATCAGGTATCAGGTGGTCGAGTCGGCACATTTTGTCTTCTACTTTAATGACGTGTTTTACACAGTCACTCCATTTTTGAGGCGTCACCATTTGCAAACCTTCCTCAAATAAGGTCTTAGTTTGATTCATTTCAAATGTCTTGTTGTTCCTGGCGACGTGCCCCTTCACCTGTACCCAAACTTATTCTATGGGATTTAGTTCACAATGTTAGCTAAGAGGGCAGACGCAGGTGGTCCCTTTTTTGTATGTTCCGAAATATTTAATGATTTATCAATCACTATATGAATATTAGCCAATGAAACTAATAGCAAACCGGTAATTGTTTTAATTACCAACCAAATGTTTAAAACTTCTCACCATTACCAACAGCATAAATGAAAACTCCACATATCTTATTTAAACAACGGCAATATGTAATTAAAAAAAATATTTTGGATTTTTAATTTAGTAAAATATTTTTGACTATTCATACGATATTATTTAAGTCTGAATATAATAATATTTATGAGTATTTCAATGATTTTACTGCTTGCGTTTATTTTTTTATGGCGGCAACCCATCTGTTTACATTTTTGATCTCGAATATCATCTCAGACCTTAGCATAAATTGAATCGGTAACCTACCGCAATCACTAAAATTTGTTGACCGAATATCGTTTGTCCGAAAACTTTCCATATGTTTATGAGTTCTCCGAATATACAATTCATTACTTTTTTCATTTACCATTTCATGTTATCCAAATGTTTCAGTTGCCCGAAAAACTTTTACCGCTACAGTCGTTTGAGCATTGGCTTGTGGCATGATTTTATAATTATAATTGGGGTACATCAGCTTTTACATGGCAAGCATAGTCAGTTTTAGGGTAAATGCACATTACGATATGGCAACATTATTAAAAAACCTGGAAGCATGGAAGGGGTAATCGGAATTTGGAGGGAGGAATGCCGGAGAGCGCACTTTGTTCGGGGACGAGCTGATGGGCAGACCACCTGCAGTTCTAAGGCACCAACCACCAGAAGTACTCATCATAATTGTTACAACTTTTGTTTCTCAACCAATTTTTTACTTATCCATCATTACTTTCCGCATTTCATACGTTTAGCCAAATGTTCATTCAGAGTGAAACTCAAAGTAGCAGGTCAGTGCAGGTACGACGACGAGCGAAGACCTACAGACCCTACAGCGCGCGAGCCGATCGAGCGTAGCGAGCGTGCCGCGGGAGCGGCCGGCGAAGAGCCAGAACTGAACACTTTTTTACTACCTAATCTATATATATAAAAGAAGGATACCTGATCTACCATCAACGCACAGCCGAAACTACTGGGACTAGAAACTTGAAATTTACACCAGGACTTCCTTTTATGACGTAGGCAACCGATAAGACAGGATTTTTTGAAATTCCATCCCTAAGGGGGTTAAATGGTGGTGCAAAGTTTGTATGGGGGAAACTTTATATTATGAACTAGAGACTTAAAACTTTGTAGAAAGATTACTTATTAAGATACAAAAAAAACTATTTCAGCGTTTAAGAAAATTCCACCCCTAAGGGGGTTAAATAGGGGTGCAATGTTTGTATGGGGGAAACATTAATTTTTGAACTATGAACATGAAACTTTGTAGAAAGATTACTCATTAAAATACAGTAAAAGTAATTTCTGCGTTTAAGAAAATTCCACCCCTAGGGGGTTTAAATAGGGGTGCAAAGTTTGTACTCAAAACTACTGGGACTAGAAACTTGAAATTTACACCAGCACTTCCTTTTATGACGTAGGCAAGGGATATGACGGGATTTTTGGAAATTCTATCCTTAAGGGGGTTAAACAGGGGTGCAATGTTTGTATGGGGGAAACATTATTTATTGAACTAGAGACTTGAAACTTTGTAGGAAGATAGCTTATTAGGATACAAAAACGTGGCTTCAGCGTTTTATAAAATTCCACCCCTAAGGGGCTAAATAGGGGTGCAAAAGTTTGTATTCAAAACTACTGGGACTAGAAACATGAAATTTACACCAGAACTTGCTTTTATGACGTAGGAAAGGGATAAGACGGGATTTTTGGAAATTCTATCCCTAAGGGGGTTAAATAGGAGTGAAAAGTTTGTATGGGAGAAACATTATTTTTTGTACTAGAGACTTGAAACTTTGTAGGAATATTACGTATTAATATACAAAAAAAGAACTTTCAGCGTTTAAGAAAATTCTACCCCTAAGGGGGCGTAATGGGGATCCAAAGTTTGTATGGGGGAAACATCATTTATTGAACTAGAGACTTGAAACTTTGTAGAAAGATTACTTATGAGGATAAAATTAAAGTACTTTCAGCGTTTTATAAAATTCCCCTCCTAAGGGAGTTAAATAATAGGGAAATATTATTTTTTGAACTAGTCTTTAAACTTTGTAGGAAGATTACTTATTAGGATACAAAAAAAAACTTTTAGCGTTTTATAAAACTCCACTCTTAAGGGGTTTAAATAGGGGTGCAAAGTTTGTATTCAAAACTACTGGGACTAGAAACTTGAAATTTACACCAGAACTTCCTTTTGTGACAGAGGCAGGGGGATAAAACGGGATTTTTGAAAATACTATCCCTAAGGGGGTGCAATGGGGGTCTAAAGTTTGGATTGGGGAAACATAATTATTGAACTAGAGACTTGAATCTTTGTAGGAAGATTACTTACTGATACAAAAAGGACTTTCAGCGTTTTATAAAATTCTACACCTAAGAGGGTTAAATAAGGGTGCAAAATTTGTATTCAAAACTACTGGGGCTAGAAACTTGAAATTTACACCAGAACTTCCTTTTATGACGTAGGCAAGGGATAAGACGGGATTTTTGGAAAATCTATCACTAAGGGAGTTAAATAGGATTGCAAAGTTTGTATGGGAGAAACATTATTTTTTGTACTAGAGACTTGAAACTTTGTAGAAAGATTATTTATCTATATATATAAATGCCTTTGTCCTGACTGACTCACTCATCAACGCACAGCCGAAACTACTGGGACTAGAAACTTGAAATTTACACCAGGACTTCCTTTTATGACGTAGGCAACCGATAAGACGGGATTTTTGGAAATTCCATCCCTGAGGGGGTTAAATGGGGGTGCAAAGTTTGTATGGGGGAACTTTATATTATGAACTAGAGACTTAAGAGTTTGTAGAAAGAATTACTTATTAAGATACAAAAAAAGCAATTTCAGCGTTTAAGAAAATTCCACCCCTAAGGGGGTTAAGTAGGGGTGTAATATTTGTATTAGGGAAACATTAATTTTTGAACTATGAACTTGAAACTTTGTAGAAAGATCACTCATTAAAATACAGTAAAAGTAATTTCTGCGTTTAAGAAAATTCCACCCCTAAGGGGGTTAAATAAGGGTGCAAAGTTTGTATGAGGGAAACTTTTCCTTTTGAAAGAGAAACTTGAAACTTTGTAGACAGATTACTTATTATAAAACAAAAAAGTGCTTTCAGCTTTTTAGAAAATTCTACCCCTAAGGGGGTTAAATAGGGGTGCGAAGTTTGTATGGGGGAAACATTATTTTTTGAACTAGAGACTTGAAACTTTCTAGAAAGATTACTTATTAAGATACAAAAAAAGAACTTCCAGCGTTTTAGTACATTGCACCCTAAATGCAGTCTCCCATGGTGAGAATTTGCTCAAATTTTAACGACTTTGTCAGCCAAAATGAATCCATCGACATTTTCCACGACCGCCTACCTAAGTTTAAATCGACATTATTGCCGAAAGCAATATAATTCAGTCACTGCTATTTTATTCTATTGATATTTACATTTAATTCTGTAACTATTGGTTTAGTGGTTTAGTTCATATTTCGTATTGCATAAGCTATAACTTTTATTGTTCTCACTGCAACATGCGTAGCCAATGTTATGTACTTCCGTTATTGTTGTATATATCAGAAATAAATACCTCCTAATATACTAGCTTTAAGTGAAATGTAATATATATGGTGGTTCTACTTAATAAATTAATAAATAAATAAATGGGGTTAAATAGGGGTGCAAAGTTTGTATGATGGAAACTTTTCCTTTTGAGCTAGAAACTTTAAACTTTGTAGACAGATTACTTATTTGTAAACAAAAAAAGAATTTAAGCGTTTTGGAAAAATCCACCCCTAAGGGGTTTTAAAAAGGGTGACATGTTTGTATGGGGGAAACTTTGTTTTTTAGGTAGAGTAAAAATTTTGTAGAAAAATAACTTATTCAAATATAGAAAAAGTCGTTTCAGTGACTTAGAAAACTCCACCCCTAAGGGAGTGATATTGGGGTTTAGAGTGAATATGGGGGAAACTTAGTTTTTGAGCTAGAGACTTAAAACTTTGTAGAAATATTACTTATTAGATTACAAAAAAAGAACTTATTGCGTTTTAGACTATTCCACCCCGAAGGAGGTTAAAAGGCAAGGGTTGTATGGGAAACGCTTTTTTTAGTAAGATACTTGAAACGTTGTAGAAAGAGTATTTATCAAATAAAAAAGCACTTCCAGCGTTTAAGAATATTCTTTCCCTAAGGGGGTTAAAAGGAGGTGCAAGGTTTGGATTAGCAAAACTCTTTATTGAGCTGGAGACTTAAAACGTTGTATAAACAATTATTATTAGCAGAATCAAAAAGATCTTTCAGCGTGTTGGAAAAAATCCTCCCCTAAAGGGTTTAAAACGGCATTCAAGGGATGGAGACCAAGAAAATATTATAGTAAGAGATTTGTAACTTCGGTCTTATAGCCTTCATCTTAAAAGAGCACAAAACTGATTTTTTTGAAATTCATCCCCTATGGGGGCAACATAATTTAGACTGCTTGAAATAGATTCCATAAGGGGGTAAAAACACTCATCCCCAAAATGAGCTAAAAGGAGTTGGATGTTTGTACAGGGAACAAGACAATTTTTAATTAAGGGATCTGGAACTTCGCTAAAAGACTAGGAAACTGATTACAACATTTCTTGAAATTCATCCGGTAAGGAGGTTAAAAAGGGTTGGAAGTATGTATGAGGAATAAGTATTTTTTGAAGTAAGGGAATTCATAGGTCTTTTATACTAATTATATGGTAAGCCAAAATAAATAATCCGACTGGTAGCAGAGAAGTAGGCAAGGATAAATTAGAACCACGACCCTTACAGAACCGAACAGCTTCCAGTTCCCATAACCGAAAAGAAGGTAATGTTTCATTTAAACTGCGGATTATTTTGTTAATTTATAAAGTTTATTTTAGATAATCAAAATCATGTATGCTCTAACAACACCGTTAAATGGGGACAGCAGATGGAGAACATGTAGCTCGGACTAACGTGAACTACTGAACGGATCGGCAAACATTTCCAGTAATGTAGCTTTCTTTAATACATTATAAAAAAATATACAATTCTAGCAGAAATGTCTGTTGATGATTCTTAAGATATTTATATTTCTAAAAACGGAGTTTTCAATTTAAATTTAGCAATTTAAACTAATAAACTCATTTCACTGTTACCTTTTACGCTTAATCCCTGAACGGATTTAGATGAAATTTTCCGTACGCTGAATTTGACACCCTTGGAAGGATATAGGTTAGTTTTTATTTCTGAAATAATCCCATAAGATGGTAGAACTTTGTTTGGGTCGGCGATAATTAAGGTTCCACCTACAATAATTTAATACCAATCATTTTTCTAAGATACAAGTTCTACGCGGACGAAGTCGCGGGCAACAGCTAGTACTTACATATGTGCACAGTATTACAGTTCCCGCTCCAGTCACGGCGACACCTGTTATATCGAGGGCTTCAAGCTAAAGGGGGCGTAAGTATAAGCAAAACGATTACTTTTCGGGAGAGGCAACAAACTGAATAAGTTTTTTCGGAATTTACCGATCCATCTATGAATTTGCATGCTTGATTTTGCGATCAATATCCTAAAAATCTTTAAATGGATGCTTACCTCTCTTTACCTTGACGGAAATGCTTCACAACTGTATTGAAATTCCCTGAAAAACCAATTTAGTTAATGATTAAAGATTTTACAGTGACAAACTCTTCATTATGTAGGCATGGTTACTATATATATGCCTGAATGAGTTGACGAAATTTCACTGATAGTTTTCTTTGAGCGTTGAGTTGGACGTATACGTGTAGTAAAACACCACTTTTTATTGAGTTCTGAGAAAATATCATATAACATCGTAAAAAATATTCACAATGCATTGATATTTCCTAATCTAATGTGGTCAATCCGCGCAACTCCACATATCACACGGAGCACTGTTCATTTCCACAACACGCAACACGTGTTTGGATCACTCGTATTTTATTATCATCATCATCATCAATTTTTAAATGAAAGGAAAAATTGAAAAATTTAATGCTCCGAGCCGGATTCGAACCGGCGACCACAGGCATTCATGGCCCGTCGCTACTACCAACTGAGCTATCGGAACAATCTGGTTCGGGCACCAAATCCTTCAATCAGTTCCTTCATATAACGCCTTAGGGAGGCGTATGTAGCGACATCTACCAGAAGACTTAGGGTGCCGTAAAGAAGCCTAAGTCTTCTGGTAGATGTCGCTACATACGCCTCCCTAAGGCGTTATATGAAGGAACTGATTGAAGGATTTGGTGCCCGAACCAGATTGTTCCGATAGCTCAGTTGGTAGTAGCGACGGGCCATGAATGCCTGTGGTCGCCGGTTCGAATCCGGCTCGGAGCATTAAATTTTTCAATTTTTCCTTTCATTTAAAAATTTATAATTTTCTTTAGCAGCGTTACTGCTTAAAAACAAATATTAATTTAGTATGGGGTGGCGCATCGTTACTGACGATTTCTCAACATAATTTGAGACGTTGGTGCCGTAAAGAAGCCTAAGTCTTCTGGTAGATGTCGCTACATACGCCTCCCTAAGGCGTTATATGAAGGAACTGATTGAAGGATTTGGTGCCCGAACCAGATTGTTCCGATAGCTCAGTTGGTAGTAGCGACGGGCCATGAATGCCTGTGGTCGCCGGTTCGAATCCGGCTCGGAGCATTAAATTTTTCAATTTTTCCTTTCATTTAAAAATTTATAATTTTCTTTAGCAGCGTTACTGCTTAAAAACAAATATTAATCATCATCATCGTTGGCCTTGTACATTTATGAAAAGACGCTTTCAGTAGCGTCTTTTTTATGGTGGCGTGGCACTCGTATACATACATGACTGGTAACGACGATACGGGAGCGACGGCTACGACCGCATATTTGACAAGTAAAAATTGTGCACGGTGATGTAAGGGCAGGCAGCAGCACGCTGGAGTCTTAGACTACTCAACTCAACCTTTACTGCCGTCTCAGTCTCCTACAGCCTCCAACTCAACCTCTTTACGTCCTTTGTATTTGGGACTGCCAATAATATGCGAGCTCATATATTCTTATTAGACGAATACAATATCGTTAATAACGAATTTCGCGTTTTTGCGTATACTGCGCTTTAACTTGAAGCCCTCGATATTATTACCTTGTCTACTTCAGTCTCTAATTATACCATACATCACATAACTATTTGACATTGTGATAAAATGACTGAATAATAGTCCATTCTGAAAATGGATATAAATCTTGAAATTTACGCCGTTTACCCGATACCAAACCAACAGAAAACTCATGGACCTTTATTTTATCCGTAATCTTAAACTGTTCAACGGGAAATGAAACAAACACAACTTTGTGGTTACATTAAAGCATGGTTTGTTACATTCTTAACATAGTGGGCACTGAAGCGATGTTTAATTTCGGCTTGCTTGCCTAACTAAGTAATCCTGTGGACCGCGAGCCTGCAGCCCGAACGATCTCGAGGTCCATGAAGCGCTCTTGACTACATCGCGTTCATGCACTTTTCAAGTACGCGCTGTTTGTGCTCCAGTTCAGTCCAGAAGCTTCGATTCAGCCAGTCATCGCGCGCTCGAGTTTGAATATCGATGCTGGGCTTTATTGAACGTCCAATGTAAGCAACTCTGAGGAAAAATCATTTCGCTAGAAACCGATTTGCTTTTGTTCTTAGAAAACATTTTGCATTATTGCAACTATCAATAACTAGTAATGTTTTACTTAAGGGCTGTAGAGATTTGCTATGCTGTACGTGCAGGAAATGTAAGTTTAAAGTTTAAACCGTATATATGTTGCAGGGAAATGGTCAAAACAGAGATTTGATCAAATCTCTATGGGATATGATCAAATCTCGAGGATGTTAAAATGGCGAATCCATTTTATCATTTGCCTAATACAAATCAGTCATTTGATCAAATCTCTGAATCTGTTTAGTGAAATGACGAAATCGGACAAAAAAAGCCAACTCGTCTTTTCATTTCACTAGACTTGTTTAGTGATTTGATAAAATCTCTGAAACGCGTCAGTGAGTGAGTTGACGAAACTAACTCGCAAAGGGGGCGCGATTAAGATTTTTCCGCTCTTTTATAAAAAAAATAACCACGAAGACGGTGGCGGGAGCAGAGTTCCCGCCACCATCTTCTAACCTATCCGCCATCCGAGTCTAAGTCCCAGAACCGTTTAAGACTAATGATTTAGGAGCCAATATCTGCGAGTTAGTTTCGTCAATTCACTGACGCGTTTCAGGGATTTTATCAAATCACTAAACAAATCTAGTGAAATGGAAAACGAGTTGCCTTTTTTGTCCGATTTCGTCATTTCACTAAATAGATTCAGAGATTTAATCAAATGACTGATTTGTATTAGGCAAATGATAAAATGGATTCGCCATTTTAGCATCCTGCGTGATTTCATCATATCCCTTAGGGATTTGTTCAAATCTCTGTTTTGGCCATTTCACTGCGACATATAAATAGTTTGGGTTACAGTGCACTAGCTAGTTCACGCCGAAGTGTGAGGATGCTCAAAAATGAAAAGCCCTCGTCAGCTGTAAGGCAGCGGAGGTACAATGTTTATGCATTATGCGGATAGGCATAATGAGCTTCGTGTTTTTGCATGGAGTTTTCCATGGCATTTACAAATTTAAACACGGCACGGCATAACTTTTTTCATACGTAGGCGGTTTGAGAAGTAATTTGTTTCGGCCACTAATAGATGGCGTTTGCGGTAACTGTCTTTTTATTCTTAAAGTTTGATAACTAAATATAATTAATCTGTGGCATCAAGTCATCTGCGGCGGGAATTTTAGATTTGACAGCTGTTGGAAAAAAAGTAATCGGAGTAGATCGGCAAAATGGAGAAAATTGGAATTCGTGGTGTGATTCAATTCTTTTTTTGGAAGGTAAAACAGAGAGACAGACAGACAGACGATTAAAAATACGGGAGTTAGCTGAAATCTTAAACATCTCGACTCGACTGAGCGGGTGCCTTTTATATTGCACAATGAATTGCACATGAAAAAGCTTTGTGCTTTGTGCCGCGGTTGCTCACTCCAGAACAAAAGCGTATTCGCATGCAAACATCTGCTGGAAACTTGCAGGTGTTTAATAAAAATCCAGTAGAGTTTCTTCGACGTTTTGTGACCATGGATGAAACCTGGATTCACCACTATATCCCGGAGACAAATTAGCAGTCGAGACAATGGGTAAGTCATGGTGAGCCAGCTCCAAAGAAGGCGAAGTGCGTACCATCAGCTGGACAAGTCATCGCGTCGGTGTTTTGGGATGCGGAAGGTATTATTTTAATTGACTACCTTGAAAAGGGAAAAACTATCACTCGGGCATATTATGCCTCGCTTTTACACCAGTTAAAGGTAGCGATAGCTGAAAAACGTCCAGGGTTGGCCAAGAAAAAGGTGATGTTTCACCATGACAATGCTCCGGTGCACACATGTCGGCTTGCTGAACGGTATGAAATACGTCCACATCCTGCTTATTCGCCAGATTTAGCTCCTTCAGACTATCACCTATTCCCGAGGCTCAAAAATTTTCTGTCAGGGCGAAAATTTCAGTCTAATGAAGAGGTGATACTGGATGTAAACGCATATTTTGATGACCTGGAAGAAACCCATTTCCGTGAAGGCATCGAGAAGTTGCAGAGGCGTTGGGATAAGTGCGTTGAACACCTATACAAGTTTTTTATCATATCAAACCAAGTTACTTATCAAACCACCCTCGTAGATATAAATATTTTAACCCTTTTTCAACCAAAGTTATATTTTAGTTAGTTAATAGTTAGAATTCGTTCGTTATGTATAATCACACTGATAGTATAAATGGGACAGTTTTTATAGGTGGTCAGATATACAATAAGGTTATTGTGAAGGAAATTGTAAACTGTAATTTATCTCTAAAAAGTAAAAAAATCTAGACAAAGTCGTACCAAGTTACAGGCATTCTTATTATTCTTTATTTGCTAACTAAATAAAATTCTGCAACTTGGCAATCACTCAACGTTATTGCATTTAATAATAATAATAATAATAATTTTTATGGATACCTAAAACGATGTAGTATTGTGTAATTGCCAAGTCATTAAATTTTATTTAGTTAGCAAATAAAGAATAATGAGAATACCTGAGACTTGGTACGACTTTGTCTAGATTTCATTACTTTTTAGAGATAAACAAGCAGCTCCATCGAGACTTGGCTAGTTTTTTACAGAATGTTTTTAATGGGATTTCACTTCTTTTTGTAGAAACGTGGACTTATTGAACAATAATAAGAATGCCTGAGACTTGGCACGACTTTATCTACATTTCATTACTTTTTAGAGATAAACAAGCAGCTCCATCGAGACTTGGCTAATTTTTTACAGAATGTTTTTGATGGGATTTCACTTCTTTTTGTAGAAACGTGGGCTTATTAGAGAATAATAAGAATGCCTGAGACTTGGCACGACTTTGTCTGATAGTTTGGTTGGGCTCTTGTGTTTTCTAATCAGGGTCACCAGGTACTTCCAGGTCTTCGATTATCCTAGTTTTTATAGTTTTCCCTTTATGTGGCCATTAAGCCCTAACTCTGTACCAAATTTCAGCTCTCAGAGTTTATGGGAAGTACTAGTTCTATTTTTATGATCATGAGTGAGCGAGTGTCATAAATGCGAAACTTTGCTTTCGCTTAACTTCGGAACTAAATGACCTACAGACTTGAAATTTTGGATTTTAAGTATGTGATTATAGCTCACTGGATGACGAAAATTTCTGCATTCTGGTCTTATCCAGAGGTTGTTAAATAGGAGCCTGAAAATGCGGCGAAATGGTTCTAGTAAAGGATGGTACGGTAGTGTGTGCTTCGCGCTCCACTTTGCGGGGGCACTACCGTGCCCCCAGAACGGATTTTAAAAACTTCTAATAGCGCGTTGTAGAACATCACAAATTTCCACGCATATTCTAGCCGTCGTGTATCAGTCAGTATCAGGTCATTCGTCAGATTTTTGTCTGCGTGTAAACTCCGTCAAACCATATGAAACGTATAAAAAAGTTTGATGGAGTTTAGGTGACTGCAGATTTGAGAATAACCGATTGTATAAAGTAGCGTACACGTAACGTAAGAACATCTTTGGTATCAGGTGGCGACGATGAGAACCATATATAATTTATGTCAATATTTGTACTCAATTTTAGCAAAACATACTGAACGGATTTTGATGAAACTTTCCAATTTTGTAGTTCAGACTTAAGAAGGACATAGCGTGGCGTTTTTAGATATAAAAGGAAGATATCTGTGGTTTTTTTTCCGATAGAGAATTCGTACAATGATTTTATATTAAAATACAAGAAAAAATCTTCCAGCGTTTTTGAAAATTCATCTTCTAAAGGTATACTAAAATAATACGGTACTTAATATAAGTTTTTTGTAATTTATGGAAGACCACATCAATCACAAAATTGACAAGCATTACCAAATTACTCGGAGCGACCAGATAATTACACAGTTGTCAAAATGGAAGCGCCGTGGCGTGGGTAGGAATTGTGAGTGGCCCGCTTGTAGTATCCGAACTGAGCTCCGGAATTAGCATCCAACAGTCGCCTCTATTCAACAACAGAATGAGTCATTAATCTTCCCCGATGTGATTGCGGTCCGAATTTCTCGTCATTATTCAATCGGCTCGCAACGCGCAATTAAACTTTTAACTGTTTGATCTTTTAATCTGGCTGTGGAATGAGAGTAAGTAAATACGGGGCGAAATAAGGGATTATGCTTTGTTATGATTAATTGTGAATTCAGTCGGAAATCCTTGTGAAATATTTTGAAATACTGTATTGTAACTGCACACAATAATGAACACATGGACCGATTTAAATGAGTAGATAAAATAAAAGATTACAAAAGTATCTATACAATGGGCAAATCTTAACCAACCAAGAGGACAAAAAAATGTCTAAGAGCTGTATGTGGTATTCAACCGACAGACTCATGTAAACCACTGTTTATATAGTTTCGCATACTGACATTTCCGTGCCTATATATTTATGAAGTAGCTTTATATGTAAAAACAAATGTTAACCAATTCCGTAGTTTTAATAGTGCACATCAACGAGGTAAAATAGACACGAGACCGATGAAAACAGCTTTACTCGGAGAAAGTGTATTTGGTATGGCACCCAGAATTTATAATAATTTGCCCAAAGCCATACGAAATATAGAGGATGTAATTAAATTCAAAGCAGAGGTATACAGCTATTTGTCAATAAAAGCGTACTATTCGACAAAAGAGTATTTAGTTGACATGCATGATAGTACTTAGACATCTTAGGAATGAATGCTTTAGTTTATTATATTTTTTTTATTCTGTTTTTGACTTATTTACCATTTAATCATAACATTTTCTAATTACGTATGCAATTTGAAATTACGATTTATTACAAATAATATTATTTACTTTCTAGATATTTGACTATTCAATTTTAATTAATCTATAATGTATAATTTTGATAGTAGTAAAGTCGTAATTTTAAATTTTAAATTTGGCGAATTTTTGTATGCCTTGTGGCAAAACACAGTGAGACATGTTTTCTAATACCCTACCATACCTGTACCAATAATTTTTTTGAATTTGAATTTGAAAACTAATTACTAAATTGACTAAAATATAACAATCAAATGTCGGTTTTAGGTAGGTACTCATTCAAAGTAATATATACTCTTTGGCAGATATATTGCCCGCGACTGCGTCGGCCTGGAATTCGTTTCACCACACAAACATTATTTTATTTCACCCTCTCAAGGGATTCATTAAGAGATTTTCGGGTTGAAATCTGTCGTATGTTCGTCTCCGTGTCTCAAAATATCCACTTGCAAAATTTCATCGAAAGTAACAAAATTATCTGATTACATGATTCTATTTAACAAGTAGAGAAGTGATTTGAAGCGGAGTTATAAATGCGAAAGTAACTCCTACTTTTCCAAGCTTGAAACGGTGATCCGATTGGTCAGTGCTCAACTAAACTCAACTTTGAAACTGTGGGTATTTTGTACTTAAATTTAGTCATAAGAAAATAGTGCATCTCATTGGAGAGAAATAGCACGTTACGTGTTTGCATTATGTCAAAGTTCTACTTTGTAGGGTTCCGTAGTCAACAAGGAGTTCCGTAGTTACAATTGAATTTCACCTTGCCCGACGTAGCATGCACTCTCAAGTGGATGATATTTGCTCCTTACTCGAATAAAGCAGCCAATTCTGCTTACTATAAATATATATTACATAAGTAAATGTTTAATATTATATACTTTGACTTTGAAAATTCTAATTTTAACCTATGTGACGACTCCATGGATTCTAGAACCAGAAGGGCACGTTACCGAAATTCCCAAGCCTATTCATATCCAATGTTCTGTTATTATTTCAGTCCAGTGAATAGAGTGATGGAGAGTTATAAAAGAAACTATGTTGCACACGCGATTGAGCAAATATTTCATCAATAAATTGCAATACACAAAGACACGGGAAATCATTGTATTCTCGATAACGTCCTTCAACAATGAGTAGACGCTAGAGAAAGTTTAATAGGGATAGGATTTGAGCGCATGAGCACTATGAGTTGAGTTGACATGGAGTGACAATATCGCACCCTGTTATTGTTATAGAAGTTTCAGAATGCGAACATAAGCGGGTGTGGTAACGGCTCTGAATAGTGCGGTGCGGCGGGTCCGCGTGTTGCCGCGGGCCCCGGCTAATCGTGGCATATTTACAGTCCCGCGGGAAACGTCATCTGATAACGTTAAAACCCGGCGCTATACAAATCGCTGTCCACTCGCAGCATATGCTGACTGTGCTTGCTGAAAAGCTGCAGAGTTTAGTTTATACTAGCTTCCACACACACAATACAATTCCACGCAGACGAAGTCGCGCTGCGTGGAATTGTATTCCAATTTAAAATTTGGCATAATTGATAATTAGCATTTATATAAAATTGTTGTTAAATCTATTTTTTATCTATTATACATATCTTGACGTTGTTGACATCCTGTAACATTTAATTCTATTTTGACATCATAATTATGAACAGTTTTAATGCAAATGTATTAAAAAAAAATGCATGCTTAGTTAAGCAGAATGTATTAGCCCGGTTTGTTCAAGGTACGTTAGACCAAATTTTAGTAACCGAGTTTATTTTATAGGATCACTTTGTTGTAAGTGAAGGGGTAATCATGTAACGTTTCCAACGCGCGTTAGGATAGTCCAACTGACATTTTCCATATAAAAATTGACGTTTAGATCTACCTTACGTACCTACATACAATACGCTACGTGATCGACATGCAGGTCTATAACAGTCCCTTGAAGCTGTGAAAAAAAAACAAACTTTTAAAGAACGTAAAAAAAGATACGGCCGCTTACAGGTACTTTCTGTAGACAAAATTTGGAGGGTAATGTCGTTTTATACTACAAGTATAGGGACAAATCTGAAAACTATACATTTGGTACGGAACTCTCGGTGGGCGAACCGAAAGGGGGTGTTTATACAACCGGCGGTAAATAAGTTGCGTAATAGAAACTGATGTATGCTGACCCTGGGGCCGAAAGGTAATTTATAAATATTATACATATAGGTAGTGATTCTGCGCAAGGGCAGAAACTTATACAGCCGCACCAGCACACCTAAAAAGCGTTAATAATACGGTCCAGACAATAAGCACTACGAACGTCAATCCTCATTCCTCATTTTATGGGGCAATAGCTCTCATTCTAAAATAGCATTCTTAGGTCAAAAAAGATGTATACGTGCTATTTGTGGCTTGCCTCCCTATAAATCTTGTAAGCCATTATATAGGAAGCTCGGTGTACTGCCTCTACCCTGCATGTACATCTATGAAATTTACATATTTGTCAAGCAGCATATGTATTTATTTAAAACAGCTGATACCATTTCTACAAGACATACACGTGATCCGGGAAGACTTGTTCATGAATGCCCCCATAGGACAGCATTATACTCAAATCATTGCTTTGTAATGTGCATGAAATGTTTTAAGAATACCAAAAAGTTTAAAGGAGCTGCCACTTCATCAATTTAAAAAGAAGTTAATGCATGTATGTAGTATTACAGTGTAAAGGACTTTCTATCGCAAAATGGAATGTTAGCATAATACTTAGCCAAATTTTGCATGCTAGTATTTAATATACATTATAGCAGAATAAGCAACCTATTGTCTATGTACCACCTAAGGACACTGTAAAAAAACTACTTATCTATGCAAATAAAATCTTTATCTTTATCTTTATCAGTAGTTTCCTAATTTACACGCGGAACGTCTATATAATACGAAATGAGAAATAATGCATGTCACATTTCAGGTATAGTTACGCGTATATGCCGTTAACTTACTATCCTTATATTCGAAAAAAAGAGACTCGGGTGAATGTGTAAAATTGGCTTGACCTATTTTGTTAACAATTTATTATTTATACCAACCTCAAAATGAGATTAAACTTTGTTCACTGTTGATTATTTCATGACCAATTTGTCTAGGAAATTCTGTAGAAAACTATTGTACTTAGTTACATCTACAAATCTATAAATATACAAGTATAATACATTATTGTTACATGTATTTTAGTAGGTATTAAATGCCTCTGCGTCAAACACTATTTCATTTAATGAAGTCGTTGATTAGGTTGCCACACTCGGAAGCACCTTTATATGGAGCCCGGCATTCCACGCCGATAGCCAATCGATATACCAACCTAATAAAGGAATAGCGTGTTGTACTATTTCGACTATTGTTTGTTTCAATATTCATCAATCTAATGAATGTTCATAGAATCGCAAACGAGTCTAGGATAATGATTATTGTGTGTGTGTACATTACGTAACTATGGCGGTTAATTCGTGAATGCCCCAGATCACAGGTATAATATGCGCTCTGGGACTTTACGAATTACCGCCCGTGTTGAATACTTTGAATTTTAGGTCTTTACCTGGCCACAATGCAAGTTTTCCTGTACGCGCAGCGTGCAGTACAACTCGCATTATGGCCAGGTATGAAGTAAATAAAGTAATAGTTCAAGATTATTATTTTTTAATACAGTTGCTCAAAAAGTGGTACTTTTTGTGGCTGCGTAGCGTACGAGAAGCTCAATTTCTCGAACTAGTGCTTTTTACTTTTTAGTTGCGACCGCGGCGCGACCTGTTTGACCGCGCTAGCGGTTTGTAGGTAAGCATATCTTATCGCAATGATATATTAACTTATTATTTTTCGCAACTGTATTAAAAAACGTCGTTTACAACACGTGTGAAATGTCTTTTACCACTCGTACCGAGTCTTGCCACTCGCTTTCAGCTCGTGGCAAGATACCTCGGTACTAGTGGTAAAAAGACATTCTTTTCACACTAGTTGTAAAATGTACTATTTCAGACCAGTCAGGTTATGATTATGTTCATAAACTTCCTGTTACGATTCCTGGTGGAGTTTTGAATAGCCCAAGTGGCGGTTCACATTATACGCATTTCAGTTGAGCTGACATATTCATGCAATCGGATACCTATTGATGTATGTACATGTATCTTTTCGTATACTCCCTCTGGCAATATTACCGGAGGGCCTACCGCGAAACGAAAACGGAGTTCGTTCGTGTGTCTCCCTCTTTGTCGCACTTGCCAGTTCGAGCGACAAAGACGGAGATACACAAACTGAGTTCGTTTTCGTTTCGCGGTAGCCCCTCAGTGTAGCAGCAACGTTGCCGTTACAACAAATATTATTTGGTTGATTTTAATTGCAAAATACTACAACGAAATGTTTGCGATCGGTGACTAAAGTGTTATGAGTGAAAAAAAAACTTGCGATGACAGGCGGATGATAGTGTTACCGTTGCCGGAAATATTCCGATGTTTACGGCAACGGCATCGGCACATCTACGCATTCCCGGCTTCAATATGTTTATTTTCTCGCCTACTTGAAACGAGCATAAGTATTTAGATAAAATATGAAAAAATTACATACTAATAATGTATGTAGTTAAGTTGAAATCAAGTGGTAAACCTTAAATTTTGCGGCGGTTGCCGGCTCGGCGTGGTCGACGAACCTCAAATGATGATCACGTAAAGGCACAACATTAGGACAATAAAGTGAACCTTTTGCCTATAACAATCATAATGTACGAACCCTTTCGGCTTAACAACTTGGGGCCGTATCGTCGTTACCGACCGGTGTGCTTGGAAAATGTCAACACCATAAAATATCATTTAAAACGAAATGTGGACGGTACATTATTTAGCAGCTCACAAACAATAATTTTGAGCATATTTTGTTTTTAACCGACTTCAAAAAAAAGGAGGAGGTTCTCAATTCGGTTGTATTTTTTTTTTTTTTTTTTCAATGTTTGTTACCTCAGAACTCCGTCATTGATGAACCGATTCGGAAAATTTTTTTTTTGTTCGTATGTATATACTTCCAGGTGGGTCCCATTTTTTTCAAAATTCAGTTAGATGATGGGATCCATGAGGAATTGAGGGGACTCCTCAATTTTATAAGGCACGCGTGTAGTGATTTTGGTATTTTTTATTATAACTCGTGTATTTACATCCGGAATCATAAATTTGGTGGCGAGGAATTGATGATGAAGACCACAGATGACTTATCGAATTCCTCAATTATGTACTTAAAAGTGCAAAAGTACGTCACAGGTTCTGATAAGATTCCGTTGAAATAGGAACTAATGAAGTGCCATTGGTGATGATCTTGGGGAATCGATGGAAGTCCTCAAATATTATCGGCTCACATACAGCGATTCGGTTTTTTTCTATAGTAATCAACGCATTTGCTATCGGAAATCAGTTCATGTGGTAAATTGTAAAAAATAGGAAATGTGCTCGTGGCTTGGCGGAGTACTAAATTGAAGTCGGTTAAAACTTTGTTTTTAAAGTAAATTATCATTATAATTTTAATGACTTGTGTCCATGTCCATGACCAGAGAGATATTTTGTTGTTATACGTCTAAAACTTTTTTCAGAACGTGGCTCGTTTTTCATAATATTATAGGTATTTTTCAGGAGAGAAGGGCTGGAATGACCTGACACTATAATTTATTGAATTTGCGATGTGCAGAATTTATAATCATGATGAGTGTTGTCAAATATTTCACAGAGCAAATTTGACGGGAAGAATTTCCGGTGAGCTTCAACAAACTTTTGCGTAAATGATGTAAGTTGCGCGCTCGTTTGATGTTGGAAATTAACGCCATATACGAAAATGTGAATTTCACATACTTCAATAAGTCACGGCCATTATACCCATATCTAATAGCCTGTTTCATTTTAAGTTATTATGACGGTGGTCCAACAACTGGAAATGCGCCAATTTTCAGTACAGTGCGCAATTAAAAAAAAAACTTTGTGGCGTCGTTTAACTTACTGCAATTGTATTATAAATGTTTAGGTACTCGCATTTCCTATTTCTTTCGTGTATAGAAGACTTGGAACCATCAGGACATCCATTCATATTTAAATCGGTTCGCAATATCTCATGATAATGTGGAGGGGCTATAAAAATATCAAATACAGGTCGGACGTGTGCGGGCTTTACCCACCCGAGCCGGGCGGGTGCGTGCTGTCACCAACGAAATTAAAATATCGCATCAGTACCTACTCGTACTTACCTGCCCCCACATGTACCGAACATACACAAGATAGGTGCTATCATACTTATTCCTAAGTGTTATTATATGGATTACTACTCAATGGCCCAGATTTTAGATTCTTCTGGGTTTTGTTGGAATGTCACAGAATGTATAAGTCATTTAGTGACAAACATGCAACCTGCTTTTTATACTTTTAACAGTATCAACAAATATTAAAAGAAATGCAAAAACATCGTGTTACACATATGGCTGTATTCATTGGTTAAAGATTAAAACTTGGAGTAGAATAAGAAATATAAGTTAATCCATCACGTGTCAAAGCGAAATGAATAAAGGAGAACGTAATTTTCGTAGACCGTCTCAAGAAAAGTAGGTCATCACTTTTGACTGTTTGATGAGATGCAGCCGACACGGAGTTAAAGTAGGTAGCTAGATACAATACTTAAATTTAACTTAGCGTTGATTATTTCCGAGGTCAAGATCGTGACCAGGAAATTTACGTATGTAACTTAGCTGCAAGTTATGTTGAATATCCCACATGACTGTTTATATGAACAAACTGAACCAAGACATACTTTACGTAATTTGATCATAATTTATTAACCTCTGTACTTGTCTTCTTGTCTACTTCTATGGGACCAAAACTTACTATGGTGAATAAAGGGGCATGCTATGTATATTTAGGACCATCATCACTACGTAGTATTTAACAAAGTCGCTTCCCGCTGTCTGTCCCTATGTAGGTATGCTTAGATCTTTAAAGCCAAGCAACGGATTTTGATGCGGTTTTTTTGAATAGATAGTGAAATTCAAGAGGAAGGTTTATTTGTGTAATATCGTACCCGTGCGACGCAGTGTGTTAAAAACCCCTATTTTGTCTCACCTAGTTTTTAGCAGACTAAAACTCTGGCGTCGATATGGTTTGTATGTACTTAGTTTTTTTTTTATAAATAATTTACTTTATAAAAAAAGTTTTAACCGACTTCAATTTACTCCGCCAAGCCAATACCAATTTTACAATTTACCACATGAACTGATTTCCGATAGCAAATGCGATGATTACTATACAAAAAAACCGAATCGCTTTATGTGGGCCGATAATATTTGAGGACTTCCGTCGATTCCCCAAGATCATCACCAATGGCACTTCATTAGTTCCTAATTCAACGGAATCTTATCAGAACCTGTGACGTGCTTTTGCGTTTTTAAGTACATAATTGAGGAATTCGATAAGTCATCTGTGATCCTCATCATCAATTCCTCGCCACCAAATGCACGAGTAAAAATACACGAGTTATAATAGAAAATACCAAAATCCACTACACCCGTGCCTCATAAAATTCAGGAGTTCAATTCCCTCAATTCCTCATGGATCCCATGATCTAACTGAATTTTGAAAAAAATGGGATCCACCTGGAAGCATATACATACAAACAAAAAAAAAATCGTATCGGTTCATCAATGACGGAGTTCTGAGATAACAATTGAAAAAAAATACAACCGAATTGAGAACCTCCTCCTTTTTTTTGAAGTCTTTTGAAGTTTGCTCATACCCGGGTCATGAATTTCACAAAATAAATAATTATTGAAAATCTAAATTACTCATTTAAGTTTTGTATATACCGATTTAACAGGCATATAATGCCTTACCTTTCCAGAAGATTTTGTATAGTGCCTGTAATTATTTCTCATTAAAAGAAAATATATATATATATTCTTGAATAGAGCGGGGAGAGAGCTTGATAGGAGAAACTGTGACATACATAATATTAATACTAGAAATAAGCATAAGCTCGCGGTGCCCACCACTCGGCTCCAAAAAATAAAAAAATCCTTCATGGGTAATTGTGTAAGGTTTTTTATAACAAACTTCCTGGAAACGTAACTGAGTTATCTATTAATAAATTCAAGAACTATGTGAAACGGTAACTTATTTCGAAAGCTTATTATAGCGCACAAGACTACATGAATGATAAAACTTCTTGGGACTAATTTAGACTGGATTTATAATTTATTTATTCCTATTAGAAAAATTTGACATTGTGTTTTTAATGAATTATTCTCGTTTTATTTATTTTTTGACATTACTTCGTCTTTCTAGAAACATTCTAGACTAGTATTTTTTTATATAAAATTTTAAATATTTCATATAAATTTTACTTTTTGTTTAATAAATTACTCTAAGTAATTAGCTTAAGATTATGTTTCTACTTCTACCTGACGATTTGAAAGTGCTTGTTACTGGGCCTACTTGAATAAATATAATTTTGAGTTTGAGTTTGAGAGCCGTATTGGCATGAAATTCCAATAGTAAACGGTACACCTACCTTATAAAAGCTTTTACCAATAGTATTAAAATTACATGCTTATTCCGTGTTATTCAGAAGTTAGAAGTACTATAAGTTTTATCCGGATTTCTTGTGGTTAGGGTTGTGAAATTAGGTTTTTAATTCTTAGGGCTAACGGAGGGGAACCCTTATTAATATCCCAGATTGTCAAAATAATTTTATAAATACCTAAATAAATATTAATAAATATTATTATAGTCAACTAATTCATTCGTTCTTCATTTGCTGCCGAAGAGTTGTTTAGTTATAGTACGGCGGAAATTGGCCAATATTGATAAAAGTCGTGGACACGTCTTCTATATACCTAAAACTGGTATGGATGTGTCCCTTGTTGTCTCCAAAGTACGAATCTACCGGTTTTAGTTAAGGGAGAGGGGGACGGACATAGCTGTGACGTCATAAAGATGGCGGCCGACGGGCATCGATTTTTGTTCAAATCTCGGGTTTTATTTTTCTGATCGGTTCATGTGAGGTGTCATTTGAATGCGTATTAAATGTTCTATAATTCATTATTTGAGATCTGTAACGTACATTCAACCGTTTGGAAAATAATTAAAAAATAGAATTTTTTACCTTAGACGTTCTGCGTTCTTACCATCATAATTCGAGAAAGATATACTTTAGCGTGATAAATATTATAAAAAATATCAAACATTTTAGTAGCTTTCCAATAATATGCAATTTGTTGACGTTTGATAATAAATCTGTCATTTATGGCCAATTCCGTAACGCAAGTCCGCGGGAACTGGCAAGATGCGTATGATTGAAATACTATAAGAGTTCAATTTTGGTGTTCCCAAATGAAAGGTACTGTTGTTTCTATTGGTGTTGCTGTTGTTGTTGTTGCCCTAGGGCATCCCCGTGGTGCATTAGAAATTATCGCGTGCTTAGAAACGCTGTCTGGCTAGATTAAGAAACAATAAGAGGTTTTCAGATATATGATTCTTGACTATATGATTGTTCATCTGATTTTATCGATGCATGATTGCTTAAAATATCCTCTGTAGAAATAAAAAACAAAGTTTGGTCTGTATTTTCCTTTTTTTACTCAGCCTACTCAAACGATGCAATATTTTACGACACAATCAAGTTAATCCTGTAGTATTTTATCTCATCTAAAATCACACTTTATGAAATTTTAATAAAACTTCACCAACTTGGATATTTATCGAGTCCACAATAGCGATTCCCGAAAAGTGTTACATCTCTTTTTCTCGTGGGCGGAAGGCATCAGCGTGTCTCTGTCTAAGGGACGTGTACAACTCAAATCAAGGCATCCCCTTAAGGCCTTCATAAGCTCTCGCCACGCCTTTCTGTGTGTTCCTGTAGTCGAATGAATAAATACTGTGTTTCAGGGGACGCCTTGATTTGAGTCGAACACGCCCCCTAGACAGATAAATATGTTTCAATAAAGAGGCATTTTAAATTCATAACTTCTTTGACTGTAAGCCGCAAGCTTTCGACAAAATCCAGCCCGAGGACTAGGAGCCAAACTCGGAACAAGGCCGCTCTTGCCCTACCCCACGCCCGCGCATACTTCATTTCATTTAAGTGCAAGTTGCGGTTGAATTTGAAGACATTTGCACACGTGGTGATTCGTTACATTACCTTTCCAGCAACAGCTATATGTAAACATATTTTTTCTATGGAGATGCGTATAGATATTTTTTATATAGCTTGTAGACTGATATGTGTTGCGAACTATGGAGCTCCATAGTTCAGCAGCTGCAAGCAGTAGCAGTTTCGCAGGCAACAAGTTTGAACAGACCAACACGGCCCGAAGGCGAGCGGTAAGGCTCGCGGGGCCAAAGGCCCGGGGCATCCCTCAAGAGTGTGCTCTTCACGCGAGTACTAAGGCCAAAGCACCGAAGGGCGAGCTCACGCAGACATTTTACTACTACTGAAATGAAATGAAAATGAAAATGGTTTTATTTCACAAATTGCGATACAACTCCCAAATGCATTACATACAAACAAACCTGAGGGCCGAAGTACCAAAGCGTACCTTCAAAGCGGGCTGTCCACGCAAGCCAGAGGGCCAAAGGCCCAAAGGGCGGGCCCACGTGGACACTTTACTACTCCTAAGTCACCTACAAGCAAACCTGAGGGCCAAAGGCCCGAAGGAGAGCAGTATGGCACGCGAGGCGGCAGGCCAGGCTCTGCGTAGGACCAAAAGCCCGAATCGTTCCTTCAGAGTGGGCTCTCGACGAAAGCCCAAAGGTCCAAAGGGCGGGTCCACGTGGACTCTTTAGTACTCCTATGTGTCCTACAAGCAAACCTGAGAGCCGAAGGTCCGAAAAAGCAGCATGGCACGCGAGGCGGCAGGCCGAGCTCTGCGTGGGGCCGAAGGCCCGAAGCATTCCTTCAGAGCGGGCTCTCCACGCAAGCCAGATGGCCAAAGGCCTGAAAGGCGGGCGCACGCAGACACTTTGTCACTCCTAAGTGTCTTACCAGTGAATCTAAGAGCAAGAGCGCATCCCTTCAGAGCTCTACGTGAGTCGGAGGGCCAAAGGCCGGAAGCGACCCTCCAGAGTGCGTGCGCTCTCGGATACTTTACTCCTGGGCTGGGCTCCGTTGAGCCGCAGGTCTGAAGCGTCCCTTCAGAGCGCGCTCTTCACGCGAGCCTGTGCGGACAACTTGAGGGCCGAAGACCCGAAAGAGAACGGCATGGTAAGCGAAGGTCTGTAGCGTCCCTTCAGGGCGCGCTCTTGGACACCAAACCCGCCGAGTGTTTTACAAGCGAACCTGAGGGCCAAAGGCCCGTACGGCAAGCCAACGCGGCCACACACTCCCCTTACTCTATCACATACAAGACTCAAACACTCCCCAAGCGGACTCCCCACTCGGTGCGTGCAACGTTTCAGTTACAAATCTCTCTGCCGCTTTTCCTATAAGTAGCTGTTTTTCACTTCTCTTTTGCGAGGAAATACATAACCAAAACAAGTCAGATTTGGAAGGTACAAGTCAAAGTACAACACAGGTAACCTCGGGCAAAAACTAGTCCTACTAATTTTATAAATGCGAAAGTTTGGATGTTTGTTACTCAACCACGCTTAAACGGGTCAACTGATTTGGATGTAATTTTGTACGAAGATAGTTTATAGCCTGGATTAAAATATAGATCAGTTAGGTGATCAGTTTATCCCGGGTCCACGCAGACCAAGTCGCGGGCGGAAGCTAGTTGTCTAATAAAGCTGCTTGCGTTCATTGATTTATTAATTATTTTCCACTTAATACTAGGAACTAGACTAATTTTACATCAACCGGGCGTAAATTGGTAATAATAATCTCACTTGTCAGCCGAAAGAAGACGTAAAATTGTGTGTGGAGGGTGAAAAAGTACGCTTCAGTGCACTCGCCTCGCCTTCGGCTCGGGCTACAAAGTTCCTGAGGTGGCCTTTATTTTACTGCTTTAGGTGCGTATCATGACCGTCTGAGTCGTATAATTACTCAGAAAACAAAAAAAGAGTTTCTAAAGGCGCGATGTGACGCCAGCGATCGCTAGCAGAGACGAGCGTGGTGATAGTTAATTGGTGAGTAATTCACAATATTTATTATTACTTGGTTAGTTATTAGTGTACACCAACAAAATCTATATTTTTTGGAAAGCTTATAAAATGACCTACTTTTTTTATAATAACTTTTATTACGCCAAAGTTATTATTTATTGGGTTACAAGCATGTTTTATCAGTACTCGTTCAAACGCGCGGGGTAAAAAATCATATTTTTTTTAATAATTAAAAAACTGTTGATTGTACGTCATAGCGTTCTAGAAATCAATATAGTAAGTTTAATAAGCTTTCAAATGACACCTCACACGAAGCAATCAGTAAAATAGAACCCGAGATTTGAACAAAATTCGATGACCGTAGGCGGCTATCTTTGTGACGAACAGCTATGTCCGTCCCCCTCTCCCTTAACTAAAACCGGCAGATTCGTACCCTGGAGACAACAAGGAACACATCCATACTAATTTTAGGTATATAGAAGAGATTTCCACGAAAATCGTGAAGGAGACGACTTTTTGCGATTTTGCCACCGTACTATTAGGTGGTGCAACAAAGTAAATGTCTCAATTAAAATAGTATTTTTCACAATCGTGTTATAATAGAGAGCTTTTTAGTCAAGTACCGTGTTTAGGCCACGAAGCTTGCTGAGTGGCCTAAGTAAGGTACGAGATTAAAAAGCTTGATTATGACAGTATTGTGAACAATACTTTTTGTAAGAGTTCATTAAAATTAATAATTTAAGTCATTAATACAAAAACTAAATATCGCTTCGTAAGTACTATATTGTCTAGTTCTAATATCCGACTTCTTTTACACAAGATAATCCATAGATAATCACACCACCGGCGTCCGTAATGTTGCAGTACTGTGCTGTGATTGGCCAATCACAAGGCGTAGTTTATTTTTATTTTTTTCATGCCCTGGATATAGCAGCCAGTTGAAGTAGATTTTTGACAGACGACGCGACGCTGCATCGTACCGAAACGCCATAGATTGGCAATTTTGTATCGGATCAAGGACACATATTATTGAAATACGAAGTTCTATTTTCAAATTTTTTTCGATTGTCTAGAGCGTATCGAAAAAGTTATTTCGGTTGTTTCGGAACTAACATAGACTATTCAATGACGAAAAGAGTGACGTTGCAGTATTCTCTATGAAATCTTAATACACAGATTTTAATCGACGAGTACAAAAATATATTTTTCTCAAACATGCAATGAAATGTCGTCGTTACGTGCGTCATAACAGGCTTCGAAGTATCACATTTCGGGCGGAACAGTTCGAGAGAACTGTACAGCAATTTCATACAAAATTGAAGGCCTAGGCCGGGACGTATTTTTTTTAATTTTAAACTAAATATGGCGTCTGTGTTCATGAACAGGCTAAACGTCTGATTTATATATTTTTTATTTTTTTCTAGTGGTTGAATGGTTATTGTGGTAATGCCTATTACACACGAACTGATTTAAGAATATAAATCTGTATGATTCAATGTGTTGATGAATACATTTAAAATATTGTCTATTCGTAAGTCACCAGAGACCATAGACAATATTTAAAATCCTCTGCATTTATTTTATTTATATCCTCTGCATTTATTTTAATTATTATAGAAATTAAGATTGTCATTATCAGTTTGTGTATAATGGCCCTAATAGGGTTTATTCGAACACTACACACGCGTAATACGGACGACTTCCGTAAAAAAAACATTATGGAGGGATTGGAGGGAAAATGAAAAGTCTTTTGTCGTATAGCTGGATTTTATATTTGTGGTTGATAATTATAAATAAAATTCGGTCGGCCGTCTATACCTACTCACTCGGCAAGCCCTTCTTTCCCGGCGGCTGCAGTAATGTACTATTTTGTGACAACCTTTCACTGTACTCGTACTTCTTTTTATAAATACGACTGTAAGCAAATACTTATTGCGACTGGACGGGATTATAGGGCCGCCTTCGGTCTCCATCATCCGATGACTTGGATGATGCCGTAGTAGGTACATTGCATTATCACCGAACTTGCATAACTATGACAAATATCAGTTCAATCATCTGATTAACATCAAGATTGCATCTGCCAGTGGTTGAAAAATAGTTTGCAAATTTTGAACGGGTAACTTACATGCATATGCATATTACTTACAAGATATTTGCACATTTTTAAAAATCTAATCGCTGTACCCTTGCAGGGAGTCACAGGTACTATACTTAACTTCTGTAAAATCGAATGTAAAATGTGATACGCAATAAGTCTGATCTTGAAATCTGACTTTGACATTAAAAAACTTGTAAATATCACCATTACTGTTTAAAGACATTTTCACGAACATTTGCCAGATATATAAAGTAACAGGCAACAGAGTTTGCCTTAAAGAAACCTAGTTCCCGAGATGCTTTAGAATGCAATCCTTTTAAAGGACGCCAATATTACTCTGATGCAGTAGGTATGCACTTGTCGAATGGATCCTGTTCACTCATCTGATACGTTAATATTAAAATTCACTTTGGTGTTTACTTCACTAAAGTTACGCCAGATGGGGTCTAGCAAAGAGTATAATAAGGGGTCTAGGCATTTACTTTTCTCCTCTAAAATGGGTGGTCGTTTGTCAAGATGGACAAGGCTTAAAGATCATAATTAGAACAAACTTGTATAACCGTCATAAAAAAAAAACTTTTGACTTATTTTCGTGAAAGTGCCGTTAATGTTTGTTTACATTAATCTGTTACTTTAACATTTGTGATTGAGAAAAAGGAGCAAATCACAATTTAGTTAAAAGGTAGAGGTTTGCTTATGAATAAGGGGGTTAATCTATCTTTTTTTAGGGTTCCGTACCAAAAATGGTAAAAAGGAACCTTTATGGTGTGACTCCGTCCGGCTGTCTGTCCGTCTGTCTGTCACAAATTGAAATATCTTACGAACTACTTAAGCTATCAATTTGAAATTTGGAATGATTATAAATGAGAGTTACCCACGTGCATGGAAAATGAAAAATTTTAATATACTTTAAGGTCTCAGAGTGGATTGTGAAATGAATGTGAAACAAGGCAAAATAATAAATCCAATGATTTTATTCAACGTTATAATAAATCTCACAAATTCAAAGCAACAAATTGAACTTTCGAATAACGATAACAAAATAAAAATAGCAGGTGTGGAACGATACCAAAATTGCTCACGCGAACACGACGGCAGCCGAAGGCAAAATGTCCAGAACATTTTTTATTTTTTTTTTGAACCTGACTGTTGCTGTAATAGGACGGACCTAATATAGCGGTCGAACTGCGTGGTTGGAGGGTGGCCTGGGGAAAATCCAGGGGAAGCCTCCGGCACGACCACGCGGGGAAGTTTGTACACTGGAATACTCTAAGAGTTTGCGCTCCAGTGAGATTGGTTGAACGGTATCAACCGAATCTGGGGTGTGAGTGGTATCGAACTACTGGGGGTTTTATCGCTGGTTCGCTAAAACCTAGCCTAGCTGAGAAGAGTCCAGCAAGAAACTCAGCTAGGCCCGACTTGCGTCGGACTGACTCTACCCGGTATGCGGCGGTACCGGGACGAAAGCGGACTGTATGTGTATGTGTTGTCGCGATCTCGCGGTGGACGTCCCCGCCGGCGGGAACGCTGAAGTGTACGCGATGTGTTGGACGCCGAAAGTGCAGCGTTCCACCTTTCGATGGACGCTGTGATTTCGTCGTCCGGGTCCGTGAGTGTGTGCCTAGGACGCCGGACCGTGCGGCCCCTAATCAGTGAGCGCCGAGTAACGACAGAGGGGGGAGGGATGGGGACGTAGTCAGCAGCGTATAACGTCTGGCAGCCTGCTTAAAGAAACCATACATGGTGCTAATCTCCATGTCGTGGTGCAGGCTGAGGTTCGATTGGTACCACGGGGCACCAGTCGCCCTTCGGAGAAAACGATTCTGAATGACCTGAAGCGGCTTGAGCGATGACATATAGGCACGTGAGCAAATGCTACACTTGCATATGTCATGATTGGACGAACACAAGTCTTGTAGAGTGTCAGCTTATTCCTAAGTGACATTTTACTAAACTTGTTGATCATCGGGTCCAGAACATCGGCTTGCACCGGTTTTTATGCACAATGCGGGGTGGGGCTGACTTGGTGTTGCCAACAATACATTTAAATTTACTACGAAAAATTACGAATTTGAGGAGGGGGCAAAAGAAAAATTCAACTATTAGGTCAAGTGGGGTATCATTTGAAAGGGCTTGAGTTGCACTTATCGAAGCAGTTTTTTTTTCTACATTGGTAAACTTTCGATTTATGAAGGAAAATGTAGAAAAAAATACCATTCCCCCCTTATCTCCGAAGTTACCCAAGCGAAAAATTTGAAATTATTACTTGTGATTAAAATAAACGTAAATAGCACTGGAAAAGTATAACTTTTTCTGTATCTAGCGTATTTTTTGTTTTGTTTTGATTTTAAGGAGGGGGCAAAAAAAAAACAAGTATTAGGTCAAGTGGGGTATCATATGAAAGCGCTTGAGTTTCACTTTTTGAAACACTTTTTATTTTTTTTCTACATTGGTAAAATTTTGTATCTATGAAGGAAAAAGTAAAAAAAAAAATACCATTCCCCCCCTCCCTTATCTCCGAAGTTATCAAAGCGAAAAATTTGAAATAATCACTTGTGATTAAGATAACCATAAATATTACTGGAAAAGTATGTTTTTTCCGTATCTAGCATATTTTTTGTTTTATTTATAAAAATGATTTCCTAGTTAAGTTTGCAATTTAATCAACTTTATAAGTATTTTTAAAAAATAATAGAGATCGGTTCACGTGATAAACAATAATCGCTAAAAGACCAACATGTACATACTAAACCGATTGCCCTTGCACGTTAGTACCAAATGGGGCCGATAGATGGCGCTGACCCCATTCGCGCTGTTAAGATTTTTCTAGAATTAATGGGGTTGGGATTGGGACGCGTATATTTATTTTCAATAGCAGGTCAAAAAAAGATCGCGATTCAATTGTCTTGGTGTAAAAGTTACTCGTTGTTTGAAATTTAATTCTATTGTATTGGGTTAAAATAAGTAATTTAACAAATGTTGGGACATTTACTTTACCTGGAGTTAATTGTTAGTTTGTACGGAACCCTCGGTGCAAGAGTGAGACTCGCACTTGACCGGTATTTTTTTCATTTAGTATCTCAAACCCTTCCTTGCATTTGGCTTTTGCAATAAATTGGAACTCCATTCCACCAAACAATTATGTAAATACGTGCGTATCATCACGGTGAGGTCTTTTCGCCCTGACCGCAATTATTTTCATACATACAACCTCATCATCGTCTATTAAAATTCATCCCTATAAAACGGGAACACGACCTTTTACTCTATGAATAAAATTATTGTGTACATTTAATAAAAGTAGGTATCTATAACATTTTGAACCCTTATTGTGTTCTCCGATTTTAACCCCCCCCCCATTCCCCATCCCTTCCCCATCCATCTTCAATTATAGAGAACTAGCGGCTCGCCCCAGCTTCGCACGGGTACATTAAGCCTCCCTCTTGAATCACACTATCTATAATAAAACCGCATCAAAATCCGTTGCGTAGTTTTAAAAATCTAAGCATACATACATAGGGACAGACAGCGGGAAGCGACTTTGTTTTATGCTATGTAGTGATATGGATTTTTATGCATTGTTTTGCCAATAGTTCCTTGACTTTGAAGGTAGTACATTTCAAGAGAAGTAAAACTGCAGAGTACACATACAACGTACCTACACATATAATTTATGCAACATAGCTGCACGGCCCGGCTTCGCACGGTTCATCATCATCGTCATCAACATATCAGCCGAAAGACGTCCACTGCTGGACATAGGCCTCCCCCAAAGAGTGCCAAAGTGACCGGCCCTGACTCCCGCAACCTTTACCAGGTCATCAGCCCACCTTGTGGGGGGCCTACCCACGCCGCGCCTTCCGGTACGTGATCGCCACTCGAGAACCTTTCCGCCTCAACGGCCGTCGGTTCTACGGGCTATGTACCCAGCCCACTGCCACTTAAGTTTAGCGATTCGGAGGGTTATATCGGTTACCTTGGTTCTGTTGCGGATAGCCTCATTTCTGATGCGATTAAGTAGAGAAACTCCCAACATGGCCCTCTCCATTGCCCTCTGGGTGACTTTGAGCTTTCTTATGAGGGCCATAGTAAGCGACCACGTTTCAGTGCCATATGCCACCACTGGCAACACACACTGTTCAAAGACTCTCGTCTTGAGACACAGCTGAATATTGGACGAAAAGGTGTGCCGTAGCTTCCCGAACGCTGCCAAGCCTAGTGGGATTCGACGATGGACCTCTTTCTCGAAGTTGAACCTACCTAACTGGATAGTCTGTCCTAGGTATACATAATTGCCTACAACTTCGAGCGTAGAGTGTCCGATTGTAGTGGGAGTTGGTACTACATGGGCATTTGACATGATCTTCGTCTTATCCATGTTCATTCTTAGACCAACTCGCTCGAAAGCCTTACTGAGGTCATCGAGCATCGTACTTAAGTCCACCATGGTCTCAGCCAAGACTACTATATCGTCAGCAAAGCGAAGGTGAGTGATGTACTCGCCGTTGATGTTGATGCCTAGCCTTCTCCAGTCCAAAGTCTTGAAAACTTCCTCCAGTGCAGTGGTGAATAGTTTTGAAGAAATGACATCTCCTTGCCTGACTCCCCGCTGCAGCGGAATAGGTTTCGAGTTCTGGTCCTGGAGTCGGACTGGCATAGTGTTGGTTCGCACGGTTAGTTTAGAAAAATAAGACATTTCTTGCAGTCTTTCTGAGTTATGCGCATATCTACACTACATATCTTTTGTAGTCGACTCGCTAGAAATTTTCATTCCGCACTGATAATGTACAGCCCGATAATCCGAAGCCACATGGACTCGGATTATTGGGCCGTGCATTATCACCTCGTACAAAATTGGCTTTCAATTATTGCCCCGGACCAAGTTTGCTCAGGGTGATAATGCACGGCCCAATAATGTACAGCCTGTACATTATGTACATACATACATACATACATACATTCACGCCTTTATTCCCAAAAGGGGTAGGCATAGCACATGAAACATATGTTCCAGCGCCACTTTTAGCATAAATGTGGGTATAACATATCGACAAAATGTGATACCTTTGAATGTGACATCTTTTGTGGTTTAAAAAAAACATGCCATGAGTAAAACTTTCCTTTCAAATCAAATCATTTATTTCGAGTAACATAAGAGTGATAATTCATAATACATTGTTCCATAAAATCCATACAAATACTAAAATTTTAAAATGTTTAAAACTCAATCAAATGTCAAATAAAATAAAATAAAATAGGATAAAATAAAATGTCACAAATAAAATACGAATTCCAAGGTTTGACCTTGGGACTTGTTGATAGTCAACGCGAAAGATAATTTCACCGGGAAATTGAAGCCGTTTAAACGGGATTGGCTGACCATCGGTATCCTCGCGCGGAATATGAGCTAGTTGACCAGCAGCTGCTGGGCCGGTAATAATGGTCGCTACAATTAAATTGTTCTTTAATTCTTTAATAAGCAGTCTTGTCCCATTGCACATACTCGGAGGGCTTAAATTTCTCAAAAGCATGACTGGAATTCCGATTTTAACGTCAATTCGTGTGGTGGCCAGAAGGGTTCAGTGAATTTAAAAGTTCCTGAGGATAATGGACTGCGTCTTCGATGTTAGTGACGGTGTCGATCGATTTGTTTGAACTGAATTACAAAGTTAGAAAATAAAAATATGTTGCTTAAATAATGTGGTTAATGTAGTTAATTGGTGGTTTTGAGATGATCATTAATTATGCCCAGCCCGGCTTCGCATGGTGGGTGCAATCGTTCTGAATATGCGCGTATAGTACTTACATACATTACGGTGATTCATTTTTATTTATATGTATAGAAATATAGATTAGGTAGGCATAATATATTCGTTTCTGTGAAACCATGGAAATACACATACAAAAGTTCAACCGGCAAATTTCATGCCGACAGCAGCGCCACATACCGGGTCCAATTGTATTTTTAAATCATCCAGGAAACCATCGAAATATCCATATAAAATGACAACCCAATCGGTTCAGCCGTTTAGTGGTTGACATACCGACAGCGGCGCCACCTACCGGGTCCAATTGTGTTTTTAAATCATGCAGGAAACCATCAAAATACCCATATTAAATTTCAACCTAATCGGCCGTTTAGAAGATACGTGAAAAAGATAAGTACGGAAGGATAATTCTTACTACCCGTTTTGTGAATGAAGCATTTTCCCGCGGTAAAAAGTAGCCTATGTTCATCAGGGATAATGTCGGCTTCAAATGGTAAAAGAATTATTCAAATCGGTCTAGTAATTTCGGAGCCTATTCAATACAAACAAACAATCAAATCTTTCCTCTTTATAATATTAGTGTAGATGAATCTGTGATGAAACCAGTTTTTTAGACGTGTAAAGTGTATGTAGAAACAGAAGTAAATAAAAGAATGAAATAGAAATAGGGAAAACATGCCAGTTTAAATATTTTAGTTACTTTGCGTCTGCATCTGCACGTTGTGGACACAAGTTGAGGACATAAATTGTGAGGACGTGGAGATAATGGAAGGGCTATGAGAGCAAATGTAATGTACATTTGATGTTTGATATATATCTAGTATTTTTAACCCATCTATTAGTAAGTTAATTTGGATTCATATAGATTTAAAACGAGTGTTAAATTGATAGAGAAAACGACGTGAAAATACATAGCTTTGTTGCCAGATGACATCCCGTAAGCGCTCGACCTAACAATTGATTCGTTCGGACAGAAACTGGGCGCTTTGGGACGTCATCTAGTGAAAAATATTTTCACTGAACGGTTTTGTTTGATTGTAAAACTTCTTACTACTCTCGCATATAAATAAGCTGAAGATCATATCTAGCAGCAGAATCGATTAGATTCAAAATGTGACTATGTCGCGGGGATGTCTCGACTCGACTGTCTCATGTTTCTGTATTTCGAAATCACAATATACACTTATAAATATCATAGGGACTTCCTTTTCTGTCATTAAGACCACCTGGTGGGGATTTAGAGTAAGAGTTATATGTTATATGTGGTACTTTTATAAAATAATCTTATATATGGCATCATAATGAGATTATTACAGTATTTTCGATATAATTTTCTGAGGAGGGTCTCTATCCATGGTATATTTGCAGGGCTCCGGAGTAAGAAGATATTGTTTTACTATGGCCTTTAATACCACAGGGCAAGACATTTGGTAAAGCTCCTCTTAGAAATTTGAATTTGAGCGGCACATTATTCTGAAAACGACTGGCCATAAAGACTTCAAACGCAGGCTAATCGCGGCTTCCGACCTTTAGGGGGCGAAAAAGGCCCACAAGTACCTGCCGGAACAATTTCTGACATTGCCTATTGAGTTTAATTTTGTCTGCAGATAAAATTAAGAGTTATTTTTACATTGAATAAAATAAATTGCATAAGTTACGGCTCGCAGCCAGGTTTACAGCTATTATACCAAAACCGTGTCATGGAACTCGATCCGGGAACCGGAAAACCTGATACCATCCGTTTATAAAAAAAGTCTATTGTTATGGTTTGGGGTAAACATCGTATTAAGCTTTTTCATTAGCAGCGAGTTATAATCCCTGGTATTAGCTGGCCGCCTCGAGACGGATGTTAAATTTATATTTTGTTCTGACATTGTAGGTACCTACCTACTCGTATTCGTTCTTATACTTATTTTTTAACTACAAAGCTGCATAATCTACCCAAGTATTTTAAACGCTTTATACTCGTACTTACTATGTATGCAATAATAGATGTTACTATTGGTATTAAGAGCTAAGATCACAATTTCCATAAAATATTTAATTGCACTTATACATGATATATTGAAATAATTACGTCTTTTACCGCTTAAAATAACGAGAAACTCCACATCTACTATAAAAAAGCAATTAATCCAATTACGTCCATGCAATGCTACTAATAAAATGTATAAACGATAAAAAACTCGAATACATTTAACAGGTAACCGGTCTCCAACTACGTTAACCAGGTCAATATTCTTTTGATAGTAAATATGAAGTAGACGTTATATTACTCAACAATACACAGATCTCGTGCCTTTCACGACGTTCTGATACATTGAAAATGAATTTGATGAATTCAACAAAACAAAATTTACTTATAGTCGATTCAGTTATGAAGAAAATATTAGCCTCTGTGCCACCCTTTTCATAGGTCATTATTTGTAATATTGTTCATAAGCGACCCTATGAACAATAAAGACCCATTTTTTTCATGGTCTCAACTTATTTTAACAATATACTTACTATTTTATATTGATTTATGACTATTATCCTTTTGAGACCAACAAATTATCATGCAATATTCGAGTCTCTACCCCTCGCTTCACTATCATATCAAGTGTACCTAACCGTCGCCATAAACAACCACTTGACACAAACTATTTGTCCAAAACACCACAGTTATGATAGTCTCTAACATTCCTTTAGTTTTTTGCCAAAGTATAATACCAATGTACCTATAGATAACACATATTACAGTATATTACGTATTTCAGTATTTGTTTTAAATATTGTTGGCGCGTCGACATATATTATAATTACAAATAAAAACAGAAACCTCAAATACCAGTAAGTTGAACATACCGAAGACTTATTAGTCCAGTGTCCAGTAAAACGCGAGATTTTAAACTTGGAATCAATAATTGTCCAGTAGTAAGTATCTAATTACCTATGTATATTGTTGATATTCTGGTGTTTTAATGTGTAGTTTAAAAAAAAGTCCGAGTCCAAATTAAAAGTATGAACATTAGTTATAAAACAAATATTAATAAATAAATTTTGCCATTGAAAAATTTGATTAGCGTCTTACCAAAACAGTCAGCCGTGCAAAAAAGTCAGTGCAAATAATTAAACGCAGTATTTATAACAAAAAAACGCAATGACATTAAGGGGGGAAAGGCTTTAATTTGTTTGTGATATTTATGAATAAATATATTTTCATTTACATATTCAGATTTGAAAAAATTACGAGTTATTCATGAAGTGGAAGGAAGAAAATTAAGCAAATAATTGAGAATGTAATTCTGGCTTGTTTCAACCATCCGCGCCAAATAAAGCAGTCGATATACTCAAAAAAGCGAACGTTAAAACAAAGAACTGTACAAAAATGACATGGTTAAAGAGACAATCGGATGGCTACAAAGGAAAGAAATCACAAATATTCAACAGCGATGAATGTAAATAAATGCTGCCAGTATTAGATAACATAACTTTATTTAAGAATTAGATTATAAAGAATGTCAGTGCATTCACTTCCTCCTAAGTGTCAAATTCAGACATTCAACAAACAACAAATGTCCCTGAGAAATCAACAAAAATATCCTTTAACGTTTTTTAAATATATTTTTAACTTATTTTCTTGTTTAATTTTTGAGTAAAGAACTATACTTCTTTTGACCGTAATAGCCATACTGGCCTCGTCTGCGGCTCGGTCCGTCTAATTAATACTAGGTCAGTATGGCTTCCTTACTGGTCTCTGCCGTAATGTAAATTAAACACAAATAAATACAGATACCTCAAATAAACACTACTATAAGAATCATTTTCAACGATGCTCACATTAATATTACTATTTATACATTATTAAATAAATATATACATGTTATAATCACAAAAAATTACAGAAACCTCAAGTAAACACTCCAATAACAACTTAACAACTGAATGACACGACCGACACTCTTATTGCAGTACAAAACGAGCGCGCGCCCTGAAATTGCGCCACATAAAGGGCACCTTCCTGCCTAGACCGTAAGAGATAGTGATTTTTTTTGTTTATAATGCAGGCCCGAGGGCTTTTTAAAAAATTTCGATATCGCTTTTCGTTTTCAAGATATTGCCGAGTTTGTACGAAAAGACCCCCAAAAAGCTATCGATCATCCACGTACCTAGCCCTAAAACTCACGTGACCAGGGCGATGTCTCACTTTCGCTGAAATTGGGGGCTATACTGAAGCGATTTAAATAACATTTTCAATGTTAAAAGCAAAAAAAAACTGCGGTGGGCGAAGTGTGAACAAACAAGTTTGCCTGACTACATATCGGTTGTTGCATTCCGTACCAATACCCTACATACGCATGAATTCTGCATGATACATTCAAAAACTTAGTACAACCAACAAGAGGATATTAGGGGCAAACATGCTTAATATTTTAAAATTTGCTTTGAATACAAGACCTTACTTAGTAAATAGAAGACATAGTAATTGTTATGTTAGTAGAAAAGTGGTTCACTTCGATTCGGACCCGTATACGTTATGTTTTATTTATTTATTTAATGTATTAATGAATAGTGGTATGTACAGTATGAAAAATAATTAGAAATTATTGTCATGAGACGTAATCATGCCGATACCGAGAACTTATTGATCGCCCAGCGTAATTGCATATAGTCTGGACGTTAAGGTATTTAAAAGAATGTAAACAAACAAAACCACGTGACTTGGTCATTCGACCAACGAGATAATACCATAGATACAAAAGGTTGCTATTCACAGCAATCTTATTGGCTGAATGACCAAGTCACGTGGTTTTGTTTGTTTACATTCTTTTAAATCATATCTTTTCTTGCATTGTCTTCACCACCCAAAGGTTGTCTGGAAGAGATCGCTTTTTAGCGATAAGACCGCCTGTTGTCTGCCATTGTTTATGTTTAATTTAGCACTATTTTTCTACTGTCTACAATGTCTGGTGAGCAATAAAGAACTTTTGTATTGTATTGTAAATACCTAAACGTCCAGACTATAGTTATTCTTAGGTTTTGACAATTGAACCTAATAATAATTTTGCAATTAAATATTAAAATCGAACAAAACACGCCGAAAAAACTTTGTTATCAAAATACAAAGTACGACGTATTAGTGTGTCATGTATTACCAATATTTAATTATTATTTTTCATAAATGGGTTTTCAAACACCATATTTGAGTAAATATCTGTCGTATGAGGGACAAAATACAATTTAAGAAAAGCAATATTACGCCCACAGGTGTATTGTACATTATTGTAACTCATTTCAGGGCGTGATGAAGATCTTTCCGAGCAAGTGTGATAATAACAGCTTTTCAACAGGCCCCTGGGTCGGGTGGCAGGTCGTGTCGCACTGTCACCCGGGCTGTTGTGTTGTGCTACGCTTAGTTACTACTACAACGTATACCCCAGCAAAATTACGTTTTTTTCAAACATTAATTTATAACAGCATTTTATTTGTTTGTTTAATTTTAAAATGTTATTCTAAGATGCCTTCCTTATCCAAGAATCCACCAAAATTTCCATCGGGAATTAAATATATAAAAATAAATGACACATCCATTATGTTTTTTGTGTGATTTATTTATTATTCTTGAAGAGCTCCTGTAAATTAACCAAAACAAAATTAAAATATCTATTAATATTTTTTCAAGTAAATATATAAAAATAAATGACACATCCATTATGTTTTTTGTGTGATTTATTTATTATTCTTGAAGAGCTCCTGTAAATTAACCAAAACAAAATTAAAATATCTATTAATATTTTTTATCTTTTTTCAGGAATTGGTTAAATATCGATTTTTTGATGACTAATATTTTGGTGGATTTTGAGTCTACGTAATTACTAAAATGATAATAAATCAGCACAATATGATAATAAACACAAAAAACTGCTGTTATGAATTATTTCCAAATTTCATTTTTTTCCATACTAATGAAAATAAAGTGCTTGGGCTAGCATCGCGGTGTCAAGATATATTTGCGGGTGAGCGTTGAGGTGAGCTTAAAACAAGTTACAGAATAGGGAGGCCAGTCTGATGGTCCAGCACTCATAAGTACATAGATTACATGACTATAACTAGACACAAACAATACGTGAACATAACTCTCGCCGCCGATCTCAAGACAATATTTATTGCGCGAATCGCTATAAAACAATCGTAAAATTTATAAAGCTACTCAATAAAATGAACATTGGAATTTTGTGACCCGGTATATAAGTTCCTGTTACCGTAAATACCACCTTAAATTAAATTACTCTGTCATTAAAAATGTACATATCTATATAAGTAGCTATACCAAGGACAAACGATATATATATATTTGCGATATATATGTTACATATGTTAGTGTGTATTATATTTTATATTGTATATTTATATATGTATTGGCATGTTTTTATTTGTCTAGAATTAATACTTATTAGGATTTGCTTTCATTTTCTCTGTTTTTGTAAACGGTATAAGTTTGCCTATCTCGAGAGGAAGGTAGGTATACCTTCCTCTCAATTGCTCAAAGGTTAGCTGGAAGAGATCCCTTATAGGGATAAGTTCGCCTTTGTACTTTGATCTATTGTGTGACATGTATATTCCTTAACCTGTTATTGTGTACAATAAAGTGCTTACATACATACATACAAACCACTGCATAAAACAATAGAATAATAAAATCGATATATTTTTTATATTACTTACATGGTGCTTACATGTTACTTACCTGTATGTAGCGGCAATTCTGGCTGAACTTCAGCTCGAGGCGGATATAATTTTCGTTATTGCAATTTAATTTCGCTGCAAGAGTATCTATTCAGTCGAAATCAGGAATACGCACGTTGGTTTATTAATACTTACGTTTTTTTATGAAATTTTCGTGGGAATTGTCGCTACCTTTTTTCGTTGCGAAAACCTGCGAACCATGTACCCGTTCTTCGGGGGCTGACTGGGTTATGTGGTATTATTACCCTACTGCACGGCGGCTGCCATGTGCGCAGATCTCCGGGATCACAAACTGAACGCACCTCGCTAATTTCTCTGTTCATCCCGGCTCGCCGTCTTCTTTGGGGTGATCAGAAATAGTCAGAATGCTGTGGGCTCCGCCTCGGAGAACACACGTGACCCCGAAACACCTTTGGTCGCCTTTTACGACCGGTGGGGGAGATCGTAGTCCATATTTTTGTCAAGGTCTAACCCTATTAAGGCCAGCGTGTTTAAAAATGGGATGTGATTAGTTGACTTGAGCGGATACGAGTATGTCCATGTTCTATTAAATAAATTCTTAGTTTTGGTCTTGCACTGGGAAATAAAGGTCAAGTGAGTGAATGGATGCAGTCTAGGGCTGCACTAGACATGATTAAAAAGATGTTATAACTTTACCTTAATACCAATAATAGATAGGCACTCTTCTCGGTCAAGCTCTGGGATGCTTACCTTCGGTGACTTTAGAAAAAATCTCATACCAGTCGTAATGATTTTCATTTGCCCTCGGGCAGGGGTAGCATTAAGTGACCCATACCATATTAAGTAATTGTTCTTTATCTCGACTTATCTTGAAAACTGGAACAAACAAGTAGTTTCAACTTATTCCAACTTACATCTTCAGTACTAGACAATTTGCGTTAAATTACCTTGGTTTCTTTAAGCATGCGCTTCATTTGCATTTCCTAGAAAATGTTGATTCTAATCTTACTAATAATTTACATGTTAGTACCGAGCCAAATTGCAAGGCTTCCCTGAGGTGTGGTGCGGTAGGACGCTGTCTTCTAATATATCGCGAGCTGGGGAAATTTGTTAACAAACAGAGCTATTTATTGTGAACATCTACTCAGTGTTTAGTATATTTACTACCTTTGCTACAGTATACATACATACATTCACGCCCTTATTCCCAAAAGGGGTAGGCAGAGCACATGAAACGTATGTTCCAGCGCCACTTTTAGCAAAAATGTGGGTATAAAATATCGACAAAATGTGATATTGCAGTGATAGGTTGCTAGCCTATCGCCCACAACACACTTCAACCCTGCTACAGTATATATCTTATGAAAAAAGCAATGTAAGTTGTTGATCGGTTAAAATCATTACTTCAGCGCAAGGAAGTATGTTTTGTTTGAGAGTGATCTGAGTGCGTGCGTGCGTCATTGCCCCCGGCCTAGTTAGGCCGTTCCGGTGTCATACCGTCTGCGCGCCAAGCCGGTCACGCACTCTTGTTCATCAGACGTGTTTATTCTCGGGGCTTCTTTAACACAAACTTATATAACTGGGTTAAGGTGGGCATATATATAACCAATATATACACGTCGTTATAGATTGGTTCTAAGTAAGCAATTGCAAGTCACAACAAATGGCTAGAACAACCAACAACAGTGCATGGGACGGAATGTGTCTCTTGAGAAGGAAGCAAATGCTTGTGGATCATTTATTTTGTTCAGTGGGGTTTCAAAAGATTGCGTGTACAGGTTTTCGTTTAAAGCAAAAACAAAGTTTAAATATTTATTTGCCATAGCAATTTCTTCAAATTAATATTTTGATTCCCCTAAAATTACCGAGGGAGATAATATTAGACTCTTTTCAAAAGAATTTGTCTGCTCGAAGCGTGCTCCTGCTTTAAAACAATTAAATCGAGTAAAGGATTCGGTTTCAAAGGAGACCCATTAAGTAGGGCGGAGCGGCCAGCGGCGCACGCGTCGGTGCGATGCCGAACGTAATAAGGGTGTAGATACTAAATAAAATAATCCATCATATAGTATTTTCTCGAAAAAGATTAAAAAGGTAGTCAAATGGAGAAAAAAGGAACGCAAGAGGTTAATAATCGCAAAATTGTAGGTGTCCTAAGGTTTAAGACGGGTTATGTTTGTTCTGTCCATTTCCCGCAAAACGCATTTGTCATTTACTATTACGCTCGCAGTTAGTGACGTCAATAACTGCGAGCGTTTTCTCTCTAACAAGCGAAAAATGTGCCTAGTGACGAAAATTTTCGTCACTAGGCACATTTTTTGCCTTCTATCTTTTGGAGTCATAATAATTTTGCAGTCTACACCCCGTATTACATACTTATATAATGATTAATGATACATGAAAAAACCGAATTGTATTTTTCTGGCTCGGCATGAAAACACAACAGGGTTGTTATTCTTGCTTCTGGTTATTAAACCACTGGAAAATTCTCAATTTAAGCAAAATTAAGGTGGTTCGACGATCTTTTTTAAATTGGCTTTCCATTTGCGCGAAATTCCTCATTTCCTAGAATAAACTTGTATAAACTAGAATAATTTGAGAATAATCGTTTTCCCAAAGTATCACGTGACAAACCAATTTTTCAAATTATTCTAGTTTATAAATACAAATTCGTTCTAGGAAATTGGGAACTTAGCGCAAATAATGGAAAGCCAATTTATGAAATAATGTTACATAAGTTTCTTAAAATATCATGCTGTCAGCCTGCGAATGTCGAAAGACGTTTTGTATGGTCGCCGAACCACCTTAAAGAAAATTCTCAATCACCGACTTGGATGCCCTAGATGCAAACTAACGCACTAGCTCGATGAAGTAGCTCTGAAACAATCATCAATATTTGAAGCAATTTCTGTGTAATTATTGATTGATTTAACTCGATTGTCTTTCCTAATTGTTTTACGCTCCAGGATTAAATCATGAAACTTCGAATTGTTGCAGGATTCGATGTCACCGACACTTTGATGTACTTAAGTAAAAACGCTATCTTTGAAGTAGCCAACTTCAAGAAACAGATCCAGTTAAATTTAAAGGGCGGAGCAAGGCTAACTTTTTTTTCCGGAAACATCCTGCGATACGAAGAGCTTAGAATGAACGAGTCTGCACGAGGTGCACCTTGGAGTGAGTCAACTCATTTATTTTATGCTAATAAGTCGGCGCTTAGCCGCAGAAGAGTCAGCAGTTTTGCGGGTAAGGACCGGCGCGCACATTGTGTGCATAGGGCACGACTAGACTGACGTCTCCGAAGACAGTATCATGTTGTCAAATACATGGCATAAACGGTTACTTTTCTATTTTATTGGTTTTGATCAAGAAATACTTGTAGAACTTCTAGGAAAATAAAGATGTGTTTTGTCAACTGCAGCATACAATAATTCGCTATTAATTTATTTATTTATTTTCGCCGTCAACGAATTAGAAATATTACTATAAGTGAAGTGACAAGAGATAAAGGTTATGTGTGTATCAGATGGGATATCGACTGACCTCAGATATTTTCACCACACTTATATGAAATAAAAACTTGTTTTTGTCTGCTCACACACAACTGTTGTATGCACCATGTTCCGGACGAGGGAAGAGGATCCATAACCATTATCACTTTCCTTAAATTAACACATGTGTAAAAATCCAGTAAATTAAAGTATATGGTTTACGTATGTCTATAATTAACATCCTCAGTTTCCTCTCATGAATGAAACCTCCACAGAGTATCTTCATCTCGCTATATCAACTTAAAATGAGCCCACATGGAGCCAACCAATCTAATGTAAATTTAAGGCCTCCACCCACCGGACGCGTGTCGTGCGCGCCGCGTGTGCTGCGCGGCACACGCGCAAGTTGTAAAGCATTGAAACTACACTTCAAACACACATCGAACGCGATTCGAAGGCGGGCCCGCGGCGCTAAAGTTACAACTCGGCAGCGCGGCCGCGTGTCGTGCGCGTCACGTGAGCTGCGCGGGCCCGCGCTGCTGAGTGTGATAAAGATAGCGAGATACATATTAAATGTGTTGGTAGTGAGAGATATGACGCGCGGGCCCGCGCGGGCCCGCCGCGTCAGCGAATCGTGTGCCGCGCGTCTGCCGCGCGTGTGCAGCGCGGGCTCGCGCGGGCCCGCGTTGATAACGCGTCGCCAAGCGTGATAGAGATAGTGAGATACATATTAAATGTGTTGATAGTGAGAGAGATATGACGCGCGGGCCCGCGCTGCTGCTGCGCCGCAGCCGCGCCGCAGCCGCGCGGCACACGCGCAGCACACGCGTGGCACACGCGCGGCAGACGCGCGGCACAGGCGTTGGTAACGCGTCGCAGCCGCTTACCCCCGCGTTGCTATACGCCGCCCGCTTGCGGTGTGAATATACCGATTCAACCGCGCCCGACGCGCGCCGCGCACGTCACGCGCCGCGCACTACACGCGTCCGGTGGGTGGAGGCCTTTAACCAAATTAACAGTGCACCGTTTAATTTCTACTTGAATCTATTCAATCCAAACGATTCTCAAATATCAGCACGTCTAATGCTTTATTTCGCATTTTTATTACCCTCCAAGCGCGTCGAGTATGTCAAAAATAGTGCGCGCAATATAAAATGCGAAACTCAAGAACTTAGAAATTTACGTCTATATAGGATTTTATTATGTAATAACCTAATTTACCGATCATTGTATGACCCAAAGTGTGGTCGTTGGTCAGGTCAGGTGGACAGAAAGGATCTACATGCGTCAGGACTAAGGTTCGCGCGAAGGAGCACGCGGCTGCTTGAGGGATGCACGGCGAGGGGCCGGGCCGGGGCGGCAGTACCGGGCGCTCCGTCGTCGCGACCGCACGTCGCCCCGCCCGCCTCGCGGACTTCATGCCTACTCTAATCAAGTGTCGCATAAACTAACGTGAAAACTACCCGAGGAATATACTACCCGACTTGTGCGATACTAATAGGTATGCAATTTTATGCATACTTACGTTTCTTGTTTACTTAGAAACTTTTATTTGGTAGCTTGAAAAGTTTTATGCTTAGTATGATGGCTGTCTGTTTTATGTACATATCTATCTGTAGTTTGTTAGACAATTATGAATTAATTAAGAAGTTAGTTTTCAAAACCTTACGGGCCATGAGTGGCGGGTTCTCATGAGTGCACATCCCCGTACTGCATGCCAATAAGTGGCTGTCCATTTCTGGAGTGGCTTTGTAAACAAAGTAAAAAAATACTGCAATTAACTGGGCACTATTTGTAAGGATAGAACAGCAATCTACAACGAGAAATATAAATTCAAAGCAGTTTAAACACTCAATATCCGATAAGTCTAGAGGAAATTAATTGCGTTGCATCGACTTTACTTAGCATCCTCTGTATCGCGTTCACAGATTTATCGAAACGTCTGTTTGTGACATTTGTATCTTTCATTACCTAACGTAGTTTGTATTATTACCATTTAAGTGGTTGCTGAAGAGTTAATGTTGATATCTAAATATTAATAATAATTCAACCAAATTTAATTTTGCTATACAAAAACGGCTATTCTTTGAATAGTCTATTTAGCCAAATAAATTATATAGTATAATTTATTCAAACTACTTATATAAACATTGCTACAAAAGTTTGTACCAGGAATCTTTTTTAGGTATCTAGAAAAAACTGAAAACAAACGGATTAATTGAACATTTTAAGGGGTTTGTTTGTACAGTTCTGTGAACTAGTTCGATCGTCGAAGCTATTAATTAGTCTTGTTTGGCAATATGTATAATGGGAATTCAATTGCTTAACATTGTTTTCATATATCATGCTTCAATTGGACTAACTGGGTCGGTTTATATCTTACACATCCTAATCCTATTTCAATGTTCCGCGCGCTCGGTCATGTTAGCTCGCCTTAATAGTAGTGAGGGCGTGGAACACATTGAAATGTCATTGGAATCGAAAACGACGAACAGGAATGTATGGCGATGCCCTTGCACGAACCAATCTGGTCTGCGAGGCTATAAGTGCTTTTAGCACATTCACTGCCAAGAATCGCTACGCGCAGCGGTCGTAGCCGTTCTCTGGAGTAACTGTTAAGTAGCGAAAGCGCCTACGCCGTAGGCGCCCGCTAGGCGGGTGCCTGGCAGTGAAAGTGTCAATGTTCAATATTGTCCTGCTAAGCTGAGGCTTTAGTACTTTAATATCGATTCAGCGAAAGAGGAGCGTGGTTTATTTTTCGCGCGTGTTGAAAATAAGAACCGTGACAGTCATTCCGTCCACGATATTTGAAAGAGTGGAACATGTCTCCACTTTCATCTTTCTAAGTCAAAATGACACACACATTGAAGTGTGGACATGCCTACTTCGGTCAAATATCACGGAATAACCAGCCCTAGGCTCCGTGTCAAATGACATCTCCCGGGCATGTCTTTCAAAATGAGGAGACCGGAACCAAAACTTTTATCCGAGGGATGTCAAAGAAAATGAAAGGAATTACCGCCGTATCTCTTAAAAAACACTTGATTCACATTTATCTTGACTTGGAAATAATAAAGCGTGAAATTGTTTTACTGTCTAGGTATGGTTTCTGTGTACGACATGAGAGCGAGCGTCAGTCGCGAGTCCCACAAGCCAAGAGGGTTGATAAGAGACTTCAGTTTCGCAAACTAATTTGACAACAATGTGTGCGCGCTCGCTCTGGAAACAGATTCAGTTAACTAACGTGTTCAGCGCACGTGGAAGGGAGCCCGAATTTTAGGAAAATAGGTCTAATATTAAAGCATTACTTTAATTTTCCAGTATAATACCTTAATGATTTGAAGAATAATGTCATTTTTGCTAATAAAATGGCTGATAATAAGCCATAAAACGAGAAAACCTTATTTTTTATTAATATTTAAAAAGTTTTATACTTTGTTAAATTATAATATGAAATTGCAATTTGACGACTGCCTAGTTGGTAGTGACACTGCCTACGAAGCGAGAGGTCCTGAGTTCGAATCCCGGTAATGGCATTTATTTGTGTGATGAGGACGAATATTGGTTCCTGAGTCATGGATGTTTTCTATGTATTTAAGTATTTATTTATCTCTATAATTATGCTTATCGTCGCCTAGTACCTATAGTAGGTACAGGCTTTGCTTAGTTTGGGACTAGGTAGATTTGTGTAATATTGTTCCCTAATATTCATTTATTTATTACTGTAAGAGTGTGTCTTAAAACATTGTTTAATGGTTTCATTGAGTTGCGCTTGTATAAAACTTAAATAGCAATGTTATTACTTATATATAGAGTTGGTATGTTTGGTGGCATTGGGGCGAACAAAGAGCAATGGAATCGTTGTTATATGTTTATTGATTGAATGAATAAATGAATGAATAAATTATTGATAAACCAATAATGTATAGGTAAAAAAAATTGGATTCATATAAGTAAATTGATTCATAAAAGAACAATATTAACATAATATATTGTTGAAAGCAAAGCATGCTACGTTAACATCGGTGGATGTAGAGAGATCGTTCTCGACACATAATTGGATTTTTCACAAGTTTAGAAACTGTATAACGCGAGGTATTATGGAACAAATTTAAAAGGATATGCTTTTCATAATCTTGAAAAAATATACAATGGCGACTCTACTGCATTACTTGTGCTAAACTGCCCCCAGAATCCTAACCATACTTATATATAATAATGATTCATCCATTCTATTCGAGAAATTAATTGCATTAGAATAGTGTTGTACTTGTTGGGCGCATTCATTCTGGCACGTTACTTTTGGCGTGCGTGGGACACTATAAAACGAATTCAAATCTTTTTTTTCCTGGAATAGTCCCCGGACAGGGCCCTAGCATTATTCATTTGTCTAATATATATAATTGAAAATGGTGAATAGGTACGTAAGATATGCTCTTACTCCCCTCTTTCCATTCAGGAAACGAGTCTTGACCAAAATTTTCGACATAATCTTAAGCCGCACATTTATAACCTACATTCTGTAATATAATTATATATATATATATATATAAACTAAATGCGTTCCACAGTTGGGCACAGGCTTTTTCGCACAGAAATCACAGCCCTTACATACATTATTAGGGCAAAATTTCTACTGCAATAACATAGGTAGGCAAATTGGCGGTTTATCATCCAAGCTGTTTTTCTTTGGTTCAGGCGTGCATGCAGCAACGACATTAAGATTGGCTACGCTTTCCATTTGACTTTGCACGTAGATATTGCGTTTTGTCATGAACGCAGCTCGGGTTAGTTTGAGGTTATACCGGGTCACAAAGCTTATTTACACTAACGGTATTTTCATAGAAAGAGTAGCATAACATCTACTTATCTGAAGAAAATTACTATATAGCTAGAAGTATAATTACTATATAGCTAAAAAAGGAGTATAAACCAAATGTATATTAAATAATAGGCAAAAGCATTGAAAAAAGATATATATGGGAAAAAAACTTGCACTAATTGAATACATACCTAGTAAGCACAAGCAATATATTACTCATAATATATAATAACAAGTTGTTTAATGTTACATGGTACAATCGAGTCAGAAAATATGTGCTTGAACAAAGTGATCACAAATATGTGAACACTTTATTGATGAGGGCAGGCGGGACGGCGGGGCGGGCGGGGCGGAGGGAGGTTGTTCAGATATTTTTGAACGTACATATATTCATAAACTTGACTGTATAACGTTTAGTAGTAAGTATAACGTGTCAAACGTATAATCTATATTGAATTTTAAGACCTTTGTAACCATATTACTGCGAATAAACGATTTGTATTCGAACTATAGATATAATGTACTATTTACGATAATTCGGTATAATTGTATAATATACAAGACAAATATCGTGCGCTAAATATAAGCGCCATTTATCCTTCATGTCGGTAAAGGGCTCAAGATCGTTACAGTTCTATATTTAAAAAGCTTATTTTTCTAGTATCAGTTCGTTTTTTTAAGTAGGGGTCACAGTTTTAACCTAAGTTTATTCCTATGAGGGTCGCTGTTCTAACCTAACCTAACCTACTTTTCGGGTAGCATTTCGTTCTTGCGGGGGATCGACGTCCTGACCTAACCTAAGCGTTTTACTGACCGTTATTTTATCTATATATACAACGTGTTAATACAATAACGCAAAACCTGAAAACAGTTTGTTTAGAATCCAGTAGAATATGAAAAAAATGAGGAGAATTTTTTGACGCTGTTCAGGCAAAAAAAAGTCGTCAAAATTTTTTTCCTTATTTTTTCACATTCTACTCTCGATTTAGAACTAACTGTTTTCAGGTTTTGCGTTATTTTATTAACACGTAAACGTTGGTTTAGTTAGAACTGCGACCCTTACAGAACCGAACAGCTACCAAAAACAATTTATTCTCTAACACCGTTTAATGGGCCCTGTGGGGGGGGAGATGGAAAGTTCTACGTCTTTCGGCATTAGCTCCTCCCGCGACTCCGTCCGTGTGAATCCATCCAGTCTACCGGTCCGTAAAGGGCTTATGACTTATGTATAATATGTTCGTTAGTCTCCGCATTGCATAAAAACCGCTTATTGAATTCAAAGTTTCTACTAGTGTGTGTGGTGTGTTTTACTTTAACGAATGATATCATCATCATCCTAGCGTTTTCCGTTAGCTCACCCAGGGTCTGCCTTGGCACCTAATCCCAAGATTTGGCGTAGGCACTTGTTTAACGAAATCGACTGCCATCTGACCTTCCAACCCAGAGGGAAAACTAGACCTCATTGGCATTAGATGGGTTTCCTAACGATGTTTTCCTTCAACGAAAGGCCACTATTAAATGTCTAATAATATTTCGTACTTACATAGGTAAAACCCCAGTCTGCCTCATCTGGAGCGCTGGGTCGCCATACGACACGGAACGTTGACATTTCACATGGTGCAGATACTTACTGACCATGGATGCTTTGGTAAGTATCTGCATCGCATAGGGAGAGAGGCAACCCCCTGTTGTCACGAGTGTGGCGCGCCTGTCGACACAGCGCTTCACACTCTGGAAGACTGTACCGTGTGGGGGCCTCAGCGGACCACTTTGTAGGCAGTAATAGGAGCAAACCTCTCGCTGTCGAGTGTCGTCAACGCCATGCTCGACAGCGAGGAGGCGTGGAGAGCAATGGCCGGCTTCTGTGACGACGGAAGGGAGAATGTCACAGAAGGAGGCTGCGGGCGGGCTCACGAAAACGATTCTCTCGCGCATCCGCTTCGCCGACGACGTACTGGAGGCAGAGTCAGGCGCTATGCGCATCTGTTGCCTCCGCCGTAGTGGAACTATGCAGGGAGTCGCGGCAAGCCCTGATGCTAACAAAGGTTTTACAGGTAGAGGCGCTCGCCTAGCTGACGCCTCGAAATGTCTGCGGCCTGCTACTGTGGGCCGCCCGCCGAGACATAAGCAGTTGAATTCGATTCTGCGACGCCCCCCTTTACAAGGCGGAGCCGGATGTCGTTGGTGGTTTTAGACGGTAGTCCAGCTTCGGTTAGTCCGTCATACCCGTCTTGCCTCCCCGGATAGGACGAGATGCGTAAACGCATTACCCCAACGTTAAAAAAAATCAACACCCACGGAATGGCGCATGCCCATAATAAAAAAATACGAGTAATAAGATTAGAATTTTGAATATGGAATCAACGTTTCGTTTCGATTACAGTGCACAGTGGTGCGATTCGTGTATTGAGCAAATGTTGCGTCTGCTGAGTCTCAAAATACTTCACAAAAACTACAAAAACCCTTGAAAATAAACATTGTAAGACATAACATCTCTCCGTTTCCTAGTGAAGCTTTCCGATTCCCGAAATGAGCATTTCCTTGGCCGAGACCCGATTTTACGGCGAGTCCCATTCACTCGCGATCGTGCATGGACTGCTTTTCAAGTTGGCTCCACTTCAGCTGATCCATCGGTAACTAGAAATTCAATGATTTAAATTATTTCCTATGGAATCTGTTGGAATTGGAACTGAATTTAACCCATAATAGGTTTATGTCATTAGGTAGGTTAAGTATTCAGCTGTTGCATGCGTGTAATTTTATTCCATATCGAATTCAGACTAACCCTTGCCCTGCCTGCGCATGTCTTTTCTTGTCCGTGCGAATAATATACGTACGACACCTGAGTGCGACATCGTAGTCGAGCCAGTCAGGCCACACAGTGAACGGAGCGCGGAAATAGGGCATTTAGAGTCCGCTCGTGCTCAGACGTGCTCAAACTTGAAACACGACTGTTTTGGTTTCCGATAAGGCAGCCTGATATGACGTCTCTCCGTCCCCGCTGAAACATCGATCTTCGCTCTTCTTTAACTGCCGTGACCTAATTAAGCACAATAAACTTTATAATCCGTTTTATGTTAAATGCCACTTAATTTGTTTGTATAGGCAGCGGTTAAACATAAGATGCTGCCCGGGGATTTCAGATTTTATTGTCGGTGTCAGGTAAATTGCTTCACTATGTGTAAGTAGGTTTAATTCATTTATAAATATATTCTGGTATGTTTTAAATTATTTAGTTCAACATTCTATTTAACCCGATCTCAAAGCATCAAAAAGTGGGTCTAATTATGTACAATTGACGTTGCCAGGTGTATGTTTGTCGAGTAATGACGATTAAAAAAAAATGACAGATAAAGGACGGCTGCGGCTGCGTAAGAGTTTGAATATTCTTAAGTAGTTGCAATACCTACATATACCTAATCGTATTTTGTGAAAGACATTGAAATCAAAGTAGTGTATACATTGTTCCTAAATCTTCTTTTGGCAGAACTACAAAATATAATATTTAAGTGTTATATATTTTTATTGCTTATTTATTAATCCACTAGCTTCCGCCCGCGACTTCGTCTGCGTGGACCCGGAATATAAACTATTCTACATTTGAATTCAGGCTTAGACTATCTTCGTGCAAAATTTCATTCAAATCGGTTGAGCTGTTTAACCGTGATCGAGTAACAAACATCCAAACATCTAAACACCCAAACTTTCGCATTTATAATATTAGTAGGATTTACGAAATAACAATTCTAACTTAAGAAGAACGAGATTATATTTCCAAATGGAAGACCAGCAAATCCCCCGGTTCCGCTCGCATTTTACTGACCTAAAATTAAAGATTCGCCGTACGTAGCAGTTAGCGATGCGCTCACTTACTAGCCTGAATATATAAGTAAGGTGCATTTATCCTTACTTGTCTTATTTGGTAAACAACATTCTAACCTCAAAATGTATCTTTTTAGACTATATCAGCTATTTTATCGTAAAAAAGCGTTTCTAGACAAAAAATCGTGAAGTGATGTCCGAAAAGTCGTATCGGCATGATCAGATACTCACAAAATTGCTATTCTATCCTAAAAAGATGCATTTTGAGGTTCTAATGTTGTTTACCAAATAAGACAAGTAAGGATGAATGCACTATAGGTAGCCTAGCCTAGTTGTACATTCGGAAGGCCCATTCTGCTGAAGGTATACATATAATAGAAAACAATTTAGTTAAAGTAAAATGAGGAATTAAATTTCATGTACAGTTCCAAGATACCCCCTACATGCAAATTTTGTAGTCGCAAACAATAATAATTTAAGTCTATCTACCTGGCGTATCAGGAATCAAAGTGTAAGATGAATGAAAATTAATAGTTCATACAAGATACTTCAAAATGATAAAGGATAGTTCGGATTTGGTCTAGTAATAATTAACTCATTCCACTCGAATAACTTGTGAAAGATATTTTCACAGTTAGTGATCACACTGACCAATCATAAATGGCAAATATTTAAGTGAAGCACTCGAGCCAAGCCCACAAAGTCGCCGGTGTCAGTATGCGACGTGCATAATAAATTTATTGGCGCCCGATCCCACATATATACCATTGAAATAACAAAATAGTAAGTGCTAGGTAGATTCACAACCAAAACCTGCGTTATTCTATCACAGATTAATAAATATGTATTTACTAGCTGTTGAGAAAAAATTGCTTTTAAATTATTTTAGGCGTAACCTTAATTAACGCTGTCCCAAACAAACTTCTAGCATCTTAAGGGATGAATTTCGAGATAAAAACTATCCTTAATCCTTCCAAGGGTCTCAAATTATCTCTATGCCTATGTTCATGTAATTGCATTCTGGGTTTAGGCGTACAAGGCTTAAATTGCAAAACTTTCATTGAAATGTCCGTTTTTAAAAATACCAATATACAATTATCAGTTATTTCACGTTTCTAACTACTTAAATTGTTTTTTTTTTGATAATGTATTAAATGATTTTTTTTATGCCTACTATGCTACATCCGTTTAGTTGTTTTAATTACGTTAGTCCGAGCTGCCTCTATAGTTTTGAAAGTAAAATTATCATATGCCAAAAGACGTAGAAGTTTCCATCTCCATCCCCAGTCACCATTTAAAGGTGTGAAAGAATAAATTATATTTTTCCCCAAAATTAACTTCTTAAATTAACAAAATGATCCGAAATTTTATCTAACATTTTCTTTTTCTCGGTTTGTGAGCATCGTAGTTCTAACCTAACCTTCTTTTCTGGTAGCTGTTCGGTTCTGTAAGGATCGCAGTTCTAACTTAACCTAACCTACTTTTCTGCGAGCGGTAGGATTATGTATTCTGAATTAATGGCTCACCAAATAGTATATATGTCTGACCGAAGAATTCCCTTTCTTCTAAAAGTACTTGTTGCCCAACCCCTTTTAACCTCCAACCTTCGAGGAAGATTATAAAAAAACGCAGTAATTTGTTTTCTAGTCCTTGACCGAAGTTACAGTTCCCTTATTTTAAAATTGTCTTGTTCTCCGTATAAGTTTCCAACTCCTATTAGCCCTTTAGGGGTGAATCTCGTTTAACACCCAGTATTTTTACCCCTGACGCAAAAAGAGGGGTGTTATAACTGTTATAAGTTTAACGTGTCTGTCTGAGTATCTGCGTAGCTGTGTATCTATCTGTGGTATCGTAGCTCCCTAACTTCTTAGCCATGTTTCATGAAAATCCGTTCAGCCGTTTTTGAGATATTGGAATTTGAAATGAAAATGTCGGGGGTTTTTCAACTTTTCTAAGAAACAGTCTAAAATCGAAGTTACAAATCTCTTACTTTAAAAATGTCTTGCTCTCTATACAAACTAGGGGTGGATTTCACCAAGATGCTTAAAGTGCTTTTTTGTATTCAAATTTTAACTAATATGTCTACAACGTTTCAAATGTTTAGCTCAAAAGGAAAAGTTTCCTACTTAACCCCCCTAGCGGTAGAATTTTGTAAAACGCTGACAGTTATTTTTTTGTATCCTCATAAGTAGGTTTTTTACAAAGTATCAAGTTTCTAGCTCAAGAAATAAAGTTCCTTTCATACAAATTTTGCACCCCTATTGAACCCCCTTAGGGGTGGAATTTTCCAAAACGCAGTAAGTACTTTTTTGTATTCTAATAAGTAACCTTTCTACAAAGTTTCTACAAGTCTCTAGTTCTAAAAATAATGTTTTCACCATACAAACATTGCACCCCTGGTTAACCCGCTTGGGGGTAGGTTTTTTTCAATACCCTGAAATTACTTCTCTCATATTGTTATAAGCAGTCCATACACAGAGTTCCAAGTCTCTCACTTAAAATAGGTAATAACAGGTTTGTACGGAACCCTCCGCGCGAGTCAGTCTCGCACTTTGACGGTTTTTTTGTATTCAAATAAGTAATCTGTCTATACAGTTTCAAGTCTCTAGATCAAAAGGAAAAGTTTCCCTCATATAAACTTTGCACCCCTATTTAACCCCTCTAGGGGTGGAATTTTCTAAAACGCTGTAACGACTTTTTTTCTATTGTAATAAGTAATTTTTCGACAAAGTTTCAATTCTCTAGTTAAAAAAATAATGTTTCCCACATACAAATATTGCACCCCTAGTTAACCCGCTTAGGGGTGGGTTTTTTCAAAACCCCTAAATTACTTTTTTTGTATTGTAATAAGGAGTCTATACAAACAGTTTCAAGTCTCTCACTTAAAATTTTACTCCATCCCCATACAAACTTTCAACCCCCGTTTTACCCCCTTAAGGGTGGAATTTTCAAAAACCCGTTCTTAGTGGGTACTTTCGTTGTATTACCTACCTGTTGTGAAAAAATCAGCTTTCTAGGTTCAACGGTTTGGGCTGGGCGTTGATTTAAGTGAGTGAGTGAGTCAGTCAGGACTTTCACGTTTATATATTTAGATGAAAGACTGACCACTTTTGTTAATTTATACTCCTTTTAAGTTAATATTTCTAATAATGACATGTATGTACCTATTTTGAAAGTGTTTTCAGTGTACCAACTGTATTCAACTAATCGTTATGCAGTGCCATCTGTGAACCTGTTTATCAGTCAGTAATCTTTTTAATTTATTTGTGTCTATCATATCACCAGATTTTAAGTAAGTATAAGTATATTTTACATAAAAACAGTTGGCATATCTCACCTCACACAAAGCGTTTTCGACGATAGTTTATATGGATATAATATTCTTCAAATTGTTCCAGTCAGATTTAACTTCGGCTGAAGTGAATTTCAGTTGAGCCGGCTTTTGCATGGGCCATTGAACACAAGGCCGTGTTCTCACTAGGTAGCTTCCCTATCCACTAGTACAGTCGACGTCAACGATATGTATATTTTTTCACCTTATTGCATTGGAATAAGGTACAAAAGTGTATACATATCTTTGACGTCGACTGTACCTTCTTACAGCGTCCAATTTATGCTAATAGTTTTTAACTAGCAGGAAGCTATAATATAGCTTAACATGCAGTTGGCCTGGTGGTAATTCTGACTCAATACAACTACCGTGTCAAAAATATCAGAAATTCTATAGGTACTAAATATTGTGCATTACATTACAAACATTTCTTTTAAATTAATTGGGTACATAAGGATATGCGTCAATAGATGAACATAAAGGTCGCCAGAGCTCCCGAGGATGCGTTGTGTTGAGAGCGAGGGCTTTTCTTCCTTCAGCTATCAACACGGCGAATCCTCAGACATATCAAGGGTCGGCAACGCCTATGTTACTCGTTTGGAGTTGCATGCGTCTATAGGCTGTGGTGTCCGCTTACCGCGGCGGTAAGGCGGGTCGTACGCTTGTTTGCCACCGTCGAACTTCCAATGTCTGTTTTTACGAACTTCCCGTAGACCAATCTAGGTGAACATTTTGTACACTTGTGTACCTAAGCCGAATGACACTTAAAAATATAAGTAGGAAGTAGGGCGAAATAGGAACTCTACAATTAACCTACACAAGATAAAACCGTGTTCGTGATTTAGAATCCACTTCGCCTGCTCGAATTTCATTGGCCCTAAAGGCCTGCGCAAACCGGCGGAGCGCAGCGCAGATCACTTTAAATTTATCAATGTATCTTCTTTTCTATTTCAATTATATTAAGGTATAAATTTGAATGCTCTGCGACCGACCTCGGAGCGTAACGGTGGATTTCTACTCCGCGGCATCGAGGAGCATGTTAGAGGATACCGCGGTGGTAGGCGGCGGCATGCTGCGGCATCCCCCGCTATGCGCCGAGGCCTCCCGACGGCGCCGGGGTAGCGGGGCTGCGGGAGGGGAAAGCTTGTTGCAACTCGGCGGACGACGGGAAGAACACGAATTTTGATACCGCAAGCATCTCCACAATACCGCGGCATCCCACGGCATGTCATGATCGGTGATTATACATTCCGTTCCACCAGCGATCAACAGTCGAAGGCTTGTTTTAACCCCCGACGCAATAAGTTTTAATGTGTCTGTGTATCTGTGTATCCGTCTGTGGTAGCGTCCCTAACGGATGGAGCGATTTGAATGCGGTTTTTTTTGTGTCATAGATAATTTTATCCCTGCCATTTCAAGCCATCTACTCTCTCTTTTCCGCCAAGGAAGCGTCTGTACAAAGGCGCATGTATCTTCCATTTGCTTTCGTTTGAATGGTGTTCTCTGAATTCGGAAGTAAGCACGGTGCCTATTCACTCTGCCCATGAAAGCTAATGGCCGCCAAAGACTATCCACGAAACAGCTGATGTGCGGTGTTGTCTCTAGATTTTAATTTGTAAGTTCACGTGACTGTGGCAAATAACTTAGATGAAACGTTATTCGTGTAATTGTTTTGTGTGGAATTCAGGGTTCGTGCAGTTTTGACTATCTATCTTAGTAGTGAGTATCCATGTTTCATGAAAATCTGTTCAGCCGTTTTTGAGATATTGGACTTTGAAATGATAATGTCGGGGGTTATTTAACTTTTCCAAGTTGTAGTTATTATACACGGACAGCGAAGCGAACGGACGTGTTTACAGCTTAGCCCGCTCGCTTATCTTAGAGAGTGCGTCATCGTTTGTTTATTTTACGGTGCGGTGTAATATTCAAGCAAATTTTGTTGTTTTAATGAACTTGGACTTGCTCGGGGGGCTCGTGAGCCCCCCAAGACATGGATTACGAACTTTGGTGATTCTAGTGTGAACAATGTTATCAACAGTAGAAGAAAAAAGTGAATTAAATAAAATGAACACGGACAGTGTGTTGGAGTCTTCTCCCGAATCAGTGCAAACAAATATAAAAATAAACATAATAGATATAAAGAAATTCAACTCTGGTGAATTAAGCTGTTGGCACTGTGATGTCACTATTAAATTGGAACATAAACTAAGGTGGGAAAAAGGAAACCAGACCGTCACGGGTCGCGTACGGTGCACCGCTTGTATGAATTCTACCTGTTACAAATGTTGTATTGAATTCGACTGCCTAAAGACAACTGAAGGCGAATACGAACAGACAGTGACCACAGCGAAAATAGTCACATACGACTATGATATTTGCAGCACTCAGGACATGAAATGCAAAGAGTGTAAAAAAGTAAACAAGCGTCGTATTATACCTCTTGACGGGCTTAAAAATATAGAATGGTTCCTATGCGAATGTGGGATAAACCAGGTAACGGAATTGGCGTACATAGGTCTAGATATCGGCATTCAAAATACACGCACAAATAAGAGAAACGGCCGCAAAACAGACATAAAGAATATAAATATACCCTCAGCGCATTATTATTCACGTACGCCTCAACGCGCCAATGAAGGTAGATCGCAGAACATGATAAACAAAGCGGGAGGGAGCAGGACAGACGTTGTTCATAAAGTCGAACAGCCCGCGGCAGCCGAATACACGGTATCGAACCGAACAGACATGAATCTTCCAAACAAAAGTACTAGGAACGCATACGGCGTAGGCGATGATAGCAGCCGCGTGCGCAACGTCACGCGTAGCAGCACTAGCAGCGCTACGCCGGGAGCGATCCGCGTCACGCGTAGCGGTGCTACACCGGCCGCGGCCCGTGGTAGATCGCCCGCTATCTTAAAGCTATCGACTACGCAGGCACACAGCGGCATAGCAACTAGTAACAGATTTGAGCCACTGCCCGATCAATCAATTGAAGAGACGGGTGATAGAGGATCGCGCTCGCCCCCACTTAAAAAGCAGCGCATCAACAACAAAAGGAACAGAGAAGAGATTGAAATCCCGACCGTCACAAATGCTCCTAAAGACAGCCCACACATTCCCAAAATTAGAATTACAAACCCCCAAGACCTAGACGAGGGTGATAAACTAAAGAAATTAAGAGACTGTGCGAAATTAAACGACGTACCATACAGTTTCTCACAAAACAGAAGGGAACTAAGACTTTACCCCAGAACGAGTAAGTCTCGTCAGAATGTTATACAACTGCTGGACAGCTTTGAAGGAAAAATTATATATATTGCCCCCAAACCACCCGCGGACAGAGAAAGTAATGTGTTAGTAGTCATAAGAAATGAAACATATGGAGAGACGGAACAAGAGCAGATCGAAGAAATGGAAAGATGCATAGACATCAAGCCATCAAAAATAGTCAGACTAAACAACAACGGTAGCCTGCATCTCTTAATCTTCTCCGCTAAACGAGGTAACAAAACGTTTACGACTACTGAAATAATCTCCAGAATGAAATCAACGTCAGAAAGATTCTTCGGAGCCCCGAAAATTAATGCGGAACCATTCCGCAGAAGTATGAACAGAATAGTACAGTGCAAAAAGTGCTATAAATTCGATCACACAAAACAATCTTGCCACGGACCTCAACTTTCGCCCAGAATACAAATAACCATTGAAGGCAGGGAAGTGACAGTATGTCGGGCGTGTCGACAGGAGACCGACCACGGGGCAAATAATGTGATCTGCCCGGTCTTCCAAAATGAACTAGACAAAAATGCCCAAACACTACAGAAAAAGTTAGAAAAAGAAACCAGAAAAAATGAGATGCTTGCCAATAGTTATACACGCCCAGAAATCTCTTTTGCCGACAGAGTGAATGAATTTCCCGCGCTCCCCGGAGAGGGATCAAAAAAAGTAACAGCCACAGCCCAAACGATGCCAGCAGTGCAACAGATCCAGCCGGTTCTACAACCAAACGTAGCAACAAGCAGACTCGTGATGACACAAGAAGATGCCATGAAACTAGCGCAATGCATATACGCCTTTTTCAATGGGAGTTAAGACTCAGTTCAAAAAACTTAGAATACTACACGTTAACGCCCAAGGTCTACGTAATAAAACTACAGAAATAAAAGCACTGGTAGATAAACATTTGCCTCACGTAATAATTATAAACGAGTGCAAAGTGAACTTCAACAAAGTGAAATTCGACATACAGAATTATGATAAACTAACGCACAGCATAGCGACGCACCTGGGCACAGCAATGTATATCGCCAGGGGGCTCAGATGGACTCAAATTGCGCTCACACCGGGATGGGAAGAAGAAGACGGCAAGATCGAAGGCGTTGCAATCAAACTAGTCTTTGATCACCGCTCTGGTGCATACATAAACCTAAAAGGGGTCTACTTTCCAATCCCAAACCAGCACCACGCTAGAGAAGAACTAGAATACATGCTCATGGATGAACCTTCGCTGGTAATAGGAGACCTCAACCTACGAATGAGACAGCTGGGACACTCCAGAGATGCAGGCCTCGGCACCCTTGTGAAGAGATTACAACAGGAAGGAATATGTGAATTAAAACACACAGGACTTCCATCGCGACCAACGAACCAAGGTAACAATATACTCGATGCCGCAATCGTTACACATGAACTTCAACGACTAGAGGACCTTAAAATGAAACAAATCTGCTCGATCGGTTCAGACCACCTTCCTTGGATCCTAGATATCAAACTTAACGTGGACTACGAGGTAAAACTCACAAGAAATATGAGAAAGATCACAGAAAGCGAAGAGACCAGAAATGCTTATATGACCACTCTATGTGGAAAAACTTCCGATCTATTGACAATAACTGATAACGATTCGTGCGAAAAATACATTCAAAATCTAGAAAAGGCCATTACGGATACCTTGAACATACATGCGCCGCTTAAGAAATACAACAGAAGAGACTTCCTCCCAGACGAAATAAATGTCTTGATAGACCTAAGGAACCGAGCAAAGATACGAGCCTGGACGAAACGATACCACGCGAACCCCGAGGTAACTCGACACGCACGCTGCGAGTATAACAAACTCAAAAAAACAACGAAGGACGCGCTCACAAACCTCACCGAACAGAGCTGGCTGAAAGCCCTTTCAGACCCCTCGGACAGTAGAGCACAGATGTGGAAAATACAGAGAAACATGAAAGCACCAAATATGAAACTCCCCAATATCGACGGATGCACGAATGAAAAAGAAACGATAGATGCGCTTGTCGACGCGGCTGTAGTCAATGAAGCCCAGATAAACCCAATTGATGAGGGTTCAGAGAAGACTACCCCTTTCGAACCCTTGGACAGGACATCTACGAGAGAAATACGTCTAGAACTGAGGAAATTCAAGAACAAAAAAGCTCCGGGGCCGGACCAGATTAGAGCAGATGCTTTGAAACTGGGTGGAGAAGTATTTATCGAAGCATTTAAACCGATTGCAGACTATGTCCTTGACACGGGTTATTTCCCGACACGATGGAAGATCGGTGAATGTATTTTCGTACACAAAACAGGCAAAAATCACAAAGAAGCGACCTCTTATAGACCAATTACGTTACTTAATATAATGGGGAAGCTATGTGAAAGGCTAATACTCTCAAGGATACAAGGCACAGTCGACAAATTGCAACCGCCATTTCAACATGGATTCACCAGGTTCAGAGGGACCGCTACACAGATTCTCCGTACTGGTAAGATAATAACAGACGCTCTTGCGCTTGGGGAAAGTGTATCTATGATATGCACTGACTTAAGCAAAGCATTCGACTCGATTAACCACAAAGGCCTAATTAAGAAACTACAGAACGCTGACGCCCCTTCTAACGTTATAAAAATAATAGAAAATTACTTAGAAGATCGATATATGATAGGAAAATTTCGTACTACGAATGGAAAATTAAAGAAACTACCACATGGCGTGCCCCAGGGATCAATTCTTGGCCCCGTCATATTCAACCTTTACGTCCACGACATATGGGATAGTCATGACAGGATTCGAGGTCTGAAACTATCTCAGTACGCGGATGACTTATGTATCCTAAACAGAGCTGTGAAACCTGATCACGCCACATTAAGAGCGGAATGGGCGGCCGAAACAATTGTTGACTACTACGATAGATGGGGTCTGAAATGCAATGTAGACAAAACGGAATGTATCTTGTTCACAAAGAAGAAGAAATATAAACCGACGGTTAAAATAAAAAAACAGACGTTCACTTACAAGAAAGAAGTAAAGTATCTGGGTCTTCGACAAAACCCTCAAAATGAACCCACATACCGACAAAGTAGTTAAAAAATTAAAACAGGTAAGAGGTGCTCTGGGACCAATCATTGGCTTCCATGCCAAAACGGATGTAGAGGTCAAATTGGCAATAATCCCAGCCTGCGTCCTGCCTATCATGGATTATGGAGTGGTACAGCTGCTATCCAGGTACAGTTACTCGAATCTACTAAAAATAGAGAGACAATACCGAATGACGCTCAAGAGTGCCGGTCAGTTCCCAAGACGTCTACCCACGGAAACGCTCTGGGAAATCGTGGACCTTGAAGCATGGCACCTTCGAGCCGCTGACCTAAATCGCAAAATGCTGGACAAGGTGGCAACTCTGGGTATAGAAGATCTCGATACACCCGGGGACGCTTACCTGGCACACGGCGAATTTAACCCACTATTAACAAATAATAGAATAGGTGAAATCACCTATATACCAAATAAAGACATGAGGCGCTGGCCCCGAGGGGCGGCGGCTCCACGTCCCCTTAGAATTAAATAAATGTAACATACGAAACACAACCAATATTAACACCCTTAACTCAACACATGTGACACAACACCTTCAGCTTACACAGATCTTTTAGACATAAGTTAGCTGACACACTCCTACGGGAACAAAAGGATGTAAACCCTAATAGATAATAAACGTATTCTCATTCATTCTCATTCTCATTCTCATTCTCATTCTCATTGTAGTTATTGTACGAGTCGTTCGTGTCGAAGGTGGCGGACTGGGATTTAGTGTTACATAATATCAATTTTCCTTCGTTGACTTCGGAAAAAATAACACGCGCGAATATATTGACAAAACACCGAATGCGGGGGCAAGACTGGATTGAATGGAATGCAAAGCGCGCCCCTGCTCGTGCTACCCCCTTCACCCCGCACCTTCCCTTCGTAGGCCCGGTGTACTTCGGTGCATACTGGCTGATGCCGTCGCAGTATCGTCGGCGCTCTTTAACGCCGCGGGGAGAGAATGCCGCCACGGTAGGCGGGGGCATGCCGTGGCATCCCCCGGTATGCGCAGAAGTGCTCCCAGGTGCACCGGCCGCCGGCGCTGCGCTGGCGGGCGCTCGCGGTATCGCGGGGGATTTTCCCTCGTCGGTGTGCGCTGCGCAGAAATCCTCCTAGGTGATCTGCGCTCCGCTCGCTCTGCGCTCCGCCGGTTTGCGAAGGTCTTAATATTTCGTTTACCATAAAAGTTATTTGGCATACTCTTATTTACCCGAATATTGGATGTCATAAATCATAATGATACGAATGCCATTAACTTTACTTGCAATAATTTTACTTGACAGAATATTCGTGTGCCATAATAAAAACTACATTTCTGCGAGCCGTCAGAAAGTTGTGAATGTTCGGTTCTGGCTGGTAGGGTCGCAGTTCTACCTAACACTCCTCCTCGCTTCGCTCGTCGTCGTACCTACACGGACCTGCCTTAGACTAGAATTGGATCGACGGCGGCGTGAATACGAATACTAAATCAGATTATAATCACCCATGTCCAAATCCAATCTCAATTTCGTAATAACTAATATTAGGTACCTACCTAATCATTCCTGGTGTCTATTTCACAGTAAAGTACAGAATGTTCATAAGTAATTGTTTTTTATTCAGACTAGTATCAGAGTTTTTAATCCTATCCTTACCTACATCTAACTATAGATGCAAAATGTATTAACATTGTACAGTCTAGAAAGAGATTAAGCCATTTTTTCATCTTATTTACATGGAGATATGGAAGGAATAAATACATCTTTATTTTCACAGACGCAGCTATCGCTCTATTGATCATGCCATTCTTTTGCAAAACATGAATTATTTCTCTAGATATTGTAATGAAAAATGTACGAATCTTTAATATTTAATCAAAATGAACACGCGACCCATTTTAGACAGCTTCAACTTGGAGATAAACCCAGATTACTTCGATTTACATTAGAGAATCCGTTTTAGTGGAAGGCTTTGAAGAGCCAAGTCCCACTTAGGAGAGGAAGGGAAAAACGAGTTTTTGCTTGTAGATTATATTATTACCGACTCGCAGTTTTATGACAGATATCACGGATGGCTAAAGTCTTGACAAACCTCGTACTTCATTCACTTTCTTCGCACATGCTCTTCGTTTTAGGGAACTGTCCTTTCTATAGAATTTTCTCTGATTTAGTCAGAGAAATTGCGCCGAGACTTCCGAAAACCGCAAATACCCTTTAAATACCTATCAACGCAGTGAATACCAAATGATATTACCCTCAGGTTAGAAGCCAATGTCCTAGGTAGTCTTCCCCTTCAAACTGTTTTTCACTTTTTAATCATGAACTACATTATCTTAGTTATTTTTTCAGCCATCCTCTCATGCCTGAAATCATCTTAACATGCCTTTAAATTGTTGACACTGCATCTTCATTCAATCCGCACTGCTCAGCGATCAGTTATCGCGCTGTTTCTTATCGATATGAATGTATATGCCTCTAGTTTACGAGTAGATCTGGATATCAATCATCTTCCACGTCAGGTGGAATATAGATTGGGATTGGGAGGAATCTTGAGATGGTAATCATAATCATATTGATGTTGTCACTCGGTTGTAATGTAATTCAGATCTACTTGAACGATAATCATATACAATTCCATCTGGATATTATTATTGGCTGTTATTGACGCGTAATTACCTACCTGATGTGAATTTCGAAAGATGGAAAAGAGAAAAATAAACAGTATAAAGCCAATACTTCCCTAGAGGGAGAATTTATTTTCTCGAGATGTCGGTTCGGTCAGCAGCAGGTCATAATTTTTTGCTGTAAAGAGTTTTGGTCAGGAATAAAAACGAAGTGTAGGAACATTTATCTTTGCTCGGTGGCAGTTGCTCAAGATTCACGCGATACCTCTACTAAAACTCTTTCTAACTTCGTGTTTTCTGTGTTCAATAGATAGTAAAAATGTCCAAACTTAGATAATGGAAACGAAACATGTTTATTACTTGTTGCGAAACACATACAGCATGTTAGCTATTGTTTGCTTTCGTAATGGTAGAAAATACTGACTATATATACTCAGAGTTAGATTGATATAATTTTTGTTTTTTGGCATAAGTGATATAGCCTTCAATAGTTTGCGCGGTAATATTAGTAAACATGCTGAGAAAAAGCATTATTAATGTGTCAGTTTACGTTTCCACATTTTTCTTTGGCGATATTTGAAAGTTGTTATAGTTTCATCTCGAGTTTGATTGATAAGGGTGCGGAGAGTGTGATCACGTGCGCCTTCCGTACCCCCTCGGCTCATTCTGATATATATCCAATTGGATCTTGCTCAGCAAATTTTCAACATCTGCTCCGCCCTGGGAGCATAAATTGTGAGCACATTTCTAGGTGCTGGTGAGAACGCGAACCTTCCGTCTCCTTTAGCGCAATATTATTATATTCCATTTTACTGTTTGTATTTATTGTTATTGTGAGCTAAATGGGCTAGTTTTAACTATAAAATCGAAGCTCGCAGTGTCCTCATTTTTGTAAAAAGAATTAACCTTTGTTGCCAGGTTAATTTTTCTCGCTATAAGAAGCATAACTGATCAAATTCAAAACGCAAAAAGTTTTCAGTGTTCCCATTCCGTTTTATTGTCAAAAAAGTTTCATTACGGAAAAGTTGACGGATTTTGCCGCTTTATTGCCCAATTTATTTGTCCTGAATACAGGAACAAACCGCTACCGTAAATAATGGAGGTCCGTCTCTTGTTGTTCGGCTCCAGATTACCGTGCAGTAAGTTTTTCTTGTTTCTCGTTATGCTCCAAAAGGACAGATACAAAATGAACAGCAAACTTTGTTACCGTAGTTTATAAAGAGTCGAAACGAAATTCACGGTAGTGATCCTAAAATTTTACGGTGGAGAAGCTGGCTCATTATGCTTATGGCTCAACAGTCATATCGAAAACAAGAAGAAAGAGGTCCTGGGTTCGAATCCCGGTAAGGGCAATTTTTTTTGTGATGAGCATGAATATTTGTTTCTGAGTCATGGATATTTTCTATATATTTTAACGATATATATCTATTATATATATCGTCGTCTAGTACCCATAACACAAGCCTTACTGAGCTTACTGTGGGACTAGGTCGATTTGTGTAAGATTGTCACCGTATATCTACAGGCTCGGGATGTTGGGGAGAGTACCATTCTAGTTCTTTTAGATTTTTCAAGAGCCTTTGACTGTATTAATGTGTCCTTACTTCTATCGAAGATGTCATATTACGGGTTTGATGTTTCTGCAGTGAAGTGGTTTGATAGTTATCTCTCCGGCCGCGTGCAAACGGTGGCGTTGCGTAGGATGGATGGTGGCACTTTGCGGTCCGCTCTTTGCCCTGTGGAAAGAGGTGTGCCGCAAGGTTCAATACTGGGTCCCCTGCTTTTTATATTGTATAGTGCTGACATCACTCACAATATAAGAGGCAGCAGATACCATCTTTACGCTGACGACCTCCAGTTATACCTCTCTAGTGCACCCACGGACATATCTGTTGCGGTCAATACCATCAACGCAGACCTAGAACGTATTTCTACTTGGTCGGAAAAGAACTGCCTAGTCCTTAATCCGAACAAGTCAAAATATGTTGTTTTTGGATCAGAGCATCAAATCCGTAATACCATCACTAACCTCGAGACTTTGACTACCAGTAAGGTTGCTATCATGGGCGAACCAATAGAGAGGGTGGTAGAAGCAACTAACCTTGGCCTCCTCATGGACGGCAAGCTGCGCTTTGAGAACCACGTACTAAAAGTTGTGAGTAACTGCTTCTACCGCCTTAGAGTTCTTTACAATGTTCGCGATTACCTAAGTGTTGATTTGCGTGTTAACCTTTGTGAATCGCTGATATTGTCAAGATTAAACTATTGTGATGTTGTCTATGCTGGCTGCATTACTGGTCGTACGAAAAAGCTCATACAACGAGTGCAAAACGCATGCATTCGTTTCTGTTTCCGTGTCCCACCCCGCTCCCATATCACTCTCTACTTGAATGCCGCTGGTCTGCTGAACATGCCTGCACGCAGACGGCGTCACCTTGCCACTCTTCTCTTTGGCATAGTGCGATCTGGGGTCCCAGCATATTTGCTGAGTAGACTTGTATGGCCCAAGAGTGCGCGTAGGTGTAAGGCGATGATTCTGGTGCCAAAGCATCGAACCGCGGCGTTTCGAGGTAGCTTTAGGTTCGCGGCATCCAAGTGTTGGAATGATCTCCCTCCACCTATCCAAGGAGCGTCTAGCAGGTATACCTTTAGGCGGCAGCTTAAGGGCTATTTGTTGACGCTCCAAAGATCCCAACCCTAACCCATCCAGCACTTTATTTTATTTTATTTTTCTCTATTTTTGTTTTTTAAACATCCCAAGCGTATCGTGTTTTAGTTTGCGTTACTTATTTAACAAATGTATTATATTAACTAGGTATTTATTTATTATGTGTAGGTATACATGTTTGTATCGGCAGTATGTTGTGTTGCGTTCCGTGGGTCACGTACGGTGCTGTCTGAAAATCAGCGCTGTAGGTGTCTGTCTGACACCTCGGCATAATGCTGAGACAGCGGCCGATTCACTGCCGCGAAGACACACATTAAGTACGTGTCAATTGTATTGTATTTTTGGTCTCTGTGTGTCTTTTGTGTAGTGAATAAATGTCTTCTTTCTTTCTTTCTTTCTTTCTTTCTTTCTTATATTTATTTATTAATATGGCATTTTTTGATAAAAGTAAAGCACATAATCTATTTTACCTGCGTCTTATGATGCCTTTTGGAATATTGGAATGCTTTTCAACCTGTGTATTGGCCACACTTATCTTCCTCAAGAGGTTTTGAAAATCATCGTTGTTGTACCAATACCAATACACAGGACCGGAGGTACTGCTGATAAAAATAATTACCGTCCCATATTGGCAACCGTGGTGGCGAAAGTTTTGGACCGTCTGCGTTTCTCAACATATATTGCTCAATGAGGCGCAGTTCGGTTTCAGACCAGGGCTTTATACAATAAACTGTGGCAGAAGCTCTCGAAGGAGACAGCTACACCCAAAGAACTAGTTTTATATTTTATGATATTGGTATCACAACCAAATGAACAGTGTGAGATGGGCAGGCGCTTACTCGGATAGGAGTACAGGTTGGAAATGTTGGAATGCGATGTGAGACGAGGGGGGTTGACGTCGCCACGGCTTTTCAACCTGTACATAAATAACTTGATCGATGAGCTCAGTAGTGCCAGGGTGGGGTGCACAGTTGGTGGCCAAATTAGGAACAACGATAGCTACGCTGACCACGCTGATATGGCGCTGCTGGGGCCCTCGAATTTTTTTAAATTTATATTTGTGGTCTATTGGTGTCTATCATTTTCTTATTTTCCAACTTATCTCATTTATTAGTTTATTAGTTTTAGTTCAAAACCTTCTGCTTGCACATTTTCGCTGTGTTTGACCTTGCCTTGTAAAATCTTTACGTAAGTAATTAATTGATGACTGTTATTGGCCTTCTATTATATAAATAGTTACCAATATGTATTAGTTATATCTACGGCTATTGTTATCCTTATTACCAGTAAATAATAATAATAATACATAAATAACTAAGAAAAGCGAGCTACTTGTGTTGAAGGGGATGCCTTGATTCGAGTCGACCACGCCCCCCTGACAGAGACACGCTTATGCTTTCCGTGCACCAGAAAAAGAGATGCAACACTCTTCGGGAATGGCTTTTTTGGACAAACTTCGATAAATACCTAATGCAGTGAAGTTTTATTTATATTTCATTATGTGAGATTTTAGGTGAGATAAAATGCTATAGTATTAACTTGATTCTGTCGTAAAATAATGTATTGTTTGAGTAGGCCGAGTTAAAAAACTGGCTCTGACCGACGGACAGCTTCCAAGTGATTGCAAAAGGAAAATAATAAAGACCCAACTTTGGATTTTTTTATATCGCGGAAATTTTAGGCAATTATGTATCGATTAAATCAGATAAACAATCATATAGTCATGAACCATACATCTGAAAATCCGACCTGCATGATTCTTCGAAGAACTGCATTTCAAAGCACGCGATAATTTCCAATTCACCCCCTTAAGTGGTGCCTTAAGGCAGGGAACAAAAAGCCGAAATCTATACCACCGCTTAAACTTGGAGGAACGGTGTTGACTGAAGTCACAGTGTAAGTGAGGAGGAACATGTTGGGCCGCAGGTTCGCACGACGAGGGATGTCAAAATAACCCTTTTTAAGGCATTTCATCAGACTAGCAATGTAGCTTGTGGACCAAGTGCACGCAGAGACCTCCCAATATCTCACGTGTCCTGTACAATAATGGTTTCAGGATTTTGTTGGGGCTGCCTCGCTTTGGGTATTCGATGTTTATTAAGACCGACTGACGATGGAGTCGACCTATGTTACATTCAATAATAAACTGTGAAACACTGAGTTTTTTATGGGTTCAGATATTGTTAATTTTATGGACCAAAACAAGATATTTCAAACTATACACGTTCATATCATACCAACCACAAGGTACACAAACCTAAGCGTTATATTTAAATTATTGAGCAACTTGAAAATGGTACTTGGCGAGTGCCCACAAACAGCTATTCGGTTTTCTTTCAATGTCCACTCTATCATGAGAAATTGCAGCGAATGACTGTTAATTGTTTTATAAGAAATGACAAACATTTAAAAATGTAATTCCATAAAAATAAAAAAAATCTTGTTCTAAATTTTAAAATAATATTCCATTTTTCATCGCTGATGTTACACATGCCCTGTAGGTATATTTTATGACACTTCTTTAGATTTGAGAATAATATACATTTTCACATGCATTTCATGTGCTCTGCCTACCCCTTTTGGGAATAAAGGCGTGAATGTATGTATGTATGTATGTATGTATGTATACATTTTCAAATGCAAGTATTTTTAGTTAGTTAGCGCACAGCGAACTGTCATCCCGCTCGAATTTGGAGCAGCCCAACTGGGGAAGTACCTCCGCCTTGCAGAAGACCACAGCCATAATAACACTACTACTTGCTCTGTAGTAGTGTTGTGTTCCTGGAGGTGAGCAAGGTCGCCAGAGCTCCCGAGGATGCATTGTGTTGAGAGCGAGGGAAGTAGTTCCTTCAGCTGTCAACACGGCGAATCCTCAAACACATCAAGGGTCGGCAACGCCCATGTTACTCCTTTGGAGTTGCATGCGTCTATAGGCTGAGGTGTCCGCTTGGCATCAGGCGGGCCGTACGCTTGTTTGCCACTGACATTGTATAAGAAAAAACAAGTTACCAGATTGATAACATACAATGGATCAGTTTTATTAATGATGGTATTTTTATGATGATGATGATGTGGTGTAGCAGTTAATTTTGTACGACCGCGGATAGTTTGGTTGTAAAAGAAAGCGCACACTTGTTCAAGGTACTCGAATGTAAATTCTAAACTAACTATTCATAAGTGGCATTTTGCTTCGGGGCAAGCGAATCCTCTTGCTACGTGATTTCTTGAAATTAATTGTTTTTTTCTTTGGTTCTCTTAAAAGTTATACTGGCATATCGATATTTTCTGTAGAAGTTGGCAAAATCATGGCAAAATTTAATCAATGATTTTGAACCTTAGTGGAAACCGCATAGAGTTACTATAACGTTGTCAATCTAACGTAGGTACTATTGACTTCTCAATTGTATGTCACCCACCGAAATGTATCTAAGGAACTAAATACTAATTTTCCACTAAGATGTTTTGACAATTCAGTTTCTCTAAGGTTGGTGACTGATTAAAATTCTTAATAAAACCAAAAAAAACTGCATCCGAGGTCAGCGACTTGTCACAGTAAGTTACGATAACGTTGCGATTAAAATTCTTAATAAAACCAAAAAAAACTGTATCCGAGGTCAGCGACTTGTCACAGTAAGTTACGATAACGTTGCGCCGCCTAGCGGATGTTTTGTGTCGCGTATGTAGCTTTATTCGAGCTAGAAAGCCTTAACACTCTCGCTACCAAGAATCGCTACGCGCTACGCTCGTAGCCGATCCTGTGGTTTTACTAGTATGTAGCGGAAAGCGACTACGGCGTAGGCGCCCGCTAGGTGGGTTCTTAGTAGCGAAAGTGTGCAATGTATTTTTAATTAATTAAATTCATTTTGTAGTTTATGATTTTACACCTATGGACTTATGGTTCAAAATAAATGATCATTATTATTAATATAGCCCAAACGAAAAATCATTCTACGTAGCGAATATTTTCCCTTGCTATCTCTTCTTCCATCCCTGTTCTCATTATTTGGGGTTGGGCCTCCTCAAACGTTTGCTCCAAGACACTCTGTTTTCGGTTGTCGCTTCTGGCAAATGGGCTTGTTTGAGGTCTCTTTTTATGTTTTAATGGGCTTGTTTTCCCTTACTATCATCATAATGAAATAAAAAAGATTTGTTTTCCATGAAAAATATTGAATGTTATCGATTAAATTGTATAACGATTAAACATATACAGGGTGAGTCGGGACTCGAACCGGTCAAACTCGACAAAAAATAACATGCCGTATTTTATGATATAAATGGAAAGAGTTACTGATTAGGTTAATTTTTCTCTAACAAACATAATCAAAATAACGGAAGGCCATGAAAACTAACAATTACCCCTGTTAATTTTTTTTTCACCCTTCATATGAAATGCACCGCAACTACCTTAATTAGGTATGTATTATTCAATAATCCATAAATGCAGTATTCATTATTCTCTAAAATATAAAAACTTAAAAAAAAATAATTATACCCCCGGAAAAAGCTGAAAAGCAAAAAATAATAAACCTAAATTAATCTAAGTGTACCTAAGGAATTTTAACTAAGTAACTCTTTCGATTTATATCATAAAATACGGCATGTTATTTTTTGTCGAGTTTGACCGGTTCGAGTCCCGACTAAGACAATCAATTTTTCATAAATTCATAAATGCAGAATTTTTGTTTAAAAAAATAAAGGAAAGTCTCTTTTACAGAGAAAGTACTATTTCCAATATTTAAGGTAGTTGCCATCCATGTGCATATGATTAAAGGACACCGCCAGGTATACCACTATGGGAAGGAGAAGTGTACAGCAGGCAGCATAAGTGCATGGTCAATGCAGAAATAGTTTGGCTTGGCGACCGAATCCTACGCCATCTATGTGGCGCGATGGTGAATATCATTATAGATGTCAATGGAGACCTCAGAGGATTTGCAAGATTTAACTAGATGGCGTTGTTAACAAAAAAATAAATAAAAAGGCATATGATCTATTTTGTTCTCGTCATAGTTTTTTGTATTTTCTTGGGTAACATTATTATTCAGTAATCTTGCCAATAGCATTTATGATAATGGCGGATTTATACGACGTAATTGGAATACATTTCCGATTTTTGTTTGTTCGCTGGCTTTGTTTATTTATTCTTTTGTATCCTTGTGTTTCTGCACAACGAGTAAATATTCCAAAGATAATTCCAAAAACACTTTTTCCCAACATCATGGTTGGGAGCGGATTTGAACCTGAAACCTTCGGCCTAGGTTGATAATGACCTGTATAGTTCACCACTGGGCCACCGGGTTAATTGACAGCATGGTTCAAATTCACTATCAGTTAATTTGAATGCTCAAATATTTATATTCATTACGACTAGGATTCGTATAATAACTAAAGAGGGTAGATATAGATGATATGAAACTACCATATTTTTTTATAACAAAGATTCACTGCGTGTTCGTTCGTCAGCCGTTTCTAATTCGATTCCCTATTTCACTTGCGTTTTTCATCTTTTCCTCCGTATTTATACATTTAATGATGAGTTCTCGATCTAATATTGATCTTGTTAAAAGGGCGCAAATAATAGCCTTATGTAACGAAGGCCACAATTTCTCAGAAATTGCTAGTGAAACCGGTGTAAACGTAAGTAGTTTTTTTTATTGTTTTAATAGACGCCGTGGTAACTATTCGCTTATTATATCTATTTATTAACTGTCATTGTTGCAGTGAAAAACGGTTGCTTTATGGGTACGGCGATTCCAAGAGGAAGGATCTTTGCTACACCGGCAAAGAATGGGTAAACCTCGTCTCATTGATACCGCGCAGCGTGCAGCGATGGTGACCGAGTACGAAGAAAATGGGTTTATACCAACAAGTCACTACGCTGGTTTATTCCATACTAGTGTAGACACTGTTCGTCGTGTGCTTCATGACGAGGGTTTGCACTATCGCAGGCATGCCGTCAAGCCGTTGCTTACAGAAGCACATAAAGCAGCACGATTACAATTTGCCCTAAGGCATTTAAATGATGACTGGAGTAATGTTATATTTAGTGACGAAAAGTGTTTTAAATCGAGTCAACACGGACGTTTGAGTTTATGGCGTCGCAATAATACGCGGTATGAGAGTGGTCACGTAGTGCCGAACATGGAATCTGGTCGTATAAGTGTCAATATGTGGGGCTGGATGAGTGCAGCCGGTCCGGGTGAACTAGTGAGGATGCCGAGTCGCGCAAACAGCGTGGATTACATGAATGTCCTGGAGGAAACTATGTTACCTACCGTCCGAAATGTGTATCCAGAAGAAGAATTACCTGTGATATCTTTTGTGCAAGATAATTGCCCTATACATCGTTCGCGTAATGTGCGGGAGTGGTTTGACCGTTATAAAGATAACTTGCAAGTAGTTTCTTGGCCTGCTAGATCGCCGGATCTGAACCCTATTGAAAATTTGTGGGGTGTTATTGTGCAACGCTGGGAAAATCACAATGAACGAAGCCCAGAAGCGTTAGAGGCACATTGTATAAAAATATGGGAAAGTATTCGTGGTTCTAGTTTATGTTAAAGACTCATTGAATCCATGCGTTCCCGCTTGCAAACTGTTATCGACCAAAGAGGAGGTTACACTAAATACTAGCTGAAGCCTTACGGCTTGTGTATCCAGAAGAAGAATTACCTGTGATATCTTTTGTGCAAGATAATTGCCCTATACATCGTTCGCGTAATGTGCGGGAGTGGTTTGACCGTTATAAAGATAACTTGCAAGTAGTTTCTTGGCCTGCTAGATCGCCGGATCTGAACCCTATTGAAAATTTGTGGGGTGTTATTGTGCAACGCTGGGAAAATCACAATGAACGAAGCCCAGAAGCGTTAGAGGCACATTGTATAAAAATATGGGAAAGTATTCGTGGTTCTAGTTTATGTGAAAGACTCATTGAATCCATGCGTTCCCGCTTGCAAACTGTTATCGACCAAAGAGGAGGTTACACTAAATACTAGCTGAAGCCGTAAATTAAGATTTATTTATTAAGGTAATGAAAGGCCGGGTTAACAAAACAAATGTTTGCTAACAAAATAAACAAATTACAAAAGTAAATAGACCTTAGCTGTTATTATTAAACTGCCTATTGTATTCTTTTTTGGACTATTAAAAAAGTGATGGTGAATTATTATTACTTAAACAACATAATTATTGAGAAATGTTATTATGATGTTGTAACGTAAGTAACCATGTCAGCCCGAATAACATTATTGTCATTATTGCAAATATCAATCACACGCCACGCCACACTATACAAGCGTTCGGCTGACTTGAATTATGAATGTTATGATTTTAATTTTTAACCCGGCCTTTAGTTAATAATTGTCAATAGTTTAATATGTATTGGGGTAAGGCTTCAATCTTTTTCCGATTTTCGGAAATGAAACTTAAGCCTTAAAGCTCAATAAAATGGTAGGAAATTGCTAACTATAAAACTGCGTTAACAATTAGATATCTACTGTAGTTAACTGAATAAAGATAATTAAAACATTTAAAAACGTTTTAATCCTTAAAAACTGAATAACATTTTTATTTAAAGACTATCATTCACTGTTATTTACAATTTCAAGATATGTATTAAAAAAAAAAGGAAAAAGCTACCTTTGCCATACCCTGGCTGGGAATCGATCTTTGGTTCGTCAAAGCGCAGAGTTAATTGAGTTAATGTGCTTAACCACTAGGCTACCGATAATTGGAATAAAGCATACACATACTATAGTTGTCACACTCAAATACAGTTCCTGTGTATTAGCATTTGCTAGACTTGTTAATAATTATACCCGTAAGAGAACACTTCTGATGATTACAAGTGTCACTTAATAGTGCATTTAGTTATATTATTCTATATCTAAAGGTGTATCAACAGCAACGCCATCTAGTTCACGCTTTGTGAACGACGTGCAACTATGCGAGAGCTGTATGTCAAATGATCCAAACGAAAGTAGACCGTAAGGTGTCCATGCATTTATGCAGCCGATAGTACCTAAAATATTCTTTAATTTTTTATTTATTTATTAAAAATATTTAACAAGACATTGCAGAAAATACAGAGCGCCATGAAAACTAAACTAAACAAATAACAACCTTAACAGACTAGCATCCATCGCCTCACAGTACCTCAGGCGTTCATAACACACAGCAACCCATCGCCTCGCAAACAGATCGCACTCAGGTGCTGATGCCAAGAGCGCATTCATTTGTGAGAGAGCACGGAGCAACGGCGAGTTTCTAGTGTTACTACGCGACGCGATCCGGGCCGGCGGCATGGCCAGTAAGTCGAGCCCTGGGGACAACCGGACCACAGCCGCATAAGTCGGCTCACCAGTTCAGGACAGGTTCGCCACGCAGGGACCGACCGACACGTGTAGGTAGACTAACAAACCGCAATTGCTCCTTACCTTTAATAAATTGTAACCTAGCGTCCCAAGAAGGTACTTTTTAGGATATAACTAATGTACGGATAGTATCCGGAATCTTTGGAAAACCTTTTGTACTTTTTCCAAGATAAGGACGTAAGTGGAATCGTGCCATACGTACGATTATCCTTAACACATTCACTGTCAATTGGTATGTTGACGGCCGCTAGGCGGCTAGGCGGGTTCCTGGCAGTCAGAGTGTTAAAAGACAAGTATGTTATACCATGAAGAATATTAGGTATAATATTGATCGCAATAAATTGGAGGCCATCAGCGTCAGTCGAATCTAATAAATTAGGAACTTGAATAAAACACTGCATTAGCAAAAAAACTTTTTGAAATCTGCGAATCCGGTTCTTCTCTCTTTAACGACCCTATTAAAAAGTAATCGCTCGTAGTAGGTGTCATCGGCAGTGCATCTTTTACTGGTAATATTGAAAATGGATTTATATTATTAATAATTTTAATTTCTTAGCAATATCATTATGTCCGTTGATATAGTTGTCAGCTAAGTAGCTTTGTTTTTTTATGAAATTTCATGGTACATCCTTTATAAGTATGTTTTTTTGCAAATGTTTATTTCTAGATTTCATATTACCTATAGTATATATTCCCTTTTTAAGGAAGTTTTTTTAGGGGAGGGGAAGACACGTGACTAATATACGTATCTTCAAGATTTCAACTGAAAGATTAATTGATCTAACAACATATTCATTTTTGTTTCAGAGCACGTGATGGCCGCCTTGTAACCACGTGACATTTGCGTGACTCGTGACTATCATGATGTTACTGACGGCAGTCCATTACGACTGAATCGTTAGTGTTTCTTAGTTACATTACGCTAGATTAGAGCTTGATTTAAAGTGCTCCATTTATATACTCTTATTGAGAAGTGTAATAACATTGAATCCGTGAGTGAACCAGTGCGTTATATAATACAGGAAACTGCTAGCGCCGTCTTATGGAGGTGGGTAAAGTAGTTAATCGTTCAATAATCTTATTTCCATAGAGTGACCAATGCAAAGTCGTTCCATTTGTAATAAACGTACAACTTTTGAATTCAGAATTGTGAAACAATAACAGAGAGCCACGGTTTTTACTAACGATCTTGAACAATGGCATTAGGTACATCCCGAACACAAAAGCTAGTTTTTTAACAAAGCCTCACTTCTAATTTTGTGTTTCGTTGTCTCTCGGCAACTTACCTTACGCAATGAAAAGCTTTTATAATGCGAACCTCTGTTTTCAGTAAAATATCGTTTTGTTCGCAGTAAATTTTAGTTGGCACATAAATATCTGTTTGCCGGCACGGGTGAGTGAGTGCTAGTGGTGAAGGCTCTATTCTGCCCGACAGCATGAACTGCTGGCTGCGAAATATAAATCGCACCAGGGTGAAATTACCTGTACGTTTTATGACACAGTCGAATGGGTTCACTCAGCCATTATATTGGGATATGTTTTTTACCCCAAAATGAATATAATGCTTTTAAACAAAAAAGTGACACTTCTACATAATAACGGGTCGCGTAAATTGGGATATTCACATGCTTCTTTGTTGAAACACACTCACTTCCGATTATGCGCAGCCCCGAACTGTTTACCTGAGTGGAAAACAATAAATATACACCCATCAGTCGCCAAACATTGCTTGTTGCATCTTTTGAAAGCATAAAGGGTTTTCTTTAATTTTCCTTCAAATAGTGTGTATTTTAACTCCCTACGTGGATAATTCTAGAGAATACCTGCCAACAGGCTACACGATTTTTACGTATTATGTGAACTAATTAAATTCTACCTGGATTCCTGTTAAATGAATTCCTTTGCAGTATCTTTGGCAACATTAGGTGAGGGGTTCAGTAAGGAACGACGTTTATCCAGAATCCGAGCATCGCAGAATAAACAAGTTAGAACGAACTCTATTAAACCTGAAGTTTCTTTGCGATGTTGTCAGAAGGCTCGTTTCGTTCGCTGTATGTTTGATGTGGCCGCGCCGAAACACGTTTTCCGTTTTAAGCGTACCGTAGCCGGATCCCGGGTACAGAACATTTGAAAACAGAGCACCAGTGGCAGGAATGGTTCAATATTCATACCACGAGTCGTCATGGTATGAATATTGACCCATTCCTGCCACAGGGGTCGCCCTTAGCCTATAATATTTTAGTGGGTAGTGACACTGACGGTCAAGCGGCCCTTAAAGCGCTTACGGCGCCGAAAGTGGATTCTAGACTAGTCTATAATGGCGTCCAGGCACTGAGCAAGCTTGGAAAGCACAATAAGGAGCAACTGGTTTGGATACCAGGGCACGAGTGCTTCATCGGCAACGAAAGAGCGGATGAGCTTGTTAGAGGGGGGTCTACAAATCACTTTGTAGGTCCAGAACCATTTGTGGGACCCTCACAGGGAACCATAATTTCGGCCTTTAAAGCCGAAACCAAACACCAACACGAGTGGAGGAATGAGGCGGGCTTAAAGGAGTGGACTCGGGCTGGACTAACAAACTCTGGAAATTCAGTAGGAAGCAACTCAGGATCATATATGGGGTGTTTACAGGTCACTTCGGGGTCAAGAAAAAGTAAGAATCTCTTATCCAAGATAGGACTATCGGATAGTTTAGACTGTAGAACGTGTGGCGAGGAGGACGTGACACAGCAGCAGGCGTGGGGGCACGCTGGCCAAGACAACATGTGCTCCATCGTTTGGGGAACCATCCCGCATGGGCACTGGGCGTCTGAGCAACTTAGGGCGCCCCACTTCAGCAAGTTGCCCTTACTGCGACCGACCTGGGAACGCAATCTATTTAAGGATTTCCTGATCGGCCATGGCTGATTATGCCCAGCGGGAAGCTTCTCAGCTGGGCGAACACTAGAAACTGTCTAATGAGGCGATATCATGGAGAATATGCTTGCGGTAGAGGCAACACGCTTCGGTCGCCATGTATACAGCTACCTTTGTAGAAAGCTTTATGTCGTGCGACCGGAAAACCCTGGAACGAAGCTTGCCGAAGGCAGCTGCAGCGGCACCTATTCTGCAGTTGACTTCGCTGACAAGGTAGCACTTGGTTGTAATTGTGCTGCCCAGCTATTTAAATTGTTCTACTTGCTTAAGTGAGTCCTCGCCGAGTTTCATGTCTTGTGGAGACTGGCTGATGTCTCTAGTCATGCCTTTGACCCATGATTTCGGTCTTTTTGATATTAATTTTTAGGCCAAATCTTTGCAGAGCACCTGGAGATTTCGTCACAAAACCCAAATCGTCTGCATACATCAACTCTGTGGTAACGTGGGCTACTTTGGTGCGCGCTTTAAGCCGTGATAAATTGAATATGCCACCATCATCGGTCCGGTAGCGAATGTGGATGCCGGCAGGTAAAGTTTGATGTGCCTCTCCCGAATTACTACTGCGAAGTACAAGGTAAACAAAGTGGGCGCAAGTACGCATTTCTGCTTCACGCCACAGCTTACAGGGAAAAACTCTGATTGTTTACCCTTTACACTTACGCAGCATAGCATGTGGTCATGCAGAAATCGGACCATCCTAACAAACTTCTCCGTGCACCCCAGTTTCACTAGAACCACCCATAACGTTCCACGAGGCACACTGTCGAAAGCTGTCTCCAGGTCAACAAAGCATAGATTCATCGATTGACCTTGCTTCTTGCTTTCTTTTCTATTGAAGTTAGCGTATAGAGAAAATAGAATCACACTCTATCTGGTCGAAAGCCAAATTGGGTGTCCGGTAGAATCCTTTCCGATAGCAACGTGAGGTGGCTAAGGAGAATTCGGGCAAAGACTTTCCCTGGATTATTTAGGAGTGATATACCTCTGTAAGAGTTGCATTTCGACCGGTCTCCTTTGTTCTTAGGCGCGCGGTTGTTTTATGCGATAAACGCTGCGATTCAATAGATACCTGCGATTACAGCATAGAAGGTATCTATGGAACCGCGCGCCTTATAAAGGGAGCAGATGCGAGAGACTCGAAAGTCGGCAGATACTCGCTCATCATCCCACATTTTTTGGAACATCTTCCAGACCGCACCATGAAGTGCCGTCTGCCCACTGCCTTCTTTTGTTGTTGTATGGCAGTTACAAGCTCACGCAACGACAGAGCTTCATCCAATTTAGTATCGGTGGGAAGAGGTGGTATTGATTGGATATGCTGCATATTCGCAGCTCTGTCAACATGTTTAACAAATTATTAAAATTTTCCTCCCACCTTTTGAGGACGTCAAGCTTGTTGGTTATAAGTTGAGTGCCATCGGAAGACTTCAGCGGAACTGAAACAGGCTAATACCGAAGTTACAAACAACTTACTTTAAAAAATTCTTGCTCTCCATATAAACATTGCTCTCCACATGTCATTTTACCATATAAAAATTGAAATTTAAATCTACCTAACGTACGACCTGCTGGTGTAAATCTTAAGTTACTGGTCCCAGTAGTTTCGGCTGTGCCTTGATGATCAGTGAGGAAGTGTTCTTTTATACATATATAGATTATATTATTTGACATCCTGAGCATAAATTCAATAATTTCAAAACGTAATTTTGAAGACATTTATTGCAATTGGTGCTCCCAACTGGCATACTGGAGTTACAAAGCTAAATAAAAATTAAGTGCACACCTATTACGATCATTAAGATATCACGATATCACACAATATATATGATCGCTCAGCTGTAGAAAAAAAAGCGAGATATATCGTGAGTGTTGAAAAGTTACGTTATAACAAAATCGATATTCTCCATAATGCTGTAAATATCGTAACAGAATGAATATTATAACATTATAAAATACGGTCGAATATAGTTTTTTAGTTTTAAAATGCGAGCCGCGCGCCGACACCCGCTACCCCCATACGGCGCGTCAAATATCGTTTTGAGTATAATTTACGAAAATAGCGGTATTTAAAGGCCTGCTCAGCTGCCATAAAACATGTCGAATGGAGATCCTCCTTCCTTCATTATGTTGTATAGAAGTTGAGGATAATGACGGCGGTTCTAACCCTCGAATATAGCAACTATTACGTGTCTGTCTGTGTAGGTATTCATTAATTAATAATGATATGCTACTCATCTTTGAACAATAACTTGTACATTGAGGAATCTTTCCTAAGCTCGGAGTGCCCCGATCGTTGTGGGCTGCGGCGCGCGGCAATCGGCGGGTGTAAAGGAACCGTGATTTGTATTTGCTGTCGCCAGTTTTTCCGCGATTGGATACGAGCTCGACGCTGCTGAACTAACGAACCATTTGCGAGCGCGCCCGACCGAAAAATCCATGCAGATCATTTTAGTCCACTTTGTAGGTACCATTTTATTTCAACTTTTCCCATCAATTTGTTAGTAGCTTTTCTATTTTTGTATTTTATATTTTAGGTAGGAATTGAACTCGTGATTGATCAGGCACTGAGGAGATGGATTGGGCTCCGCTGTCGGATAAACAAACTATTTGTTATTATTAGTTTCCCAGTATCTAGGTTGAAACAATGATCAAGTACATTTTTTGTATTTTATTGAGAGGAAAGGGGGTACATACATACTGCAACAATCTGCGCTTAGTGTCATAGTGTTTATCCGAGTTCCTAGCTGTTACCGTAAAGCTATTTTAGAAGTAAATAACCGGTGACTCTTGTTTAAATTACGTCGCGGGAAGTTGCCTCGAAATTGTTGTGTAAAAAAGCAGGTATTTTAAACCGGCTCTATGCACACCAGCCATTGTAGGTGGCTGCATGCCAAATGAGTTTTGTGATGGAGTCCCCTTGTGAAAGGCCGATAGTGAGCTGCGCATCCTCCACGAAACAAAATCTACATAAATTTAACATTTCTTCCAGATTTGTGTGTACAATATGATGTAAGCTTCAAACTACGGCGTCCTTACGTGCAAAGACTATTTAAGATTTATACTTTACAACCAAAAATATAAATAACTAAAAAAACCCGGACAAGTGCGCGTCGGACTTTAAAGGGCTGTTTAAGATTTAATTACAAATGTATAGTTTTCAGATTTTTCACTGTACTTGTAGTTAAAGTTAAATCGAAATATACGTGTTTTGCAGCAAAAACGGGCGCGTATCGTATCTTTTTTTACGTCACGCGTACGCGCAGCGTGCAGTAAAACTCACATTATGGCCAGGTGCAGACGTAAAATTTTGTACTCAACACAGGCGGTAATTCGTAAAGCCCCAGAGCGCATATTTATAGCCCTCACCATCGGTTCGAGCCACAAACACCTGCGATCTGGGGCATTCACGAATTGACCGTCCTAGTTACGTAATGTACTATGTTAACTTAGAAGTTTGTTTTAGGGTTCCGTAGTCAACAACAACAAGGAACCCTTACAGTTTCGCCATGCCCGTCCGTCTATCAGACTGTCCGTCTGTCCGTCTTCGGTTTAGCTCAGTAACCCTTACTACTAGAATACTGTAATTCGGCATGGGTACTTGGGTAGGCGGTAGGTATCAATCACGCCGACAAAACAGTAAAATATAGAAAATGTTTTTTTTTAAGGTAAAATGTATTCCCCACTTTACGTGTAGTGGAGGTCCCCTACACGTAAAGTGGGGAATATATTTTTTTTTCTCGTTTAACCCGGTTGGTGTGGTAGATGTGTGGTAGCTTGTTCAGAAATATTATCTGTATCTAAAATACATTTTTCAACTCGGACCACTGAGTATTTCTGTGATTTTGTTCGAGTCAATCTCCTGCCAGTTAAATGGCTGCTACTGGGAATGCGAAAAAAATTGTGGCAGTACATATAATGAATTTAAAAGGAAAACTATCACGAGACGACGACAATTATCGAGTAATAGTCGACCAACTTAAAATGTTATTGAAAAGGCCAACTTTCGTACAAATTCGTCCGACGCAACCACACAATTTACTTGGCGCGTGCGCGTCGTAGTAACAAATACTGACAGGCAATTCTACGGACCCTACACTGCGCGTGGCCAACTATTTCGATCGTGACTTCGCAGCGCATTGTGATGGCAATATGTGCTTCCTGATACATTAGCGCAAGGTTGGATCATTTAAAAGTCCAGTCGGTATTAGTTTCTTTTACTTTTTGCTTTATTTGCTACGAAAATCCCGGTCTTGTATTTTTCTACTTAGATACGACTGCTAAAGCAGAATGAAACGTAACTTGCATCCGGGATAATATGGAAACGAATTATTAAGTAGCTTTCGCCAGTTGCTGATGCGGTAAACGTAAAATACCTACTTTCATATGCATTGCTTTATCCAGCTGAGGACTCTTTCATATGAATTAAGATTATTTCGTTATATAATTAGAAATAATAATTATTATTTAGAGACATAGTCTTTTTTCAGAGGGCACTATTCAATGGCAATGGTTTTTTTTTAACTGAATATGACATACTATACGGTTGAAGAGTTTTTAAATGATAAAGATGACTGGCCTCTTATAAAAGATCATGATAATAATTGAAATAGGCATAGGCACATTGACATTGAGTTACTTACGAGTAGAATTAGGTGACATATTTATTATTTTAATAAGGAAATGTGTATGTGTGTTTGGTTTTAATATTGGTGATAAAACGGATAGATAAAATGTAATCTTCGACGATGCAAAAGTGATTATGAAATCCTACCTGAATAAATGATTTTTTTATCTTTTATCTTTATCTTTGTTGCATGCTTTACTTGTTATACATAATAAAGAAGCTCGATTAACACATTAGAAAGTTCGACGGGTCGCGGATGGCATCGCCAATATTAACAAAGGCCACTTTGCCACAAAATAAGTCGAGTATGGTGAGGTAGGGCACAGCGAAATGTCATCCCGCTCCAATTTGGAGCAGCCCAACTGGGGAAGTACCTCCACCTTGCAGAAGACCACAGCCATAATAACACTAGATACTACTTGCTCTGTAGTAGTGTTGTGTTCACCGCAAGGTCGCCAGAGCTCCCGAGGATGCGTTGTGTTGAGACCGAGGGAAGTTGTTCCTTCAGCTGTCAACACGGCGAATCCTCAAACATCAAGGGTCGGTAACGCCCATGTTACCCCTTTGGAGTTGCATGCGTCTGTAGGCTGCGATGTCCGCTTACGATCAGACGGGCCGTACGCTTGATTGCCACCGTCGTTGTATAAAAAAAAGTTAAGACCAAGGGCAAGACTTGTCCGATGACTTATATCGCTTCTAGGTAGACATTACAAAATGTGGGAGAACCAAAATTAGGAAATTAATATAATTTTTTGATCATATAACCAAGCGGTGCTATCGCTTCACTGTCACAATACGCTGTAAATAGGCATAAAAAACGCGTGTTACAGTCAGTATTAGAAGTAGCTAAGCAAAATAACACGCTCAAAATTACATAGATCATTACTCCCTTGACAGAGAGTTCGTGTGTAGATAATTTTGAGCACTAGAACTGCTTAGCAACTTCTGCTGCTGACTGTACAATACACTACAATTTCCAAGTAAAATTTTGTTTGTGGAAGTTCACATTATGTAGCTTAGTGTCTGAGTACAGTATCCTACAAATATGACTCGCGCTCAACGAGCCTTTCAAGTTGCGTGCGTCTTACTGTACTTAAAGAAACGTTTGTGTGCCTGGGTATTGTTCACATGAAGCCAGCGGTTGTTTGAAGGCGACTGAGCCTCTTACCCTTCAGTTGAACCGATCCTGACTTCTTCAAGGGGACTCAAAGCATTGAAGTAAATTTAAACTTTATATTTCTCCCCATTCCGGCATAGTTGCGCTTAAAGAAGTTTCAACCACCAAGACCATGGCTTTAAGTTTTTGATAGGAACCAACTCCTCTGTCGGCCATATTTATTTTTTTGGCGGCCATTTTAGTCATAGTTAATTAATAATATCTCGAGTTCTAGGACACTTAGAATCACAAACTTGGTGTCTAAATATACGTATTTGTGGTCAGGGAATTCAACTAGATAAGTATTTTACCGATATAGCACTGCATATACATGAGTTGGTTTAAGTTATGTAAAATAAACAATTATATTTTTATTATATTTATGCTAACAACAGAACAAGCGTGATGCTAACAGTGGCACTGGACACAAGTTTCATGTGCTCTGCCTACCCCTTTTAGGGATAAAGGCGTGTATGAATGTATGTATGTATTTTTATTACTTGTTATTATAGAGGCTATAGTAATACATAATCTGCACAAATTTCAAGTGTCTACATATTACGGTTCTAGAGATATACCGATTGTTATGAGAGGGCAATAAAATTACGTTTCATGTATGAGAGCAATGTTTAATTTTAAATTATTTTTTATGAATGTATGTTAAAGTAGCAATAGAAAAACAACTTCTGTGAAAATTTGAACAGTCTAGCTAATTGCTGATACGCAGAAAGCCGGATGGACAGCGGAAGCTTAGGAACAGGGTTCCGTTTGATATCCTTTGGGAACTCAACTCTAAAAAAATCCTTGACCCCAAATATGTATATTTAGACACCATGTTTGTGATTCTACGTTCTTTAAAACTCGAAATATTAATGATATACGTATTATTCAAAATGACCGACAGCAAATTAAAGATGGCCGACGGAGGAGTTGGTTCCTATCAAAAACTTAAAACTATGGACCTATAAAGTGCAAAAGAATTGGTGCTTTTGTCCAAGTTGTCCACATTATCACCTCAAACTGCCCAACTATATTGCGTAAATTACAGTTCAATACAAATCAATTGCAATTCAATTCATATCATAATAAATGAAGCCAAGTGCTTATATCAACTATATAAATGACAAATGATTAATTGATTAGTATGTTCGCAAATTGATTCAATAGGTACTGGTTTTTAGGACTGTATTTTGTTTTGCAGATTCGAACCATATTATACGATGGTGCTATTGACCCTTGAAAGTATTTTAAATGTTCGCCTGATTGATAAGCAAACAAGGCGTGTGCGTGAGTTTTCATTACGGTTTCTAAATGGAAAGAGTGTGTACGGTTTGTGCCATCGCATATTCATGGGGCATTTTCGTGAGTCGACCTCTCAAGATTTGCGCACCGACTAAGTAAACAACGTCTAATGGAGGGATTTGACGAGGTTACGAGGCGCGTCTAAATATACCAACCATGGGAATTGTTAATTTATTTCTTAGCAACTCTGATAAGTTTTTGGGTGGTTGTGTGGTTAATTTCAAGATTGAATCCCGAAACAACGTGACTTTTTAAACATCAAAAACAACAAAAATGTCTGAATGAAATTAGGTCGAATCAAGTTTTGACGTGTTTCAAAGCAATTAAAGTATTGAGAACTTAACCCAAATGCAGATAACTTAGTTAGGCGATAATTCTTCAGGATGGCTTGTTAAACTTTCTTCTGCTTACTGTTAAAGAAGTTGAAGGTGTGAGGCGCGTTAGCATTCTGAAGTCACGGCTTATAGCGAAGTTTCGTAAGTCAGGTAGTGGCGGGCACGTACCGGGCCGTGTGTTCGGCTGGCAGAGTGGGGATCGCCACCTCGCGATGTTTGTTCAGTCCCGGTCAACGACACTGTGCAATATTACTATTTCACATGAAATGAAATCGATCGACATTGCTTTTACCCAAAAACATTTTATTTGGAACAATCAAAATGCTTTTGATTTGCTAGCGAATTGTTTTCGCATTCAAATAAGTTTTGATGATATATGAATAGGTAATGAAAGTAGAATATTGCGAATTCGTAAACAGCTACACGAAAGTCATCGTTTATTTATAAGCGGATAATATTTATTTATTTACGCAGTAAAAGTTACGTGGGTCCTGTTATTGTGTACAGTTGGGAACATTTGATTTCACAAGTTTGCATACCCTTTATTTATTTATTTTTAATAAGAATTCGGTATTGTTCAAGATTAACGAACGAAGTAAATTTGATATCTCTAAAGGTCCAAATAGTTATGTACCTACCTATGACAGATACGTATGATGCAAGCTATTAATAAAATATTTTTGGTATGAATCCAATTGTTGGTACTTAAGGTTGTACCCGGCCTAAAACCTGCCGCGGTAAGTAGGAACCATCATAAAACGTAAGATAACATTTCCGGAGCGAGAGTATGTCCTTGTTATGCCGTGGGCTGCTTGTATTTACATAGATACATTTTTAAACTAAGGTCGCCGTACTGTACCGTTCCCAGCTCTCCGGCTGGCCCCACTTAGTAAGTGGTACCTGCTTATATAGCTCGTGTAGGATTTCTGTTTGTGATATTAATGCCATATTTGAGACACTCAACGTCTATAAGTAATAGATATTTATTTTTTACAAATATTACATATATAATAAAATAAAAGTGGCCAAGTGCGTGTTGGACCACGCACAAATAGGGTTCCGTGCCTATTAAAAAGGTCGTATCGTTACTGAAATCTTACGGCACTTACGTCCTTTTCTTTAAGGAAGGCGGTTTTTTCTTTAAGGAAGGCGGTTTTTTAGAAATATATCGAAAACCTTTGAACCGATCTTGTTCAAAACAATTTTCGTTGATAGAATTTAATAAGCCCTATTTGCATGATTTTTTTCATATTTTTAAAATACACTGTTTTTTTTGTAATTCAATTCAATTCAATTCAATTCAATTCAATTGTTTATTACATAACTATGTAGCGGTTAACAAAATACACCTATCCTCAAAATTTTATTCAAATACACCTTATAGTTTTGGAGTAAAATGCCTGTGACATACGGACGGACAGACAGACAGACATGACGAATCTTTAAGGGTTCCGTTTTTGCCATTTGGCTACGGAACATTAAAAACGAGTTAAACGAGTATATAAACCTAAAATATATAACACGAAATACTAAACACTCAATTAGAAACCAGGTTATAAATAAAAATACAATATTATTAAATTACACAAATGCGTAGCAATACAAAAATTCCATTGAAATCAATTAATGAAAAAAGTTTCTTAAAGTGTAAAGTAATATCGCTCTTAGACCCAATCCAGTGAAGTATCTGTACCTATATGGTACGATTATTTTACAGTATTTCGCAGCGGACAATCAAAACCGGCGTTAACGAAAGGTCGGAATGGAAATATCTCAATGCGATATTGCAATGGCTTATTGGGTTTCAAAATGAACCATGAAATAATTACACTCTGGAACCGCTTACCAGACTTCAAAATTATTTTCACCTCTGTAGAATAGCCTTTGCGGGACGACTATTCAGAGCAACGACGAGGCAACCGGATGGCTCGCGGTATTTGAGCTCCCGAAGCGTTGTGGAACCGCCCTGTGCAACCCGAACTGAGTCAACCCAGTGGGCGGACATAGAAAAAAAATATGCATTTTTTTTGTCGCGAGGCAGCTGATTGAAATGCTGGTCGACACTATTTGTTTCCAACCCCCGTTCAATTGCCGCCTCAGAGCTCAGTCCAAGTTGGCTGACTTCGGGTTGCACAGGGTGGTTCCACAACGCTTCGGGAGCTCAAATACCGCGAGCCATCCGGTTGCCTCTCGGCCACTGAAACTACGCGTCATTGCTTTAACTGCACGAGCGGAACTGCGCAGGCAGCTAGTTTATTAGAGGGTACGTAATAATCGCATCTATTTATAATAAAGAGGAGAAGTCTGTGAGATTGTAGCTTTGTAAGTTTGCACGTAGAGGGTAATTCTTCGGAACTACTCAGCGATTCCCAAAAATATTTCACCGTTATGGACCGTCACCGTTGCTCTGCATAGGTCCCTCACATATAGAAAGCACCTTATAGTCCTCACACACAGACTGGCTGGTAGGTACCAAATGGGGAGCATTTGCCGACTGCTTGCGGCACCACTGGCATCGCACTGGTACAGTCTGCTGCAGAATACTACTGACCATTTAAATCATACCCATAAATTTTGTGTGGTCTCTACGCGATGACGCTACAGGTGGTTTTAAAAGGCGAAATTTTTGATTTTGAAGATAAAGCTGTTTTTCTAGGCTTAACCCTGGATTCAAAATTACAGTGAGCACGCACATTTTACACTGGCAGGTAGACTAAGTTCTGCAGCATACGCAGTTAAAAGAAGCTGGTGTATTTTGGAGTCGGCATATTATTATGGGGCAAAGCCGCTGACATAAATTCAATTTTTGTTTTACAGAAACGTGCTGTACGTAACATATATAATTTAGCAACACGAGTGTCCCTTAAGGACAAATTCAAAGAAATGAATATTCTCACTCTTGCTTCCCAATATATCTACGAAAATATAATGTATATAAGGAAAAATATGGACATGTATAAATTGAATAGTGACGTACACAACTATAATACTAGAAATAAAAAAAAATTGGCGATTCCGAGATTACGTTTAAATAGAGTAAATAATACTGTCATTTATGGGGTAACAGTGTGCGCTTTTATAATAAGTTACCATCTAATTTAACGAAATTGTCAATGAATAAATTCAGGTCAACTGTGAAACGACAGCTTTTACAGAAAGCTTATTATACTGTAAAGGAATTCGCAGAAGATAAGGATGCATTTATGTTAAAATAGAATATATACATATAAATATATAGTTGTAAGCTGACATGTAAAAGAGCTAGCATAAGCCTATTTACAGAATAAATGTTTTGTATTTTGATTTTGATTTTGATTCCGGAATCAATTTAGTATAGGGTATTTCAGCGCTCGATAGTAATGCATAACTTTGTCTGTCATGTTAGAATCGGTTGGCCCAATACTCATTTAAACCCCAATAAACACTGGTTCAATAGATGTGGAGAGAGAAATGTTATAATATATTTTATCTCCTGTTGATTGGAAGCACGAGAAGCCTAACAAGTAACAGGCCTTAACGGGGATTGAAGATATCTCCTATAATATCTCTTATATTTTGTTTGTAATTCGAAAAGTACAAATGCACTTACAAATTTTTACCGTGTCGCATCCGATCTTCAGAAGGATATACCGAAAAAGCATGAATTCCTACTTGATTATTTTCATATGAAGAGCTCCCTTTCAGACTTTTACGACTGCGTAAGGTATGTCTTCTGAGAGCGGTAACTTAGTCATTTTATGTATACCCCTTCTTGCCTCGGCACACTTACCCCGAGAACTTCAGCGTGCGAGTCCCTGAGGAGCCTCGTAAATATACATATCTCATTTATCCCATTTGAACATTCTTATATCCCATTTGAACACGGTGTGTTGGTTATTAAAATTCTACCAGTATAAAAAAAACAATAGAATAAAGGATCAGTTACACGAGATTCGTTAAGTAAAATGGATATAAAAGGCGGGGAGGGCAGCGGCGGGGCTCGCGGGCAGCCGTGCGACACTCGTAAGGGCCGTAGAATCGGTCGCGCGCCGCACTTTATAGTTTTAATATCGTGCGGTCTGAGGTCGCCCGAGTTATGGCGGGAACACGCTTTTCCTACAAATGCGTGTCTGTAGTAACGGTATACCGAAGCATGTGTTCCGATCCGAACGAACGGAAGTTGCGCGAGTTAATTTACCGACGACCATTTGCTTTCTGTGGTTTCAATATCGAACATAGCGCTTGAAAGGTAATACGAAAAGCCAAGAGGAACTATTAAAAAGGCTAAAAATTCGTCTATAAATTAGGTTAGGCTGGCATTCCTTCTGAGTCGACTTTTATTTAAAGCAAACATTTTATTAGCAACCTTTTCGTTAACATGAAAAAAGTGCTTCCCGGCGTACGGCTCAGGTAGGCGTAAGTTATTTCGTTTTACATTTTCCTCAAGTCGCATTGGGCGCTCTCTCTCGGGGCAGATAATTTCGTACAGAGTACGTGCTGCGTGCCTTGTTGTCCGTGCTGGGATAACCTGGAGTGCCATCCTAAACCTCAAAATAAAAATAAAAACAAAACAAGGAAATTGGTCGACCAGCACGTACACACGTAACAATCGTGTACCCGGGAAGATTTCATCTACCTAACCATAATTCTTTGATAAATACACCTACATTTTACTTTATATATTAGTACCTACGAAGCATCGTGCCATTAAGTATAAGGTTTATCTTAATGATTCTGAGCTATTGTTATGAATACGCATTTGAGAATACACCTATAGAAAATGTTGCCACGAAAAGGGCCTCAAATTCTTTGGGACAAACTGGCAATTTAGAAAAGCTTTCTTTTATGTTTATGAGTTTACGTGTCCTGAAAGTCGCTGTCCCTTTTATAAGTAAAAATTGTCGTGACTCTTTTAGGAATTCGTTAAAAGGAATAACTTTTTAAAAGTGTTTGATCTCAACTTAAAAATATTGTTCTATGTTTTCTTTCTAGATGTTTAAGTTAGCGAAGGGGCGGATTGTCAGCGTGTTTCTAAGGCGATTAATAGGTAATCAAAATAAATGACATAAATTTCCGTTACGTGGTAAAATATAGAGGGTAATTAATTGGCGAGGCGGGGTGGACGACGGATGGATATAAATGACGGTTTGAGGGAGACATGTCTATAAACTAGGACGATGGTGACGAACGTGAGCGTTGCGACCGCCCTAGATACGCTTTTTATGGCAGGACGCTATCAGCCCTCCCATCTAACTGGAGACCTCAGATAGTGGATCACGCGTGTATGAGAGGGCTCCTATAAAACTTGACCTACTTTGCTTCGGTGTCGCAAGGTGCGTCTCAATTTTGATTCCCTGTCGTAATGTTGAACTTATTTTAAGTGTAGGTTTTACTAAGCAGAGGTAATTTATGCCATTACGCTTGTGTGTGTGTGTGTGTGTCGGAATTAAATTAAAGTTAAAAGCAGGATAATATATGCAGTGATTGCATTTATATGTTACACACTATAAGTGTATCAAATTATACCGATTGTATTGCTCTTGAATAGGAATAAGCTATGGATCGGTAGGTTGTTTCGTGGTATGGATATAAAGATAACAATTAATTTAGAGGCCAGCTTAAAATAAAATTCAGTCACTGAATCACTGACGAACAAATAAAACGTTACACTTTATGCGGAATTGCTAACAGAGGGTGTACCATTTTTTTGGACTTGAGTGGTGCAGATACAGAATTTAGTGCATGAACTCAGACTGTGTGAACCCAGCTTAAGAGGTACCTAAACGTTTTAAGTGAATGTTTATTGTTTGGAAACTATCGATTGGACGTCAGTAATAGACGTTATTTTGTTTGTCTACTGAAATAAATGGCAGCTGTCTAAAATTATCAATTTATTACTGTATAATCAAATGTATTAGCCGAATTTACCTTTGCTAGAAATACGAGTTACATGCATGACTGAGGAACAAGGTAAATAACTTTTTTAGTACGAAATATGTCAGATATAGATCAAAAAGGATATCTTTGTTTACGGTCAAAGTGAACAAAACAAACAAGTATTTGGAAGGCTGTTGGGAATCTATAACTCAATGCCAAGTTTTCCGAAGTTTGGTAACTCGTAAAAGTACTTTGCCCAAGGCAAACGGGTTCGAGGCGGGACCTCCATTCCGTTGTTCTCCAGTTACCTGAAAACAAAAACAATTGCCTAGATATAACTGTTTATTTTTCTTACTGTTGTTGTAGTGTTCGAAATTGACAAGTTTGCTTAGATTTTAACGATTATTTTTAACGATCTCAAGATAATGCTTTTCTCCAGAAGTGCAACTGGCAAAGTTCATTTAAGTTGCTATTAACTTCCTTACTTGGTGTGTACACACAAGTTATAAGTATTATAGTTATCAGATAGACCCGGGTGCAAATGCGAATGCTACGTAAAACCGACCCTCATATATTTTAGCTACAAATTTACAAAGAACATTACATTTACGCGCTGAAAGTCATGAAAACTTTGTCTGTAAACAGAAATTCAATTGCAGGTTTAAGCTCCGAATAAGCCTAAAACATGCTTTTACCGTATAAAACTGTGTTTAGTGTTTCCGCTACACATTACTAGAGTTATTTTGGTAGTAAAGCGACAAGAAAAGTTTCCAATTTGGACGCGATGAACTTTTATGTCGGCAGCTTTACGTGAGCTGAAACGTGAGCAATGAGATTAAAAATGAATTATGTACCTACCGTATAGGGCGTCGCGAAGAGCGAGAGGGAAAGCGCATTATGAGTGTGCAGAAATAGCGACCTGTGGCTTCGTAATCAGCAGATATGATCAGCCGGCGGTCTCATTTCGCCGACATATTCATTAACGCTTTACACATATTATAAAAGGGATTTGTGTGGAAATGACGTCGATATGTGCTATGTCATGTTTAAATCCCCGTAATTATTAAACCAGTGAACCAATTCTCAAACTTGATTATTTACGTTTGCATGTCGATTCCGATTCACATGATGAACGCTGAGCTTCATATGGAAGACTGCAACAAGCACATAATGTTGAACTTTTTGTTTAAATTATAGCTGTTGCATTTAAAGTGAGGCTAATGAGTTGAGCAGACTGAACTCTTTTGAATGAAGTTTTAAGTTAGAGCTGTGATGAACAACTGAGCGACTGCGGTTTTCTCGACCTGAATAGTTGAGCACAACCCGCTGGCTGCGTGCCGACCGTTGCAGTTAAATAATTTGTGATAACCGCTTTCATTTATTAAACTTTGAACCGGAACCTTTATAGTGCTCTGCGCATCTAGTGGGTATAGGATCAAATATTTTTGATACCAACATTTCTTTCACGTAATCCTTACTAAAAATTAACCTAGTTTAGTTTTCTGATAAGCATGAATACATAAACGAAGACGTGCTAAATCTCTTGCTATTATCAAAAAAACTACAGAAACATTACTACTTACCACTATTTGTCTCTCTCATGACCAGGGACCGGAAAACCCTTTCATTTAATTAAGCCTTTCGATAGGGTAACTCTATCAAATGATTACCCAAACGATATGGTTTCCCTATCAATGTGTTAGCCTATCGTTATGGATACCGTTTTGAACAGGGTAACCACTTTGGAAACGGTTACCCAAAGTGGTTACCAAGTCGAATAGAGTGAATATTTATCGGTTACCATTAAATAGTCTTACCTTTTCACGTCTTGATTTGATGGTTGGTTGTCAGTATTGTCAGTGAACAGTCACAGAGAGTCAGTTCTCTCTTCGTTGATTATTCACGTACATAACGTCAGCGTTACCTATACAATATACTCGTATCAGAGGCTCTAGTATAAGTTTTACCGAAACAAAACTTTACGATCGCGTTTGCGTTTTACCCTCAATTTGTATGGGATTTGACAGCTAAACGCGAACGCGGCTGTAACGTTTTGTTTCGGTAAAACTTATACTAGAGCCTTTGTAGTGTAGCTGCGTTTAAAAGTGTAACGATTTTATAATGGATTTTATGACAGATCTCTCAACAGATTCTAGTGAAATTTTGTGAGAGAGTTCGATATTTAACTACAGGGCAAAAATGCTTTCGTATGTCCGGCTGTCCGTCTGTTCCCTCTATAGGTCGCATTTCTCAAGTGTCAACAGATTCTCGTGAGCGTGAATTTTGTGAGCGAGTTCGATATTTAAGTAACTATAGGGCATTTCGTGATGATTCGTTTGCGCGTAAATGACATAATCATAGACTAAGATGCAAGAATAAGCTTTATATGAAGCGTGCAGAGATTACTTGATTGTTTTCTAAAAACCCTCGATAGGGTAACTTTATCATAGGGTTTTAATGTTGGTAAGCGCTTACCTGAATTAACTATATAAATTTGGTTACACTATCGTTTCGGTAAGTCGATCGATATGCTTACCGAATTGATAGGGTTTTGAAAATCAATTCTATCAAATACCCGATCCAAAACCCTTTAATGGTAACCGGTTCCGGTCCCTGCTCATGACACACCAGTGTAGAATCGATCTATGATCGAAAGAGGTACCAACCTATTTCGATCAAAGATATCTATTTCGTCCATGAGGTTTTGGGTTCAAATCCCACTAGTGGCGAATAATTTTTTAATTTTCCGCTATATTAGAAATTTGGGACTTCGTTAACGGACGTTTCCGCTTAATTAACAGTTACTGTTAAGTACCTTATTCTAATAATTCTCTTTATAGTATCGGAGATATTAATAAAGGCACAATTTTCATTGTTTATTAAATGAATAGTATTTAATATAAAGATTAGTACATTAAAAAAATTTTGCTAATGGGTTCTACCTAAAAAAAATCTGCCAAGAATACAAAAAAGATTTTTTTATTAAGAAAAAAAAAATATATTTTAGTGTAGGTACTAAATAGTTTGAAGGTAAAATTTTATATTAAAGTAAAGTAAGAAGCCTATAAAATATATAAACGATTGTAAAAAACAGATGCGTGTAAATATCTAGTTTCGATTTATTACCCTAGAGTTAGGCCAGAAAAATTAAACAACCCAGCTTTAGTATATTCTATAGATTTCTTTCTTTCAATTAGTATTTTTTTTTCGGTAAACAACTGAGTGCATAAGATATCATGTGAATGCATTCAAGTATTTTTCAGTCCGATTTTGTCCATGTATTTTAGGTCACAGCTGTGTCCATGGTAATGGCAATGGCTGGTGTAAAAATTGTAAGGTTTACTGCGATAATAAAGTGTGTGTATCGGCTGCAGCGCGCCGTGACTTTTAGGAGACCGCGTCATAATTATAACAGACAAAGTTTTAATTAAACGGCTTTTACTTCCTTCACTTATAATGCCCTTCGTTTATGTCCCACGTTAACAGCGTGTATAACTGTGCCAAATTAAATGTTTTGAAGGCAAACTTGAACTTTACTCGACTGTGTAAAAAAGCTCCCTATAATCATAAAATAGGTTATTATAAGTTTAATTAATGTAACGCATTCGCATTAAACCTAATATTTCACTGTGTAGCTTAGTAATGGAGAGTTTGCCAAATTGTATTAAACATTAACAATAACATGACAAATTATAATTTACTCTAGGTACTTGTGACTTCATAGTGCAAATAAGCGCGAATTATGTCAGATTATTAGATACTGAGATAATTAACAGAGATAAAGGTAATAATTAAATAATAACGTTGGAATCTAATGCTCAATTGCTGTTACCATTGCCTTTTGGAGAGCTACCGTAACCGGAAACTATAATAAGCCTTCAACAACTTTCATATTAACACATTCACTGCCAGGAACCCGCCTAGCGGGCGCGTACGCCGTTGGCGCTTTTCGTTAGTTGGCGGTTTTTCTACTAGCGTAACACGTAGCGATTCTTGGCAGTGAATGATGCATAATTCGTTTTTAATAAACTGATAATGTCAGTTATTTCACTTCTATAACCAAACGCCATAATTTTCGCAAATACTCCCCACTATCCCACGCGTTACACATATTACACACGTCCATAGTGATACAGCCATAAGATGGACCAATATAATAGAGAACTGAAAATTCTCTGACCTGTAGTTTGTGTCACGCGGAAGCCGCCACTAGACCTACATGTCGTGTTGGCCGACCCAAGCACACTCTCGTTCGAGGGCTGCTTGATGCTCGTTAAATGTCTTTGTTACAAAAGGAAGCCCGCGATCTTCTCAACCTCTTTTGTAAAGAGTTAAGTCTTTAATACTAAATTCGACACGAAATTGTTAACGTTTTCTAAACGCTCGCCGGTATCTCCAACTCCGACGTTTATTAATGGAGTGTGAATAAATTTGTAGAACAATATACCTCGGCGTTTTTTGTAGTCAAGACTCTTTCTGTTACTTACCTCGGAAGAAAATTACTTTGACAGCGAAATCTTTGTTCTGTTCTCTGAATAGGAACGTTGTTGTTTAATACGGACAATTGAATTTGAATGGTGATTTTAGTGTCGCTCTAGTCGTACCCCGCCTCAAGATCAGTGGTTTCGGCTTACAGTTATGAGGCTCTCAGCTCGCTCGGATGGGACTGCGAAATTCATTACTTACGTAGAAAGCCCAGGCTTTTATCTCAAAAGATGTGCTTTTGTAATCACATTACGCAAATGAGAGCTCCAGAATTCACGGCTGGTTCGAGATAGGGTCATGATCCCGACAAATGAGAGGCGACACTCGCGGACGACTAAATCTTCATCAGTGCGCTAACCGCTGCCGACCGGAGGAAAGAAAACCAATGAGATGAATCGATTGTAAGTAATGTCTTTACCTACTTTCGAAGTTAGTATAACGATCTTTTGTGACGGTACTATAGCATGGATAGACAAAGTATTAGAGAGTAAATTATAGTATTCAAATGAAATACTTTGTACTAAATAGGTTGATTGACATTAAAAATCGATAGAACGGGTTACATGGCGTGTAATTTTAACTAATATTATTTGATGGCGAATGTTATTAGTGCATGAATAATTAAATACTGTCATAGGATCAGATTCTCAGTAATAATTTGACGCATAAATAATCCAATAGCATTCTGCCAGTCTTATTCTTACAACGCAAACGAGTCGTTTCGCTCATATAAAAACGGAAACTTAGACCCCCGCTCTCAACTAAAACAACCGTAAAAATTACCCCATCTGAGCCATTTTTTACGTGCATTTTTTTCTGTGTCTCTTTCTTTTGCTGTCGTTGTTATTTATTATTGAATACAAACATAGAAGAAATTGATATTTCTGTACCGACAAACCTTTATTCAATGTCTTCTTAATCGGTTTTTAAGAAGTAGTGTTGATATCGATTTTGTTTCTTGCAGGTGTAGTAGATGAAGGATTATTCTACGCAACTTATACAGGTTGTATTGTAAAGCGTGTGCCAAGCGGCAACGGTAGGTACGAGTAGGTTGGGGGCCTGACAACACATTTGGGGTAAATGATCTCTTTTCTCCTCCTCGATATTTTTTATATAATGTTACTAATTTTATTTGGGTAATTTCCAAAAATTAGACGCGGGCATTCTTGATAAACGCAAAAAAATATTTTACCACATAAAAAAAAGATTATATTAAATACTCGTAGTAAGATTTTGGAAAGAACCGAAATAAAATTGAAAAGATATCAAAGTAATACCGTGGGCGGGAAAAGTGTTAATTTGGCCCAAATGTGTTGTAAGGGCCAACCTACCATATTTGATATTCGTTTGGTACACGCTTACAATACAACCTGTATAACGTATTATGTAGCCGCCATTGATATTATCAATCTACATTCCCACTACCTATAGCCCAATCACTTTATTTTCATTAGTATTGAAAAAAATGGAAATTTGGAAATAATTCATAACAGCAGCATTTTTGTGTGTAACTGATATATTATCATTTTAGTAATTACGTAGACTTGAAATCCAACAAAATATTAGTCATCAAAAAAATCGATATTTAACCAATTCCTGTAAAAAGAGGAAAAATATTAATAGATATTTTAATTATTGTTTCGGTTAATTTACAGGAGCTCTTCAAGAATAATAAATAAATGACACAAAAAACATAATGGATGTGTCATTTATTTTACATATTTCCCCCTATAAATTAATATTTAAAAAAAACCTAATTTTCCTGGGGTAGTACTCATAATATACTCGTTATAACTTACTGTACGAGTATGCAGTTTTCGCCACATTTACCATCCCGCGAGTCATTTGTCGTAGTTCGAAATATAAACTGTGCTTCACGCTACGTGTTACGCTTACTACATTGCTACGGCGTAGCCTTTGCTACGAGTACGTAGCCACACAGTATATAAAGAAAAAAATATGTTTATTTCCGAAGGTAAAAATTCACAATAATTGCGATATACTAATAGGTATATAAATGCCATTGACAAGATATTCAGTATATGTAGTATATGTAGGTAAATATATAATGTGTGTATGTATATAAATACGTTATTCTATTTTTGGTACCGCTACCTAGGTGAGCTCGAGGGCCGAAAACCCAAAGGCAAGCCCCCACGATTACTTTTTACTGTGGCCAAAGTACCGAAGATGAGCGGCGAGGCAAGCGAGCCCTCACGGACACTTACTATCCCGTAGGTGAGTGGCGAGGCAAGCGAGCCCTCACGGACACTTACTATCCCGTAGGTGAGTGGCGAGGCAAGCGAGCCCTCACGGACACTTACTATCCCGTAGGTGAGTGGCGAGGCAAGCGAGCCCTCACGGACACTTACTATCCCGTAGGTGAGTGGCGAAGCAAGCGAGGCCAAAGGCCATGCTTTTCGTTGAAGTGAAAGACTCGAAGCTTTCCTTCAGAAAGCGCTCTAAATGGCGCCCCCATGGACGGACACTCATTACCTCCCGGTGTCTTGCTAGTGCAACCTGAGGGCGAGGACCCACGCACGCTTACTACCCACAGGTGTCTTGCAAGCGAAAATCCAGGCCAAAGTTCCGAAGGTTATGAATTATGTAATACTAGGTAAACTTATAGGTATAATAATCGTTTACCTCTTATATGTACCCAAAGCGACTTTTTGGTGAATATGACGGTATGAACCTTTTTGAGCAAGTAGGATGAAAATATGTAATAGGTATGCGGCTGTCAAGCGGCGGTCGTGGGTTCGAATCCCGGCTCGTACCAATGAGTTTTTCGGAACTTGTACGGAATATTCACCGTTGGCTTTTCGGTGACGGGAAACATTGTGAGGAAACCGGTCTAATCCCAATAAGGTCTTGTTTTCCCTCGGGGGTTGGAAGGTCAGATGGTAGTCGCTTTCGTAAAACTAGTACCTATGCCTAATCTTGGGATTAGGTGTCAAAGCGGACCCCGGGCTCTTTCAGGGCACAACCGGGAATAAAGCTAGGAGGATGATGAGGATGAACATATGTAATATTATATCCTTTAGACATTCCCAGTCTGTAGCATCAATCTCAAGGAAAAGCTAAGAAACTTGTGGCTCTCCAATGACTTGTGATTTAATAGGAAACTGTTGGTTAGTAGCGACGGGCTATGAATGCCTGTGGTGGCTAGTTCGAATCCGGCTCGGAGCATAATTTTTCCTTTAATATGAATGTATAATTTCATTAGAAGCGTTACTGCTTACTACTAAATTTATTTAGTATGAGGTGGCGCATCGTTACTGACAATTTCAACGTCTCAAACGTTGGTGCCGTTAAAGAAGCCAAAGTCTTTTGGTACATGTCTCTACACACACCTCCTTAAGGCGTTGTAAGAATGAACAGATTGAAAGATTTAGTGGCCGAGAGAGGATTGTTCCGATAGTTCAGTTCAGTGCAGAAGATAGTTTGATTCACCATTTTAAAGAAGTAGCAAAAATGCTTTAAGCTAAGGCAACGTGAAAATATAACCGCGATATCAGGTAGGTATCAATGTTTTTTGTGTACTATTTCCTCATATTGTTTACCTTAGCGGAAACCGGGATTATCTTCCTCGTGTCTTGGCAGGCAACCCCATACTTTCCGCGCCTCGGCAATAATGAATTTTTGTTCGTCATAGCGGAGTAAGTCACTGGCCTATTAATACCTTTCAATTAGGCTACCTAAACTTATGCCTCAATGATAAGATTAAGAAGCCCCATTGCTGTAAAAAGTGATTTAGCTATTTACAAAATGAACAATTTTTTAACTTGGATTTACGTAACACGAAGCTCCATGACAACCGACGTTCGTTTTTATTTTGGTAATTAGAACACCAACGATAGGGTTACATAAAGTTCGTCATATTGATTTATCGATACCTCGTTAAAGCTAAATGAAACAGGGTATTATTGTCCATGTAGCTATTAATGATTCATGGCTTTGCTCCAAATGTTGCCACGCGGTTCACGCATTAGATAAAATAATGATCACGTTTAGGCTTTTCGAAGCACCGCAAGTTACTTGAGAGGATTTGTCTAAAACGAAAGATAAATGTTCGGAAACATTTCGGGCCATTATGTAATGAAACCGAAACGAGTTGTGACGCGTAGGCGGGAGCGGCGATGGTGGTACAAAAATGACGGTATCAATTAAAAACAGGCGGCGCACCGGCCGCGGCCGTCGCGGCCATCCATCACGCGGGCGGCGTCTGACGCGGACAAATGAAGTGCGATTTGATCCGACGCCCGACCGTGGTCTCCGCCGGCCAGCGCCCCCTTATCCCACTTTCATTCACAACTTATGCAGTTACTGCGAAAAACAAAGACCCCGGCTCATTAGGACTGCTAAAAAGTCTTATGTTTTATTCAGCCGGTCGGGAAACGACTGACCGAACTTATTTAACTTTTAAACGAGTGACAATTGTTCGATTCAGAACATTTTTAATAATGGAGTTTGTAGACTTCTAAAAGCAATTAGTGCAGTATTCAAATGATTAAAGGGCTGTATGCGAGTAGTGTTTCAAATTTAGCATTCTGAAACAAGTACTTTATTGAATGCAGTTTATAAATTTTTGCGTCAGATTATGTGTTTACATGCATTTATTGACGTACTTCTAAAACATTTTTGTGAATTCTGTAATTTAAAATAACCCAGAGAATTATCTAATGTCCAAAGTGTGGTAGTTATTCAAACAAGCAAACTGTAAGTTAGGTATATTATGCTTTATACACTTTTATCCACGCACATATCATTAGTGCTCTAAAATGCGTTCAGAAACCGTAGGAAATGACCAGCATTATTACAACCAATTTTACTATGAGAACTTTCTTGTGTGTGGTAGTAGGTAAAATCTGTACTGTGATGTTATTACAGTACAGATTTTTGTATCGTTATGAGTTTAAATTTGGAACAGCTGTCAAAACTCAAGCGGGTCTGTAGTATCCATAGATATAAAAACATTTATCGATACGAAACGTCAATTCCGTACGTTTTTTAATATAAACCGCACGACATTTGATCTCGAGTGATATGAGTATAGGGACTTCATTTGTTTGTCTATGATTTAAAAAAAAACCCATTCGTCATCACGAATTGCCGCCATTTGTGCCGCCATGTCATTTTTTTGTCGGCTTTTTGCTGTTACTTACCTACTTATGATATCTGTGTAGATAAAGTAGTGTATGCAACTGTCCATAATTAGGCCTTAAAACACTCGTGTGATCCAATTATGTCATAAATTTGTTATTATAAATTATTATATCATAAAACCACACTCTTATTATAAGGCCTCTCATTATGGATCAGTCGCATAAACTACTATTCGTAGGCACACATTACCTACAATTTCAATGAAAACCCACACTAATGTTAGCTTATCTAAGCCCTCCGCCCAACCTTACACGCGAATGGCTTTAGCAGCCATTGCCGTTGTTAAAGTAATACCTACATTGTGTTATACAAAAGAACTATGTGCGGCAATTAACGTAGCCACTTTTATGAACCTTTGGGAGCTTTTTCCACCATCTATTACCGAAGGCGACATTAGCTCGTTTGTTATCGGACGAGGTTTATGACACGTATTGCGAATGGGAAATCAATCATTTGCTTACATGATGTTTGTTGACTTTCAAGTAAAAATACCTAATCGGCCTTTTCGTTTTAGAACATACATACATACATACATACATTCACGCCTTTATTCCCAAAAGGGGTAGGCAGAGCCAGAACATGAAACGTATGTTTCAGCGCCACTTTTATCATAAATGTGGGTATAAAATATCGACAAAATGTGATATTGTGATATTGATTCGTTTTAGAAATAGTGTAAATAATATCTTTTTGCTGGAATTAATCACTGATTTATAAATGTTACCATGACAGGCGTAGACAGAAGTTACCACCGGGAAACACGTGGGCCTAAACTAGATACATTCTGCCGAGGACCACCAAATCTACGTTGGCAGCTGTAATCTGTAGACTTGGGAGTAAGTAGTACCCATGAACGATTTCTTTGCCCTATAATTTGTTCATTGTCATTGTCAGTCATTCACTTGATCACTTAATACAGTACAATATTAAAAAATATGATCGCCAGAAATCAAAATATCTTTAAGGGGTGCACTAACTGAAAGTCTAAAACAAAATTTTCATTGCAAGCCCACGTGTGGGCACATCAATCGAAAAATCGAAAAGAACTATAAGGTTTCTAAGCAATTTCAGTAACGATACGACCTTTTTAATAGGCACGGAACCCTTGTTGTGCGTGGTCTGACACGCACTTGTCTTTTTTAAATATGTTGTTAGGACTATTACCAGTATATCTAAACTACCGTATACTCGTATCCAAGTTTGCAGCTTCGAAAGACCTGTGCTAACTTTACAGCACTCGAAAAATCACAAAATTTTCGCACTTTTTTGGTATTGTCGATATAAATAAGTCTTAAACTGTGAGGTTAAACACTAGTCAAATATGTCTGGCCTAACAAGGGCTCTTTTGTATGTCAAACGGTAATTTACACTACAATGATAATAATCTTACACAATAATAATTAAAAATTTGCAGGTTAATGACCGATATAAACGGTTAACAAATTAAATGTCACTAAATGAAAACATAACCAAATGTTATCCAGTACATTCGATATAAGGCAAAAAAACCGGTCAATTGCGAGTCTGACTCGCGTACCGAGGGTTCCTTAGAAACTTTCGTATAAAATACCCGTCTGATCCCGCCCATTCATTCCAATAAAACTTTAACAACGCATGAAAGTAATAATTTACGTCAGTGAAACAGCGCCATTTACAGGTGCATTTTGTTCCTAGATTTGGCGCGACCAAGGAACTCGGTATGCGGGTATGTTGGTTTTTCAGCGATGTTTTTATCATATTTTGTGTAAGTGATTTTTGATATAATTAATCTTGTGTAAAAGTTTCATAATTTCCGGTGTTGGTAAACATCGGATATTTTTTTCAACATCGAAAATTATCACTATAAAAATGTTTCAGAACGTGCCTCTGAAGCCCGTTCATTTTATACCCCACTTATGGCCCCTATAGGGCTTTGAATTGTTGCCCCCTCTCTCATCTTTAGTTTTTCATAGAAAAAACAATAATATTTTACGTAAGATACAAGGTATTCATTCCAAGAGGTCAATGTTTTACAATCAGTCAATAGGTACATAACAAGTATTATCATCAATTAATTACATCGGATGTTAATAAGGTCGCGTATACGAGTAGCTTTACAATCTTCAGTCTTACAGGATTTCAATGTTTTTTTAAAACTAATTTGTGATAAAAGTTTAAGGTTATGTAGGTGCTTCCTACTTAAGGTCAGGCACCTCTCGACAGATTCGTCAACGCATGCTATGTCGGTTAACATAGTTTTAAGTTTTTTGTCAAACTTTTTATCGGTTTTTTATAGTTTTGTCTCTTCTGCTAGCAAGTTATACAATTTAACGGTTAAGACCCCGAGTCACTTGAGCCTTTGCGAGCCAGCACCACGGGATAATTAAGCGGTTGTTTCGACGAGCCTGCGTAGTTGCAATCGGTTAATATGTAAACACTGTGAAGGTTAAGTATCTTATGCTCCTTAAACAGACTTTTAGCAGGATGGTCGTATGACTTTCCGCTAATGCTATCTCGGTCAGCTGCCGTCGCCCACAGGTCAGCACACAGAACAAGAATAGAGTGGAAGTAGCCATAGGAGGGTTTAACATTCCCATATGACAAGTCGATGCAATTCTGGAAAGGGCGGAAGACAGTTTGTCGCGCATGCGCTCAATATGAGGGGACCACGTGAGTCCGGAATCTGGGATAAATATCTAGATATCTTACCTCTTTTACTAGTGGTACCTCACTGCTATTTACCTATATGTCTAGTTTGTTCATACACGTTTCTTAGGCTCGTTTCCAAATTTCAAATTGATAGCGTACGTAGTTCCAGAGATTGGAAGTCGCACCAGAGGGTTCCTTTTTTACCTTTTTGGTACGGAGCCCTAAAAGTGGTTGTCTTAGTGTTGCTGAAAACATTTTGTACTTGTACTTTACTATAGTATCAGTGTAATAAACAATAGATGATAATACCAAAGGTATTACAAAGGGTCATCAAAATGTATGTTACATTAAAATGATCTCGACGCAAAATAAGAGTTTGTGGTATAAGGCAGGACGAAACAGCGCGTTCATTATTATCTCGCCTTAATATGATGAGACTTGGCACTGCTCCCGATCTCCCACAGCGAGTAATTCTGTTTTCGACTACGTGCCGCGAATCGTTAGTGGCTACTCGAAACTGTCCACTAAGCCCTGCAACTGCCTCCGTAACTCCGAATATAACCGAACCGTATTAAGATACCGTCGCTTTTGCTAAGATCTTAGGCATTTATATTTACAATTGTAGAGTCGAAATTATTATTATTACATACCCAATAAACGGCGCTACCTATATTTAAGATGGCGCAAGCGTTTGTTCAACGTAGAATGTATAAGACTCACGTGTCATTTGTTATGTTAGTAGGGCAGTTTCAGGTGATAATGTGGGCACGCTGGACAAAAGCACCGTATTTTTAGCTTAGAAACAGGGTTCGTTTGATATCCTTTGAAAACTCGACTCTAAAAAATAACTAGTTGTATTCCTTGACCCCAGTTATCTATATATATATTACGCGAAGCCGATTTTTGTACACCCCATCAGATCTACAGTTATGGTCCGATTTAGATAAATTATATGTCATTAGATTCATCTCATTCTGGAGAGTTGCATAAAACTCATATTTTTTCATATTTTTGTAGAAAAAGGCCTGAAAACTGCATTTTAAAGAACTACTGTGCGCTGACCACGTGACTTCGGCCGCGTGACGTCACTTCACGTGCCTCCTGTTTTGACTTGACATAACACAGTAAAAAAATAATCAATAATTGAACTCAAACCTGTAGTAAGTTCTTCAGCATGAGAAAATATATGTTTTGAGTCGGCTACATATCTCCACAAGACCACACAAATTAACAAAATAACTACAAAACGAACGACATATTTATATTTACATTGTTTACAATGGATGACAGACGTATTGTGTCAACATTTAATTTACTTTTAATTGGACTCCTATAAGTCATTATTAAATTGTCATGCCTTTTTACTTCAAAAAAGTTTATATACTTACAACATTTCTACATAATCAAGATTTTGAGATAAGACAGAGGTTTACCTAACCGATTCATTGCCGTGGACGCCTACGCCTGTCTCAGTTGGAGTCTCTCGGCGTCTTTGTGGACCTTAACACAGTGCCTTGGGCGCCGATAAAAAATGAATGGGATATGTTAGTACGGTGATTGTTATCACAATACTCGGATGTCAATATAATTGCAGTTTTCAAAATTGTATGGATTTTGTTTGAATATTCATCAATATTCACGTATTGTGATATGAGTGTATCGGTGATAAGAATCACCGTGTAACTGGCCCCTGTGGGAATGTGACCGATATCGTGTCGTGCAGTGTGAACAGAAAGCAGTTTTCCATACATTTTTATCGGTGTCGGCTCCGGATCAGATCGGATAATCTGAACAGGGACTAACAGTAAGCTAGCTTATTGTAGTCCTTTTTTCGCAACTCATGATGTCATTGAAAAAAAATTTGTACAACTACGGATAGTACGGATATGTTGGCTATACGGCGATCTGCATAATTGTACGGTATTTTAAGCCTTGACCTACAGAATTTCCAAAAAATTCACCTGGAACAGTGCTCTTCTGTCAGGCCCAAATGTCACTATTTCTATGAAGGACTGATGAACTCAGAGTAAGAATTTGTCTAGAGATCCTATACGTGTTCCACCAAGAGGGACGGAAAAGCTCTTATGCAGCTAAATTGAGAACTGCCGGCTTAGGTATAGTCACCCAAGAAAGTAGTCTACCACTTTTGAACCTTAATGTGCAAATAACAGAGGCGAAAAGTGGTAGACCAATTTCTTGGCCTACTGTACCATGGACAATCCACGTTTACATATAACACTAATATTATAAATGTGAAAGTAAGTCTTTGTTGTCAGAGATACATAATAAGGATAACCTGGAGGTATATATTTATATATGTATATATACAAAAAAAAACTTCAATAGCGCTATGCAGATCATCACCAATTTCAACGCATATTATAGCCTTACGTAGTTCTTCAAACTTTTGTCGGCGTCTAAACTCCGTCAAACCATAAGAAACGTATTAAAAAGTTTGATAGAGGGGGACCCGCAGACCAAATTTGAAGATAACCGATTGGATAAAATAGTGTATACGCAACAGCGCCATCTTTTGCTGTCAAGTGGACACCGCGTGGCAGCGTTGACAACCAGATTTCTTTTGGTGGCAAATTTTAGCAAAAACTAGTGTACCTGTTTTGATGATACTTTCTAATATTGTCGTTTAGTCTTTAGAATAGGACATAGCGTGGCATTTTTTAGATATACAATTTCTTCAGAAGGTTATATAAGGTTTGTGGTTAGTATACATTATTTGTTAAAAATAGAGACTTGAAACTTCGTAAAAAGGTTCTACCCGACCTCTCCCGCTGACCCATATGTGGGTTAAAATTTTGTCTCGGGAGAAGAGGGATTTGAAACGCAAGAAAAGTGTTTTCAGCGTTTTTGAAAATTCATATCCTAAGGGGGTCAAAAATGGGTTAAAAATTAGGAAGGGTGAATTTTTTGTCGAGCTAGGGACTTGCAATTCGTAAAATAGTTCCATATTAAAACACAAGAAAAATAATTTCAGTGTTGTCTAAATTCATCTTCTAAAGGGACAAAAACTTGCTTGAAATCCAGAGTGAAGAACACCACAATAGATGGCGCTAACGGTCTCTTCCGATACCAATAAACAGGGACTGATTTCAGTTACGGTGTTACCGGTATGAAACCGCAATTCCATTACGGTACCGTAATGATGTAATAGTTTTGCGCGCCGCGCCAACATAACGGTACAGTAACCGTTTTGAAATGTTGGTTACCTACCGCTATTCGATTTTAAGGGAAACGAAACCTTTGTAATACCGGTTTAAAACCGATGTTATAAAGTTTACCGAAAAAATAAGCGAACTTACACTTGTACAGACAACTTCTTCCAATAGGAACGAACGAACGAAACAGAAAAATTTATTTATTTATTTATTTATTTATTTATTTATTTATACAAATTAACACTAACAGTTAGACCTTACGTGCTAATTTATAGTTTGTACATTTCATTTACATTCATTAACAATTAAACATTTCATTGAGTATAATAACATTGCTTCATTAAATATAATTAATTAAATAGATGAATTACATACAAAATACACATTATTGGAAATACATTTATGCACATTACATTACCATTGGTTATAATCATTTTATAGTTCAATTAATATTAGAGACCATTGCTCACGTCATTTAAATCTAGAAAATATCAGAACAGAACCGACAAAACTGAAAGACAAAACGGCAGAGCCGGTTGTTTGGCAACAACGCTAAAATCGAAGTATCAGTAACCTTTAAAAAGCGGTTACGGTACCGAAAAAAATTAAGGTACCGTTATATTTCGATAGCGAAATATGAAGGTGCCTACCGAAACCGCTATTTAAAAACCGATATGACGTCATTCAACATTCTGATGTGCAGTATAGGCGTTTACGGGGCCGAGAAACCGATCACGCTTGGTCTTATTATCTCACAATAAGCTGGCTGTATACTTAAGCACTATTTCCACCTAACGGCCCGCATTGGATCGCAACGGAAAGAATACGATGCGGCGACAACCGATCGTGTCCGGCAGCATGTCGACGCATACGATCAAGCGGTAACAGCCGTTCGCGGCCGACAGGATGTCGACGCACACGATCGGCACCGTACGGTTGCTTGCGACCGTATCCACACCCAGTCAAATATGTTGTTTCGTTTGGCATCGTCGACAGCCGAAAGGTTCCGATCGCACACGACGACAAGTGAACGGGGCTGATCGCAAGCGAACGAAGCCGATCGCGTGTCGCGACATACTTTCGGTTACGATCACGTAACGTGTCGCGGAAGACGCCCGCGGTCAGCTGTTGTGCGCAGCTTGGTAATGTAGACTTAAAAACAGTACATGTATGATTCAGTATCGTTTAAAGACTATAAAATTCTTACCGTTCCGATCCGTTGCGGGCCGTTTGGTGGAAATAGTGCTACACCTCCACAACGACCAATGGTTAATCTTCTGTTTTGATGGCTGCGAGTTCGAACCCCAAAGATGAGAAGGTTTTTGTTTTCTTCGATCAGATATTGGTTTTATGTGTGTGTTGTTTAATTTTGTATAGAAGTCGATTTTTCGTAAAAACCCGAGCAAAACTCGGTCCCAGGTAAAAAACAGCCCAGCTTAAGCTTTAAGAACATCGATTGTTATGGATTCAAATGCATTCATGCAGTCTTATCGTTTTTAATTTTTGCCGATTTTAGTCCAACACAGATCCAACCTGGGCTAAACTTAATTTACAATTACAATATGAACCGATAAAATGTTCTATTTGCGAAGTTACGGAATTATTGTATGACATAATACATAATAGATACACTTACAGTCAGATAAGTGTTTCTTTCGTTATTTTAGAATGAAATAAAACCCATTTAATACCTTTTGGTACTTAAAGTATTTTTATTGATCTAAAAATATCAAAAACATAGTATAAGCCGCCGCTTATGCGCTGCTTCTTTTGAGCTGAAATTGGACTCAAATTAAGCTCGCTAGATGGCGCAAATAGACAACTAATATCAGCGACCTCTATCAAACTGATATTGTACCAAAATGATGCTCGCTAGAACCATCAGAGTCTAGCGAGCCATTAATACTTGAATTATACAGTGTGTATATTTAATATTGCCAAAAATTGTATCCAGAGGTTGGTGTTAAGGCTAAGAACCGATAATGCAATTTTTTTTTCTTAAACACCATCTTTATTTTTTCCATATAAAATAATTCAGCACGCAATGGATCACTAATCACTACTTTGTCTTACTGACGTGACGTCACAATAAATTGTCACATGTCACCCGATTCTTCAGTGTCATCATGTCACAGTGTACGTAATACATTGCCGCTTGATAAATTTTCAAAAATTAATTACGCTTTGGTAGTTGACTAACTTTTTTTTTTCTTGCAATATCGGTTCATAGCCCTAAAACGTACCTCTGGTTACAATTTGTGGTAATATTAGGGCATTTTTTTTTTCTTGTACCTTGATTTTTCGGCTTGTCCGGTGCCTTTGTCAGTCTACAAATACGAAACACGTTGAAAATGTGCACTTGTTGCTATTTTAAAATGTTAATAATATATCTAAATTGTAAATAAACCTAATAAACCTATCAAATAGCATTAAATTTACCACATTTTCTTGGTTTTACTGGCTGCTGACCCTCGATTTTTGTGTGTCCACCTGTGGTCAAGCCAACTTCAAGTATCGATTCGAAGTATTAGGACTTGTATATTGTGCCTGGCAATACTTGTTTCTGATAGTGGAAAACATGAATTTACTAAAATCAACCTTACATTTACCTCGCTAAAGTATTATTTTCATAATAACCTAAAGTTAATATTGTCCAGTGATTTTGGAAAAGTGGAATTTCCACATCTCCGTTACCATGATTTTGTGGGAACGAGGTATTTTTATTACCAAATTAGGTGTTTATTTTCATCTAGCAACACATATCGTAACGTAGCAACATTCGTTTTGTTTACAAACCGTCAGTGGTGGCTAGAAATCGCGCGTGAATGTTGTGTCAAGTGGTGGTCCAAAAACAGATTCCGGGTTGAGTTACCAAGATTACGTAGGCAAGTCGTTATTTTTCTGTTATGCGACTCAATTATCTTAATCTATCATTATCACTGAACATGATTTCAGTAAAATACTATTACAATTGTTAAAAGTAGTATTTTAAACATGTGTTTTAATCTGCGAAGTAGTAGCTTCGTTACGTCCATTTCGTTATAATATTTGTGGTAATGTATAAGTGTACCATCAAAAAGTAACGGAATGGAAGGCTTAAGACGTGATCATACCGAAGTTTTGTATTAAAAATTTAGTAACTAGTTACACTATACTGTTTTAACTGTTTTCAATCATTTGACGGGAAACTGATCAATCATTCATTGTTTAACACTTTTTTATGTGTAACAAGTGTGCTCAGTACATTTTTAATAATGTATGGGGTTTGATTCCTCAAAGGTGGCTGATTTGTAACTTTTTGGTATAATGTAACACGATACAACCATTACAGTAGTCAGTACAGCGAAGCGAGCCGAATTCGCTGTACTGACTGGTGTAATGCTCGGGTTGTAACGTGTTACATTACACCGACAAGTTACAAATCAATCTCCACCTTTAAGCAGGTAAAATAATTTTTAAGGTTAATTATTTGTACGAAAAAAGATGATCCTTAAACTGTGATTTGTTTAGCACGTTCTAGAATACGATTATTATAATAACGCCCTATTTAGGAAGTTTGAGGTAAACTCAAAGTTCTGCCAATAAACTTTTAAAACAGTGGCTAGTGTTTCCAATAAGTGTGCCAGGAATATTGATGTTAGAATTTTGTATACGCAACTACCTAAGTTGTTATTGTTTTCCTAAAGATTTTTATTTCATGTATTTTTATTAATAATCATTATTATTAATGGTTAACAAGAAAGTAAAAGTATACTTGTTAACCAATTTGTTGCCCATTTTGTATGCCTTTATTTTGATAACGATTTAGTAGATCTCAATTACTTTAAGAACAAAGAACAATTTTGAAAGCAAAGACGCTAGCTTTGCTACGCCTAAGTAGAAATACTTCTTTTTTTGGTTAATTTGAAATAATTAAAGAACAATGTTAAAGAACAATTAATATTAACTTATCACGATCTTAATGATCCAAGAATCTGTGTTTTTTTTCTATTCTTGAAAAGTGCCTTAATAGTGGTAAGATATAATTATAATTAAGCTAAAAAAGATGCTGTTTTTTTTACGATATATGTTGTATTTTTATCATACAAAAACACAATAAACCTTGATATTTTTTTATTATTACACCTCTTTTTCACTGAATAATAACCCCCACCGTAATTTAAGTACTTAGTAGCTACTCGGTTACTAACTCGTCAATAAATTGACAACATATTAGCGTAAAATAACCATATCTCTATACATCCCTTCTTTTGACTTACTTATTTTGTAACTTAATGAACATTGTAGCCGCGGCTTTATGATTTCGTTACTGGCTTTTCCATTACTGTCCATTTTTGTAAATTGTCGCTTTATTTTTTAATTAATTCATTATTAACAAATAGCACAAATCTGCTTCTTAAAAATTTCCATTATCAGTTAATTTTGTGAGATAATAATACTTGATTTGCCTAGACCTTATATTTTTTGATTAGAAATGAAAATTGTAAGTCATTTTTGCCATTAAGTAACGGAATGGTTGAAGTAACTCAATTTTCTCTAGATATTGATATTACTCCCATCAAAACTTTAGTAATTATCATAGTTTAACATGTTTATAATTGAATAGAACACAAATATTTGATAAGTCAGCTTTCGTATAATTTATACAAACAAATGAATGTTGTAACGGAAGGGAAAAGAAATCGGGGTCAAGCTGCATTAAAAAGCCTATATTTATTAAATTTCCGCGTATTTCACAAAACTATTGCTTAATTAAGATACCTAAGGCTACAATTCACCCTCTAAGCAAATCAAAGTCTAACAATTGACTAAACAGAAAAATAATCTCTTCAAATGAAATGGTACACTTCGAAAAAAAAAATGCCCATTAAATATACACACTGTGTACTGATAGCACCAGCTGTCAGTGTGAAATTCAAGTATTAATAATGTTTATTTTTATTGAATTTTTGACTCATAATCATGAATCATATTGTTAGTTCATCTCAAAATAATATTGTTAATATCCGTTTTAAAAACAGATCTGAAATAAATTTTAATACGTTCAAATCAGATGCACGCGGCCCGGCAGCCTACTAAACGAGAAAAATAACTTCAAACTCCTATTTAAAAAGTCTGGGTAACAATTGTGTCTCCGAGGCCCCAATGGAAAGAAATACGAAAATCTCTCAGCGGGAGCCATGGGATCGCCGTCTTACCCCGCAGCCCACCCGGCGCGTTTCACCGCTGTTTAAGTCCGACTTGATCTTGGCCAGTTTTACCCCTTATTTAATAACTCGCTTCGGGCCGCGACTTCGTTTGCGTGTACTCGAGATTAAGCTATCCTATATTTTAATCCAGGCTACTTACATCCAAATCGGTTGAGCCGTTCAAGCGTCATTGAGTAACGAACATCCAAACATCAAAACATTCAACCATCCAACCTTTCGCATTTATAATATTAGTAGGATTCACATTTTCGCTTTGTTGGTAAACTTCAACACAAGCCTACCACCGTAGCGAAAATTGAGAATAAACCTTATTCAAGTTCTGCCAGTCTGTCAAGCGAGTCGTGTCCCTGGAAATTTTGCAAATTCTACTAACATTATGAATGCTAAAGTTTGGACCTCAATCAGGCACAAACGGCTAAACAGACTAAAATGAAATTCGGTATTCTTATAATGTATAATCTGGATTAACATATGGGTATACTTATACTTCTTTTTATATTCCAGGAATCATCGTCTAAAGGGGCGAAAGTTTGTAAGGAGCTGGAGCTACGATATTATCGTGGTCAACGGTGTCCTTAGTTCGTAGTAATAATAAAAGGAGGGATTGTGTAAGCTAGGTAAATATAGTTTTTTATATTGCGACTCGGTTTGCTCTTGGTCAGCATATGTCATATAGGTATTACGAGTATGTGCTCATACAGTGTGCAGTTATAAAAATATCATCGTAGTTCTTCTAATAAGATGCTGCCCAGCAGAACCACATTGCGACAAGATTAACAGCGGCGGTTCTATTGATATAATGGTTATAGAATTTTATAGATTTAATCTACCTATGTAAATGTATTTTTCTAATTTATCTCAATTCCTGAGCACGTAGGTGGTTCTGCCAGGGAGCATCACATGTTTAGAGGGTTAAAAATAAGGCATGTAAAAATACAATTTTTTTCGACTTATTTAACGACATATTTAATAACCCTCCTCCTTCCGCAGTCGCACGGTGTCACGATGACTCAGCTAGCAGTCTACTATCAGGCTTTGTTTTGGTCGGGCATAATGTGACAGTGGAAAGGTACTGTCGATTTTTAAGACATTTTTTTACATGTTTTAGAGTTCCTATAAGAGGCAAAATGGAGGCGGAATTTGCGTATTCTAGCGGCGTTTCGACGCCGCCGCGGGTCTCTAATGTATATTTAAACACTAAAGTTTGTGATTCTACGTTTGTGAATAATGATATACGTATTATTCAAAATGACCGCCAAAAAATTAAAGATGGCCGACGGAGGAGTTGGTTCTTATCAAAAACTTAAAGCTATGGACCTAACCAGTGCCTGAAAAAAAATTGGTGCTTTTATCCAGCGTGTCCATATTTACGACCATTTGTTCGGGCACTCTGCTCCACTATGTAGTCTAAGCTGTTACAAGGCACACGGCTAATTACTAGTAGTTCATGTTTTCCGTCTACGTCGACTTGTGGGACGTTCGGACACTATTTCTGTCAGCCCGCGTTTTATTAGGGCTTCGAGTGCTCGCTCCTGCTGTCGTGGGTCGGCGCCCTTATGCAAATAGGTGTTGTTTCGCAGAATTTACGCTCTTCGACTCGACCACACTCTACACTGGGAATATAATTCGGTTGGTCCGTGCGCTAGAAGTAATAGTCAGAAAATGTTGAGGGTTGCTGTCGTCTTAAGCATCTCTCTTCTTAAAAATCAATCACACAGGGTATTCTTCTAAAGCAGACGTAGCGGCAGGAAATGCCGACAATCTGAAACGTGTTAAATAAAGAGGCATCGGCGGAAACACCAACTTCGTACCTTTTCGCTTCGAGATTAGAGGAAATCGCGAAACGTAGTGACTCAAGAACTTAAGATCATTTCAGTCATCTATCACGTTTTTATAATATAACATAACACAGTGTTAAAAATATGTAGAAAAGAAGATCAATAAACATTTAATACTGCAGCGTGTGTCCTACCTGTTAGATCTATTGCCACAGACATCTACTAAACGTTTACCCCGTTATTCATAAAACTTAAAATACCTCTGATAAATAACACGTGTTTTGTCCCTTAATAATTTAAATATCAGAGTGACAGGTTTTAACGTCATTTTAACTAAAATATATAGGTTTATTGAAAGTTTTACATGATAGGTTAAAATTAGAACTGCATGTGTCCTATTTCCAAGAGAAGAAATGCGTTAACTCCTACATTAATATGCAAACGAAGTCGCAGGTACAGCTAGTATCTAATAAGCCAGTAGTGAAAATGTAATACAAGTAGGCTTACAACCGCAGCAAATTAGATTTAGGACATTTCTTTATCTTATTTCGTCGCAAGTAAATATCTCAAATCGTAAAAACTCCTAAAGAAACAAATAAAAAAAATATTGTTAAAAAATATGTAACACCGGTGTGCTATTAAACCAAAATAATACAGAGAGTGTCTGGTCCGCCGGTGCGGTATTCTCAGGGGAACCTTTTTAATTTACCTAATTTCATATTTGTTTGGGGCTGTGATTTATGCGTCTATCCCCGTGACCCCACTACCTGAGTATTAAGTCTCGTTTATTGTTAATGTTGGTTAGTTTTGTTTTATACTATTAGTTAAATTAGGAATAATAGTTTCCTGAACAATGTTCTTATGATAATTTATCTCCCTCAGTACGTGCATTTCAGAAAATCTTAATGATAACTCCTTGCCCAAAGGCTTATTATATTAACTAGCTGTACCTCCGACTTCGTTTGCATGTTAATGTAGGAGTCAACGCATTTCTTTTCTTGGAAATAGGACACATGCAGTTCTAATTTTAACCTATCATATAAAACTTTGAACTAACCTATATATTTTAGTTAAAATGACGTTTAAATCTGTCATTCTGATATTTAAATTATTAAGAAAGGGACAAAACACGTGTTATTTATCAGAGGTATTTTAAGTTTTATGAATAAGGGGGTAAAAGTTTAGTAGATGTTTGTGGCAATAGATCCAACAGGTAGGACACAGGCTGCAGCATTAAATGTTTATTGATCTTCTTCTCTACATATTTTTAACACTGTGCTATGTTATATTAAATAAACGTGATGACTGAAATGATCTTGAGTTGAGTCACTCCGACTCTCAGGTAAAGATGTGTTTAGGAATTAATAATAGATAATCCTTTCGAGTACCCATTGACCAGTAAGTGTTTACGTGGAACAAAATATGTCTTTTTAATTTGACAACAGACGGTTAATTTATAATTTGCAAACTATACCTAAGCACTAGGTAAGTTCTACAACTATAACGCCAGTCCGAGTCCCTTTCTAATAAAGGAAATTATTAAAAATGTTAAAGCAATATGTTTATTTTTTTCATATTGCAATGTTTCAGATTGCACTATCACATTCTGCCAAATCTTGTGTATGTTCCTGCCATTGCCAACATAATAAATGTGTGTTGCAGGCTTTATGATAAAAGTATTTTCCTGTATTTTGGCCAATTTCTGTGTCTCTATATTGGCTGAATGTCAACTTGACGCTGCCTTAATACTGACGCGCCTGATAATTAATGTTTATAAAAGGCCCTTTATATACTGATTTAATACATACTGTTTATTGCTGATAAATATAAATACTGACAAACCAGCGCGGCTATCACAAAACGGCGCGCAAGCTCTCTCGATTTTTCTCCAATTATCCGTCTAACATTAAATGTTTATGAAGCAGAAACGTCCGCTAACGAAATTCCAAATTTCGATCATAGTGGAAAATTGAAAAATTATTCGCCACGAGCGGGATTTGAACCCACAACCTCTGGAATCCGTCCATCGCTCTCCCAATTGAGCTACTGTGGGTAGCAATAGTGGAAGGGATTGAAAGATTCGTCGCCATTAGCGGACCCACGGTAGCTCAATTGGGAGAGCGATGGGCGGATTCCAGAGGTTGTGGGTTCAAATCCCGCTCGTGGCGAATAATTTTTCAATTTTCCACTATGATCGAAATTTGGAATTTCGTTAGTGGACGTTTCTGCTTCATACACATTTAATGTTAAAAATGGGGTAGCGCATTGTTACTAATGATTCTCAATGTAACTTGAGACGTTGGTGCCGTTTCAGAAGTTGTAATAACTTCGCGGTAGATGTCGCTACGTGCATCCCTAAGGTGTAAATACAATAGTAGAAGGGATTGAAAGATTCGTCGCCATTAGCGGACCCACGGTAGCTCAATTGGGAGAGCGATGCACGGATTCCAGAGGTTGTGGGTTCAAATCCCGCTCGTGGCAAATAATTGTTCAATTTTCCACTATGATCGAAATTTGGAATTTCGTTAGCGGACGTTTCTGCTTCATAAACATTTAATGTTAGACGGATAATTGGAGAAAAATCGAGAGAGCTTGCGCGCCGTTTTGTGATAGCCGCGCTGGTTTGTCAGTATTTATATTTATCAGCAATAAACAGTATGTATTAAATCAGTAACTGCAACTACTATGGTAAAAGGACGCGCGGTTATATCACACCGCGAAAATTTAATACTTTTTTAATAGAAGACGAATGTGGTAGTAAAAACATCTTCAAATCAAAAATTAAGAAGTTGCTAATAGGTACTTACACGCATTCCGACTGAATAAATAGGTTGGGTAAATATTTTAATATAAGTCAATCATGTATTGTAGATCAAGGTACTAATGTTGAAAATGAGTGCCTCATTTCGCCGTTAAACGTAAGTTTGGCGAAAATAATTTAAGCTTAAATGTACCATACTTTTTTTTTGAGAAATAAAACTAAAAAAAAAAAAAGTATATAAAGGGCCTTTTATAAACATGAATTATCAGGCGCGTCAGTATTAAGGCGGCGTCAAGTTGACATTCAGCCAATATAGAGACACAGAAATTGGCCAAAATAAAGGAAAATACTTTTATCATAAAGCCTGCAACACACATTTATTATGTTGGCAATGGCAGGAACATACACAAGATTTGGCAGAATGTGATAGTGCAATCTGAAACATTGCAATATGAAAAAAAAAAAACATATTGCTTTAACATTTTCAGAAGTTGTAATAACTTCGCGGTAGATGTCGCTACGTGCCTCCCTAAGGTGTAAATACAATAGTGGAAGGGATTGAAAGATTCGTCGCCATTAGCGGACCCACGGTAGCTCAATTGGGAGAGCGATGGACGGATTCCAGAGGTTGTGGGTTCAAATCCCGCTCGTGGCGAATAATTTTTCAATTTTCCACTATGATCGAAATTATCCGTCTCTCTCTCATTAGACAACTTAGAAAGACACGTATAGTGCGAGAAAAATTGAAAGGGCTTGCGCGCCGTCTTGTGATAGCCGTGCAGTATCGTGAACTCAGCGTGTGATTCAATCTTGCAGAAACTCAAATAGACTTTAAGGCTGAACGCAAGGACAGCGCTATTGCCATGCCATAAAAAAAAGGAAGAGACTCAGACTTTTGACGTTATTTTGTTGAAATTTGTTGATACATTTATTGAAATTACGCCTCAATACGAAATTTTCGCATATAAGTGTCCATATTAGAATCGATAATTTTTTACGCTTTAGAATTTATTATGCGTTTTGTGAAGGTCTATCATCACAACACCGGATCGAAATTATTAATATTGGATAGTTATGGCAAGCCCGCCATTTTGACGTCACTGACAGTTGACAGATATGGCGGCTACGATTTCACGCAGAAGAAATTAGTAATTTAATGAAGTCTAATGTTTCCGAAAATTAATTAATCGTCGCAGTCGGATAAAAATTATCCTAAACGGAAGGTAGAATAATAAGTAAGTAAGAAGTAATAATGTGCTTATAAAAAAAGTTACCTGTGTTTCCGTTCATGGGAAGCTGAGATCAACGGGGGACACAAAAATGGTTAGTTTGATACTGGCTGATTCTTTTTTAATTTAAAGATTTATTATAAGTGGCTCTGTTATCAGTCTGCCACAGTCATTATAGTCTACCTACAACATCTGACCATTTCACACAGTGATGCAGTTATGACAAGAACTGACAAAAATAAAATACACGAAAAAAATCCTTGTTTTGGTTGGTATGCTTTCACATACACCACAGCATGGCCAAATTTTGGATGTTGAATTGCAGGGACCTAATTCCGAATGATTATGACTTTTTGAAATAAAATTTTAAACGCCTTGATTCTAACGCTTTTTCGTACGGTAGAAATAGAGCCAAGAGACAAGGGGTCCAGCGTCACAAAACTGACACTGTGTTAATTTTTGTTTACCGATTCGTGCTAATAGGGTACTCATTTCTTTCAAAATGCCCTGATAATCAAAGTAGATGTCGAAGTTTAATGTCAAGGTGGGTGTGTGTTGGCGTATATTTGTGTCATTATTCAACGGATCCCAGCCATCCACTGTTCTGAGCCGTAAAGGTAGACTAATTAAACTCGGATTGGCAGTAAAGAACTTGCGAGATATTATGGGCGGTAACTAAGCGTAATGTTATGCCAATGAATTCGATGAGATAAGATTTCGATCATCATATTTACACTGGAGTTTTGAAAAAATAATAATTATAAGAAGCTTTGCTTCAATAGTGTCGCCGCCTCTCTCTCTCTCTTACGGTAATATCACGAGACCGCCGAGGGAAGACGGCGACATGGTTTATGTGGGGGCGTAACTCAGTAGAGTATTTATTATTAGTGTTTTATAGAATGCATAGCGTACCTTCTCTTATCCTTGAAGTAGTTTCGTCTTGTCTAGGGTCGACTCACTCGGCAATATATAGAGGGGTTAATATCTCACTGTTATCTGCTTCGCTTTAAATACCGAGTCGGAGCCTCTCCTTGGTCTGTGGAAAGAAGCTCTATAAGTATGGTATCCTCTCTACAACCCACGCCTCCTTCTCTTCCTTTCTCTACTGTAAGGAGAGCCTCATCTTACCCGGCCGGAGGAAGGTAACAACGTTATGCGTCAGCGTTAGGTCACGGCGGCCGAAGCCGTGGCACCTAGGACATGTGGGCAGAGTCCCACTACAGAACAGTCCATGGTTAGGTCACGGCGGCCGAAGCCGCGGCACCTAGGACATGTGGGCAGAGTCCCACTACAGAGCAGTCCATGGTTAGGTCACGGCGGCCGAAGCCGCGGCACCTAGGACATGTGGGCAGAGTCCCACTACAGAACAGTCGATGGGTAGGTCACGGCGGCCGAAACCGCGGCACCTAGGACATGTGGGCAGAGTCCCACTACAGAACAGGTCGGTCACCGCGGCCGAAGCCGCGGCACTGAGTTACGATGCACCTTTTCCGCCATACCTAAGATGAGCTCAGATATTTCTTCCACAACATGGAATAGGTAGCAAATAAAATACATATACGTTAGTTGTCTAGAGAAAACCATACAACCACTGTGAGCTTTACTAAGATATTCAATTATACTTAGCTTGGATGTTTCTGGATAGTTTATAGGCAATCCTAGCACTTTCACTCTCAACTCGCTTCCACTGAACGTTCACACTTGGAGCCATTTTGGCGGTAACTAACTAACCGTTACCATTTCAATTCACTTACCGCTGCCCACCCTAGGTGGCGCTAGTCAGTGTGGCTATACTGGAAATTGGGAGTGGTTCGAGCGTTCGCGTTCGTCGCGACAAATAGGGGGTCCCTTTGTTTCCCATAAACTTATTGTTCCGAATTTCGATGGTCAGAATTTGATATCCATATAATTTATAGACATAAACATCAGTAGTCATAATCTTTGTTAAGTATAACGTTTTGTAGTTCTAACATTAATGATCCATAATATTAAGTATTATAATCACAAAAGTCAGAAATTGATGTCCATAACGATCAAAGGTCTATCGATAATTATTCATAAATATTCTAAGGCATATATTTCAACGTACTAATGATTGCTATTCATATCGTTTTAATGCCTATAGTGAATTACATCTAAGAGACCAACTCTATAACATCCAAAGTCATATAGATAATTACTCAGAAACATTTCTAGACATACATTTGAAAGGGGTACTAGGTACTACTGCGCGAAGGGTTTATGACTGTTTCGTAAAGAATACGTTTAAATAAGCATGTTTTATTAGAAACTTTTTCTCTGAAATTAAAAATGGCCAAGATATTGGACTTCTAAGGCAGGTCGGTGTAGGTACGACGACGAGCGAAGTGAGGAGGAGTGTTAGTTGTACCGTAACCCTAAGCACGCGAGCCGAGCGAGCGAAGCGAGCGTGCCGCGGCAGCGGCCGGCGAAGCGCCAGAACCAATAATGACACAACATTCATCGAAATGTTGACAAGTCCATATTTTTCCTAACTTTCGGGTCAAATATTTGGGCCATTTATTTAAAGAAAGAAGTTTCAAAACAAAACAAACTTATTTTAACGTATTCTGACCACTAAACAAAACAGTGAGCGGAATAAATATCTTTCAATCGCATCACTCTTTATTTTTGCCAAAGTACCCATATTAATTATAATTAATCGGTATGTGGGTATGTTATAAAGCAGTCTGGAAGAACGCGTTCAGTAACGTTCGGTAGTAAAAAAAACATGTATTTTATTATTTTTCTGGGAGTATGTTTATGGGCTTTAACATTATGAAGAGTGACACCACCGTGAAATTGAATGATATGTGTAATTAATCTGAAGACTACCAATCATTATGACTTGCGAAAAAATACCTTACAACAATTATTACAAACTAGATTATTGCCTGTAACATTATGTAATTGCATACCACCGGGACATTGAACGTTATGGCTAACCAATTTTATGACTAACAATAATGATGACCTGCAAAAATCGGAACTCCAACGTATATTGTTAAATTTTATGACTTTCGACAATATGACTAGAAGAAATTATGGTGGAAAACGTTATGGACTGAAAAAATCGGATCTATAACGCTCGCGCCCAAATTGTACCGCGTCCTTCCCCCCCCCGGGGGGGCCCCCTCTCGCGCCCCGCACCTCACCGCGCTCGACCGTCGCCCGCGCGGCTAGTAGTACGATTTCCGACAGCGCGTGCGAAAGGTTTTATTGTCTATGTGGAAAAGATATGTAAACTGATTGTAATTGTTTTAATGCGTGTGAAAATTAAACTATTTCTGGAAACTATATTAAGAGTTTTACAATGGCGCCCAACGTGGGGCCGAACTCTGTGCCGAGTTATAACTTTATCATAAAACGAAGGGGTGTGAAGTGTGGTAGCCGCGACACGTGAAATTCATCAGTGTTGTGTTGCTCGCTGTGAAGTACCTACAACCGATATCCCACCGACTGACGAGCTTTAGCCCAGTCCGACGTCATGCCGCTGAAGAAAACGCCAAAGAAAACGGCCGCGGAACGAGCAAGACGCCAAGATGATTCGGAGGAACGATCAGACGACGACGGCGGCCGAAACGACGCTGCAGACGCCAATCACCAGAACGAAGATGCGAATACGAACCCCGCGGCCGAAACGTCCGCATCGCAGGCGCAACCTTATGTCTTCAACGCAGAGCATTTCGTGTCAACTTTTATGAGGGCCTTTGCAGAATCACAAGCCGAAGTAAACCGAAACCTCGTTGAAACGCTACGCGCGACGACCTTGACGGAGACTAGGGCGTCAGCCGCGCCCACGCCGACTTCGAACGCCAGCGAGCCCGCCGCCGCCGCCGCATCCGCCGGCAACTTCAGCAGATGCACCGCGCGCTTCGATGGCCGATCGCGTGACCCTGAAGTGGTGGAAGCCTTCCTAGATGCAGTGGAGACCTTCAAGGAGTGCACCGCCGTGAGCAACGAACACGCTGTACGTGGCCTTGCCATGTTACTAGAGGGGGACGCCGCCGTGTGGTGGCGAGGCATGAAGACGTCAGTGACGTCATGGCAGGGCGCCGCGAACCGACTACGTGGGATGTACGGCGCTCCGCGTCCCGGCTACGAGCTGCTGCGCGAAATGTTTAAGGCCGAGCAGCAGAACGAGCGCGCCGAAGCATTTGCGTGCCGCATCCGCGCGCTTATAGTTAGATAGCCGTACGACGTGGTTAGTGTGGACAGTTTAATAGATAAGATACGCATTGCAGAGGACAATATTAAACAAGTGTCGAAACCCGTAGTTACGCCCAATATTCCCGGAAACGGCGCGAACGCCGCCGCGCCGCGCGCTCCAGAGAATAGATCTATTTTTAGCACGCGTAACGGAGGGCATATCCCGTGCGCGAGCGATAATAAAAGTAGACGTAATAGAGTGAAATGTACATTTTGTAAAACCTTCGGCCATAGCGTTGAGGAATGTCGTAATTTGCGTTCTAAAACAGAAAATTCAGTGAGCACTGTAGGTACTAATTCGAATAAGGTCGACGAACCTAGTACTAGTAGAAATACGGGTAACGATTCTATCCGGTGTTATGGCTGCGGTAGACAGGGCGTGGTGAGGTCGAAATGCGATACATGTAATGCTTCGAAACGCGCTGATTTTAATTATAATACCGAAATTTGTTTGAACGCGGTATCGTCGCACCCGTTAGTGTCAGTAGGTATTTTGGGCCGCGAAGGCGTAGCGATCGCTGATACCGGTGCTACGCATTGTTTAGCGAGCCCTGCGCTGTATAATATTCTCATTGCAGAAGGTGTACAATTCCAGAGCACGCAGCGAACGCTACGCCTGGCCGATGGTTCGCAGCAGCCCCGTGACGTACTTACAGCTGATGTACCCGTCACGGTTGAAGGGCGCGAGTTCGTTATCGACTTCATGGTAATCCCTGGTTGTGAGACTAGAACACTGTTAGGGTTTAAATTTTTATCAAGTGCTGGAATGGTGCTGGATGGTTCCCAGGACTCGTGGTGCTTTGTCGACGACCCGGAACGCCGTTTCCATTTTGTGCACGAGTATCACCTGGGTGACGTGAAGGATGCGGAACTGATGCGGGCAGAGACGGCGGACCTGACTCTGCGCAGCGATGAGGGACCGAAGCTGTCTGCAGAGCAGAGGGACATGCTCAACACCTTTATCAGCAGCAAGGCAGGTCAGTTCGCGCATAGCGGCCCCGCCTCCGATTTCGCCACGCACAGGATCAAGGTGAGTGAGAATCAAGATTCTATAGCCTCACCACCATACAGGATGTCCCAAAAGCGCCGCGAAGCTCTCAAGGTCGAGCTAGAAAAGCTCCTGCGAGATGATGTAGTCGAGGAATGCGAGTCGCCCTGGGCTTCCAATGTCGTTTTGGTGGCAAAGAAGGATGGGGGTCTTAGGCTTTGTATCGATTATCGAAAACTGAATGCAGTAACCGAACCTGATCGATACCCGCTTCCTCGCATCGAGGATATTCTTCATGCAGCAAGGACCAGTGAGTACATGACAACACTTGATCTCAGATCCGGTTACTTTCAGGTTAACGTCCATCCCGACGACCGTGACAAGACTGCGTTCGTAACGCCGTTAGGTACGTATCGGTTCAAGCGGATGCCGATGGGTCTCCGAAACTCTGGAGCTACCTTCCAGCAACTCATCGATAGGTTCCGCTCTAACCTCAAGGATGTGGCACTTTTGGCATATCTAGACGACCTAATCGTTCTGTCACCCGGTCCATTCGAAAGACACCTGGAAGACCTGGAAGCCGTTTTCAACAGGCTCTCTATGTTTGGACTACGTGTCAACCGAGAAAAGAGTTGCTTTGCTCGCGACTCGGTTAAGTTTCTTGGACATGTTCTCCTACCTGGCGGGATTCACACGGATCCTGACAAAACCGCCGCGATCACAGGTATGGCCCCGTCCCAAAACGTCAAGCACTTGATGTGCTTTTTGCAGACTTCAATTTGGTTCCGGCGGTTTATTCCTGATTACGCAGCGGTCGCCCGGCCTGCTGAACCCTGCTGAGAGGAACTATTCAACTTCGGAACGCGAAGCTTTGGCCGTTGTCTGGGCAGTAAGTAAGTTCCGGGGCTATATCGAAGGTACTCAGGTCATCGTGAGGTCCGATCACCAGCCGTTACGATGGCTGATGAGCCTGCGCTCGCCGAGCGGCCGCTTGGCAAGGTGGGCGCTGATTTTACAGGAGTTCGATCTACGCATCGAGTACACGCCTGGCAAATCCAACGTGATTGCGGATACTCTCTCTCGGCCGCCATGTGTGACGGAATCTGGGGACGACTGCGAATTGGGCTACGCCGTTGTCGATTTCCCCGCGCGTACGCCTAATGACATACGCGACAATCAATTGAAGGACCCGGAGGTACGCAAAATCATAGAAGACCTGGAGGCCGATGACGCTCCTTTTAGGGGGAGACAGTGGGCAGATCGAGGGTACCTGCTCTCCGACGGCGTACTTTTCAGATACGCGCCTGATGGTGAAGAGGAAGAGGCCTGCCTCGTGGTTCCCGAACACGAACGTGCACAGGTACTAGCAGACTATCACGACGCGCCCACTGCCGGCCATTTTGGCGCCGAACGCACGCTGCAGCGCATCTCGCAGAAGTATTATTGGTCGGGTATGCGCACGCACGTCGTCGATTACGTCAAGCGATGCGTGGCGTGTCAGCGCTATAAAGTAGACACAAGGAAACCAGCGGGGCTAGTGCAGACCCCCGCCGTCGCCCGGAGGTTTGAGGTCGTATCGGTCGATCTGTTCGGGCCCCTGCCGGAAACCACTGAAGGTAATAGATGGATTCTAATCGTAGAGAACGTGTGCACACGCTGGGTAGAGTTATTTGCCTTGAAGCAGGCCACCAGTCTAGAATGTGCCAAGGTACTCGCATCAGAAGTCTTTCTACGTTACGGGGTCGCTCGGCGAATGATCAGCGACATCGGAGTCCAATTTGTCAGCGAAATCATGCAACAGGTATGCCATATTATGAGGGTCGAGCAGTCTCTGACACCTTATTACCATCCTGAAGCGAACCCGATCGAAAGAAAGAACCGGGACTTGAAACCGCAGCTGGCAATATTAGTCGGTAACGACCACAGCTCATGGGATGTCCATCTGTCAGCCATCAGGTTTGCAATGAACACAGCAGTAACCGCTAGCACTGGTTATTCGCCTGCGTTCCTGACGTTTGGCAGGGAGCTACGCGCGCCAGCTGACGCCGCATCCCACATGCGCGCGATAGTAGAGGGCGATACCGTGGTGGCAGCGGTGACACCGTACTTGAAACGGCTGGCCGGTACGTTATTGCACGCTCGGGACGTACGTACGAGCGCGCGGAGGCACGGCAGAAGCAGTATGCAGATGAGCACCGTCGGCCAGCACCTGATTACGACCCAGGAGCTCTCGTATTGCTGAAGACGCAGGGCTCCAATGATACAGCAGCGGGTCAGACACCTAAGTTTATACCACGGAGGGATGGACCGTACAGAGTCCGAGAAATTGTCAGCCCTACAACTTATACGTTGGATCGTATTAGCGATGGAGTGATATTGGGTAAGTACCACGTCTCACAGCTCACCCCTTTCATCGGCGACGCTCAACCCGCCGTGAGGGAGAAACGGAAGCGCGGAAGACCGCGCCGATATTTAGATTAATAAGTGATGTTTAAGGTTAGGGTTCCTCCTAGTTCGAAGGCGGGGGCGCTACCTTCGAACTAGAGGGGGAGTATAACGCTCGCGCCCAAATTGTACCGCGTATGAGTTTTACAGATCTTAAATTTTATGGGAAACAATAGAGACCCGACAAATAGTTATAACGTTGGACTTCTAAGGTATCATTTCTTTTATCACATAATGAAAACTTGAAAAAAAACGGCCAAATGCGTATCGGGCCACGCGCTGTGTAGGGTTCCGTAGTTGCATGTCTGTCTTAGTTACATCGACATCCGCGCTCAAACTAAATGGTGCGGTTGCGTCCGCCGAATTTGTACGAAAGTTTGCCTTTCTAAGTATATATTTTAAATTGGTCGACTAATACTCGGTAACTTTATGCGGCCTTAGCCGTGATAGTCTTCCTATTAGATTCATTATATGTTCTACTGCCACGAATTGTTTCACACTCACAGTAGTAGCCATTTAGCCGGCAGGGGGGGGGGGGGGGGGGGGACATGACTCAAAAATTAGAAATGTAAAGCTCGATATCTCGCAAACTGAGTTGAAACATATTTGTAAAAACCCGTAGTATTTTTAGCAAGCTATCCAAAGATACCCCACACCATGGATTTGACGAGAAACAAAAATTACATCCCCCCTTTAGCTAGGGAGGTAGTCTAAAAAAATGATTTTCAAGATTTTATTCTATTGTTTTGTCGGCGTGATTGATTTGTATATGTATGTATGCCAAATTACAGTTTTCTAGTAGTTAGGGTTACTGAGCTAAGCCAAAGACGGACGGATAGACAGACGGACATGGCGAAACTATAATTCCTTGTTGACTACGGAACCCTAAAAAGGTGAAGTTTAGTTGACCATAGAAGGTGACTTTAGGCAGAAGTGGCGGGGGGTCTATACTCGAAGAGAATCTGTTACCTACTTGTATCATACGATCAAGGAGTTTCATTGTAGAGCCATTTTAGGTATCAACTAATTTTGGTTTCCTCGTAGTTAAGCTTTTAAGTGTCCAGTATAAACTGATCTTTAAATGGGTAAACAGAAGTCCTCGAGCGTACCTAGGTAGTTTCGAAAAGTAACTAGGAGTAAACTCAGTATCGTTGTTTTAAGTTCTAGTTTTATCGTTTTTTAGTTCCATACAAAACCACTCTGAATTATTGATGACACTTTTTAGTCGTCTCTGCATAAATTATTAGCATATCGGCTAGATTCCAGACCTAAATATACTTATATAACGTAATTTAGGTTAACCATTTGACTTTTGATGTTTCCGTTGTGTGTCAAATATTCAATTGGGCTAAGTAATTGGTGGACCGGCAAGTGTGACGACGATTCCATTGTGTGACGGTTTGGTTGATTCAAGCTCGGCGTGCGTGCACACACCCTGTGAAAGGTACTAAGCTAATAGATTAGGAAATAAATTCCCCGCGGCTTAATGGCTCCGTTCTAATTTATTTAGCGTCAAGAGGATCGGGTGACGCTAATTTAATTGTAAGTGTATTAAGGCCACCTCTGAGAATATTGTTCGGCCGTACGTCGAGTTAGCAATAAATGCGCCATTAATTACGTATATATGTATCGGTAATGCGTCGTTTGATGTAAGATTCGACGTGATTTCGAGTGCAGTAGTTGTCACTTGTTTTTACGGGGGATATGGTTTCTCGAAATATGTATATGTCGCAGGGAAATAGTAATAGCCGGCAAATAGTTATATCCCTAGCTAAGGATACCATAAATAAGAGTGTAGCAATCCCAGCGATTAATATTTCACAACGACACATATACACGAATTACTCAATAATCTAGACTAATAAATAATTTATTTATTGCGTTTTAATAGTATCAGTATGTTTTTTAGAACTTCAACGGTGCAGCGTCTTTTTGTTGTGGAATATATTGAGTTACTCAAAATGTATTGTGTTCTAATACCACAATACAATGGTTTTAACCTTTAAGTGAATTAGCTTGACAGCAAAAGATGCGGAGAGGTTGTTAAATGCCGTTCCAGATAGTAAGTAGGTATCTGACAATCTACCTCGGTCCTTCAATTTTAACCTATCAATTTTAAACGGACATTTCAACATTTTATCTATTTCCTCACACAAGGCATTAGTAAAACGTTGTATGATACAAACGCGTAAAGATGATTTGCGACTAATGTCGAATTATTGTATAAAAATGCACTCGTAGGAAATCACCTACTTTCCACACTTGTAAGCATAAATAACTATTTGAATGATTGATTGATGGATAAAAAGGACGAATGAGTGATTTATTCGTTCCCACAACATACATGGCATTGAAAATACAAAATTTAAACAATGAAAGTAATAGAAAATAATAATATTACATATCTAAAGCAAGCATGCAAAAAGTACATTCTAAATAAAAGAAGCCATGTGTCGTGGCAGAGAAATGGCGCTGGCTCAGCATTATGATGTGGTGTGAGAGTGGATCATAATTATATACGTGAATTATAATGGTACTTAATTTGGCTGGATGTAAAGCATGATAGTCGATCTATTAATATGGAATAATTCTGAAGTCTCGGTTTATAAGGCTCACTCAAGCCATTTTTTTTCTCACAAAGTCTTACAGATATTCCAAGCAGATGACAGTGACAAGTGCATAGATAGCCATGGTACATACTTTGATTAAATAAAAATGTAGTTTCATAAAAAAAATCGTTTTCATTTTTGCCATGTAAAACGCCTATTTCATATGTAAGGACCTAATTATTTAGATATCAATCGTAGAATTGGCACCGGAATATGTGCACTTATTTACCAGTCATTCTGTATATATATGCGCTCTCTATAGTGCACTGTAAATATACAAGGTGATCAGGAAACAATTCTTCTATTTCAGTTCTTGATGCTAAACAGGATTAACTCGTAGTTGCCTAAACTAAACGTATTTTTTGTTTGCATAAAACTCAATTAGGAATTACTTTTTAGTGGTTCTTTTCCGATATATTTGTTCATTTTAATTCAAATCATTACACACTTTAGAACTAAGAACTAAACACAACAACAAGAAAATATAAACTAATGCAATAAAAAAAAAACCAAAAAGATTATAAATAAAAAAATTGACCCAAAACTAAACTTAAACACTTTTTTTTACAAAATACAAAAATAATAATTACTACCAGACAAGTAGGTCACATTTGCGACGATATTCTGCATAATGGTTTCGGTAATTTAGCGCATAGAAATTTACTGACAAAATAGTGAGGCAGTTAGTAAAAGTTTATTGTTTTTTTGTCGCGTTAAAAAAGCTGCCCTGCTAACCTTTCGCGAAGGGCTGGCGCTTGTCAGCGTGTCTGAATTATTAACACGATGTGCCGGTCGTGATGTATGTATGACGGTTGTTGTCTTCCTTATAAATGAAACCTTATTTTTCTTAAAATTGACCGGAAAAGTCAAGATTAGCGCCAAATGGGTTAGTAATCGACTCAAATGGTCTATTTTGGTTAATCGAATAAATTACAATACGCAATTGGATCAACGTTCCCGGGCGCAAAGCCTGGTTTCAAAAATATTTAGTGCGCAAGTACTTTCCGAACGTGCCCGTGTTCTCTGCACCTGACTTATTTGAAAATGATCGTCAAACCAATCATGTCATTAGCAGGGAAGCATGTTGTTTATACTCATAGTGCCTCTGTGGGAATGGAAATTCATGAATTCGTATCCATTTATTGACGGATTTATTCAAGCTGTAATTAAACTCATCCACAAATTGCGCTCTGCAATAATAAATGTATTGTAACACCGCACCGAAATGATTGCAGGCTTTACTTACGCTGGATTTGTAAACAGTCAGGTATATTGCCATTCTGAGAGCCCACAGTTAGCCGAAGTCAATGTCAGAACTACAAATCAAAACTATGACTGGAATAGGGGAAGTTCTCTCTGCTTGTTAAAAGATCAAAACGCTTGTCTGACCATCCCGTGGATATATAGTATCAGTTTGGCAACATTTAAACTAAATAACTTTAGATTTTGAAAAAAACATTTACATTACTACCAGTCGATATTCATATTTCCATAAGTAATGATTTTCCATTTTGCATAAGATTCCATTCACATCAAGTTTTCTTGAACTATAGGTATTAAACGCACTTTAAAATTACAAACACAATCGTAATCTACTGATTATTTTCATATAAATAACTCAACTTTTTACGCAACCAATGTGCAAGGCTTAGACAAAAGCGTTTCTTCCTGATCGAAATTTTCACAAACGGGATTCTTTACTACAGCATTTCATTAGATTCGTTATTCTTCACAGTCTCCATTTTTCAACAAAATTCATCAATGGAATGTCTATCGCTAACTTTATTATACATATACAACGTGTCCCAAAACTCAACGATAAGCCGGCACCAGAGGATGGAGCTGCTTATGATTAGTCGAGAAAAAATAAGGAAAAAAATATATCTCAATTATTTTAGAAATTACAGAAAAAAATGAAATTCATCGAAAATCGACATCCCTAATGGTATTTTTTTTTTTTTTGTTTTTGGAAACTTAAGTAGCCTATGCTATCTAACACAGTTCTTAAAAATACCATAATACATGTAGTTTTTACACAAAAAATAATCAAAAAAATCAATAATCAAAAAGAAATTGAGATATATTTTTTTCCTTATTTTTTCTCGACTAATCATAAGCAGCTCCATCCTCTGGTGCCGGCTTATCGTTGAGTTTTGGGACACGTTGTATATGTATAACAAAAATTAATTACAAGAAACTCCAAAAAGAGCTCGTAGATGTCAACTGGACGTCACACGAAGAACTAAATTGTCTGCTAGCCGTCTACAAGTTCATCCAGGATAATCTTTCTGACTGTTATGATAACTCATAATATATTCATAAAATCAATGACTCAAAAAGAAATAAAGAGCCGTTGTACGAAAGTACCTCAAGGTCTCGAGGGGAGCGTAGAATAATACACCGAGATCAGTAATCTAACAATGTATTAAATCCACCACACAAATTCTCAACAAAAAATTTTTTTTTTGAACCTGACTGTTGCTATAATAGGACGGACCCAATACAGCGGTCGGACTGCGTGGTTGGAGGGTAGCCTGGGGAAAACCTAGGGGAAGTCTCCGGCACGACCACGCGGGTCAACGCGCGGTCACGCGGGTCAATGAAAAAAAAAAAAAAAGTTACTAGGGTCTGTATATTCCGGCAAACAGGCGTTAGCTAGTTTCCCGACGGTACAGCGCCATCTAGCGGCTAATTCGTAAAACTATGACTACTAAATCGAATCTTAACTAAGTTTTGGACTTTGGACAGCCGTGGATTTCTCGTAGAGTACAAATAGAATGTAGAAAACGCGATTTCAAACTATTTTCAAACTGGCTTAAAAATACAAATAATATGGTTAACTGACTAGCATACAACAAACAGAGAAATAAAACAAACAAATTAGTGGAAAATCAGAGAAATTTATATTATAAACGTAAAATATGTGCAATGAAGGGAAATAAAATAAATAAATAAAAAATATAATATAAGGGAACAATCTTACACAAATCGACCTAGTCCCATAGTAAGCTCAGTAAGGCTTGTATTATGGGTACTAGACGACGATATATATAATAGATATAAATACTTATATACATAGAAAATATCCATGACTCAGAAACAAATATTCATGCTCATCACATAAATGTTTGCCCTTGCCGGGATACATCCGGGAAACACTAGGAAACTGTCGCAAATTTTAAATTAAATGTCGGGTAAAATTTCAACATCAATAAACGATACTATAGGTAAGGCCTTTCAAACTTTGAACTCTGACGAGCTTGTTGCCGATTTATTTGTACAAACAGTACAAAAAATAATACCCAACTGCAACGTAAGTACCACTACTAAATCAGGATATTTATAGAAAACCAATAGACAAGTCCATACCAGTAAAAAAAGCTCCCAGAGATGTCTACAAAATAATCATGAACACTAACAGTAATAAAGCACCAGGAATAGACGGCGTTAGAACGGTAGACCTCAAGCTCGTAGCTGAGAAAATATCCACAGCGATAGCCCATCTCATAAATAGCAGCATAACTTGTGGTTTATTTCCTGATGAGCTTAAGATAGGATTAGTTCGACCTATTTACAAGAGTGGCAATACAAATAATTGCTCAAACTATAGACCTATAACAATGCTCTTAGATAAAATAGTAAAAAAATGTTAGTATTCAGATACACACATTTTACAAATTCCATAATGTTCTTTCTTTAAATCAATGTGGATTTCAGACTAATAAATACACATCTATGTTATTGAAAAGATATACAGATGAAATTAACCAATACCTTAATGATAAAAAACAAATATTAATAATTCTTATAGACTACAGTAAAGCGTTTTACACGCTACGGCACGACACGTTAATAGAGAACTTAGAGGATTCCGGTGTTCGGGGTCCTCTATTAAAGTGGTGCACAAGCTACCTACGAAACAGATCGTATCGTGTGAAAATAGGAGACACATTTAGTGGAAAAGTTTTGGTGCCAGAAGGTTCCGTGCTCGGGCCACTCCATTACTTAACCTATGTAAATGATATGAATAATTGTGTTCAAAACTGTAGTGTCTACCAGTTTGCAGATGATAAGTACGCGTCTCGTTGCCGCCGACAAAGATATAAAACTAGCTGAGAGGAACCTGCAAAATTACTTCAACCTCATTTGCATGTGGTCCCACGACGCAGGCCTGGTTCTAAATGCAGCTAAAACCAAACTTTTGCATATACACAAGGCTAGCCTAGCCATTCGAAAACAGTACGACCAGTCAGAATTATAGGTCACGACCACCAGTGCCTTCAGTCTAGACCAAATGACGCAAAAGATTGTAAATGCTCGCCATTAAAACAAGTTTGCAAACAAGAATACTTGGGTGTTATAATAGACGACCGTTTTAACTGGGACGGACATATTCAATCAATAGCTAAATTAAGAGCTATTATGGCAAAAATGTATTTCCTACGTAATATAATTCCGTATAAAATCAGACTAGATATGTACAATGCGCTTGTGGAAAGTATCATCGCCTACGGTCTTCGTAGCTACGGACGTACCTTTAAGTCATATCTCGACAAAATATACATCTTACAGATTAGAAATGTCAAAATAGTAGTACCATTTACTTAATATTAGAAACAGTCTGAAATGTGATGAAGATCTTTTTAAGGCGTGCAAAGTGCTGCCTGTTCACGCACAATTTAATTATCAGATACTAAAAGAATAATTCTTTAGAGCCGAAATACAAAAGCCAATTTTACATACAAAAGCTGCTAGATAAGCATGCTAAATAAACCGGAATTTAATAATTTTTACGGACGGAGAACATCCGAATACATCCAGTGGGGTAACTTAATAAATAGACTCCCGAAAGAATTAAAGGATAAAATAACCCCAATAAATATAATAGTAGTAGTTTATGCGACTGATCCATATTGAGAGGCCTTAAAACACGAGTGTGGTTTTATGAAACGAGCGTCAGCGAGTTTCATAATAGAATCACACGAGTGTTTTAAGGCCTAATTGTGTACAGTTGCATAGACTACTTTATCTGTAGATAAACATATCATAAGTAGTAGTAAGTAACAGCAAAAAACCAACAATAAAATGACAACAGCAATGGCGGCAATTCGATCATCCGTCATGGCGAATGGTTTTTTTTTAAATCATAGACAAACGAATGAAGTCTCTATAATCATATCACTTCAGATCAAATCTCGTGCGGTTTGTATTAAAAAACGTACTGAATTGACGTTTCGTATCGATAACTGTTTTAATATCTATGCTACTAGAATAGAGACCCACTTGAGTTTTGACAGCTGTTCCAAATTTAAACTCATAACGATACAAATTTATCAAAAATCTGTACTGTATTGACATTACAGTACAGATTTTACCTACTACCACAGACAAGAAAGTTCTCATAGTAAAATCGGTTCTAGTAATGCTGGTCATTTCCTACGGTTTCTGAACGCATTTTAGAGCACTAATGATATGTGCGTAGATAAAAAAATATATCTTAATAACGAAATGTTACAACAGTTAGAAGGTTTACAGATAAATGAACCCTTTATCCGCCCTCGTCTGATATATGACTTTGTGTATAAATAATTATGATAATTTATTATATGTGGTTCGGCGGTTAAACGATTAAAATATGATTTTTGTTAATAAGTTAAGATTAGGTAGATGTAAGTCAAAAAAGGAAATGACAATAATTTATTTTCCACAGTGTAAGTCACTGCGTTAGCATCGAGACAAAACAAACGGTTTAACGATGCTATTTTAATTTATTTACAAAATGTTTGTATAAATTTACTATAAATTAACTAAAAAAAATCGATTAACTCATCAATTTAAATGATCAAGTCCCTGTTAATATACCTTCACGTACCTGAACCGATCGCTTTTCACGTCTTTGAAATCCGAACAAACTAATTAGGGATGTTTGCTCTGGTTAAACAAATGGCTAAAGTTTGTGTCCGGGAACAGCGATCGTTTTAGGGTTTTCCTATACGCTTACCTGCCTTGAAAATTACACGAGCTCCTCAAATTGCAAGAGTCTATGGCTTCGGTTTCCGCCTCTCATTAGGCGGGCCGCACATTTATTTCCCACTATATTTGTACAAAAAAGGCACACAGTAAATGTAATAACACCGTAACTAAAAAGTCTTCGTAGTCTTAGAGTTTAAATAGGCCCTTAAAATTATGATGTCATTATGAAAATTGTTAGCAGCTTCGAGCAACCGTTAGTAATTTGGGGTTGTATTTTAATGTATTAACTTAAGATCAGGTTCGCGGCTGTGTTGTGTAGGTTTATTTTCATAACATCATGCGACATGATTCCGGCATGACTTATTATCGGTCGGACAAATTTGGTGTATATTTTATGGATAGTTATGGGCAGTCAGTGTATTGTCCAGTTTCATGACTACTATTTGGGGTAACTAGACCGAGAGAAGTGGCTTACGGATGGTAAGTCTCGTGTCTCAGGTATACTCGTACCGTTACACACACAAACGAAGGCATTTTATAGACGACTAAGCGAAATAATTAAGTGAGTTTGTGAGTTTAAAGAAATCGATTTTCTTTAACAATAGCAAAAAAAAAGTTCTAAACAAGCCGAACGACAACTAGGTGTTTTACAAATAGAAATCATTTATTTCGGACTATTAAATCCATAGTGTTAGAGGTTACATTACAAACTTAGGGCTATGGTTAGTGTTCTATAATTATGGTAAACTTAAATTAAAGGCGCCTGCACACCGGTATTAGGGGCGCATGCAGTTGCACATATCGCTGCAGCAGCGGCGAGTCCCAGCGGTGGGCTAGCATGCTTAGGATACTATTTGAACTGCCACGACTGCGATTGAGGAGAGACGCACATCGTTTCCTTATTATGGTAAAAAAGCAATCCGTGTGTGCCCCCGCAAACATTGTGGACGCACTGTAGTGCCGTGGCAGCCCGAACATCATCCTGAACGCGTCATTATATTGGACGCGCAACGCGCTGTAAGCCTGCTGAGTAAAGTTAGCCCACAGACCGCACGTGTGAAAGGTTTTACACGAACCCTTAAAGTCGTTTTTAGGGTTCCGTACCTCAAAAGGAAATAAACGGAACCCTTATAGGATCACTTTGCTCTCCGTCCGTCCGTCTGTCAAGACCCCTTTTCTCAGGAACGCGTGGAGATCGAATTCTGTACCGAATACTCAAGTCCACTGTCTCATGGAGCTGTGAAAAAATCAAACTTCAAAGCCAACGCCATCAAAAGATACAGCCGTTTATGCCGCAAATTTCCGCAAATTTTCGAAACTCGCAAAGGAAACAGAACCTATGAACTCAAAATCTTGGGTACGAAGCAACTTCTTATAGCACAGATAAAGGGAAAATTGCGAAAACCGTAAATTTTTAGTTACTTACATCAAATAATAAAATTATTCTTAATAATTTAGTAATTCATGAACGCGTAGAGGTTTAAATTGAAATGCATATCAGCCCTATATAGTATTTTATGCAACTGTTGTATACGTAGGGTCTTAAAACGCGAGTGTTGAGTATGAGCCTTGACGAGCATCGCAATTAAAGACGCCACGAGCGTTTTAAGACCAACTTATACACCGTTGCAGACAATACTTTTTCTACGACTAACTTTAAATAAATAGCATTTTGACTTTTCAGGCAGTAAGTTTTCCGTTAGTTCTATTACTACTCACGCAATTTCTTCAGCGGTGCAATTATTTTCTTCTTCGTCCTTTTTAAAAGGAACGTACACATTTTTCTTCACTTCTGTGTGCTTGTTTCACGAATCAAATCTTAAGAAGTTATTAATTACGAATAGTTATCATATTTCGTCTTATAATTTAGAACTGGAACTTTGGTGGGAAATTAGACATATGACACATTGACACCTCTTCTTTATGGTCTGTTTTGTTTTTAATTTCCTTGCCATCCGAACCAAACAGAATCCGGATCTGTTTATATTTTATAAATACTACCAATAATTGGTAAAATATGTATATTAACACACAATACATGATAATTTATTTTTATTTTAGTAAATAATTTATGTTTTACAAATATTTGATAGTAAATAAAAACTCTTTATTTCGAAAAATTTGCTTATTAAGTTGATACCACTGCAATATAGCGGCTGATTTAAAAAAAAATGAGATGATTTGACATTGTGGTAAACAGTGCTTTTATGGAAAATGTATGAACAATAAAAGTACACTAAAGAGTGCGTTTATGGGCTATAGAGCATATATGTTTTCGAAGACTTACTTATTATCGGTGTCATTGTATTTGAGCTAAAGCCTATATACATGACAGATAACGGTACAGGAGTGAAAAACACCTTTAATTTCTACGGAACCCTCGGTGCAAGAGTCCGACTCGCACTTGGCCGGTTTTTCTTGCCCCCATCACTTCTTTTCAGCACAAGTAGGAGTATTCTACTGACCCTACGAGTATAGACTACCTATAAAGTAACATGGTTTAGGACCAGATGTCGCGTGACCGTGTACGCGGTACTTACAGCAGCACAGTGCATGTTTTTAGCATTATTTAAAGAATAGTTATTTGTTATGCAAGGCCGCAAAGTTGTTGTTTGGCGCAAGTGCTTAGTATTGAAAGCCGAGCCAGCGAAGGATTGTAAAATTGAACCATGAGCGAAGCGAATGGTTCAAAAGTACAATCCTGAGCATAGCGAGGCTTTCAAGGCACGAGACGCCAAACAATTTTGCTGCCGAGCGAAACACACAATTTTTCACCTCACCACCGCGAGGAAAATTGTAGGTAAGTAAATGTAATGGAAGTAATTTGGACCTTATACTCATTTTCAATAAAGGTTTGTATACATCTCATCAAGATCTAGCATTTTATAATTATCAAATGTAACATAAATATTTTTGCATCTTTAAATAACCTCACGCTTACCTACATTAAAAAAGTCAAAGTATTGTTGGGTACTCACGGTTTAAACTAAGACTCAAATTAGCTTATTTCACTTTTTCCGCTAACTTAGCAGGCATCAAAATTCATATATGTATATATTCTGCACTAAAATCTATAAATAACCACCATTATTTTGGTTTTACTGTCTGTGGCTTTAGAACAAAACAAAATGTATATGAGTTTTTTCTTAAATTAACTTTTCAAACGGTGCGTTCCAAATTTGGAAAAAGCGATTTTTTTAGAAAAATAAAACGACATTTTAAAATTATTTATTCGTATTTTACCCTTATAAGTTTTTTTTTCTTTCCCGTGGGTAGTCAAACAAACAACAAGTCAAAATAGTAGAGCTGTATTTTAAAATAAAGGAAAAATAGTATTTTACATTTTCTGAATGTAGTAACCACTTCCATGTGATACTTACTGCCTCATTGCTGCCCTCTGCTAATATCCACCTATTTCATCACTTTTTTTTGGCATAACAACACAAGTTCAAAGGTCACTTTTAGTGGACACGCCTTTCTGCACACAATGGACCACCTAGCACAGCTGCAAAAGAGCATGGACGACATGAAGGCCATGTTTACTTTCCAAATGGCCGCTTTTGAGAGTTCCGTGGCCAACCAGGGAGGGGATTTGTTGGCGGGTGGCTACGGCACCTTCAAAACTCTGCTGTGGAAGGCCGTCGAGACACTCCAGGAACAAATGGGCTTCGTTTTGAAGACTTTGGAGGAGATGGAAACCCGTTCTCGAGCTGGAATTCTGCTGCTGCATGGTGTTCCGGAGGTTACAGGTGAAGACATCACAGACACAGCGATGGACATCATCAAGCAGGACCTCAAAGTGGATGGGGTCTCGGCGCATTCCATGATGGCCTGCTACCGCCTTGGTAAGACCCCTATGCCTTCAAAACCACGGGCTGTGCTACTTAAGTTCAGCTGTCACAGGGCTCGGAACGCAGTTTGGACCTCGAAGAAACTGCTCAAGGGCTCTGGTAGAACTCTCTCTGAGTTCCTCACTTCTACCCGGCATGCTGTGTTCGTGGAGGCTCGCAGGCTGTATGGCGTCAGAGACAGCTGGACAAGCGACGGGCGTATTGTGGTACAGTGCAGCGATGGAGTGCGACGGAAAATAACGTCGATGGAAGAACTGCGGTCGTTGTCTGCGCCTGCGGCTACGGAGGAGGACGGTCCTGCGGCGGGGGCAAGTGCGGGGTCAGCGGGTGCTCCGAGGGTGCCAGGTGCTGGAGTGCCTCCTACGCAGCCGCGTCGACCCAAAAACCCTTCCCGAGTTGGCGCTAGCGTAGCGGCACGGCGTGGTGCCCATACTTAGTATCCTCTTATGTGCTGTTCTTATTCCAAATTCCAATCTAGATCATTTTTATTTTATTTTTTTGTACGCGGTACACCTCAAAATATTTGTTCGAAATGTCACTTGTCATTCTTGTCAATGTCACTAGTAGGTTAAGATTTGTTTGACGTTTTGTGCGTTTCGTTATTGCGCAGTAAAATTATATTGGTGTATTTTTCTAGGTGCATATGTTTATACTGATGGTGTGTCCGTAATTTCAGTTTTCTTTGCGTTACTTTTGTTTTTTTTTGCCATTTGTTGATGTAACTCTTATTTTAGCTGGCGAGCGATTGAGGCAGATTGCTCTTTAGTGTAATTAGTAGTTTGTTGATTTAGCTAGTAGCTTAGGTTCTTTTATTAATTATTTATATTTCTGTATATATATATCTATATATTTGTATTCAACCGTATTTACAATGTCGGACGTGTTTAATGCTAGTTTGGACAGCGAGTTTTTTTCACTCTCTTCTTCAAGTTTTTACGATTCCTTGAGTGACGCATCAGATATGCCTGATCTTAGTGAACGCTTGCACTGTACTTTTAAAACTTCTACTAAAAACTTCAATGTCGTTCATATAAATGCGCAGAGTGTGCCGGCTCATTACACTGAATTGCTTGCATCGTTCAGCTCCAATAACAATATACATGCAATTCTTATCTCCGAGTCATGGCTAAAGCCCTCTCTTCCTTCAACTTTATATCCCTTGCCTGGGTATATTCTGATTCGTAATGACAGGATTGGCCCTAGCGATGGCGGTTCGGGAACTGTGCGGGGCGGCGGTGTTGCCATATATATAAAAAGTAATTTCGCTTATCAAGTAGTTGCTCAGTCGCCATCAGTCTACTCGAACTCTTCCGAGTATCTTTTCTTAGACGTGACTTTACATCACTCCAAAGTTCTTCTTGGCGTTTTTTATAGCCCTTCATCTCAAATTAATTATTTTGATTCCCTCGAAAATGTTTTAGTCAATATTAGCCCTCAGTTTGATCACAGCATTATTATGGGTGACTTTAACACCTGTCTCCTTAAAAATGACCATCGCTCCGCTAAGCTCCGTTCTCTTGCAACTTCTATAAATCTAAGCGTGTTGCCACTTGATGCTACGCATTTTCCTCATAACGGCCCTCCTTCTCTTTTAGATCTCATTCTTACTACTTCTCCAAATCTGGTATCCCTCCACGGGCAATTCAATGCTGCAGGTTTCTCCAATCATGATTTAATTTACGCCGCTTTTAACATTCGTCCCCCGAAGAAGAGACAGAAGATAATCATGCGTAGAAATCTCCGCGATGTAAATCTGGAAGCGCTCTGGGATGATGTTTCACATGCTGATTGGAGCAGTGTAGGTCGTCATGACGATGTTAACATGAAAGTAGGGGCTTTCAATGCCATATTGCTTGCGATTTTTGATAAGCATGCTCCTTTGAAACCAACGCGAGTTAAACACTTTCCTGCACCGTGGCTCACGCCGGAGATCAAACAGTACATGGCCAAGCGCGATCGAGCTCGTATTAAGTTCCGGCTGGTTCCTTCGGACGAAAATCGCCAGAGGTATATTTCCATACGTAACTGCTGCAACAAAGTCTGTAGGGAAGCAAAACGCCTCCATATCCACAAATCAATAGAGGAGTGTCCCCCTTCTAAGTTGTGGAAATTTTTAAAGTATCTTGGGGTCGGCAAAACTCAGCAATGTTCTTCCAATACTCTTGACATTGACGCTATTAACAAACATTTCAGCACGTCGCCGGTTACTCTTGACCCATCCATTAAGCAATCCACTCTTTCACTTCTTGCCAATATTACACACCCCGACCTATCTCCCTTTGAATTTGGTTTGATTTCACCGCAGGAGACGCTTGCCCTTCTCAAATCTATTAAGACGAAGGCAATCGGTGACGATGGCCTCAGTGTGGATATGCTTATGCTCGTGGCGGATTTTATTGTTCCTACCCTTTCGGATATTATAAATTTCTCCTTGTCCACTGGAACCTTTCCGGCATCGTGGAAGTATGCTCACGTAATTCCTCTCCCCAAAATCCCTAATGCTGTATCTTTCACTCAATACCGCCCTATTTCTATTCTCCCAATTTTGTCAAAGATCATTGAACATTATGTTAATCGTCGTCTCCTTTCTCATCTTAACAGAAATTCTTTGTTTAATCCTTTCCAATCCGGATTCCGCCCCGGGCATAGCACGGTCACCGCTTTAGTTAACGTCACCGATGACATTCGTCTCAATATCGAGTCCAAAAAGCTCACTGTCCTTGTTCTTCTTGATTTTAGCAGTGCTTTTAATACGGTAGATTTTGATATTCTGCTAGGTATTCTCCGCTCTCTTAACATTTATGAAACTCCCTTATCCTGGTTTCGCAGCTACCTCTTTGGCAGGCGCCAGCGCGTTACGTTCGATGACAAGATGTCCGAGTGGTGCGAACTCTCCGCTGGCGTTCCACAGGGCGGGGTGCTTTCTCCATTATTGTTCTCTGTTTTTATAAATAGTATCACCGAATCCCTAACTACATCATATCACCTTTACGCAGATGACCTACAGATTTATGCAGCGGCTACTGTGGATGATGTCTCCGCATTAATTTCGGAAGTCAATCAAAACCTAGAATCTATACGCTGCTGGGCGTGTAAGTATGGTTTACAAATTAATGCGAAGAAATCGCAAGCGATTGTTATTGGTAGTCCTTACTATGTAGATAAGCTCTCAAAGGTGGTGGTGCCTGACATTATTTTTGATGGAATTTCTATTCCTCTTTCCTCTACTGTCAGGAATTTGGGTATCACCATGGACCAGACGCTTTCTTGGTCACCCCATATAGCTGAGGTGAGTCAGAGGATCTTTAGATCCCTTCACTCCCTAAGACGTCTCCAGAATTTCCTTCCTCTTCGTACCAAGTTGACCCTTACTCAATCTCTTTTGCTTCCTCTTCTGGACTATGGCGATATTGCGTTTCTGGACCTCAACGAGGAGCTACTTGATAAGCTGGAGCGTCTACAAAATGTATGTATCAGATATGTATTTGGTCTACGCAAGTATGATCATATCTCTGAATTCCGCTCTAAGCTTCGATGGTTACCGATTCGCCGGCGCAGGGATGTGCATATCCTGTCATTACTTTTCAATACACTGTTCAGCCCTACTTCCCCTCCTTACCTTTCTGAGCGGTTTAGTTATATGGCAGACGGCAGTGGCCACCGCTTGCGGTCGAGTACTAACCTTACTCTTGCTGTACCGTCTAGAAAGACGCGAACATACTCCAGATCTTTTACTGCGCGCGCTGTTAAATTGTGGAATGAGTTGCCTTTGTCGCTGAGACAGTCGCAGTCTGTTGCGTCACTTAAGATGAATTTGAAGAAGTTGTGGCTTTCCAATGACTTGTGAATTGGTTGAATATAGTATTTATTTATTTATTGTATATTTGCGATATATATGTAACATATGTTAGTGTGTATTATATTTTATATTGTATATTTATATATGTATTGGCATGTTTTTATTTGTCTAGAATTAATACTAATTAGGATTTGCTTTATTTTCTCTGTTTTTGTACACGGTATAAGTTTGCCTATCTCGTTCTACCTACCTTCCTCTCAATTGCTCAAAGGTTAGCTGGAAGAGATCCCTTATAGGGATAAGTTCGCCTTTGTACTTTGATCTATTGTGTGACATGTATATTCCTTAACCTGTTATTGTGTACAATAAAGTGCTTACATACATACATACATACATAAGTCAGTCTAAATGTTAATATTTCGTATGTACCTACTTAATTAAGAGATAATAAGTATTATTAATTTTATTTTATCAAAATAATAACAATTTATTATTAGCATAACACCATCAGTTTCTGAACGCACCTCTCATTCTGTATAGAAAAAAGTTGGGTCTCGCCTCGCGATCGACCGTCACGTTCCAAATTCAAAAACTTTTTCCACGCTAGCGGATAAAATGGACTTTTGGACGCAGATTTCGAGCGATAAAGCACGCCTTTTCGAGCCGGTGAGGTGAAAAATTATTTATTCGTATTTTATCCTTATAATTCAGTCTAAATGTTAATATGTCGTACGTACTTACTTAATTGAGAGAGAATAAGTATTATTAATTTTATTTTATCAAAATAATTACAATTTATTATTGGCATAACACCATCAGTTGCTGAACGCACCTCTCATTCTGTATAGAAAAAAGTTGGGTCTCGCCTCGCGATCGACCGTCACGTTCCAAATTCAAAAACTCTTTCCACGCTAGCGGATAAAATGGACGTTTGGGCGCAGATTTCGAGCGATAAAGCACGCCTTTTCGAGCCGGTGAGGTGAAAAATTATTTATTCGTATTTTATCCTTATAAGTCAGTCTAAATGTTAATATGTCGTACGTACTTACTTAATTGAGAGAGAATAAGTATTATTAATTTTATTTTATCTAAATAATTACAATTTATTATTGGCATAACACCATCAGTTTCTGAACGCACCTCTCATTCTGTATAGAAAAAAGTTAGGTCTCGCGATCGACCGTCACGTTCCAAATTCAAAAACTTTCCACGCTAGCGGATAAAATGGACTTTTGGGCGCAGATTTTGAGCGATAAAGCAAGCCTTTTCGAGCCGGTGAGGTGAAAAATATATTCTATGATTTAAAAAACAGGTTTTAGTCATAAAAGTTTTTACGATACCTATTCGATAAACAGAGGATTTCAACTTTGATGGAGAAGCAGATTACCTAACTGAATAATATAGGTGCACTTGTGTACCCTTATGTACCTACTGAAGGTATAATTCTTATATTTATGTAAATATTGGTGGGATACAACGACGCTACGGTAGCCTAGCGGTTCAGGCATGCGCTGTCAAACGGCGTTCGTGGGTTCGAATCGGGCTCGTACCAATGTTTTTCGGAACTTATGTACGGAATATCATTTGATATTTACCGTTAGCTTTTCGGTGAAGGAAAAACATCGTGAGGAAACCTTCATACAACCACGAAGAAATTCAAAGGTGTATGTGAAATACCCAACCAGCACTGAGCCAGCGTGGGGACTACTGCCCGTTCCCTCTCATCCACGATAGGAGGCCTGTGCCTAGCATTGGGACGTATATAGGCTGATTTGTTATTATTATTTATTTACATAATGAATTCGGATGAGTAGGTTGGTTCGGACATTGCCAGGTAACTTAAATACAAACTTTACCTCGTTATAATATTAGTGTAGATTTAAATTTGTCACAGTCTGCTGGCTGCCTTTTTCGCTACACTCAGGTGTGCCGTAACTTCACAATAGCGGTATAACCTAAACGAGAGCTCAAGAATTACGGCTGCCCGCTCCGGAGAATATTATAATGAGACTTGGAAACACTGTGCTGCTGAAATTTGTTAGTCTTATTGTAGACACATTGTGACTTAGTAGCGCTTCTTTGTTCTAGCTTAAGACATTGCTGCAAAATTATGCAATTACGTATATTAAATATAAGCGAGACTAAAAGTTAGGCTATAAATCCTATTTCGTTAGTTCCATTCCGTTACGTTACTTTTGTGTCTCTGAATTAAATATGGCTGGGTCTGACACTTGATATGGGGTGTGTTTGACAATTTGAAAGGTAGACATACTTATAAATACAAGCAAGATAATTCGAAAGGTATCAACAATAAATATACAGATAAGTGTATAGAAATACATCAGTATTTACATTGACGAAACAAGCCATTTTAGTTTTAATATAACTAGTAATCTTCTGAGGTTTACAAATTTCTATTCATCGACAAGATTAGTCTCACAAATATAAATATCGTTATGAATACTTAATTCACTACTTTAAATGTCCACTATTTACAGAAATGATACCTATTGTAATTAATTAGAGTAGGACAAACGATTAATTTATCTAGTAATAGTTTCCACCGCTTGAAATATGCGGACACTAATTGTGGTTATACAGGGAAGTACATCAGTTCCGCTAATACAATTTGGGCCATTATGGAGTTAGCTTTCGCAACCGTGTAGCAATAGATCCCGTTCGATCCAAGTTCAGACATTGGTTGTACGTAATAAGGTCGGTTACCAGGTGCAAATTTGTACAAGATACGATGAAGTTTAGAGAGTTTTGGTACAAGCATTTGACTGGCGGCCCAATTAATCGAATACTAGCACTTGGTAATTTACCTGGCGCATTATGACGAGCAATTTATGGTGTGCCGTGTGCCGCGACTGTCAATAATGGAATTTGCCAGCAGTCGTAAAAGGCATCAAATGACCACTGCTATAATGAAGTCATAACTATATGTCATTATTTGCCGGACAAATAAGGGAAGTACGCATGAATAACTGTCTAAATACTTAATGTATCCTTATTAAAGTATAATTATTGGGTAAGGATGTTTTTTTACCTTATATATTTTTTGCCTTTTGTTTCAAAGTATGCACTGGCGTTTCCACGATTGATGATGACGTTACAGTCTTCTCGTTTTGTGGAGTACAAAATGCAACGAAGATAGACCACAAAATCAGATATGCACTGGAATTTTAATATTTTTCCGCTTAGTAACATTTTGGGCTTTATGTGTTTTTTGTAAGCATCAAGAGACCTAGGCCTCAAAGGCTGAAAAGGTAACAAGGCGAAGCACCGCGATTATCCCATGCTATGCTAAGAACGTAACCGTAGGGTCACCACCAATCCGTATCGTTGCCTTTTTTTCCCTGGAACAACCAAATTCAAAGGATGGATTACTGATTCAGTTCACTATGCTGCGACTTAAACATGCCCGCGTTAACCCTGGCTGTTTCCACTCCATTTATGTTTTTGTTAGTTTGTTGATTTTCGATTTCCATGCGGGCGCTTCATGTTTATTTCTTAATTGGAAGCTGGAATATCTGCACGTTTCGCTTTTGCAGCTGCACGTATGTCACATTCCATATTCTATTAACACTTCTTGGATATACTCCACGCTCATCCCAGTAACGAGCTAGAATCATAATTAATACTTTGAAAGCTTGTATTAAGCAGTTATGCGTGCAGTGTTCATTTGTCTGCGTATACAACAACTATTAAAAATAATATAGGAAAGCTCCTGCTACACCATCTGCTGGTATTTAATTGACTGTTAACTATGAATCAATTCCTACTATTAAATGAATTTCCAGATGTAACCATAATTAAAAAAAACCGGCGACTTAAAATATTGTAGAGATATTTGTTTATTATCCGACGATGTAATTTGAACCAGTTTTTAGAGATGATATTAAAATATTGTATACGACCAACTACAGTTACAGTACCGCAAAAGAGTGAAATGGGAGTCAAAACCCGACAACATTGCAGGAAATCGATCCACACAAATTTACAGGTAATTGGAGTACCATAACTACTAATAGTTGCATGGTATAGGAATTGGCTGTTTTGGTCATGTAAAACTAAGTGTTCAAAAATCGGTCAAGTGCGTGTTGGGCCAAGCGCAGTATAGGGTTCCGTAGTTGCCTGTATTTCTTATAGCTTGGCCAATTCGTTCTTGACACTACCATGGTTTGCGGGGGACAAGGGACGAAGGACAGCGGGGGTGGTATGAAATGTGCGGGCGGTGGGGCTGTAGTAGTCAGGAGCGTCAGTCGCCCGCCGTCGAGGTTGGCGGTAACATGTGTTACCGCCAACCGCGCACGCACGCACCGCACGGCCGCTCTTAACCAAATGCATACGAGATTGCTACGCAACGATGAATCCGCCGATAGGCAAAGTTATTGGACCGTCAAGCCAAACAAATTCTACGAGTATATAATGTATATAGCCATTTTAAAAAAAAACTTATGGAAGATCCTACTTTAATGAGACGATAAAAATACTTATACAGATAAATACATAGATACATTCAAGGTACATAAATACGTAAAAAACATCCACGTCTCATTATCAAATATTCGTTCTCACAACACAAATAACTTACTTACCAGAATTCGAACCCGAGACGTCCAGCTTCGTAGGCAGTGTAGTGCTACCCACTTGGCTAAACGGCCGTCAAAAATATAAATTACTTACATAAATCAACTAATCATTTATTCTTTATGGTTACTCGGTATCACAACAACACAATATTCTTATAAACAAATTCGAATATTGTTAGGGATATTCGCAGACATATTCGTTACCTAAATCATATCGTGTGTAGCGGCGAGTAACACGTCAACGTCCCCAGCCCCCCGCGTGGACCATGGGAGTGTCACGAATGAAATTGCCAAGCTATAGTTACATCGACACGCGCGCGCCAACTAAATGGTTGCGTCGGTCGAATTTGTACGAAAGTTGTCTTTCTAAGTAGCTACATTTTAAGTTGGTCGACTATTATTCGTTATTCTCGTTAACTAGATATAGCTACTTAGCCACAATAGTTTTCCTTTTAAATTCGTTACGAACCCTAAATTTTTTTGAAGAACCTATCCAACGACACCTCACACTATGGGTTTAACGAGAAAAAAAATTACCCCCATTTTAGGTGTAGGGGGGGGGAGGGAACTATTTTTTCAAGATTTTATTCTCTTCTGTTGTCGGCTTGATTGATTTATATACCCATGCTGAATTACAGTTTTCAAGTAGTAATGGTTACTGAGCTAAGCCGAAGACGGACGGGCAGACGGACGGACGGCCAGACGGGCATGGTGAAACTATAAGGGTTCCTTGTTGACTACGGAACCCTAATAATTTGATTGTGATAACTTAGAAATATCAATATTTTAATGATTTTTACAATATTTGGTTCTTAACACTTTCTTACGGTTCGACCCCTCCGGCCGCGATGGCAGCCGAGTTCGGCAACCTGTTGCTAAAAAATATTGAATAGGTTTGTTACTCAAACAGTTGCAAATAATATAGAATAATTTTGTTACTCAACCAGTTGCCAAAGACGAAAGTCTATTCTTATTATACAACTTATATCTATTACCTATGCAGTTTCGCAACCAGTTGCCGATAAACTGAAAAACTTTCTTTTTGCTCAACCAATTGCAATAGGGCTAAATAGAAATCGATAGGTACCATTTTCAGAATAAAAGTAGTCTCAATATATATTTGTTTTATTTTGGCGTAGTTACTATGTTATACATGCTGAAATGAAGAAACTAGCCAATATTTTCTATTTGGTTCACATATTTCATATATGTGATAACAGGTTCATTGTTCTTGTGGCATTACCAATACGAGTAAATGTCGGTTGCTCTATGCTATTTCCGACATTTCCAGCTCCAAGAATTATGTTCATAATAACGTTGTAAAAGATTATTTGCGAAAATATTAGCATTGTATTTTGGAAAGGAAGGCAGGGTATCGGAGTTTCAACGGAAGTGGTCGTGTTCCCGCTATAACTCACCGCGGCGACAACGGCTCACCTATCTGCGTCAACTACTCACGCTCCTATACCGATGTACAGAACAAAAGAAAAATTTCATGCCTGTTTTCATACGTTTATCGAGCGAACTTTGTAATAGGTAGATAATACATACATTCACGCCTATATTCCCAAAAGGGGTAGGCAGAACACTTGAAACATATGGTCCAGCGCCACTTTTAGCTAAATGTGGGTTTAAACGATCGATAAAATGTGATATTGCAGTGCACATTTCAACCCTTAGTCGATTTTTACGAAACCCACAGGAAGAAAAGGGTGGTGTCGGGAGTGTTAACCACTTGACAGACCGACGATAGCATAGTATCCAAAACCAATATAGTTTACTTGGTAGTGACCCTGCCTACGAAGCAAGAGGTCCTGGGTTCGAATCCTGGTAAGGGCATTTATATTTGTTCCTGAGTCATGGATGTTTTCTATTTATTTAAGTATTTAATATAATCATGTTTATCGTCGTCTCGTACCCATAGTACAAGATTTGCTTAGTTTGGGACTAGGTCGATTTGTGTAAGATCGTCTCCTAATATTTATCCATTTACTAGCTACTGCGTCGCGGGCAGAAGCTAGTATTTAATAAGGAAAACGCTGATTCTAAATATACAATCTTGAGATGATGATAATAATGATCATCATTCAGCTTATATACGGCAAACACACACAGCTACACGGCTAGGCACAGGCCTTCTCTCCTTGGGTGCGAGGGAACGGGCAGTAATCCCTACGCTGGGCAAGTGCTGGTTGGGGTACCGCACACCTAGTATGGAAAAAATGGTTTAAGGATTTACTTGTAAAAATAAGCGTTTTGCGAAAACATGCAAATATGTTATACAGTAGGTTTTCGAAAAAAATACTGTTAATCACGTTTACGTTTTTTACATTAGTACATCACTACAGGGGCCGGAAAAATAGAGATTGCCATTTTATGCCGAGGTATATACAGTTCTTTTCTCAAATATGCAAAGAAATTTAAAAAATATCCCGCCCAAACTTTTTTTTAAAGATGGTTCACGGCATGTCTCCTGCACGGCTATCACAAGGCGGCGCGCGAGCTCTCTCGATTTTTCTCGAACTATGTTTTCTAATAAAAGAGAGACGGATAGTGTGACAAAAATCGAGAGAGCTCGCGCGTCGTCTTGTGATAGCTGATAGCCGTGGTGGTGACAGTACATAAAAAATAAATTAAAATCGATCAATGTTTTATCTATTTAAAATTGTTAAAGATGAAACGGGGTTGTTAGCGCATTTTAGTTTCTTATGATTTTTATTTCGACAATATTTTATATCTTCATTTAATACTATTTGATACATTTAAAAACTTATTCGGTCAATTATAAAAGAGCGTGTTATTTCTGTCAAAAAAAAAGATCACGCGGGAAAACTTTAAGCACACTACAAGTGGGCGTAGGTAATTTGTCACACCAACTTGCAATCTTTAGAAAGAGATAGCCATACATTACTAACCAATCTAACAATCTCATGTTGTTGTGTTAAATAAGCCTTTAATTTTTCGTGTTTGTAGTAATTTGTCTTAGTCAATACATATGGTTAAAAGGTAAAAAAATATACAGTACAATATACAATGAACATGACATCCATGATTCAAAAAAAACAACTCAAAATACCTTATGATATAGTTTTATGTCTGTTTGAAGAAATTAAAAACCGATGCCCTAATATTACGCACCTCTTAACAAACCCGGTCAGGACACAGAGCTAAGCTTAATAGCATTATACAGGTTTGTACATGTTTGTACACTCCTAGGATGAACATAAAATGAGGCTGGCCGTGGTCGTATCGTAGAAGGCCCTCTTGGCCGCTTGGGAACTTCACGTAAACATTTTTCAATTACTTTTGCGGCCGTAGCTGTTCAGGGTTTTTCAATTTTCTTGTAAATTTTCATTTAATCTGAAAGCTCTGCTTGCTTTGTTTAGCAAAATGAAGAAATACGTAATGATTGAAAAACTTAACAAAAACGTTCAATTATAATTAACTAGCTTCTGCCCGCGACTCCGTCCGCGTGGAACACGTTTATGTCGCAGCTCTATACAAACTTTCAGCCCTCCATTTCACCCCCTTAAGGGATGATTTCGGGGATACTAACTATCCTACGTCCTTTTCGGGACTCAAACTATCTCTTTACCAAATTTCACCTAAATTGGTTCAGCGGTTTAAGCGTGAAGAGGTAACAGACAGATAGACAGACAGACAGACAGACAGACAGACAGATATTAGTATGGATTTACGAAACACGCCATGTTTTAGTTGCTTTGCATATGTTACTAGTATTTTTTCAAAATTATACAGTTAATTATTAATTGCCCTTAAATACTTACTGAGCATCAATAGGGGTGTAGAGTGTAGACACTACTTAACCTTTCGTATGAGGATGTCAAAATTATCCAATCAAATGAGGACTTTGAGATGTAAAACAATAGTTTCAAATGTTTGGTGCAGATCTGCTCCTAAGCATTCGAAAGGTTAAATAAAATAATCAATAATACTATATTTTCTCGCAAAAGGTTAAATAATCACAAAGTTATAACTTAAGTGTTCAACGTTTTAAAATGGGGTATAATATTTCCCTTTTCCGTAAAACGCGCTTTCATATGCAACGATTGCATTTGTCATTTACTATTAATGACGCTCACAGATTGTGACGTTACTAACTGTGAGCGTTTTCTCTCTCTAACAAGCAATATTAATACGGTTGTAGCTTCGTAATTCTTTGAGAACTGCATGGGAGGTTCGTCACTAGACATATATTATTTCTTTTTTTCTTTTTGAGTAATAATACATGTTGAGTCTACACCCGTACTAACTTTTTACTAATGTCATGAAAATAAAATATTGTATTAAGTGATCTAGTAGCCGGATTCGTAGCTTGTAATCTAATACTAGCTCGAAAAATCGAACTTATACTAGCTACATTAGCGGCTCCGCCGCGTATTATGGTGATCGCAGGTTGAGTAGCAAGATAACATATAGCCAATGTCTATCCAAAAGGTCTACTCTATATACTGATGAAAAAAAATGTCTGGTTAGTCATTCCGGAGATTACATAAAACTGAAAAACTTTGTTATTATTATTCAACCTAACGCTGCACGCTGTTGCAGAATATATATTTATTTAAACTATAATATACTGTCCGTAGGCTCGCAACAGCTGAATGATTAAGAAAACATGTATTTTTTAAAAGTTTTTTTGTATAATATAGTACACGGCGTAGGGTTTTGTATAGAGTAGCACCTGATGCTATTAATATCCACGGCTTTTCTGGACATTCTTTTGTTGAAATTTTCCGTGACCAATTTGCATACAAGTTCCTCAATTTGGTTTAATCAGCGTATAATTAATTCTTGAATGTCGAAAGCGGCTCCTGCAAAGTGTGGTGACTACGTACCTTCACAATAAAAGAGAGTAGGTCTTCTCATTCGCCACTAAGCAATACTCGTATCGCTACGCCGTATAGCCCGTAGCAACTTAATCTCCACATATGTAGCGTAAATCAACCGTAGCCCTCTGGCGGATGTTGTGTGGTGATTAGCGCTTAACGGGTTAATAAATGGTATATGATATGAACTACCCAATACAAAATAAGTTTCCCAAACTATCATTAAAACTATTTCAGACTCGAAGCAGCAATCGGTACTAGGTTTAGAACATTTGTTTCCAAGATAGCCCGCGGACAGCGTCTTGTCCGCAAGCCGCCGCTGCTTTCGCCATTTCACCAAACACTAAATAACAAAGTGGGGTGAGCTATCTCGCTGAAAACAAATAGGCAACCTTTTGCCTTCTTTATGAGACCCTTGTTAACTTGTCCTTAATAAATTATTTATTTCGCTCTATTTTACGCCCGTTGCGCCACGAGAATACAATTTTAACAGGTAAGGCAAAATACGTAGTCTTATGGCCTCCAAAATTCGTATTCACGTTTATTGCAATAAACTGTATTCCTAAGTTTTTGGACGATTCCATTCGAACCAGTTTATAGAGAGCCGGTCGCATCAGGTTCATTATCTATAAGTATCGTTTTTTTGTCGAGTCATTTTTTGGAAATTACTTAATAAAAAAGACAGCCTCGCTAGTTTTACATTACAGCTCACAGAGCTCATACTAGTTGAATAGACGTTTGAAACCAATCTAAAGAAGTCAGAGGGCCTACCGCGAAATGAAAACTATTATCAATCGTGTATTTCCCTCTCTGTCGCACTTGCTAATTCGAGCGACAGAGAGGGAGATAAACGAACGAAGTATAGAAAACATCCAAGACTCAGAAACCAATATTCATGCTCATCACACAAATATTTGCCCCTACCGGGATTCGAACCCATGACATTCGGCTTCGTAGGCTATGCTGCTACAGCGCCAAGACATAGGACAATTTACAGAAACTGTTTCTATACATAAAATAAAATTTGAGTTGTGTCGACGATGGTATTTGGATGGACTCTATAATCGATCTCGATGATGTCATAAAGCCTCCATCACTCTGGCGCGGCCTAGCCGCGGCGGACCATAGTAAACTTGTCATAAGCTGTCATATTTACTATTGTCCGCCACCGCAGGCTGCGCTGGTGTTGCAGGCCTAATGGAGGTTCAAGTTAGCAAAGAAAAATACATAATTCGAAAGTAATTACAGCTATACTCTTGACTACTTGTATGTATACCTACCTTTATACTTGTCTAGTTGCTTAAAGTTTAGTATTTAAGTCGTGTTTTCAGACAACAAAATTATTATCCTTTTTACACATTCCTTATCTTTAAATTTTATCCTTATCCCCGACAATAAACTAATATGCCGATACAAACTACGATACTATTTATAGTAATAATAAATTGCGCGGTCGCCACTTGTAGTAGGTGTAAAGTTAACGACTGACCCGACAAAGCGGCTGGTATATTTGCCGGAAGGATTTTCCGTTCTGGTCACACGAAGAAAATGTATTTGATTTATCAGCACTTGAGGCCGGACCTTCCGCTGGCTATAAATTTTATTGCGTTATGATTTAGGGGCGTATGCGATTTTATGGTAAACACTGCTCTTTGTGTTTGTACGGGATTTATATAGCCGCATGACGGCCGATGCGATGGCGTCAATATACGATGATTTGTATGCAAAAACAATTGTTAGAAGAGTTTAATCCATTTGCATATTGTATTCTCCATCACTTCAAATATTATGGCTACAATTGAGTTGTTTTTTTACCATGCCATTCAAACCATTTTTTAATTCACAACAAACATTTGTACGGAAGTAACTATCATTAAATGACATAAATAGACAACAATTACAGTCAAAAACCGACCTCGCTGGTGCCTCGCGAACCTCTCATACAATACAATACAAATACTCGTCATTTGCACACCTCAAATCACTAAACAAATACAGGACATAAAAACTTAAAAGTAGAGGTACTAATCTTTTAATCGAAAATCAAGAAAATTACTGTTTTGCTTGTGAGGTACTGCGTTTTCAATTATATGTTTATTAAACCGCGGGGAACCCTATTGTTAGCTGTAAAACTGGACGATAAAAAATACATTTTGCTTCTAACTTTTAAAGTTCCATATCTTTTTTATGAGTTTGATAAGATGTACTTTGTGATTTACACTAAAATGCAATAATCTCATGGTTTCCTATCCTCATAGCACCATTACGTTATAATGTTTAACATGAGGAAACACTTCAATGCATAATACAGACATTTAGGATCACAAGTAAAGTATTAAAAGTGTTAGCAGTAAAATCAGCTTTGTATTCCGAAACTGAATATAAATATTTCGTAGCGTTACCGGCACACTCGGTGCGCGATCCCGACTCACAACTAAATTTAATCTCACAATAAAATATCACCATAACTAATTGATTTATAAATAAGTAATTCTGTGACGAGACTTGTAAACGTCTACGCAGATCATGTTCCATTATCTTATTTATAAAAAGAAAAGAACACTTTCAACAAGTTTTTATTACCTTCACCAACCCACGTTTAGTGTCTGGTATGCTCAACACAATAAATGGAGATATAAATATTTCGGAAAGTAATATTTGTATATTGGCGAATAACGTAGTCGTATTACACCTGCGATCATCCTTTCTGAATCAGCTCATTTCAAAGGATAGCTCTGAATATGAGATTTGTGGGTGTTGAGTGTTGGTAATTCACAGCTCGGAGAACGCTTTAAAAAACTGTTGGCATTATTTATAAGCGTTCAACAAACCTATTTGGGCTTTTAGTTTGTCTTTACCAGGCACTTTTACATTCGCTAAGTTAGAGATAAAACACATTTTATTTATCAGAGAGGATTTTTAAGTTGTATATTTATCTCTGGGGTGCATCTTTTCGGAGGTAAGTATTCCAACTTGGGGTTAATTTGGATTTACATTACATGGTGATGGAATAATAATGTGCGTCCCTGCTTCCACATGCACTTTATCTGCCTTACGAGGTGAGCAAAATATTGATATATTGACAGTCAGTACATTATTGCAGCGGCCGGGAAGTAGCAATTCGTGGATGAGTTGATTTTGTCGGATGAAGCGAAGCTGAATCCGACAATAGAGACGAATCCACGAATTACCGTTCCCGCCAAGGCAGATATAGTGCTTTTCTCCAAAAATGTGAGGAAATCAAATAATATTTCCAATAATCTTAAAATATCGAGTATGTCAATAACCTATCAAGTTCCTGCCCAACTTATTTTTTTAAAGTATGTATACGGCATGATTCAAAGTGCCAGTTTCAATTGGCATACATAGAAAAATTTAAACCATTAGAACCAGTCACAATTTTAATTGTTTAGGCAATTAAAATTATTAAAGATTATAACGGAATTGCAATCTAAATGCATTTCAGTTCGTTGTGAGTTTTATTTCTATAAATATTTTTATTCCTTTATTTATAACTATTTGAGAGATATTTAAAAACGTCATTTCGATCACTTTCAAAAGTACGCTTTTTTTCTATGACCATTAAAAAAAGAAAACTTAAAGCAGGTTACAAACGGGCGTGATTTGTCACAGCAACTTACAATAGTTGGAAAGAGACAGCCATACACTTTTTTTTATTTATTCGTATGGCATGCTACAGTTCGTTACAGGGTTATATTTAGAGAGCCATACACTACTAACCAGTCTCACTATCGCAAGTTGTTGTGACAAATTGCAAGGACTTTAAACGTACGAGCACTTGGCTGTTTGTAGTGATTTGTCTTAGTCAAAGTATATAGTTAAAAGATACTAAAATATACAGTAAAGGAATATCATATTACACATTCCTGGCCGCTAAAACTGTACAGTAATGACTTGTATCTTTTTAAATCTGCGTTCTACAGTAACGAGGAACTTCACGTACTATTTTTGCTACAGTAAGGCGAACATTTCCGAGCATATCGGAGAAAAATAATTTATTTCGAATGCGTTAATAAATAAATAAATAATATTGTCTTGTAGACATATTTTGTTCATCCAATAACTGCCCACGAGGACAGTTTTTGAAATCAATATACATGTAAAATAATTATATTTAATTATTATGTAAGTAAGACCATCTCAATACAACATAGTATTGATAGTATAGTATAGTATTGATATTTACTTTTATATTTCTGACGAATAAAATAATCATTTAAATATGTCTACAAAGCGCGAGATTAAAGTGGTATATGAAATAATTCTGTTGTGTTATAATGAATTCAATGGCGGCTGAGGGGCGAATAAAATTGTTAAAGTTTAACGATACGCGTATTAAATGGTAAAACAGGTATTAACGACGCGGATGCCCGCTAATCCCACGGAATGACGCCAGCAGAACGGTTACTTTCAGCGCAACTTTTACACGTTTTTTTAGCGTATTTCGTTCCCATTATTGTAACGAATTAATTTAAACACGAAACACGTCTGTTCCGATGCGGAGGAGAGCACCATACGTAACGTTCTGTTCTCATGTGAAGTTGGAGTTAGTAAAATGTGTTGTGTTAAAACGAATGTGTGTTAAAATGAAATAATATGCATGAATTTTAATGATATCGGTTGTAAGAGCACTTATGTAAAATTTGTAATTTGAGAACGTTTTTTTGTCTAGAATGATGGTTGCGTAGGGTTAAGGGAAATATATCTATTAATTGCGGAAATTGTTAAAAGAACTTGTATAACAAAATGTTACATTAACAACGTGACCATTTAAATTAAATTTAGAAAAGATTACTTAATTATCCTGGTGGAGCAAACAAGCAATCAATGCACTTTTACCCCCCTTATTCATAAAACCTACAAGACCTCTGAGATGATGTGTTTTGCCTGTTCTTACGAACACGAATGTCAAGGTGACAGATAAACTCAAACTAATTTTAGCAGCGTTATAGCTAAATTAGGTTTGATGAACGTTTATAAATACAGCCATTTAGCATTCAATGGTAGGTAGACGAGGAGTTTTAAAAAAACCGGCCAAGTGCGAGTCGGACTCGTATAACATATGTAGTATATGATATACTCATATGACAAGGAAAAGTTGTAGTATGTTTGTTACTGAATGATAAATGAAAATGGAATCCGTAACATTACAATGTGCAAAGCTGGGGAAGCATAAATTTAAACAGGGTCGCTTTATCAATTTAGTAATCCTAAAAAAAAAAACCAAATCATTTATTTTATAATAGAACTGAAATAACTACACTAGATTTGCAGCAGCCTGGAAAAACTTCTTTTATCAAAGTTGTTTATTTACAAAGTTATTAGTCACTATCTTTTTATAAATCCGGTTCAAAATACTAATTAACTGTTAAATTTGAAAAATTTGACCCAGATCTGTAAATGGTGACTGAAAAAGGTATGAATTACCACATTGAACATTGAAGTTCGAAAAAACGTTATCTATACATAGTTGTACTACTTCGTGTAATGCTAGTGCTTATTAACGGAAACATGTTTATTGGATGAAAAAAATGTGGCAATTCTATTTTGGGGATTCATTCTAAAATCGATATTGAAGTGTCCCACAACAATCAAACGGGAACACGGGGTATACACATTGGGCTTGCTGCCGTATATTGTTGAATTTATGCACTCAATTGCCACATAAATTTGACATTGTGGTGACCTATATACAGTTATCACCTGACATCAAACATTTCAAAACGCAAGCATTCAAATGGCCGTTTGCAGTACCTGGGTTATTTAAAAAATATCTTGTACATGATGCATCTGTGATGGCATCCTTTATATTGCGACGTACATAAGCGATAGACCCCCAACCTGGATTTGCATAAGGTATAGCTACTCTGCACACCTCATAAAAACCAGCAAGTTCAAAAGTATCTACTACATCCCATTATGCGACTTATATTGCTATTTCTTATTATGCGACCATTATGAGACTTATGTTGCTATTTCTTATGATTGCGTGGACATAAACGTTTCGTTTTCCTACGGCTGAAAGGTATTATAGACCTGAGTATTTGATATGAATTTCAATTTAATACCTCTACGCGTTTATGAGGAAAAAGGTAGTAATTAAAAAAAAAAAAATTGTATGATTTTACTAAAAGTGACTACTTTTCGTAATTTTTTCTTTGTCTGTGGAATATGAAGTTTCTTCGTGTCAAGTTTCAAGTTTCTGTGTTAACGGGAAGTACCCTTCAGGTTTTGAGTTTCTTGCGAGTACTCAGTTTCGAAATATGCGACTTAAATTGCTATTTCTTTTGATTGCGTTGACATAAAAGTTTGGTTTTGTTACGTCTGAAAGGTCCTATAGCCCTGAGTATTTGACAAGAAATGATGATTTTTAATGAAATACCTCCACACGTTTACGAGGCAAAAAGTATTAATTTAAAAAATTTAAAAATATTTTTTTTGCATGATTATACTAAAAATGTCTATTTTTCGTAATTTTTCCTTTGTGTGTGCTATATGACGTTGCTTCGTGCCAAATTTCAAGTTTCTGAGTTCACGGGAAGTACCCCGTAGGTTTTTCGAGTGTCGAAAAACTCTAAAATTGGCAGCATAAAGGACTGTATCTTTTGACTGCATTGGCTTTTAAGATTGATTTTTTCACAGCTCCAAGACACAATAGGCTTGAGTATTCGATATAAATTTCAGCTTAATACCTTCACGCGTTCCTTAGAAAAATGGTCTCGACAGACAGACAGACAGACGGACAACAAAGTGATCCTATAAGGGTTCCGTTTTTTTCCTTTTGAGGTACGGAACCCTAAAAAATGTCAGATTATGGTTAACTAAAGTGATGCTTAAGTCACATCTAACCTGTCGGTTTTGTTACTAAATGTATATATACTAAATGGTTTTGTTACTAGCCGAAATGATCCGTTTAAGGGCCATAAAATAATGAATATGCCCAGACAGTACCAACAAATTATAATTCGCTGTACCTTTTTAAATAAATTACCATCAATCAGAATGGTTTTCGATTTAAAGATGAATAAACGAAGACGGATTCATTTGAATCTGCATTACGTAGAGTGCCCAAGGCAAAAATATCTTACAGCGCAGTCCGATATTTTGGTTAGTAAGTAGTAATTACCTACTTGCCTGTTGCTGCTGACAGATCCAATTACATTAAACCGATCGAAACATATTCCATTAGGCACTGTTATTCCTACTAGCAAAACGGTTTTCATTATGTATACAATTATTATTTGAATATTATAAATAAAATAGCGTTTCGTCACACGAGATATTATAGGGTTTGGTTGGTTCCATCAAACACTTTTTACAGGCTAGTTAACGTTAAATAAGAACCCGCCCTAAATTTTTCCTTTAATTCAAAAGTCACAAAAAAATTTCTAGTGACTTTTGAATTAAAGACCGATATCATAAGCCACTCATACCAACTTTCTTGGAATAATACTTGATAGTCACTGTGACTGGAAATTACACATAGACAGCGTTTGCAAAAAGGTTAGTAGTTTCGTATTTGCACTACGGCACTTAAGACAAGTGGCATCTGATGAAACGAGTGTAACCGCATATCACGGTTACATTTCGTCCGTTCTTCAATACGGTTTGCTATTGTGGGGAAATTCAACACATGTAAATAAGCTGTTTATTCTTCAAAAAAAATGTGTTAGAGCTATTTGTGGTGCATATATAACAGATTCATGCAAACCACTATTTCTAAAATTAAAGCTGCTTACTCTGCCATGTCTGTATATCAAACAACTAGCAATATTTGTGAAAGCAAATCCAGAACTATTTACTAAAATTAGAGATAATAGGACGCAACGAACAGTTAACGAAGGTAAATTAGTGTTACCAAAAACTAAACTGTATTACTGCAGAAGAAATGCTTATGTTATGGCCATCAAAGTTTTTAATAAACTGCCCACAAATCTGCGTAACTTGCCCTTAAAAATATTTAAAACTGAACTCCATAAATGGCTCACTCAAAGAGTATTTTACTCGGTGAATGAATTCTTTACTTATAAAGAAGATATTGTGTAACATAGACGTTAGTTAGGATAGTAGCATGATATATTTAATGTGATCATGAATTTTAGACATTAAGCATTTATTAATATTCGCACGCCAGGAAAGGTGTAATATGTAGATCCTATAATGTAATTGAAGAACTCTGTAACCATATTACTGCGAATAAACGATTTGTATTTGTATTTGTATATCTAGGGGGAAACCTTGTGGGAAAAAGAAAAATGAATACACGTGTGAACAGAAATCATGCGCCTATACCTTACTGTGCTCTACGTATAGTTACTATACCGAAATTTTTAGTTCTGGGCTACATCGCTAGGCGCGCTGCAGTTGGGCATTTTCAGTAATTCGTGTACCCAATTAGCGTGAGTTGTTAAATAAAAATTAACTCAGTGTCAGTTTTGTGACGACAATTAAGCATTTAGTTTGTAAAAATATTCACTTTTCCCGTTTAATTAATAAATGATATGCTTATACACGGTAATTAAATGTGAGAAAAGTTAATTTTCACATCATTTGTATGATTAATTTTCGTCACAAAACTGACAGAGTTAATTTTTATTTAACAACTCACGCTAATTGGGTACACGAATTACTGAAAATGCCCAACTGCAGCGCGCCTAGCGATGTAGCCCAGAACTAAAAATTTCGGTAAAGTAACTATACGTAGACGCTGGTCCAGAAATAATCAGAAGTGAATTTGAAAAAGCCCTTTCTAGTTTACAAACTGGAAAAGCTGCTGGTAATGACAAGATTTACGTAGAGTTCATAAAATACGCAAACTGTGATATACTTAAAGATGAAATTTATGAATTAGTTACTAAAATGTATAATATCGGTCACGTCCCTACTGATTTTTACACTTCTAAAATAGTTACTTTACCTAAAAAGGCGAACACTTTAAAATGTGAAGAACACAGAACACTAAGTTTAATATCACAAGCCAGTAAAATATTACTCAAAATTATACAGAATAGAATTAGACCGCTAACTGAAAACTATCTAGGACCTGACCAATATGGATTCAGACAAAACAAAGGGACGAGAGAAGCAATATTAGCCTTAAGAATGATTACTGACAGAAGAATGGATTTAGACCAGGACACACACATAGCATTTATAGACTTAGAAAAAGCATTTGACAAAATTAATTGGAAAAATATGATGTCAATCTTGAAGGAAGCTGGATTAGATTATAGAGACCGAAGAATTATTTTTGAACTCTACAGAAATCAAAGAACTTTAATTGAAATAGGAGAAGAAGCTAGAAAGGCGAAGATACGGCAAGGAGTTCGGCAGGGTTGTCCACTTTCGCCTCTTATCTTTAATGTGTTCATAGAGTGTGCCATTAGAAAATTAATAGAGTCCGGAAAAGGGGGGGTTCATTTCAATGGGAAAAAAATTCAATATATTCGTTTTGCTGATGACATTGCGGAGTCATCAAATCAGTAAGAAGAATTAGTTACAGATATGAATGCAATTTTTGAAGATTTTGGACTTAAAATAAACATTAATAAAACAAAAATGCTAGTAACCTCAAAAAGGCACTCAAATTATAGACCAATCACTTTAAATAACAGGACAATAGAGCAAGTCGACAAATTTAAATATCTGGGAAGCATAATCACTAATAACTCCAGATGTACACCAGACATTATCGCGAGGATAGCCATGGCGAAGCAGGCTTTCAATGCCAAGAAGAGCCTGTTCAAAGCCAGAATAGCAGGCCATATTCGGAAGAGGCTTATAAAAGTGTACATCTGGAGCATAGCGTTGTATGGAAGCGAAACGTGGACAATGACACAGCGTGACAGAGAACGATTGGAGGCCTTCGAAATGTGGTGCTGGAGGCGAATGGAGAGGATTAGTTGGAAGGATAAGAAGACGAATGAGGAGGTGCTTGAGAGAGTGAAAGAGAAAAGAACGTTGTTGAAGACCATTGTGAACAGGAGAGGCAGGATGTTGGGCCACTTGTTACGACACGATGATTTTATGAAAACCATAGTAGAAGGGAAGATAGAGGGAAAGAGGAAGAGAGGGAGACCAAGAAGATCTTTTATGGACCAAATAAAAGAAAAAGTAAACGGCGCGTCGTATCAAGAGGTCAAAACAATAGCTGAGAACAGAGAGGAATGGAAATTGCTCCACCGACAAGATTTTGAATCTTAAATATAATGATGAATGAACTATACGTAGAGCACGGTAAGGTATAGGTGCATGATTTCTGTTCACACGTGTATTTATTTTTCTTTTTATGCATTCGGAATGAAAATAAACACAAAGCCATAAAGATAGAAAAACTTTTATCAAAGAAATTAGTAAAAGAAAACGAAACTAAATATATTATTTTAATAATTATCGCCGGTACCAAAATCGTAACGAAGATGATGTCCAGTGGGCTATAGCAACAGTCAATCGAAAAGGGCAGGGCAGGGAAATCAGAGTCCAAAAATAGCAAAGTTGACGTGAAAAATGTGAGAATATCAGATTCCAAGCGTATCAAAGTAGTAACAAATAACCAAAAACACAGAAAAGCACCTTCACATCCATTCACGGGAGAGAGAATACAATGACAGCAATCAGCAACGAAGTAGGTATTATTTGCAGTTAAAACAAAAATCAGTATTACGTTTCGTTTTATAAAATTTGCATGATAGGTAGTGTGTTTTGAAAATACCAAAATAAAAATATTTTCATAGAACAACACTGTTCTGACGTTATTTTATTATTAGAATAGGATATTTTCTTCATAAGCGCATACAATTTTATATGTTAGGAATAAAGATTATGCATATATGAAAAAATGTTAATGATGTCAGGCATCAATGTATAATACAGCGGAAAAAATAAATACAGTAAAGTGGGCTCGACACTTTCCATTGGATAGAAACGGGAGGTGTGGAACCCACTTAAATTAATGAATTAGCCGAATGTCACACTGCGCCGCATCTCCGGACGGAGGTGCGGAGCTTGTTGTATGCAAGTACCTCGGTTTGTATATAAATTCCGTATGATACGACACACTGCACCGCTCCTCCGTTCGGAGATGCGGCGCAGTTCTATCCAGCGTCATTGTCTCTAAGTACTATTTTGTTAGTACAATCTGTCTTTCATTCGTAGTGAAAACACTTTGGGAATCGGCTGGCATGAGCGCTCCGACACTGATATGTATGATACCATGTAATTAGCAGTTTCTGCATACTTACACCGGTTATACACTTTGTGTTTAATCGATCGACCAAGGTATTACCTCGATATCGACAGTTAGTTACGTTGATAAGAGGAAAAAACTGATCAGTTTAATCAAGAGGCGCGCGTCAATCAGGGACCTCGTTATCCGAACGACCCGTAATTTTCTTTTGCTGACCGAACGCGATTCCAAACGCTTCGGCCTCCGAACATTAACTAGCCTTTTATTCATTCTATCACCTAACAGAGTTTCATAAAAAAAAGTTTAGTAGAATGACAAGTAGAGATTTTAAATAAGCTTGATGGAAGAATTATACTGTACTCTTATACACGGGAAAGACGTTTTTCGGATATATAGTATCATGAGATTAATATCTCATAATACTATATATCCGATAATAATTTTAAGGGCCGGGTGAATATCATCGGGGCGTTTAGACTTCGGCGTTTTTACTCTTTCAGCAAATATTATTATCAAGAATACACGTTTCATGGCCAAGTTGTATCTTATATAGCGTCTGCAAGTCCTCTGCACTTTCGTCTCAGTAAATGCCAATTGCCATGATTATTTCTCAGATCTCTCATTTTTCCCGAGCTACGAAATATTTGACTGACTACCTCAAAAAAGAAGTCCTTTTTTATCGCACTCAGCACATGTGGCAATAGAGCCCAATGAAATAGATAAAGATTACGCGCACATAATAACTAATGAACAAAATAGTTCCCGTGCAAAAACAAGTTGTTTCACATGGCTTTGCGACAACGGAGCGCAATTACCCCCGAGCAGGGGAGCGGGCAGAACTGTAGGTAATGAGAGCAATAATTTGACCCTAATCGCCGCTCCCCGCTTTGTAGTCGCCTTGGGATCCCAGTCCGATTTTAAGCTCACTCTATGTTCCGCATCACTGGACGACTATCTAAATCAACCTGGATAATTGCCACTGCGCCGTTAGCCGAGATTCTGAGGTACCCGGCAGATTTTAAACCGTATTCCTAACCATATTTAGAACTGAAATGTGCTTTGAATACGACAAATTAGGTGTTTGTGGCCTAATTTAAAAACTGCTGAATTATTTTGTGGATAAATCAGTACAGTATTTTTACATGTGATGGAGCTACGATTATGTAACATCGTTTAGGCACAATCCATACTATTCATACTATACTATATATGTATTTACGTCACACCTGGCCATAATGCGAGTTGTACTGCACGCTGCGCGTCCAGGAAAACTCGCATTGTGGCCAGGTGAAGACGTAAAATTTTGTACTCAACACGGGCTGTAATTCGTAAAGCCCCAGAGCGCAGATTATGGCCCTCACCTTCGGTTCGGGCCACAAACACCTGCGATCTAGGGCATTTACGAATTCACCGCCCTAGTTACGTAATGTACTATTGTGATATATGAATGTATTACTGTATTTACTATATAATACATATTAATATTATAAATGCGAAAGTGTGTCTGCCTTGCCCCTCTTCACGCTCAAACTGCTGAAACGATTGATATGAAAGTTGGTATGGATATAGTTCGAAAACCATCCTCGAAGAAGGTGAAATCGGGGGTAAAGGTTTCTATGGAGCTACGATATAAAGCTTGGACATAATAAACGAGATTTAATCCGTTGAAATCGTTTCAATGAATAATATTCGCGGAAACCGATCATCAAAGTTAGGATTTAACTAAAAACACGGTCGTTCTATCTCGTATAAGAAGCATTACTTTGGATTGCAGTGAAACGTAGATATTGATAGAAAGAGACAGACAAATATTAGAGGACTTTGACATGTACTATAAAGTGTAGGAATAGTATACAGAAGAGGTATCAATTGAGCTAGAGTAGAATTAAAGAAAAGATAACTATATAAAGGATATCCTAATTTTTATTTTAGTAAATAATTAATTAGTTTAAAATAACAATATGGACATTATCATAATATGAATTACAAATCAAGTCGGAATACAATGGTGTAAAGAATGATAAAATTAAAATACGTAAAAATAAATAAAAGTAATACTACGAGTACATCCCGCTCTGCGTCAAGCCCGAACCAAAGGTCCCCAAAATGCTAGCGGCATTGCCTCGCTGAACAGCAATGGAGACCTGTTGGACGAGCCATGACCCAGAGCGGGGGTCAAGGCCCCTGTCCCTTAATCGTCTGCCTAACTCCTTGCACAGCCCGAGAGCCTCACTGCCCCAGGGCCCAGCTGTCTCCACAGCAACCGGAACGAAATCATAAGTCGGTTCCAAGGCAGAGTACTTTGCGTGTTTGAGCTTGGCGGCATTTTCGGCCGCCGAACCAGCTGACTTAATTGTGTGCTTTAGATGGGACGCTGCAAAAGTGCTAACACAAGTTGCATCCCATAGGAGGCACCGCCCTCTCTGCCAGGGAACCAACGTCAACCCGTCTGGTCTTTTTCCGTCAGTCCGAGACAGACCCGGGGGCTCCAGGATGCACGGTACGTTGGCGGACACCATAGCCCGACGCACGATCTCATTGATAGAATGGTGTCTAGGGAACCGACCCGCACATCTTTTGCAGCTTAGCCCGTGGTGGCCATTCTCCTCCACCATTGTCCCACAAACGCATCGGTGCGCTTCGCATACCTTGCTCCCCAGCCTTAAAGCAACTGCTATCCTCAGGGAGTCGTTGTCGAGCAAAGTGCCGAGTTGAGGGGAAGGCAAGGCATGCAGCCACGCACCGGATTCGGGCTTTGTGAGAGCCTTGAGACGTGCTAGGTCAGTCCCCGAGGCATCACTCAACAAATGAGAAAACGTTTGCTGACATAGAATATCGTCCCATCCTCTTTGGACCGTTAAGCTATCCGGATGATCATTGGACGGACATAGTGTCGCCCACTTAGCCAGGGCCTCGGTTACGAATGGAACTCGAATGCTGCTGCCATCAAATGATAATATTCGAGCAACAAGATCCGACGAACCATGTGCCGACGCTAAAAAGGCTACCAGACCTATGTCCTGGACCCGACGCACGCCCAAGCCACCGTAACGAACTGGCAGAGCCGCCTGACACCATTGTTTGTCGTCTAAACTCACATTGAGTATTGACTCTAAACAAGATTTAATAGTGTCATCGAACGATTTCAAATCCGTGTCATAAAGCCAAGTTGGAGACGTCCGTAACATATACACCATGCGAGGCAGAGCAAAGCAGTTTCGCAGCAAGATAAGGGAAACATGTCCCGACAATTGTGTCAAATGTTCCTGTGCCGCCGAAAGTGCTTGTCTTTTGGCTTGAAGGGCCGAACTAACACCCTCGGTGAAAATTGGAGCACCCAGTAAATTGAAAGAATGTTCGTGTATTTGTCTAATGCCAGGTAAAAGTGACTCTATTTCTGCGAGAGAGTTGGTGTCTAAAAAACTGCAAGTATAAAACTTGCACTTAGACGGGTTTATTTCAAGACCAATTTTCTTCAAGGCAGGTATCAATGTTTTCAAGTCGTTTAAGACCACTTCTGGACTTCCTCCTATAGTGCCATCATCCATATACCACACGTTAAGGGGCGCCTTTAATCCAGAAATAATCTTTTGGATGCCGAGACAAAACATCAAGGGCCCTAATGGGTCGCCCTGCTGGGCACCAACTATAACTATATTGTTAGAAATAGAAAACCGAAGAAGAGTAATGAAAGAGCATCTGATAAGGCACGACTTAAGAGTATATTGCAGGAATGGAAGGTAGGGCAAGGCCAACATGAAACTACTTTCAATAAATAAAGGAGAATGTGAAAGGAGTGTCATAACAGATAACAAAGTTGCTCAGTAGTTGCTCCACGGACAAGAATGCTACACATTTTATGAAGAGAAGACCACCTAGGTATACAGTAATAAACCCTGAAATTAAAGCTACTCATTGTAAACTAACTTCTACAATCTATCCTCGTATTGCAGCAGTCAACTCCTGTAACATTATCGTGCAGCTTTAGTTTATGCTTTACTTTAGGATAAACTTGGTGGAAACGGTAATTAAAACAATTTTCCGAGACAAGGAAGCGAACTTAATCGTAACGCGAATGATTTAGTGACCTTTAACAAACTTAGGGGTGTTATCTCGGGAACTATTTATTATGCGTTATTTAATAGTAAAGGGAAGAGATTAACTATGATTTTAGTAAGTCATTTAGGGCAAGGTCAGATTGCAGTGTATACCTATGTATTGTTATAAATAAATTATGGACTGATTATTTATTGCTGGCTTATATTAAATTAATGATCGGGTAGGTACCTAACTGTTATTTTTAACCGACTTAAAAATAAGTAGATTTGTATGTTTTTTAAATGTATGTTCGATTTTTTTGTCAATTGAGAAACGATCTTCAAAAATATTTATTTATTCGAAAAACGATATTCCTGAGGTGGTCGAAGTGTCACCAAGACAGGGTCTGATGATGGGATCCCAGGGAAATTGAGAGAAATCCTCAAATGTTATATAATTAAGGCACGTGTGTAGTGATTTCGGTATTTTCTATTAAAAATCGTGTTTTTATTACCCTCCGAAATTGCAATTATGGTGAAGTAGAACTGATGACTAACACCACAACTCCTCAAGGATGTTAAGTATGTCAAAGATTCTGACATGATTCGGCTGAAGTTGAAGCGTACATTCTGAGATCCTTGAGGTATCGATGGAGTTCCTCAAATATTATCATCAGCCCACGTATAGCGACTTGGGTTTTTTGCAATAAACAACGCATTTGGTGTCGGAAAGCAGTTCATGTGGTAAATTTGAAAGGAAATGGTCATTTTTCATGTAAGCACCTATATATGGCTTGACTGAGCACTGAGTAGAAGTCGGTTCGAACTTGGTTTTTAAAGTAAATTATTTACTGCGATATAATATAGTACCTGCCTGGAACGAGCCCTATTCGGGGGAAAATAGGAAAAACGAAATTTTCTCTTCTCCACATTTTACTAAAAGTTCTAACGTAATCGATTTTTCATTATTGCATTTTTCATCGAAATGGTTAGAGCCGTTTTCGATAAGTGATGCTTTACCTAAAATCTTTATCAAGAGCCTCTACTTATCAGAGGCCGCGCGTGAAAATATTCGATGGGCAACTCGGAACAAAAAGTAGGTATACAACTATAGTCTTGTCTAAATATAAATTTTAGGCAAGCCGGGGGGAATCGGCTTGTATGGGCGCTCCGCCACTGCTACCTACCCACCCAGTCGTTTGGCACACGTTCTGAAATATACATACTGTTTAATTGTATGGGATAATTACAATATACTCGTATATACTTACATATATATATGTATAAATACAATATTCCACCTTACAAACTTGTTTGGCCCTTTTGATTATACTCCAAGACTGAAACTATTTAAAATGTACATGTGACTGCGACGAAAACGGTAACTGAGTCTTATTTTAATCACGACTTGTAATACCTATCTACTGGGATCTCGGTGACGCATGTCCTTTGCGTATCGCCTTGCATAACGCAATTAACGCAAATTGCGTCGTCCACATTTGACGCGCTGCGCTGCTATCATGCAGCGCGCTGCAATAACATATGTTGCTACGTCTGGACCAGCACTTAAGTCATGGACCTGTAAGCCGTACCTAGACATTTTACCTGAATCAATCCAAAAACCCCGTGGATTATTCTGCCAGAACGATTCGTTATTGTTAAAAGTATTGCTCCTGATATAAACAGCGATTTACATGAGTTGGACGTTGGGAAGGATTTCTTAAAACCCATTGACCCGGGCCGAGCGTAACTCACCGCCACGGCGCGGGACACGCGGACAATAATGGCAGCCATAATTTGCCTGTAATGGGCCACACACTATCGCGCTGTCAGCCCTACCAAAAATAAGCTTCTTTCACCTAAATCTTTTTGCCCGATGTTGGGTAAGATGATCCTCTTTAGTATGTCATGCGTTTAATGGTTGGTTTACCTACTTATTAGATTAGGATTTCTTGGTTAGCTCGTTGATGACTGTGCTGTATACTGTACGAGTATACCTACATTCATCCGAATGTAGGTATAAATACCTACACTATGTCCAATTGTATGTCATTCGGTAGAGTTGGGATTTATATCAATATGAATGTTAATGTCACTTATTTTCATTACATATCTCATACATGATAATTGGTATGTTGTTTTTTTTATTATTTATCACAAACTTGCAACCATGGTTCATAGAGTACACCTGAATGTCTGTCAATCTAGACCAGCTTGACAGGACTGGCTTACTAAGAGGCGGCTTGACTTCACAAAAGGAGGCGTTTTCGTGAAAGTCATTATCCTTGTTTTCCGACATTCCCACACTAAACAGTGACCGTCGGTGATGGGTAGGTACTTCATAAAAAGTGCTAATTTGACTCGTCACTCAGTGCCACTTGACCTCTCATCTCGCGTAGCCAGTTTGATCATCTCGGATACCTTCCCCAAATATCGTGATTATTAAGATAATTAAGCACGAAACATTGCGAAAACCGGCATAAAAAAGGATATTTGTCCAAACGGATGCTTATAAAAAAACGGTAAGAATAAAATTAAGGTATATTTCGATTCTATTCTCGGAAGAATTGCCAAAATATCACTTGTGGTTTAGAAGTAGAAGTAGCGAATTGAATGTTAAAAGTAGACCAATTTTTGACGTCTATAAAAAATTCAATCATTGAAATTAATGATTTGCACATTAATGGTTTTACATATACATACTTACTTTGAATTTTCAGTTGGTTAATATTCGACCTCATCGTGGCATGGCACATGTCTTTAACAACAATTCCATTTAGAACATAGCATCAAAATTCCAACTGGGAATAGCAATACCTATTGTAAATACAATCCGAATACCTGAATAGGTACAACACTGCAATAGTATTCCCAAGAAACAGACAGTAATGTTCGCTTAGGGTATCTCTGTTTAACTTGAATGAAAACAAACTTCCAGCTCTTACGGACCTACTTCATAAAATACGCTTTCAGGTTATTATACTTCAAGAGAGCATTATTCAATTCTAAGAAGAGAAGTTGCTTTCTATATTTTACTTCTGAGTCTGGACTTCTTAACTGCAGATGTAGGTAACTTCATTTCATGTCACTCGAGAATGCGACAAGTTGAGTTTGTCTTAAAGTCAGAGATTTTATAACGTAATCAAAGGGGTAAAGAACTTTTAAAGACTTTTTTTAATCTACTTGGAATACCTAGGAGACCACTTGTTCGCACGTCTCATATGAAAGTGTTAATAAAATAAACAGCATATTTACCTAACATCCAAGTAACATCGACGGTATATTAAGTTCTGTTACAATACGTGAAGCGAAGCGGAGCAGAAGGCGTGGTCGCGGAAACTTCTTAAAGGTGGTAGGAGGCTACACAAGCCCTATCTTAATTAATCGCAACCTCTGCTGCGGTCTTTATTACAATCTTCCCGCCTGATTTACCAGCTTTTACCAATTCATTTGATATTTCCGGCGCTCCTCTGCCGAATATTGTTTCCAATTTCGGTGCCGAATTATAAACGAAATTTAACCTACTACCAGATTTATGTGTAGATGTAAATACCTACGTAATACACGCTAGTACGATATTAGTGTGGAAACGTGAAATGAGATTTCCTTTTTTAGGGTTCCGTAGTCAACAAGGAACCCTTATAGTTTCGCCATGTCCGTCTGTCCGTCCGTCCTCGGCTTAGCTCAGAGGGGCTACCGCGAAGTGAAAACGAACTTCGTTCAAATATCTCCGTCTCTGTCCCTCGAACTAGCAAGTGCGACAGAGACGAAGATACACAAACGAAGTTCGTTTTCATTTCCCGGTAGCGCCTCAGTAACCATTAGGTACTACTAGAAAACTTTCGGCATAGGTATATAAATCAATTACGCCGACAAAACGGTACAATAAAAATCTTGAATTTTTTAGGGTATATACTAGGGTTACCAAGAATTGGACTCTGGAGAGATATAGTATTTTCCAGAAAAATACGACAAAAATATAGTACACTGTTAAAAAATATAGTACTTGGCTGGGCAATGTTGCTATTTAGTAAAATTTAACTGAAACCTGGGCAATTTGAAGCACTTCGTAAGGCCCCCCAAAATATAGTATTTTTGCGTACTATATATTTCTTCAACAGTATATAGTACAAAGAGACGAAATATAGTACAATACTACATAATATAGTACGGTTGGCAACCCTAGTATATACCTACCTCCCCTACACCTAAAGCGGGGAGGTATCGTTGGATAGCTCGTTCAAAAATATTGTCGGTTTTCATCAACCAATTTTTAAATCAGTGATTAGTTTGCGAGATATTGGCCTTTAAAGCCCTAATTTTTGTTCGAGTCATGTGTCAATGGCTACTACTGGGGATGTGAAAAAATTCGTGGTAGTAGTACATATTTATATTGATTTTAAAAGGAAAACTATCACGGACAAGTAGGCATAAGTAGTTACCGAGTAATACTCGACCAACTTAATGTGTAGGTACCTGGAAAGGCCAAATTTCGTACAAATTCGGCCGACGCGACTGCACCGCACGTCGATATAACTAAGACAGACAGGCAACTACGGAACCGTAAACTGCTTGTGGCCCGACACGCTCTTGGCCGATTTTTATTTAATTTAAGTTTGTGAAATAGTTTATTTAGCCTGTTCACGCCAAATTAGTTGTACAATATTCGTCAGATTCAGATAATTAATTATGGACCCAGATTTCAATTAATCACATACAATTAAATAACGTCGCTGAGACTTCGGCGATGCATAATTAAGTAATAGCCAGACATCTTCACAGATTTAAGAGTAAGAATCAGAACAGAAAATGAATGAACCATCCAAAATAATGGTCTTCGTCGCAAGTATTAAAGTTCTTTCCTCTTTTAAACGGATTTCAACTTTAAAATAAGGTTTTGATGGCAACATAATCCTGCTTGAAAAGTTTGAACCGGATTATAAAAAGATTTAAGCTCGCTAATTAAATACCTATGACTGTAGCTAGATTTGTTGCTGTCAACCTGGAAACCCAATCTGGGACACACATTTAAATCTTTCGATTTGATTTAAATTTATATCGCGGGTGCACGTAGGAATTAAATTGCCTCCCTGCGCAGATAAAACTTGCCATCGAAATCTAATTAGGTTCGTTTGCATACCGTTATTAAAAAGTCATAATGTAAGTAGACGCTAATGTAAGCCGCGATATAATGATAAAGTACTTACTTAAAAAATTACCCACATCCTTTACTTGAAACAGAAATAAGTAAGATAATTTTTATTTTGCGCAAAAAAAAAAATATTTCAAGACACATTCACCTATCAAACATATTGCCGGCGTGGCAGTTTCGCTTTATAGAAGGCGGCGTAGTTCCTAGCAACGAGTATAGATGGCGCGCTTAAACGTTGAGTTTCATACTCTGTCCACGGGGTGGTTCAGGATGTTATTGAGAGATGGCGTAGTGAGCAATGTTGTGGCTGATTCACGAAATGGTTATTTTTGTAAAGTCCCAATGCTCGACACCTCAATGACTTTCGATTAAATTGTAAGTGACATGTATGAGGTCAGTAACGGGCACTGGGACGTTTACCCTTAGTACGTGCCGTGCGTGTTGTAAATATGGACATAGCAAAACCTTTGGACCGGGCGTATTTTTCACATGAGGTTTGTGTCGACGTAGAATTCATAAAAATGACACTGTCTCATTTGAACCAAGCACTAATTAGCTGCCAAAAAAGAGATGTCAGTTAACACTCAGAACCGAAATAAGAATCTTCAAATGTAAAAAGGTGCCGAAAATCTCCATATTCAGTGACATTGAGTATAGGTACATGATCTGTCAACGAGTCGAATTGTATAATTATAAAATAAAGAGTTCTTGGAAATTAACAACCGCACAAGGTCTTAAGAGGGGAATGTCGTGGACATGCCCAGGTGCAGCTAATAGCGTGTGGCTTAAGAAAAAGTCCAAAACATGAAAGTTTATCCTTGCACAGATACCAAAGGTTTATTTTATTTACAATAAATATTTTACTTTAAAAGTCAATAAGATTTTAACCAATAAATGAACGTCTTGTTTTGGAATGGATGATGAAGGCATCACGTTGAACCGAATTATTCGGCCGAATATTTAGTTCGGCAAAAGCTAAACTGAACATTCGGCCATATATTCGTATTCCGCTATGCAGCCACGAAGTGCTGGAACAATTTCCCGCCGCCGCTTAGAGGCTCGCCGGACGTTAATAGATTTAGAATTAATCTCAAAAAATTCATGCAAAAACATCAGCATAAACAGGAGAATCTGTGTCATGAAACTAGCTGCATTAACACTCCCTCACCTGTTGGTTATGCCCCATCTGCAATTCATCCATTGCCATACGGTTGCCAAACGTAATTTAATGTGTACTTCAGTTTGTCAACGTAGTTTAACTTATGATTAAGTATTGTTTTTAAGCACAATATCATGCTGCTTTGGTTGTTTGACGTTTAGTGTTTAGATCAAGTTTAGATATAGATAATAATTTCTACTATGGTGTTTAGTCTGTTTTCTGTTTGTTGGCGCTAGTAGTACTGTTCGCGTATGGGCTGCGTTCACTTTTACCATTAAGGCCCAGATGCAACTTTTTGCAGGCCAACAAACCATTACTACTACTACTATTTATTTAATTTACTCCAATTTAATTTTTTATAAGTTTTATGTTTTCATTTTAGTTGAGACTTTATTTTTCCTTTAATTAATTTTTGTGTTGTTTTTGTTTGTTACTTTCCGAGTCTTCACCAAATGGACCCTGCGGAAGACCAGCGCTGGCTGCAAAGCTAGTAACATGCTGAGCTGGGTCCATTTCGTGGCAAAAATGTGTTTTTTTATTTTTTATTATTTCTTTTATAATCGATGTTGTGTTTGTCACCAATAAATGTTTTGATTTGATTTGATTTGATTTGATATTCGGCAAATCCCATATTCGACGAATCTCTAGTTTAACTTGGGTAGTCGGTCACACCCTGCCTACGAAGCTGTCGGTCCTATGTTCAAATCCCGGTAAGGGCAAATAATTGTGTGATTTGTACTAGTATTTGTTCCTTAGTCTTGGATATTTCCAATGTATACATGTATTTGTCTATATAAATATAAACATTTCTTCCTCTATTAGTACCCATAAGAAGCCTCATTGAGCTTACCACATGGAAAAGTACAGTCTAGTTTAAATGTATGGGTTAAACTCTTAATGCCAATGCCTTAAACACTTTTATAGGGGAAACTTTCCTCACTTGCCTATACCGTCGAGATGACAATTTTTTAACCTGTCATCGTCCACTTCTGTGCGTAGACGTAACTGTGAGCTACGCCACTGTTAATGCCTGGTCAGAGTTAGTCTATCCGCGACACCCGCGAGCTTCCCACCGGAGCGTAGATTGCCATCTATTTGTTTTACAGGCTTTCCAAACTTGAAACTTGAAAGTTTTAAACTTGTACCATTAGCAAAGATGTGGGCAAGGATTGCAACAAATTGTATCATTAATAAAGAGTAGGGAGTAATCGTCAAGTTATTTCCATTACGATTAGGTATGTATTTTTTTAAAGAGGATCAGCAGGAACCAGCAGCGCTCAGGCTTGCCTGCGTACGCTAATTTCGGCGCAGAATATAAGTGCTTGGAGGAAGGTGTGGTGCAAGACGTCTGCAATGAAGCAACGAAGAAACGACTGAGAAGAGATGTATTTTACGGCCTTCTAGGCAGCGAACAGCCATTCTCAGTCCTTGATAAATGATAATATGGGTGAGGACCCAATTCTTGACCAGGCCGGATTTTTTTAACTACTACCGATTAACTAGGTTAACTACTGGCCTAGAATTTGGTCCTCACCCATATACCCCACTAAATCATTACGTTTAAGCGTTTGCTATGACAAATAACCCGAAAGTTCTTAATCCATTCAGGATTTTTTTAAGTAACGCTGGAAGGAATATAAATGTTATAAAATAAACAAATACGCAATAATGACGCAAATACGGTAAAATACGTATGCGAGATAATCAACTCCCCTCTCATTATGTTATAAGTTATACTGATCGTCACACGCTAAAATTTACTAATACCTATCTGTTCTATACTTTGTTATCACAAGGTAGGTAAATAAGGCACAAAATGGTCCGTTATCAGTTTCCCTGACCGTACATACCCATTATATTTTTAAATACTTCTGAAATTCCGATTAATTAAGGTACTGCCTACATGCACACGCCAGAGAACAATTTCGCCGGTAACATTTTTAATTTGGCAGGTAAACTCAGGGGATAGCTCGTAAAAAAGCTTATCCAGGATCGGTTTCCCCTTCGCAGTTTCGTTGTACAATGAATCATGGGCAAAGTTACCCCGCACTTGGCACACAATCACGGAGCCTCTTTCTTCATTACAAGACACTTTTTTGTCCGGCTTTCTCTTTTATTTTAGCGCCGAAAGCCGTTTATCCACTTTAAGAGTAAGAGCGTGGTAAGAGGAAATGTGTGTTAGCTATTGTTAAGATTTTCGCGGGTGTAGTTGGTAGGTTTTTTCAGTTTGGTTAGATTTGTCCAATATATAAGAAGGGATAATTAATGGCATGCCCATTAGCTCTACGTATTATGGTGATGATGACGGTTATGATGACCTTTAGACATTTTATCCCTATTTACTAAGTATGGCGATAGATGCCTGCGGAAACGCCTACCCTACATTTTAAACTGCTAGCCGGCAGATATCAGACTAGAGGCCTAAAGAGCAACAATAATATTATTTACGTCACACCTGGCCATAATGCGAGTTTTACTGCACGCTGCGCGTACGGGAAAACTCGTATTGTGGCCAGGTGAAAACGTAAAATTTTGTACTTAACACGGGCGGTAATTCGTAAAGCCCCAGAGCGCATCTGGGGCATTCACGAATTCACCGCCCTAGTTACGTAATGTACTATTAATTAGTATAGTAGATAGTGGCAAATGATATAATGAATATATAAACACATATAGTAATAGTCATATGTGAATTTAGTTAGCGAAGACGCTCAGATCCCACAGTTAGACTGTGTAAACTGTTTTGTAAGACAGACGTTAATTGTATAATTGTACCCTTTTTATAATAACAAATAAATAAATTAAATAAATAATTGTATGAATAATTAAAATAAGTCGGTAAAAATGTGCGCTAAGATCGGTCTCTTTAGAGAGCATTTGAATTAGTGTCATTTTATCTGTATCCATTTCCACCACCAACACCATCCAATCAATATGCAATGATATAATGACCCTCCATTTTTAACCGACGAAAAAGACGGAGGAGGTTCTCAAGTCAACGCGTATTTTTTTTATGTATGACCACGCATAACTTTTTACAGAGTAGTCCGATTTATTGTTCACTTAATGATTGCGTGCGTGCGCGTGTGTCACACACACACAGGACACACACACACACAGCACACTGACGACTTGACGAGGCCATCAGATACTGATATGTCTCAACATCACACGGGAATCGACGGCTAATTTTTTTTTAGCCTTATTAGGTGTGTGGGACACCTAATAAGGCTGTTTGGAGTAATCTTTGTTTGGCGCCGACTCAAAATTACTTAGATTAATTTAAGAACTTAGTTATTAAAGTTAATTAAAAACTAAAAAAAAACATATACTTAGGTATACTTAAAGTAGTTTAAGAACTTAATTATTTAACTAAATAAAAAACGATTTTTATTTTATGCGATTCAGTTTTTTTCGGCGGTTTAATTTAAAAAAAAAAAAAAATTATGAACTTTTTTACATTGTCGGACAGTGGACCGCTAGTTTGACGAGCGCCGCGGAGTTGTTAGGAAGGTCAGATTATTCTGTTTTTGTCTCCAGCTGGGCCTCTGACACTGCCTGTCAATAGCGGCCCTTGTTGGGGAACTTTTCAAAATTGGAATTCCGAAGTTCAGAGAGACGTGCCGGTTCGCAGCGAGGCACGCTCCATCTCTCAAAGGAAATTCGGTAACGGCCCATGTATTTACGGGAATTGAATTATCCACTGTGGCGTAGATTATTACATTTACAAAGCGTTAAATTGCTAAATACTGAAATCGGGAAACATTCAATTTGTGAATATTACATTTTTCTTTCAAACAATCTTAGGTAAACGTGGTGAACTCATAATTTTGTAAACTTCTGCATTTTCCACCGTTTTCTATGACATTTAATTAAGTTTGTAACAAAGTAATATAATTTAATAAGCTAATACACATACTCCTGTCATAATGAATTAACTCCAGTGAGTTTCCATGAAATGTTTGACCAACTGTCCTTCGAATAGAGTGGAATTAAATTAACTCAGTTCCTTTGTTGATCTACCTGTTTATACTCGCTAGCTGGTCTAACATGTGAGGTTTCACCTGCAGATAATTATATTAATTATAGTTTTAATTAAGACATCCGTAAATTTTAAATAAACCATTCACACACATACACACACACACACATATAATCACGCCTTTATCCCTAAAAGGGTTAGGCAGAGCACATGAAACTTTTGTTCCAGTGCCACTTTTAGCATAAATATGGGTATAAAAGATCGACAAAATGTGACATTGCAGTGACAGGTTGCTAGCCCATCGCCCACAACACACTTCAACCCTGTTCCCTTAGTCGACTCTTACGACACCCACAGGAGGAAAGGGGGTGGTGCTATTCTAACCCGACACCACACGGGGAAACCATTCAATCGTTTATTTAATACTCAAAGCATCTTTAAATGTTCTGGTATAAGGTCATTCGACTAAACAACGTGAATGTTTATTCCAAGATTATAATCAAATTACATATTTATTTGCAATTTAGTTTCAGAAAAAGTCTATTCCGATTCAATAAATCGTGAAAACTTAGTTTGTTTTACATATCCCGCGACTAACTAAAATAAAATATCGTTTAGTTGTCACGCTACAAAAGCATAATGAAATTTGTATAATCACTGAAACTACCTAACTGCGCGTCCATCAGTGCAGATAAGGAGCTATTATATTCCTCTGCGGTTTCTAAGTTTGGCGTATAATTAGAAATGGTTGGATAACTGAGCTCAGACGATATAAAGCGCGAGGAGCTTTATTGGACAGTGAAAATGAGTCTAAAGTTGCAACGTGGGGATTAAACGCAACCCAATTAACGGACGCAGAGTCCGTGCCTGCCTCGGCTCGATATCAGATTACCTAGCAGGATTACATTAGTGGCCGCCGTCACAGTGCATGGTCTGTTGTAATATAATCTACGTACGAGTATGACGCCCGTCACCAACAAATGTTACCACCGTTACCATAACCTAGTAAAGCTACCAACCTATATTATTTTGTGTTGACTCTTTGTGTGTATTTTTCATTATTAACCTACTTCAAAAAAGGACGAGGCCCTTAATTCTATTGTATGGTTTTTAAAATTATTTTTCATGTTGGTTAACCCCGTCATGTATGAACCGATTCGTATTTTTTTAAAATAAATAGCTTAAATTTAAATAAATAAAACTTTAACTTAAACTTAAATATATACGCCTCTAGATTGGTCCTATGGTTATCAATAATCTAGTTAGATGGTGGGATCCATGAGGAGTCGAGGGAACTCTTCAATTATATACACGCAATTGAAGTGGAACAGATGATGAAGACAACATATGACTTATGGATCTCCTTAAGATAGATAGATCATAGATACGACACAGATTCTCAATCAATCAAACAATCAATCATTTATTTATTTCTGTGAATGTGGTACAATTCAGGAAATAGGTAATACTCATACACTACATATAAAACATCACAAGGTAAGAAAACAGAAATCAATATATCTATCATAGAAATCAATCCGCTAAAAATGTAGCAACTAATAAAGTACTCAAGGTTATTCTAATATCCTTGAGCAATCGACGGATTTCATCAAATATGGCGAGGCCCTCAAAACGCGATGTTTAGTGCCAACTGTCTTTCTTGCATTCCGCAAATTCTCTTCACTGCCGTCGGCATTCTCATTAATAATAATAAATTAGCCTATATACCTCCCACTGCTGGGCACAGGCCTCTTCTCATGGAAGAGAAGGAACGGGCAGTAGCCCCCACGCTGGCCCTGTGCGGGCTGGGGATTTCACACACCTTTGATTTTCTTGCATGCAGGTTTCCTCACCATGTTTTTCCTTCACCGAAAAGCTAACGATATATCGGTAATATCAAATGATATTACGTACATAATTTCCCAAAACCTCATTGGTACGAGCTTTGAATTCGAACCCACGACCGCCGTTTGACAGCCGCATGCCTGAACCGCTAAGATACCGTAACTGCATTCTCATTAGCGTTGGTTCAAGTAAGTGAAATTTTACTCATAAAGTTTTTTTTCCAAACTAAACATCAGAACCAGAGGTAGCAGATTACAATAGTGCGCACAATATCACATTAATGATGTTATAGTGCACTGTTTGTGTTTGTTGATTGTTGTAGGTACCAGAAACTTATATTTAGGATATCCCAGAAACTGGTTTAGAGTGGAAGTTAGAAGCTTCATGAGAAAATATGCCAGAAATGGTAATAAGTACCATTGGTGGTGATGTATGTAAATACATAACGGCAGGCTTTACGCACCTATTATAAATTACTAGTCGATTATTTGGCTTCTTTTGGACTCAATCGATAAATTCTTCATTTTAGAGAACCGCCCATTTAAATCACCGCAAAAGAAGCAATCAAGAACCCTATACCATTGAAACAAGATAAAGGCTCGTTATGGGAGCATTTTCTAAAACCCAATTTATTAGATCTGTTTATCTATAAGGCTCTCATTTTCTCACTTGTTTACTGGTCTCTCTCTTCCAGTATACGAGTGAGAGTGTTACTACCAATATTCAAAATTATTTTAGAGGTCGTTTAAAAGGGTATATCGCTTTAAATAATAGCTTCATAACAAATAACATTGTTGTAGTGCGACATTGGTTTATTTATTGACATGCAAGCCAGGAATTTCGCTAGTCTATTACCGTGAATAGGTACCGGGACATTCAATAGGCATGCAGATTAGTTCATACACGTCTATGTCTATAATGACGGGTAACGCTGCAACAGTGTTTGCTATTTGATTAGTCATGCGAGTCATGTCCAAATCAATAAAGTTCGAATTGTCATACAAGCCTCATCTTGTGTTACAGTCGAGTTACAGAGATTGCACTTAATTATCAGCACAGTGCATTATTTTGTGATAGTACATTACGTAACTAGGGCGGTGAATTCGTGAATGCCCCAGATCGCAGGTGTTTGTGGCCCGAACCGAAGGTGACGGTCATAAATATGCGCTCTGAGGCTTTACGAATTACCGCTGTGTTGAGTACAAAATTTTACGTCTTCACCTGGCCACAATGCAAGTTTTCCCGCACGTGCAGGGTGCAGTAAAACTCGCATTACGGCCAGGTGTGACGTAAAAGTTTATATATTTAAGATTGTCAGATGCAAGAGCGTGCGTAAGTAATAGCGATAGATAATTGATACCTATTTAGATACAGATGTGTGCTGTAATATGAGATTATTTTAGCACACCATTCTATTTTATAGATTTTTTTAGGTAGGTAACAGGAACTATATAAAGTGTACTTAACACTTTCACTGACAGGAACCAGTCAAACGGGCGCTTAGGGTTAGGCCTGAGTGGGTGGAGGCCTTAAGGCCTTACACTAACGCCTTAGGGCGGGTTGCACCAACTTACGATTACAGACCTATGAACGTTAAATATGGCGCCGCGCCGGCATCTGTTATTCCACAGAAACTTGTCAAAATCTCCATACATTAAAATTTTAACGAACACCGCTTACGATACAGACTGTTTGGTGCAACTCACTCTTAGTCGCTTTCCGCTACATACGGAGAAAACCACGGGATAAGCTACGAGCGTAGCGCGTAGCAATTCTCGGCAGTGAAATTGTTAACGTTACGCTCCTACGAGCGTAGCGCTACGCCGTAGTCATACTATGTGCTTTGACATAACCAGGATCCTATTTGTAGCTTTAAATTAGACAATGGAAAATACGCGTACAATTTCTATTTTAACTTTTACTTCAAAATCGGGTTCTCCTGGCAAGCAGCTCGCCAGGCAACCCCTTGTATATCGCGCCTCGGCCATTATGTACTATTTGTATTATGACATTCACAATGACAAAACATTGTTATTTCTGATGAGAAATAACTTTTAACTTTACTACGCTACGCTCGTAGACGATTCTGTGGGCCGCTAGGCGGGTTCCTGGCAGTGAAAGTGGAGTGTTTAATTTTATTATCAGGCTATAATCAAAATTAAAACAAAATGTTAACACTTTCTACGTCCACACAGTCTCTGCTCGCGGAGAGTTTCCGTTTCAAACTACGGCTACAAAAAGGTTGGCTACACCCTAGGTTTGTACGCTCACACTCTTTTACAAATAAATACATATGATTTTCTTTTGACCCTAGCGAATTCACTTTTATAAAACACAAACTGATGTAACTAACATTTATGTTGATTGATCCAATACATGCTAAATACTACATGGCTAGATGACAGATGGACACTGATACAGAATTAGGAGTTAATTAGTTTACGACGTGACCGTATAGATACCAGCCAATTTGCATAACAGGCTTAGCACGGCGAGCGCTATGCCGTCGAGCCAAAGCAGATTTGTATGTTGGCTAGGACTCTATGTAGCATAATATAATATTTAAATAAATAGGGCTGTCTGTGGTTTAAAAAAAATAAGGACGTGATAAAAGTCCTATTGACATTAGACTCATATTATATGTATGATATCATTTGTAACGTAAGGGCTATAGCCTGCCCAGATGGTTAAACATGTAACGTTTGGAACGAGCGAGCGTTAGGACGATTCAACTGTCATTTTCCAATACAAAAAAATACATTTAGATATACCTGACGCGAGTACTAGTACAATGCGTTGCGTAGAAGGGTAGTATTTGCAAATATATACTATCTGTACCAAGATCATAAAAGGGAGAAGTCTGTGATATTGTAGCTTTGTAAGCATGTATGTGGAGTAATACTCTGAAATCTTTCTAGGTATGTGTGTCATGTCCCTTACCCTGGTTTACTCAAAAAGAACATAACTTTAATGATTTAAGTATACGTATGTTTAGTTACAAGCATACAGTTAGTATTGTATAACTGCAGAACATAATTCTCTCTATGTCCCGAGGTGGGCGTAAATAGCTGTGACACAGTTTAATACTAAAGCAGCAACTTACGATCTTATTGTTTTAAATATATGTTGTTATGTAATATATTGCTTGTTTTTATTTTATGTTCAATAAAAATCTTTAAATCTTTCAATACTTAAACGATTAAAAATAATCATCTCATTCTTTATCAGTTATCACCTGTGTTGAGAATGGTTATGCGGGGTGGACATAGGCTATATTTTATCCCGCGAGTTCACTAGTTTTCTTTCCAATTTGCGGGCGGAGCCGCAGGGTCAGTTTAAATATAGTGCTACGAGGACTCGTAGAAATTAGTGCTACGCCGCCGTAGCTTCGTAAACCAATGTTTTTTTGCACAACAAAGCGTGGGCGACTGTCGATTTGTATTCCTAATTAACTTTATTTCTAGCTGCTTTATTGAGTAACATATGTAACATTTAAGCTCGAAAGTCATTTTCAAAATCAATGCTATGGTATTGTATATAAATATAATACTATGCCATCACTCATCAACAATCAATTATCCAATAATCATAGGTTTTTGTACCGAGACTACCGAGTGAACTTGCTTCAAGTAAGATCAACAAGGCATGCGACGGAAAGGACGGTAGGAATACACCGCGAGTGGTGACGGACATTAATAAATTAATAATGTATTTCTGTGGGTCGATCACGTAACGTATTGTACGCGCGTCAGGTAGATCTAAACGTCACTTTAAGTATGGAAAAATGACAGCCGAGTTGTTCTAAAGTACGTTCGGAACGTTACTTGACTACCCCTCTGAAGGTATTTACTCGGTTGGTGCAATTTTAGAGATATTATAGGTTTTTATGTGTGCGACATATTATAACTTTTGTTCATACTCAGTGAAAATACTTCATGTATTAAATAAAAATATGGTAACCTAACGATATTTTTTTTGCTGAATTGGTGGAAGTTGATTGAACTTTCTTCATTGCTTATAAACTCACAAGTAGGTTATGTGTTAGTTCATAGATAACACCCAAAACTCAAAAAGAAATATTTGCCAGCACCAGGATTAGAAACCAGTACCGGCAGCTTCGCCGGTAGGACCACTACCCTTTAAGCGGAACCATAAGGCATGCCGCACAAAGCTGCACATATATAAACCCAATGTTAACGTTATGCAAGCACGCGAAGCCTGTCAATTGTCAAGTAGCACGTCTTTGTGGCGACTGCCTGTTTTGTCGGTGCGGAGGCGGTACGATATCAGTAAGCTGTCAGCTATCATTCGAGTCAGAACCAAATCTTTACTGCGCGCCTGCATTTATATGCTACCTGAAAGGCACATTACATATGTGGGTAATCCACTGCGCAAATGTAGTACTCATAGTATACCCACGAGTGAGGAAATCAGTGCGATATCAGTAAGCTTACGTCAGAATCCAGAATAACTCATACGGATCCTATCCCGACAACTCAGGAAATTGCCTAGGGTCTACAAATGCAATATCACAATAATCAAGTACCTACTGGAAGTGAGAGACAGCAAACGAGGGAAATTTTAGTTTGTAGAGGAAGGAAACTTTGCAGACGCCACAGAGAGTGCGTGTAGTGATGCTATCAAACAGAAATTACTTGCGTTGCGAGGTTTGCAAGTAAATCAATACTTTCTTATTCAGGTGACATGTTGCTGAATTCTCTGATATCTTGTTGCATTTTAATACGTTTCATTGATTGTTGTGGTCTTTTAATCTTAATTGATTAATTTATCAAAACTAATTTGCTATTTGCTTGATTTCTTAGATTCTAATTAAGGTCTATGTCTTGATAAGAATAATACTAGCGTATGTGTTTTCCGTGTATCGGATAGTTAAGAATACTACTTCGAGTCTGCTATAGATCCTACTTTTTTCATGATGATAGTACTAGAACTTAAAAAGTCGTGTTCGGTACAGTTTCTGTGGAATTTCCACCCTCGAACGCTCTGGTTGTGGACTGAGCTGATTTGCCGAGGTTTCCCGTAGAATCAGCAGTAGCAGGGCAAGAAAGTACTGTACATAGAAAGTACTGTAAGGGATGGCAACGAGCAATGTGACTCTCCTGAAGTTGCAAACATCCAGAAGCTACATACAGTGACCGCTTACCATTAAGCGGGACATACGCGTGTTTACCACCGACGTATAAAATAACAAGGACAAGTGCGAGTTAGACTCTTTCGGGTTCCGTAGTTAATTACAAATGTATAATTTTCAGAATTTTCCCTGTATTTGTAGCATAAATGTTACTTGCTAAATTTCATAGTTCGCGGTCAACGGAAAGTAAGTTTAAGTTTTGATTCTTTTGAGTATGTCGAAATACATTTTCTTGCGGCATTAACGGCCGTATCTTTTGAGTATGTCGAAATACATTTTCTTGCGGCATTAACGGCCGTATCTTTTGAGTATGTCAAAATACATTTTCTTGCGGCATTAACGACCGTATCTTTTGAGTATGTCGAAATACATTTTCTTGCGGCATTAACGGCCGTATCTTTTGAGTATGTCTAAATACATTTTGTTGCGGCATTAACGGCCGTATCTTTTTTTACACGTTAACCTAGAAGTTTGATTTTTTCAGCTGCTAGGGACTGTAACCCTGAGAGGTAATCACGTTAAGTTTCCAATGCGACGTTGTCATTTTTCCCTATAAAAATTGACATTTAGATCTACCTAACGAACGCACAATGAGTTACGTGATCGACCTGCTGAAATATGGTTCTAATTTCAACTTGATACCCGAGATAAAGGGTCTTGGCAGACAGACAGACAGACGGCCTACAAAGTGATCCAATTAGGGTTCCATTATTTCTTTTGAGGTACAGAACCCTAAAACCACTATATGATGTATGTATGTATGTAAGCACTTTATTGTACACAATAACAGGTTAATTAATGTTCATGGCACATAATAGAACAAAGTACAAAGGTGAACTTATCACTCTATAAGGCCGAGAGAGAGTAAGAGCTAACCTTTGAGCAATTGAGAGGATGGTAGGGTAGAACAGGATATGTATTTGCCTATACCGAGTTCAAAAACACAGAGATAATAAAAAGAAAACCTAATAAAAATAATTCTAGACAAATAAAAACATGACAATACAAATATAAATATATTTATACGTACATATAATATAATACATACGATATATATGTAATATATATCGCAAATATAAAATATATTTAAATAAATACTATAATCAACAAATTCAAAGACATTGGAAAGCCACAGCTTCTTCAAAGTAATTTTAACACTTTTATTGCTAGGAATCCGCCTAGCGGGCGCCTACTCTGTAGTCGCTTTCCGTTACATACGAAGAAAACCACGGGATTGCCACGATTGTAGCGCGTAGCGATTCTTGGCATTGAAAGTGTTAAGTGACCGCGACTATCTCAGCGACAAAGGTAAAAGTTACGCGTTACGCAAAGGAGAAACATTTTTTTATCCAAGTCAGCTATGTCCAATATCTATGCCATAAATAGCAGTTAGCGGATTAAAAATGTGGAGTCCAATCTATGATGGTTTAGTGTAATTCTTTCCAAAGTCAGTGCAGCGCAATTGCAGCAAATTCTGCACACGTGAATCGGTGCTGACCCGCTCCTTACGTGATTAAAATTCTAACTCGACTGGAGGCTGCTTAGCAGGCTGAGCACGACTGGAATCTTCCAATTATATACGCTACTGTTTCAAATTCAATATCGTTGTGAAAAACTTATTCTCAAATCCTATCTCTGGAAGTAGCACGTCCGTATAATTTTTTCGGTTGAAATGAGACAATGTAATGCTAAGTAAATGCAAGTTATATTGACGAAATCATGTTTCAGTTCATACCTCAGTAGAAAATATATTCGATCATAATCATAAGACCAAATGTCACACACACAAGAAGTGAAATTAAAAGATTTTTCAAGAAACCTAACTGCTTTAATTCAAATAGTATGTCTAGCCTATTGTGTACAATACCTCATAAAAATATAAGTAAATAAATAAAAAATAAATTTAGACTGTAGCCCGTGAAATAGAATTATTCTGATCCACATTCATGTGTACATACCTACACTCGAAAATAATAACGTTAATCCATTATATATATTACTAGCGACCTAGATTTTTGATGATGACAAAGATATTAAAATAGGTAAGTGAATTTTATTTATAGTTAAAATGGTCTAGACATATTACATTTCAAGCAATGGCAGACACTGATATGCAATTGTTAAAGAATTTTTGAAGATTTTCCAACTAGATTACGGGAATTGTTTGCAGGATGCTTAATACTTATTCCGTCACTTACATACCTGATGCTTTTAATCTTTGGCAAAAATGACTCTGCAAGATACAGAGCGACGCATGGATTTGGAGTTAGAAAATGGGGATCTTAGTTATTATGAGTGAGATTTAAAAAAAATCGTAAGGCTGTTAAAACAATATATCCCTAACTAACCTACCTACTACTAACCTAAAGGTTGAAACCTTTTTTAACCCCCGTAGGGATTGATTTTTCTTAAAGTCTTAAGGGTGGAATTTTCAAAAACACTGACAGTTCTTTTTTTGTATTTGAATAAGTTATTTTTCTACAAATTTTCAAGTTTGTGGCCAAAAAATTAAGTTTCCTCCATACAAACTTTGCACCCCTTTTTAATCCTCTTAAAACGCTGAAAGTTTTTTATTTGTATTCTAATAAGTAATCTTTCTACAAAGTTTCAAGTTTCTCGCTCAAAGAATAAAGTTCCCTCCATACAAACTTTGCACTCCTGTTTAACCCCCTTAAGGGTAGAATTTTCTTCAACGAAGTTTCAAGACTCTAGTTCAAAAATAATGTTTCCCCCTTACAAACATTGCACCCCTATTTAACCTAACCCTTAGGAGTGGAATTTCCGAAAATCCCGTCTTATCCCTAGTCCACGTTATAAAAGTAACCTACTGTGCAAAAATCAAGTCTCTTACATTAGTAGTTTCGGCTGTGCGTTGATGAGTCAGTCATTAGGGATCACGAATATCACGATCTTACATAAAAAGAACTAGTAGTACCTAAGCTTAATAAGGGTTATGTTATGGGTACTAGACGATTATAATTATGTTTAATAGATATAAATATAAATAATACTTAAATACATTCATTATAATAATACTTTAATTGATACATAATAATAATAATCACTAATTACACCTTATGTAACTAAATGCCTATTTCTAAAACATCCAAGACTCGGAAATAAATATTCGTGATCATCACACAAATATTTGTTCTTACCGGGATTCGAACCTAGGACCTTCAGCTTCTTAGACAGCGTCCCTACCCTTTAGGCTAACTCTTTACTTGTAACTAATGTTGGCTACTCACGGTAACTGGCTAGCCTGCTAAACTTATACATATAATCTGTAATTAATCAATGGTTTTGGTGAGTGACTGAATCGTATTCAGAGTAAGCAGTCTAGCAAAATGAATAACTTTATACAGGTGTGAGTATAAATTTACTTTTTTTGGATGCCCCGTGTTCCTATACATATCTTGCTTTACAGTTCAAATACGTTTCATCCGAATATTATGATCAATATTTGAATGAATCGCCTACATACGGTATTAAATTTGTATCCTATGTTATAAAACGTGATTTTCTTTATTTCCATACTATTTAAAAAAGCCTTTCCTTGTTTGCATAAGCTTACACATATTTTTTTATATTCGATTATTTTTTATCAGATTCAACTTTGGCAATTGGCAAGAATACTTATAAGTACTTAGTCCATACCACTATTTACATATTAGATAGCAATAAGTTATATAAAGGTTTTAAATCTTTATCTAAAAAAATAAGTAACAGATTTTATATGAATTCGACATAATTGGGGAGCTCTAGGTTTAATTTTTGGTGCAGTGTATTATGATATGTTGTGCCAATCGTTTACTTGATTTAAATGTTAAAAACCTTTCGTAATATCTACTGAAGTCTTATTCATAATTTTATGTGCATGATAAACAATTTAGTGTACAATTAAATTTGATAAAAGAAAACGTTCCTGTAAATGTAAAAGGATGTATATCGTTACTATCGGAAACGACGAAAAACAAGGTGCTTAATTAATTATTATCACTTTGTAGATTTTGAAGTTAATTGACGTAAGTCCTATCATAATCCCTGCCAAAGCGCTAAACCACCGTATCTATATAACTACCTACTTAATTAACTTCAAGAAAAGGGTGGCATACACTCAGGAGATATTACTGTTAACATGATCATTAAGTTTAAGTAAACAGGAACGTACTTACGTGGGCCTTATCCGTTTAAATCTGTTTTGGTTGGTTATTAATGTTTTTCTACTCCTGAACACTGTTTAACAATCACCGTATGTATCGCAATAGAAAAGAAAAAACCATTCTAATGTAACATAATGTCAAAATTATTTCATCAGCCCTTCTGAACATATGCACAGTATTGGTTTCACGAAGCAGCCTTAGCTCTGTAAGCCGGCGTTTAATATAAACGGGCATCAAGTTTGTATAGGAACTGAGCCTGCATGCTCTGAACATTCATTTTGAGTATGTAAACTAGATGTCTGAAGAAGGTCAGTGTAAGATGCAGTTTTAATACAGCCCGCCGGCGTGCGGGTCATATTTCAAATGCTTGTCGTGCTCCCCATTGGCCTGACGCTTATTTTATACGTGACGCGAAAGAATACCCTTTACGGATATCTTTATAATGTGTTTTGTTTCGGGATTTGTAGGAGAGGTTGACGGGTATGCTTAAGTTGTGGGTCGGAGCCGAGCGTGATGCTTTGTTGGTTTTTTGGGAGATACAAGTCGATTTATCGCTTTAATGTACATATTATTACGATGTTCATTAAATACTGCACATACAAATTAGATTCGTTTATTATATATTTTGTTATATCTTAGATTTTCGATTAGTACTGTTCTAAATTGTTTAATTATATAATTTTGTAACCTGACAAGAAGTGAGCCGTGTTTTCGTGAGAGAAACCTGCGACATAGTCCTATTTAAGAAAAAAAAACCGGCCAAGTGCGAGTCGGACTCGCGCACCGAGGGTTCCGTACAAACAAGCAAAAGTTGTAGTAGGTATGTTTATTACTAAATGATAAATGAAAATGGAACCCGTAACATTACAATGTGGAAAGCTGGGGAAGCATAAATTTAAACAGGGTCACTTTATCAATTTAGTAATCATCCTTTAGGCTTTGATTTCCTTGCGAGTAGTTGCGAACGCCAAAATAAGCGGATTACTTAAATTGCTGTTTCTTTTTATTACGTTGATATAAAACTGAGTTCACGGGAAAGTACCTTTAGCTTTTGATACCCTTGAGATTATCTATATGTATAATAATATAAATCAGCCTATACCTATACGTCCCACTGCTGGGCACAGGCCTTCTCCCATGGATGAGAGGGAACGGGTAGTAGTCCCCACGCTGGCCCAGTGCGGGTTGGGGGCACACACACCTTTTTAAGTTTTAAATTATGCGACTTATATTGCTATTTCTTATGATTGCGTAGACATAAAACTTTCATTTTGCTACAGCTGTGCTTAGGCCGTGTAAATAGGCAATTTAGACTATGCGGTGATGAGCGGAGCCGAAGGCAAGGTTACGCCGTAGGATAAAAGACAAACCAAATATGCAAATTTTGAGAAGCTGAAACTGCTTACCTTAGTTGTCCGAGTGACTTGGAGCGGGCGTAAGCAGAGAGGAGCGGCAGGAGTAACTAGCACAATCACTATAGGTACTTATTAATAGCAATCTTATTATTCGTAGTTCAGTTTGCAGCGGAGAAAATATGAAAATTATGCGTTGACGTATGTAACTGAATGTTTTTTTTATGACAGCCAGAACTATGAAGGCGGTGCGTGTAAGCAGTCTCAACAGCTTTTTTAAGAAAGGAGGCCAAAAGGGATTTTGCTCTGACGGCGTAACCAAGCTGAAAGGTATTATAAACATGAGTATTTGATTAAAATCTCAAAAAATGTTTTTTGTATGATTTTACTAAAAATGTCTACTTTTCGTAATTTTTCCTTTTTCTGTGCTATATGAAGTTTGATGTTTTGAGTTCGAGTCCTGCCTTTTGACCAAAAAACGTTTGGCCAAATGATTCATTTGACAAAAGTTTCATTTGACCTAATGCATTTTTCGTCAAAACAGTGGTAGGTATTTTCGGGAATTCTTTGAATATCATCAAATAGAAGTCGTTAGGTTAGGTTAGGTTTGTTTTATAAAAATCCTATAAAGCTTTCTATTTAAGGAAAAAATGCATTAGGTCAAATGAAACTTTTGTCAAATGAAACATTTGGTTAAACATTAGTTAACTTTTGAGTTTGTTGCGAGTACTCGGTTTCAAAGTATGCGACTTCAATTGCTATTTCTTTTGATTGCGTTGACATAAAAGTTTGGTTTTGCTACATCTGAAAGGTCCTACAGCCCTGAGTATTTGACATGAATTTCAATTTAATACCTTTACGCATTTACGAGGAAAAAGGTAGTAAGTTTAAAATTTAAAAAAGGTTTTTTGTATGATTTTACTAAACATGTCTACTTTTCGTAATTTTTCCTTTGTTTGTGCTATATGAAGTTTCTTCGTGCCAAGTTTCAAGGTTCTGTGTTAACGGGGAGTACCCTTTAGGTTTTGAGTTTGTTGCGAGTACTCAATTTCAAAATATGCGACTTAAATTGCTATTTCTTTTGATTGCGTTGACATAAAAGTTTGGTTTTGCTACATCTGAAAGGTCCTATAGCCCTGAGTATTTGACATGAATTTCAATTTAATACCTTTACGCATTTACGAGGAAAAGGTAGTAAGTTTAAAATTTAAAAAAGGTTTTTTGTATGATTTTACTAAACATGTCTACTTTTCGTAATTTTTCCTTTGTTTGTGCTATATGAAGTTTATTCGTGCCAAGTTTCAAGGTTCTGTGTTAACGGGGAGTACCCTTTAGGTTTTGAGTTTGTTGCGAGTACTCAATTTCAAAATATGCGACTTAAATTGCTATTTCTTTTGATTGCGTTGACATAAAAGTTTGGTTTTGCTACATCTGAAAGGACCTATAGCTCTGAGTATTTGACATGAATTTAAATTTAATACCTCTACGCATTTACGAGGAAAAAGGTAGTAAGTTTAAAATTTAAAAAAGGTTTTTTGTATGATTTTACTAAACATGTCTACTTTTCGTAATTTTTCCTTTGTTTGTGCTATATGAAGTTTCTTCGTGCCAAGTTTCAAGGTTCTGTGTTAACGGGGAGTACCCTTTAGGTTTTGAGTTTGTTGCGAGTACTCAATTTCAAAATATGCGACTTAAATTGCTATTTCTTTTGATTGCGTTGACATAAAAGTTTGGTTTTGCTACATCTGAAAGGTCCTATAGCCCTGAGTATTTGACATGAATTTCAATTTAATAACTTTACGCATTTACGAGGAAAAAGGTAGTAAGTTTAAAATTTAAAAAAAGGTTTTTTGTATGAATTTACTAAAAATGTCTACTTTTCGTAATTTTTCCTTTGTCTGTGCTATATGACGTTGCTTCATGCCAAATTTCAAGTTTCTGAGTTCACGGGAAGTACCCCGTAGGTTTTGCGAGTGTCGACAAACTCTAAAATTTGCAGCATAAACGACTGTATCTTTTGATTGGGTTGACTTTTAAGTTTGATTTTTTCACAGGTCGAAGGGACAATAGACCTGAGTATTTGATATAAATTTCAGCTTGATACCTCCACGTGTTCCTGAGAAAAATGGTCTTGACAGACAGACAGACAGACGGACAACAAAGTGATCCTATAAGGGTTCCGTTTTTTCCTTTTGAGGTACGGAACCCTAAAAATATACAAATCTACTTTTTAATTTATCTTAGGGTTTAATACAATATTGTAGGTATTAAAGCAATACTATATTTTTTTTAGTTCTCTTCTAAGCTACACAGAACTTGCTAATAAATATATTAAAGTTTGGTTCTTGAAGATATTAGATTTGCAGCTATCGTTTTAATTACGTCCGGACCTCCATTTAGCTACTAAAATGTAATTAAATTATAAAATGATTACATGGGTCTAACGCTTGTCGAAACGTCAGAAATAGGTTATAATATCGCGCTAGAGCCGTGTAATAGTACATTACATAACTAGGGCGGTGAATTAGTGAATGTCCCAGATCGCAGGTGTTTGTGGCCCGAACCGAAGGTGAGGGCCATAAATATGCGCTCTGGGGCTTTACGAATTACCGCCCGTGTTGAGTACAAAATTCGTCTTCGTCTTCGTTCTTCGTCTTACGTCTACGTCTTCACCTGGCCAAGATGCGAGTTTTCCCGTACGCGCAGCGTGCAGTAAAACTCGCATTATGGCCAGGTGTATTATGGCCATAAAGTAATATTTAACCCCCGACCAAAAAAAAAGAGGTGTGTTATAAGTTTAACGTGTCTATGTCTGTGTTGGTATCGTATCTCCCAAACGGATGGATCGATTTGAACGCGGTTTTTTTGTGAAATAGATAATTTTATCCCGAGTGTTCTGAGCCATGTTTCATGAAAGTCTGTTCAGCCGTTTTTGAGATATTGGACTTTTAAATGAATATGTCGAGGGTTTTTCAAATTAACTGAACTTACCAGCAGGAAAGTTTAAAATGTTCACTATTTTTTATCAAATTATTATTTATATTTGACACATTAACTTAACTATTGACGTCGCACTCACACTGCCTACTCGTTAACAGATGAGAGAGCGTATGAACCTAAATGATTGGATGCTATTTCAATGCATTTAAAAGTGAGTTACAAAATTATGATTGTTATTTACACTATGCTGATAATTCTGATTTCTGATTAATTCTCCGCAAAAGGTCGTTCGTTGAACAAGAGTTCATTGTCCGCGCGTGCTGTCAGCGTGTCGTCGCAGGCGGACCAGGGCCTTAATTCGATTAATCACTTTTACATTCTAATCGTAGTGCAACTGGTTTGCCGCGTTCATTCTAACATTTTAGACCGGCACGCGTGAAAGCTAACACGCGAAACTAGAATACGGGTGAAGACTCGAAAAATATTATTACTCCAAAAGAAAGAAGGCATAAAAATAAGCCTAGTGACGAAAATCCTATTCAGATATCTAAAGGAATTAAGAAGCTACAACCGTTTTAATATTGCTTGTTAGAGAGAGAACACGCAAACAGTGTGTGACGTCACAATATGCGAGGCTGCCGCAGAGCGAGCCGCGCGCGCGGCAGGCCGCGTTGATGCCGACGCCGAACACGATGGGGCACGGCACGTTGCCGTTTATTAGTGACGTCACAAACTACAAGCGTCATCTTTTCATATGAAGTTCCGTTTTGTGAAAACGGGACAGAACATACCCCTTCTTAAAACTTTGGTCACTTATAACTTCGTGATTATTTAACCCCTTGCATTGATTCTTTCTCCAGTTGACTACATTTTTAATCCTTTTGCGAGAAAATATGACATTATTGATTATTTTATTTAGTGTCTGCACCTCTATTGTAAGAAACGAACAATTATAGACATGTTAGACGATTACAGATTGATCAACGTGAGATATGGTGCTGGCAGATATCTATACATGGAAACTAGTCAAACTTACATGTGTCTTGTGTACAATAAAGTATTTACATCAATACATACATACTTATCATACATTAAAATTTTAATGAACAACCTAAGTGACATACCTACGTTTATAGAACACTTTCACTGCCAGGAACCCGATTATAGCGATTCTTGGCAGCGAAAGTGTTAGGCGCCCGCTAGGCGGGTTCTTGGTTGCGAAAGTGTTATCAAGATCAAGATATACTAGGGGCGAGTGCTGATGTTCTGAATCGCATAGTTCGAGTTAGATTTACTGAATAACGCAACTCCAACAATGATGTGATTCAAGAAAACCCATTATTTTGCATCCTGGTGAATGCGCTGATGAAGGTAATTGTAATTAATCTTGACGATTACAGGGTTTTGGGTTACAAGTCGTTCATTAATATAGATTTTGAAACACTATTTGCAAATAAGAATTTCATTTCAATTTGATTGCTAAATAGAAAGTCGCCAGAGGCCCAAAGGATGCATTGTGTGCGTTGTGTTGCGAGAGATGGACTTGTATTTGTCTCTAGCATCGACACAACGAATCCCCAAATCAATAAAGGGACGGCAACGCCCGCCCTTGTCACTCTTCTGCAGTCGCACGAGTCCATAAGCGATGTATTACCGAAAAAAAAATGTCAATGGGCGCACGCGCACGTATCAACTAGTCTCACACATGATTTTTTTTATAAAATATATGAGACTGGCAACACCAGTTCAAAAAATTTTTTCTCGTTTTATACTTTCAAGTTCCACATTTTTGCATAAATACGACATCATTCCAAAAACAGCGAAACGATTTTCGATGAAATAATGAATATAGCTTCCCTTTCTCTGCTATTTGGTTTATTGGCTTGATGTGCAAATTTAATAAAGATAATTGCCAATTGGACTACCTTCCGTAATAACCTACGTTTCATTTCACCTGGGACGTACTTATCCCGAGCTGTAATACGTAGGTACTTAAAATGCCACAATAAACAAAAAATATATATCTGTAAGTCAAATAGAGTGTAACCGTTTCATACAAAGTGAAAGACAAGCGTATTTAAATGTCATATATACAAAAATAGCAATAGTAATGTTTATGAATAAGAAAATAGAGACATACTTATGCTACTATTCATATGAAGATACATACTCGTATTAATGGGTCCCAACCAAAAGGTTGCCTTACAAGGCGCTACTGACTTCAATAAGAACTTATTTATTAATTTCCGACGAAGCGGTAGCTTTTCCTTGGAAATGTTACATAAGTAGGATACACGCATTGTCAACGAACTACATATCAAAGGTTCTGTTGTAATATTTGCTTACGGAACCATAAAAATGGTTGTATTTAAAGTCGTCTGTGTCGGAGGCGCGTTTATGAACGACGCGACGCTGTGGGTAAACAGACAATCTACTTTATATTAAACCGAGCGGTCTATCAGACGCGCTATTAGCCCGCCCGCCGAGCCAGGAACTGCTAGACATGGCTTTATTAATTAACATCCTGAAGGCGTATTATGATCAATGATAACAAGACAAGACGACAATATAAAAACATCCGGATTTTTCTCTATCTAGCGGGGAACGAGCGATAAACGCAACCATAATAGGCCTGCAGCTAGCCGACTCTATTAATAGTACTAAGGTACATACAAATCAATCATGCTCTATCAACATCGATCGCTAAGGTTATTATTTTGTGACGTAGCGCAAAGACGAGCTGACACTAACCAACCATGTCCAAATGTCTAGTGTAGCTAGTCAAAAGGTTATCAAAGTTTTATTCAATTCGCGCCTTGTAACTTATTGCTTTGAAACAGCTATAACTGATTTCGTACCAACTCGGTAAAATTAAGTTTTTGAAATCTTTATTGTACGTCTATGACTTTATGAAGATCAAGACCACTCCGGCCTAACTGAAAAATAATCTCAATCATTTTTTAAATTAGATCTTGGTTTTAAGAGGTACTAAGGTAAGGTAAATATTTTAACAAGCTAAGTCAACCCAAGTGTCGAATTAGTACTTGCCATATTCAATGTTATCGGTTATAGACAACATTATTTACGTTAAATAATATTAATTATCCTATTTAACATGAATTCTCATTACTAGCTCTATGGCATGTCGGCGAATCTCTAATGAAACCACTTCTGTTTATTCTGTCGATACGAAATGAGAAATGAGTGCAGCTAACCTTAACAATTGTTGCGCCGGCCTGGGGCTCGATACTGGCTCTTTCACGTTTCATTGTAATATTAATACAAGATCCGACATTAAAATATTGAAGCTTACTTTAAAATATTTGAAACTGATTCATACTGCCAAATTGATGGCGTAAGCCTTGCCCGTCCTTCATTTCAAGCATTTGCTCTCGAAAATGTACCCTTAAGATACACAGTGAAGACATAATTGAAATACAAGTATCCCTATTGATGGTGAGATTGGGTTGTTTGGGTTATTGTCCTTGCTTATTGTGCGATAACAATAGTAATCAACGGGACAACCCGTAAAGACGTACGTTGCCATTTTTCCCAAAAATTACAGGAATATCGAACGGAAAAGTTTGTTATAATGATTTTAGTTGTTGATACATTTTGGTAAGGTCAACCGGGGCAAATGCATCTTTAGGGTAAATGCGCCTTTTGAAGATATCTCCGAAAATGAACATTACTATTACAATCGTCTGAATTGAATGTTTGGCAACCATACTTTGAACATCGAGGGTTGTAATAGTTCTAAAACGTTGCGTTTCGAAGATATCTTCAAAAGACGCATTTACCCAATAGGCGCATTTGCCCCGGATGACCTTAACGTTTTAAATTTTATATCAGAAATACGAAATTGTACTATCTTTTACGTCACATCTGGCCATAATGTGAGTTTTACTGCACGCTGCGCGTACGGGAAACTCGCATTGTGGCCAGGTGCAGACGTAAAATTTTGTACTCAACACGGGCGGTAATTCGTAAAGCCCCAGAGCGCATATTTAAGGCCCTCACCTTCGGTTCGGGCCACAAACACCTGCGATCTGAGGCATTCACGAATTCACCGCCCTAGTTACGTAATGTACTATTACATCACACGCCATCGCACGCTGCGCGTACGGGAAAACTCGCATTGTGGCCAGGTGAAGACGTAAAATTTTGTACTCAACACGGGCGGTAATTCGTAAAGCGCCAGAGCGCATATACAAACACCTGCGATCTGGGACATTCACGAATTCACCGGCCTAGTTACGTAATGTACTATTATTTGTATTACGACAATCGTCAAAGTGACCGACAGATTATTCGCTACTTGTGGACCCTACCCTGCTACACGGTACACTAATTCACTACTGCGTGGTGAATGGCTTATATGTTATAATATGTACAGTCAAGGAAATTTAAACACGTCCCTTTTTCGCTCTTGTAACTATGAAAATAATGCTTGAAAAAGGTACGTATTTCAGTTTCCATTACTGTACATACATATTTGAAAGTTCTTCCGATTGAAAGATACAACAAATAGGTGAGAAAAGGCATCTTGTTACTTATTATCTCAACTCATTTAAAAGTAGGTAAGTTATACACATGCACTCGTAATCATAAAAGTTGGAATGAACATCAATCTTTTCTATTAAAGTGCGGCCTTCCACTCGACCAAGGAAATAGCATGTACAAAGTGACGGCAAAGCAAAGAGAAGTTTGCAGTGAAACTTACTGAGTCAATACGAGAATTAATGTTGTTCAGGCTGGTAGGCCGCGGGCGGCGCCGCGGTGCGATCCACTGGATTAGGTCCCACGCACGCTCGCCAACTTCCTATTTATGTTGGGTCGCTAACCAAACAACTTGTAGGCTCTTTATTACAGTTGTTCTTTTCCGCTCACGACGTCGTTACCGCTTCGATAAAATATCGTGTCGATTCTTTGTTTTGAGCAAGGGCTTACCCGGCCGCTTGTGGTTGATAAGGTATTTATAAAAACGGACGTTTCCGCTTACAAACAATATGCTTTGTGTATTCTGAGAGATGGAATTGAAGATTGTAAAACAATTCATTTTACTATAATATAAAATTTCGGTTTGTTGATTAAAATCATTCAGCGCAATCTTGGTGCTTATTCAATCAGGGGCTCCCGAGGAATTTCTCGTACTGATACGTCAGATTGGCGCGTGAAACACGATGAAATCGATTTTATATACAAAATATATTGCACGCTTGAAAGTTTCAAACAAGATGAAAATTCTGATATGGTGATGGATTGTAATGTTGAGATGGATGTGTGGCGTGACGAGATTGGATCATGTAAGGAATGAGTATATAAGAGGAAGCCTGAAAGTAGCACCGATAACTGAAAAGCTGAGAGCAAATCGTTTACGGTGGTATGGACATGTTATGCGGAGGGATGATAGTCATGTTACTAGAAGGGCATTAAGTATGAATGTGGAGGGATGTAAGAGAAGAGGTAGGCCAAGGAAAAGGTGGATGGACTGCGTGAGAGACGATATGAACAGGAAAGATGTGTGTGATGAGTTGACGGGCGACAGAGAGGTATGGAAGAAAAAAACATGCTGCGCCGACCCCAAGTAAATGGGATAAGGACAAGCGAATGATGATGGTGATGGATTGTAAATACTCTTTCGAACCATTCACTGAAGCATAGTTAAGAGACTAATGCCCCAAAGAAATGGATGTGTATATTTGTTTTTATGTATATGTATTATTGTCCACAGATGCTCTGACAAAATGCCATGAGTACGAGCAGGATGGAGCGGGCGGGCCGGCGCAGCAAGGCCGGCTCGCTGAGCGGGCTGTCGGGCGGGCTGGGCGCGCCGAGCGCCGCCGTGCGTCGCCAACGCTCGCTCGAGTGGGGCGGCGACCGCTACAGCAGCAGCGACGACGACCGGCCGCCGCAGCCGCCGCCCCTTGCTGACAGGGTTTTCGCCTCGCTGCTCGCTCAGGCCACGCAGCAGTTTGATAGTGAGTATCTAGTAATGTGAACCTAATGCGGCAATTACACTTCGTCGTTCGCCGCATGCGGTCGCCGCATTCGTTTTAAACTACGTCGTCTTGACATTAGTCTGTCCGCCTACTACTAATTGTTGGCAGCTGTCGATCGCCGAATGCGGCCGACTAAAGTGTTCTTTACACTTCTGTGGTCGCCGCATTCAGCATGCAGCGAAGGACGAAGTGTTATTGCCGTTTAAAATTTATGGATGTGTCCGCGGTCGGCGCGGCTCACGCGTAATCACAAATGACTGGCGCGTTTTTATTCACGTCCAGACGACGCCTTCACGTCCAGACGACGCCTCGCTTACTCAAAACAAAATCTAACTAACACAATCTTTCATGTTTGCATTGTATCGACATTGTGTCCTTTTTAGCAGTACAGCGCCTTGCGAGTGCAGTACAACAATGCATTTAGGGTGCTGATGAGGCTGCCTCGCTACTGCAGCGCGTCAACAATGTTCGCGGAGGCGCGCGTCGATAGCTTCTCTGCCATCATGCGCAAGCGAGCCGCCTCGCTACTTAGCAGGGTGAGGGCCAGCACCAACAGCATCCTAGAAATGTTTGCAGGAAGGTGGGATGGGGCCTACATAAACCACTGCACTAAGCTCCATCATAGTGTTCCAATGGTAAAGTACTACTAACACTAGATCTAATATTATAATGTTACTAACACCTTTATATTTATATTTGATTGTTAATGTAATTTAATTTAATTTAATTTAATTTGATTTAATTTAATTTGATTTATATTTTAATGTGTAAAATATGGATGCAAATCTGAAATAAATGACTATTTATTTATTTATTTATTTATTTATTTAGGCAGGAGCTTATTTCTGAAAAAGTTTATGTAAAAGTATGCCGCTAGCTTATGAGAAAAAGAATTGCAAAATGCGAGCGGTCTGCCAGTCGCGAGTTGCATGACAATCTTATGGCCTTTAATATTTGTTCAGCGGCCGCTACGGGCTAGGATCAGCTTAGAATTTGTTATTCACCGAGTGACACGGCCGAAGGTCCGTGCTGAGCCCCCAACAAGTGGGATCATTAGTGGAGCCTGCGGGGCAGGCGCGGGTGGGGCGGCGAGGGGGAAGGCAATTGATAGGGGAGCGCCCTGCGGTGAGCTTATGAGGAAAACTTTACACGTAAACCGGACGCAACCTTCGCTCGTCGGCCTTCTGTCATGCCACCTACGGGCTTGATGATCTCATACAGGACACAGCATAACTTTATAGCGGGTCTCACCGTATTTGTTGATATACGACACGGAATTTATTAAAGTCAATAACATTCTCGGAATCGAATATCGTTGCGTGGTATGATGACTGGTATTTGAAAAATAAATAAAGTAAATACCAGATCAGTAATATGGCACGCTTCCGTTCAATTTGTCCCACTCGAGGCCTTAAGCGTCACGTATATTAAAACGTCAACAAATCAGCACTGAAGTAAAACGCTTGTTTATGCTCCGTAAAATCCAAATGGTTTTGTTACCGTCCTTTAGAGGATGATTGTTTTACTTTTCTCATTTAATAAGTACTGAAAACAAAATACTGAATTTTGATGGTTTTCAAACTTATGATTACCTATGCAAAATAAAACTACACGAATTACGAGGAAACGAAAACGCAAGTTGCGTTGACCCATAATCATCTATTTTGTAACTAGACTTACAGGTCGACACATGTAAAAAGAACCCTGGCGGACATACATTTTATATAGCCGCCAGGGCTCTTTTTACGTGTGTCGACCTGTACGCCTCTACCCACATGTAAACTTATCGCACACATTAATACCTACACATGTACAGTTCTACGCTCACAAGTACCAACAAAATCAAAATAGACTGGCCAAGTGCTAGTCGGACTCTCGCAGTGGGTTCCCATACCTTACTCGCACGATTTGTGGTTAATTGAACTAGTTTGAGCATATCTATCTAGTAGTGTGACGACGAGCTCCTGTCGTGAAATGTTGACGCTGGTTATGTTCTAACTGTACAAAGCAATACAGTAACAAATTCAAAATTAACAAACTTGTTTTTCCTTAATACGGAACTTTAAAACTAAACAGGCGGGCTTCCCCCTTCCCTTTTATCATTTGTAATGGTTCAGTTTAAGTTTATTGTAATAGTAATTATATTCATCAAGTTTCACTTAAAAGTAACGTTCGGCAATACTCGTGCATCCGAACTCAGCAAAATTTATGAAAGAGACGATGAAATAAAATACCAATCTGTTTTTGTCATTGCCAAATATTTTTCAAAGCTTTATCTCTTTAGGAATAACGTCCAAATTCGAACTATTCGAATTTGATCAAAACGGTAAAGGGCGCGTGGACAAAATTACAAATTTATTAGCAGAATATGCAATTGCAAAAAGTGTTTCACGGTTTTATACTCTTACGAATAGTGTTCAGTTTTGAATGAAGTCGAATATAAATTTTAACAGCAAAATATAAAAGCTTGACAAAACAGAATGGAATTTGCATTTACGGAAAATGTGTTACGACCTTATACTAAATTAATATTTGTTTTTAAGCAGTAACGCTGCTAAAGAAAATTATAAATTTTTAAATGAAAGAAAAAAATCCTTTCATTTAAAAATTTATGACCTTATACTGTTAATAATAAAGTACAAATTAGAACTATGTGCCCCTAGTCAAACCCCCGTTTTCCCCCCGCCCCCAAGCCTCGTCCCGAAGCTCTCCCAATTCTTCGGTCACGTGACGTCCTGAGATCTCACAAAATCTGTCGCGAGTTTAACAGTTTTTGCCCATCCCAAAAAGTGCTCAGCGCCGCTAAAGAAGTTTTCACTTCAATAAATATGTTGTGATTTTTTGCTAGCAATTGTTGTTTCGCAAATACGTGATTTAACTTTATATGTTCGCGATATACAAATAAGATGCGCATTCGTATATCGATAACACTAAAACAGGGAGCCCTAACAATGCTTCATGTGATTCTGTGATAACAGCCTTTCTGAAATTGAGAGAAAGGCCCACTGCAATATGGACCTTATGATTTGTAGTCAAGCGCGATATTCGAATGGTTGAAAGCGTCGATAAGGTATAGGTAAAGGTTTAGTTGGGATTATGACGTAAAGTCGTCTGTCGAAAGGTATTCGTAGCGATGAGGACAAACGCAGTACTATTCGAAGTGGAAGTCTGGGACGGGATTTAGGGATCTGGAACCGTATTTAAGTTATCTTGAACATCAAGATTTACTGACGATTCTCAATACATACCTGCTATACTATATTGAAAACAGGAATATTTTATTACAAACGGGTGCTATTTTTTGACTTTCCCAATTAAGATAATGGAATGTCGGTTCAGTTTTTGCGACGGGATGATATGTACACGTTCTGCTTGGGTTCGCGGGAGCTTTCCACCTATATAAGGCCGAGTTTAGGAAGAGGAGGGTGCCTTTGCCCAGCAGTAGTACAAGCTAACGGTAAATATCAAATAATATTCCGTACATACGTTCCGAAAAACTCATTGGTACGAGCCGGGATTCAAACCCACGACCGCCGTTTGACAACCGCATGCTTGAACCGATAGGCTGCCGTAGCGTGTCGTACCCTTAAACAGGTTAAATCAAATATATTTGCTTTCTGTTTAAGACGGGTTTCAAAATAAAATATGAAATAAGTTAGAGTACTAAAACCATCGCCATTAACTACTTACAACAATTTTATTTAAATAATCAGTATTTGTTGAAGCAAAAACCTAAGTCAATATTGATTCGAGTAAAATTTTGTTGAAACGTGATGCTTTTATGGATCCTTTTCCTTATGTTCACCCCTCACCTTTGCCCTATGTGTGAATGAAAGAATGCGACAGGGTGGTTGTAACGGAAATGACTTTAACGGAAGCATATGCGGACGTGAAAGTTTGCTTCCTTGCGGATATGGCGCTGAAATACGTTCAATTAAATTCAAGTAAAACTACTCCGTTTTACTTGAAAGTTAGGTTCTGGAGAGGGCTATCATGTAATCAGATTAGGTTTCAAAGGCCGAAAGAGTTACGTAACTAGGTAACTGATTTCATTATGATCATCATCCTATATTAGTCCCACGCTGCTGAGCACAGGCCTCTTTCAGGTACGAGAGGGAATGGACGGTGTATTCTAAATGTATGCAGTTTCCTCACGATGTTTTTCTCAGTATCTATTATATACTTACTTAAAATGTTTGGAACAATCATATGTAAAATAATAAGATTTAAAATGGTCACATTTCATAACACTTGCTTATTATACCCAACATTTTGACTAAAACCATAAAAGTATAGGGACTCTAGTACCTGCTTAGCACGTTATTTCAAATACCGTTAGATGGCTTAAACTTGGTCCGGGTTTCATATTTCCTGGCATAAGGGGAGTATTTACCACGTAACGAGGAAGTAACATTATCATAAAGGTTCTTGTTATTGCGGCTCAGATATTGCGCTGCCTTTCATAAAATACGCGGTATCCTGGCTCGCCATGCGCTTTAATTACAAGAAACATGGACTATATTTGCTGCGTTTGAGATGATATACCCTTTCAGTTGGGTCTTTGTTATAATAATAGTAATAATGGGTCTTTGTATTCTAAGGTCGATTTTGTAATATCAAACCAAATGCTAAAGTACAAGTCTTTAGAAAAATATTAAAACGCTTATCTACTTTTACAAATTTCTCATCAAACTTCATTGTTGCCACGATGAATGTCACATAATTTAAATCAGCTTGATATTTATTAAAAAAAGATACGGTACATATTATGAGTTAAAACTTTACGAAATATAGGCAAACAGATAAAACGATCGAAACCATCTTTAAACGGGAATGCCTATTTTACAACAGAACGCTTACCATGAGTTTGATAATGACGGCTTACGCTAACGAGTAGCGAGTTTTCTATCTGTGCATCTCTATTGCACTTTGACAGTACGAGCGGGGTGCACAGATAGAAAACTCGATACTCGTTAGCGTAAGCCGTCATTGTCAAACTCATGGTAAGCGTACTGAACAGATCACAATGATGGTAAGCCGCGTACGGATATCGCGTACATTCTTGGGGTACGCGTAGCCGCTCAACCAATCGTCTGTCGGTTTTTGGCCGCGAGTCAAAGAAAACTCGGGTATTCCAGGGTACGCGTACCCGAATGTACGCGATATCCGTACGCGGCTTTACCTAACCTGCTAATTATTACTTCAATTATCATTGCGTTATAATGTGTATGTTTGTTTTATTTATATAGGATTACGCTTTTATGCAGGAATTATATTTATTTGAATCGTGCATAATATAAGAGCGTACCCGACTTATCGAACCTACAATTTCCATGCCCGATCATTTGTTGTTGTATAGAAAGTTTATGAAATGTTATGCAGTCTATACGCAATTAATAAGACTATTATACTCTTCCCGGAGACTGAGCATGGAAATATTGCGACCGCTTCCGCGTGGCTACATCCAAATGTACAATGCACTTGCCATCATGTTTGTCATCCGCGTACATTTGGTACATTGACTGTAAATACGCAGCTAATTGAATGAAACCATAAACGGCTGCAATTATACAGTGTTCGAACTTCGACAAACAACGTTATACGGGAAGTTTGTTCGATACAAAATGTTAGGTTTCAAGTTTTCATCGTACCTATAGGTTTACTTAGGAACTAAATATAGCATGAATATAAATAAAATAACGTGCTTGTCAGCTAAATGGCGTTCTCAAATTATTTAAAGCCATCGTGAAGTTACTTTATTGACTCATTGAACATGTAGAATTAACTAGGACGCTATGGGCTTAACGTATAGCGAAGCGGATGCTAATAAATAAATATTTGACACTGCTATGTCGGCTTTCTAGCTCATCCTCTGATTACCAATACCTACTAATGTGATTAATGTACCCGAGCGGTGATATTTGCGCCGCTATAATGCATGGCTGGGCGGCCGATCAATGTAACTGCGGATACCTGTCCGCGTGACAAGCTCGCAACCCTTAATTTGCACACGTTCATTATGAACGTTTATCGACAACAATAATTAAAGATGATGACATTTCTATTTTTTTTAATCTGTAACGTGATATTTTGGAGGCGGGATAAATGCTAAGCCTCGTTGAAACAAATTTTGAAGAGATCTATTAAATTGGATTGTTGAAATTTTGCGCACATGCTTTCGAATATGGAATGTGAAGTGCAGCTAATAAAAAACACTTCGGTAATAAAACAACCATGGAAAAGCAACTGCCTAATTCTAATTAAAATAGTTTCTAGATTAAGAACAAAAGCTGAGATCCTGGGGCAACTTGGGGCGTGCATACGAGTAAGTTCCCGCAGTTCACTTCCACGAAACTTTAGAAAGTCATGTATGATTTCATACTTAGGCACAACTTAAGCCTTATTATTTAACTATTAGAGCTTGTGCTTTAGAAAACAGTTTTCTATGATCGTGGTATTATCAAGCAACTTGTATTTCTGTGATGAGTAAGTATAATTGGTAAAATATCTCCAGTAAGAGTCCGTCTTTGCCAAAGTCAACCTACTTTGTTGCAGGGTGTACCAAAATGGGGTGTGAAATATATAAAAAATACAAATGCAAAAAAAAAACGCACCAAAAAAAGATTTCCTTGAAGTTTTTTCTTATTAGAACACGATACCTGTTATGCCCTGGATCGGTTCACACTCTGTATGTAAGTCAAATTTCGGATGCTCGAAGATTAAACATGCTACTCGTAAAACTATCGTCGGAAACAAATTGCGAATAATGTTCAAATCAATTCAAATTATTACAAATTATTTAGTTCTTGTAATAGTTAATAGAGGAGATTTAGGAAAAAAGTCGGTATGTATTTGTTCTTACTTTAAGTTCGTCTGCCCTCGTTTTGTGCAATGACGACATATTTGTAGTCCACTAAGAACAATTTGTTTGATTTGTTACCTCCGAGCTATTTTATGTCTGGGTGGTGTTTTCAGGGTTCTCTAAATCATCTCTGAAAATTTTATCTACGAATATCACATCGCAACCAATTTTTCGCATAATGTCATTTCGCCGAATGATTAAGTGTCATCTTATCTAAAGGTTTAGTTTTATTTCCCAACCTCACGGTTACCAACTGTATGCTTGGACTTTTTTTCATAAAGTCACTTTTCAGAATGCCACCTTTCGAGTAGCAGAATGGATCAGTTTGACTTAAAATATACATTTCGTGGTATAACACTTACCAGATGTTTTATTAGTAACTATGTAACGTATTCACAAAGTGAGTAAGCGCAACCCGCTCACTTGTTTTTTTGACAATGACGGTACCTGAATTATCGCATCATTGGAGATATTATAAGTGTTTACATCATTACTTTTGGACTGTTGCTTGGTGGAATATATGTTTGGTAGGTGGACGTGTTTTTTTTTAAACAAGCACCTGCCAATTATTTTAACCTCACCTAAACCTTACCTAACCGCCAGCGTGTCGACGTCACCCCGCTTCGCGGGGTGCCCATTTCCGCTCTAAGGGACACAAGCTAACCCTAACCTAACCTACAAATAATATCACTGTTACGATTATGTGTTGTTTTTTAATACGGAGGCTTCGCCCCCGAACCCCCTTTGTGGTTGACTTCGTCTCCCCATCCCCACTTCCCTCCATCCTTCACTTATATAAGAACAGGTTGAATAAAAGTCTGACTATGTTATGCTGTCTTGTTCTTTGTAGTTAAAAGTTGGCTTATGTAAGAAAAGGGCACTGTTGCACTAACGAAACGTTATTCGGTCAGTAGTTGTTTGTCCAACTGATAGATTTGCCAAATGATAGGTATGCCAACAATTTTAATTCATTGTAATAATCGACTTGAAAATAATTCTACCAAATGAATCTGTTGTCATACAAAAATTTGCCATTTAGTTACTTGTCAAGGTGAATCATCGGCGAAAAGTTGGTTGGCAAGTGAAATTCGGACATAATAAATTCGGAGAAAAGGCAGAACCCCTGTTTTCAGCCATTGCCGGGATTAACTGAAAATTATTTTGCAGTTGTATGGCAACTTATTTAAGGCAACTTCAATTTGGCAACCGCACATTCATTAAATCGTAGTACTGCTTTACCATTCAGACCATCAGGCGAGTTGTACGCTTGTTTGCTACCAACGTAGTCTAAAAAAAATGTCACAAGCGCGACAGATGAAAATTAAAGAGGCAATACCCCGCAGGCAAATTGTAAACCGAGATTGGAAACCATAAGGCGGTGGCTAGTTTCCATTTCATTTCTTATTTTTCCTCACACAAACGATATCGGTGGTGTTATTAGAGGCAAGGCCGGTAAGTACGCAATATCTTCGCCCGCTCGGCAAGAATCCTCGGCGAAGCGAGACGGTGCCTCGCTCCGCAGAGAAAAGAGGGTTTACGTATCTATAAGCTTCGAATATACTTACTCCCTTTCTCCCTGAAAACACAGCGTTATTGCATGGAAATTCTTCTGCGTGCAACTTCATTGAGACTCTTCCGTATAAAGGTTTCTGTGCAATGTTCCGAGGTTATTGTTTTTCAAAACCGGAATGATATTACTGAAGCGCGAGAGTAAGTTTTGTTCAATTCATTGGTACGAGTTTTGTTATTATTTACGTTTGACCGTGAATTTGCTCGCTGGTAGAACGCAAGTTTCACTGTTTACTTGATTTTGTATATTTACTGTAACGGTATATGGTAGATATAAATATTTAACATATAAGCGTCAGTTTTCTATAAGTAACTATTCTGTCTTATGTAAATTAATTTCAATAATATCGTGCATTGATGGAATAATCCATTCTCCAAACAAATAAAACGTCATGCACGAATACCTCCAACACGTAGTTCAAAATAAATATGATTAATGTTATGTTATGTGACAGGTATTTTTGAAGAGTCATGGTCGATTGTATCGAGAAAATAGTAAAAGCCATGAAGAGTATGCGGATATACTGCTTTTCACTTCTGTATGACATCATATATAATTGACAGTATTGAGTCACCGAGCTTCGGAAGTTAATCATAAATATGAGTTAGAGCGGAATTCAGTTGATTGATTGATTGATTATTTAGTAAAATTGCTACCACAACCGAAGTATCCTCATCAGTACATTAACCTTATTCCTATAGAATTAGCACTCTGTGTATTACATGACCGTGGTATTCCTTAAACTCCTTTAGCCTATAAAATTTGCGTGGCATGTAAAAATTTGCTGGAAGGGCGGGTTGCACCAACTTACGGTTACAGACCGATCAACGTTAAAATGCTGTCATACCGTAGAAACTTGACAAACTTTCCATATAATTCAGATTGCAACAGTGCAGCCCTTCCTTATCTCCCCTTTGTACTTTGGTATTTTTGTATGGTTCTCGTGTACAATAAAATACAAAATATTATTATGTTATACATAAACGTTTAAGTTTTTTGAGTGGTGACGACAAAGCTTAACTTTTGCTACAAGATAAAATGAATACCATATGTCACGAGCTGTTTTGACGTTAGTATAAAGTTAACGTACTGTTCAGTATATATTCGTACGCTTCGGCGTTATTGTGGCCGTAGCGTAGGTGTCAGTTGGAGAATTCTGCCGAATGACGCGGCAAATGGATCCATTTGTTTAGCTGAAAGCTTTTGCCAGTGCTCAGTTATTTGCGCAGTGCATTAAATTGTGCATTATTAAACAAACTGTAATATTTCTATATGATCTTGATAAAATATCGCAAGCGTTTCTCCATCTCTAAAGATACATTCTAACCCGAGAGTCACATATTAAACCAGTCATCATCAACATCATCAGCTGAAAGACGTCCACTTCTGCCCTCCCCCAAAGAGTGCCAAAGTGAACGGTCCTGCGAACTCCAGCAACCTTTACCAGGTCATCAGTCCACCTTGTGGGATTAAACCAGTATGTTCTAGGTATTAATTGAAAAATTCACGATTATATCTGTATCTGCATATTATGATCTGTAAAAATATTGAATTAATTGAACCTCCCTCGTAGGTGTCGTAAAAGTCGACTAAGGGAGCAGGGTTGAAGTGTGTTGTGGGCGATGGGCTAGCAACCTTTCATTGCTACATCACATTTTGTCGTTCTTTTATACCCAAATTTGTGCTAAAAGTGGCCCTGGAACATACTTGCAGACTCATTTTAGGAATATATGCGTGAAAAATCTACCTATGTATGAATCTATGTTAAATTATGTATGAAAGTGGTTCTCTTCGATTTGTACTTATAGCCTAAGGCATGAATAGAGGGCCGACCTTCACCCATCCATCTGTATGAAAATAATTTTATATAGAATTTAGTATACATTCAAAACTATTTCGCCAATGGGTTGGATAAAAAAACTCCTGGCAAACCTGTGAATAATTAAAAATTCAAGTTTTTGTTTTACGAAAAAATTATATACATATATACTTACTCATCGAAAGTATGACCAATGTACAGAACTCAACTGTCCCATATAAAAAGTGACAAAGACCTACCTGACGCGTGTACACTGCGTTACGTGATCGACACACTGGCCTGCCGATAGATAACGTAACGCATTGTACCAGTCGCCATGAGATATATCGGAGCGACCAAAGTGCTCACAAATACCTGCACACGTCCTAATGCCTCGCCAATAGAGACGTGTTTAGATATTTGTATACACTTTGGCCGCTCCGATTTATCTGATGGTGACTGTACGTTATGTGGATCTAAATGTCAATTTCTATAACCGTTGTCTAAAAATGACAGTTGAATTGTCTTAACGCACGTTCAAAATGTTACGTGGCTACCCCTAAGAGTGGGGTTGGCAAGGTGGCAAAAAAAAAGCAAGTCGAAACCTGTCAAAAACACTCATCTGTTTAATAAATATATTCGTTTGTACATTTTATAGGCTTCTGAATACTTCCGACTAGTAAAAAATTTGATCGTTGAACTTAATTTAGTTAAAAAGGTAATGCTCTTTTTTATTAAGATTTTTTAGGTGGTGCCTTTATTCGTATCTCCTACTATTATATTTTATGTATCATTCACGCCTTACGTTTTTCTCTGTTAGTACGGTCAACCGTCAACCATTAGCTCAGAATTATTTCAAAAGACTGATTACGGGTACGGATACGCGAACGTGGGTAGCCTTGATTGTGTTGTGTAGGACTACTCATACACACTGACTCTTTCTACGTGACATCGAAGCAGGACTGAACCAACACATCTCACATAGAGGCAATGCCTAAGAGGCAATCACGTAACGTTCCAAACGTACGCTAGGACAACTCAACTGCCATTTTTCCATACTAAAATTGACCTTTAGATCTACCTGACGCGCGTACAATGCGTGATCGACTTGCAGGTGTACAACCACACACAATAACACTATCACAATATCACAACGTCATCTGCATTTGTGAGAAGTAAATAACGTATTAAGCAATCCAATTGGATAATAAACTGAGAGATTTCCCGAAGCCCCTTTAATTTGGCTTTTGCAATGAGATCAGTAATGTATGCACTGAACCGACATTAAACTCAAATCTAATCTGAAAGCTCGTCTACCCTCATCAAACGGAGCTTTATGTGGCTCCGTGAAGTAAACTACTACGTAATGGTAGTCGATGGTATTGTTAGCTCTAAAGAAAGCAGGCTACTTATCGTGGGCTAATAGTATTCGCTTACCGACGGCTCGCGTCAGGCGATGCAGTTCAAGAAGTCTAACCTCGAGGTCAATTTATACGATGGATGAGCGGTGAAAGGCTCCTACTTTTCTCACCACTCATGATCATGAACACAAAAATAAATATTGCGTGTACTTGATTCGAGTAGAAATTCGCGCTTTATTCGGTCACGTCGCTTCGTGTGAAGCCAGTGCTGTCAAGCTGTCAAGGTCCAGAATGACAGACATTCTGATACACTCTATGACTGATGATTGCAAGTAGGTATATTAATACGTTCTCGCGTGCTGTTGTGTATATGTCCACTGTGGCGCGGCGTTGCACCCACCCGCGTGTTCCAAACGCGACATGCGGGACGATATTGTGATTATAACTGTGCTATTGCTGCAGATAAGCCAACCTTCCAACGTATACGCAGTATAAGCACGATGACCAATTACATGACTACTAAAGTAGCCGTCAATAGAATTTGCTATGTTATCCAACCGCCATATTGAAATTGTCTTTCACTATGGCGGTTTGCTTACATAGTTAGCAAATTCTATTGACGGCCACTTTATAGCCATATCGAACGCCTGCGCCATTGGCAATTTCTTTATAAACCAAACACGATAGAAAGTGAAAGTTCTGAGGCTTTTCGATATTATTAAACTATTTAATTGTTGTACCTATTTATAATTCTCATTTAAACATTCATGAACATTATCCTGCTTGTGTTATACCTGGTTGTGCCCTAAAGGAGTTCGGAACTTATTGGGATTAGACCGAGGTAACCCTCACGATGTTCCAAAACCTTCACCGAATAGCTAACGGTAAATATTCCTAAATCATTGGTACGAGCCAGGATTCGAACCAACGAGCGCCGCTTGACAACCGCATGCCTGAACCAGTAGGCTACCGTAGAATTATATAATAATAGACCTTAAGAAAAGTTTATCCCATCAAAAACATTCTGTAAAAAACTAGCCAAGTCTCGATGGAGCTGCTTGTTTATCTCAAAAAAGTAATGAAATGTATGAGATATTTTGTAGTGCCAAGTCTCAGACATTCTTATTATACTTTATTTCCTAACTAAATAAAAGTCTGCAACTTGGCAATCACACAACTTTATTGCATTTACTAATAATAATTCCTGTCTCTGTCGCGCTGACCACCGGCAGCTTAGGCCCCGCCTCGCTGTCGGCGGTATCCTAGGTTAGGTTTTTATAATGGTTTTATGTTTTATATGTGTAGTTTTATATTTTACTTTTTATATTATTATTGTCAAAACCTAGCCTAAGATAAAGATTAAATAAAGAGATAATAATAATAATTATTGCATTTATGGATACCTAAAACTATGTAGCAAATAAATAATAATAAAAATGCCTGAGACTTGGCACTACAAAATATCTCAAAGATTTCATTGCCTTTTAGAGATAAACAAGCAGCTCCATAGACACTTGGCTAGTTTTTACAGAATGTTTTTGATGGGATTTCACTTGTTTTTGTAGAAACGTGGGCTTATTGATTTATTTTATTAGATTGTCTTATTTGACACAGTTTTTTTCTTTTGAGGATAGATATATCTCCAATAGTTTAATTTTTTATTTTGTCCTAGTTTTCATAGTTTTCCCTTTATGTGGCCATTAAACCCTGACTCTGTACCAAATTTCAGTTCTTGAGTTTATGGGAAGTACTAGTTCTATTTTGATGATCATGAGTGAGTGAGTGAGTGGGTGAGTGTCTTAAATACGAAACTTTGCTTTCGCTTAACTTCGGAACTAAAAGACCTACAGACTTGAAAGTTTGGATTTTAAGTATGTAATTAAAGCTTACTGGATGACGAAAATTTCTGCGTTCTGCTCTTATCCAGAGGTTCTCAAATAGGGGCCTGAAATTGATTCGCGGTCGACTTGGCGGGGGCACTGCCGTGCCCCCAGATACTCTATTCCCCGTAGCAGTACTTCTGATTTAAAGTCACCTAAACAATATTTCGTGTAAACACAACTTTACAACATATAAATACATAGTTACATACCAACTTACAAGCCACTGAATTTAAAAAATAACCTTTGCAACTAAATTATTTGTTGCCAACTCAGGAAATAGAAAAAGCACTGGCAAATTTTGACGACCGCTTTAGCCTAGTTGGTAGTGACCCTGCCTACGAAACAAGAGGTCCTGGTTCGAATCCCGGTAAGGGCAAACATTTATGTGATGAGCATGAATATTTGTTTCTGAGTCATGGATATTTTCTATGTATTTAAGTATTTATATCTATCATATATATCGTCGTCTAGTACCCATAAAACAAGCCTTACTGAGCTTACTATGGAACTAGGTCGATTTGTGTAAGATTGTCCCCTTATATTTATTTATTTATTTAAATGGACGTCGATTAAAAACCTAGTTGACCATAGACGTGTATTTTTGTTATGTTCATGTTTCCCGCGGGTAAGTAATACAAGGTATAACAACTAATCATATAACGGTCACAATATATACGCTCACTGTGTATAAGTTTGTTTAGTATAACGTTCATTGCACATAACGAACGAAAGGTATAATGACAAAATATACAATTTCGTAAAGTATAACGTACTTTAGACATAATATCAATTGATATATCGATTAAAGCGTATAATATTCATAACACCTAAGGTTTATAACATATATTATTCAATTTATCTAACATCAAAAAGTATATTGCTCGTATATTATAATCGTCTTCAGTTATTTTAATAGCAATGCCGTATGAAGGAATATATATGAATTTGAATAAAAAAACATTAAACGTTTTTAAGATTGAAATTAAATTTATTTTTATATCAAACACGCCAATTATTTTAACCTTACCTTACCTAAACACCAGCGTGTCGACGCCACCCCGCTTCGCGGGGTGTCTATTTCCGCTCTAAGGGACACAAGGCAACCCTAACCTAACCTACAAGTAATACCATTGGTAAGAGTACTTGTTGTTTTTTACTGCGGGGGGCTTCGCCCCCCGAGCCCCCCTTTTACTTACAGCCCTGACCTAATTTTCTGTATTGTAATCCTCATACGAAAATATACTATGCGTTATGATCGATATACGTTATGTATGTTATACGAAAATATATTATATGTTATGATCGTTATACGAAATGAAATTATTCAATTTGATTGTTATAGAAAAAAACGTTATATAATATGATTATTATGGCTATTGACCGTTATTCGTTATAAAAGTATTGGTATTGTTGTTATAGCTAACGTTCATTATATCTTGTGAACGTTATTAATATGAAATTATATATACTGTTGTTATATCTCGTGGGACGCACCCGTTTCCCGCGCGTATTTTGACATTAACATTTTCATAAGTAAAATTTATGTTTGTAATTTTGCATTTTATTATAAAGTCGTACAAAAAATATTGTATGCAATATGCAACGTTGTACAATCAAGTCAAAAAACGCTCGTGGCATCTTCCCTTACGATGTTTTCCTTCGGCTCACATCGTACCTCACGCCTTGTTCACCTATCACAACCGTTGCATAATTACTTAAGACGATTCTAACGAGCCGATTCCGACGGGTGTATCATGTGTGATTAAGTTCTTTGTATCTCAGTGCTAACCAATATTAGAAACAGTTAAAGATTGGAGCTTTGTAAGTTTGTATATGATTGTTTGAAACTGGTAATATCCGAATCTTCTCACCGGATAAAAAATATCTTACGCCTTTTCGTAGTGTATAATTATCTATATATATAAAAGAAGGATACCTGATCTACCATCAACGCACAGCCGAAACTACTGGGACTAGAAACTTGAAATTTACACCAGGACTTCCTTTTATGACGTAGGCAACCGATAAGACGGGATTTTTGGAAATTCCATCCCTAAGGGGGTTAAATGGGGGTGCAAAGTTTGTATGGGGGAAACTTTATATTATGAACTAGAGACTTAAAACTTTGTAGAAAGATTACTTATTAAGATACAAAAAAAGTAATTTCAGCGTTTAAGAAAATTCCACCCCTAAGGGGGTTAAATAGGGGTGCAATATTTGTATGTGGGAAACATTAATTTTTGAACTATGAACTTGAAACTTTGTAGAAAGATTACTCATTAAAATACAGTAAAAGTAATTTCTGCGTTTAAGGAAATTCCACCCCTAAGGGGGTTAAATAGGGGTGCAAAGTTTGTATTCAAAACTACTGGGACTAGAAACTTGAAATTTTTCCAGAACTTCCTTTATGACGTAGGCAACGGATAAGACAGAATTTTTAGAAACTCTATCCCTAAGGGGGTTAAATAGGGGTGCAAAGTTTGTATGGGAGAAACATTATTTTTTGTACTAGAGACTTGAAACTTTGTACGAATATTACTTATCAAGATACAAAAAAAGATTTTTCAGCGTTTAAGAAAATTCTACCCCTAAGGGGGTTAAATAGGGGTGCAATGATTGTATGGGGGAAACATTATTCTTTGAACTAGAGTCTTTAAACTTTGTAGGAAGATTACTTATTAGGATACAAAAAAAAACTTTCAGCGTTTTATAAAACTCCACTCTTAAGGGGGTTAAATAGGGGTGCAAAGTTTGTACTCAAAACTACTGGGACTAGAAACTTGAAATTTACACCAGCACTTCCTTTTATGACGTAGGCAAGGGATATGACGGGATTTTTGGAAATTCTATCCTTAAGGGGGTTAAACAGGGGTGCAATGTTTGTATGGGGAAAACATTATTTATTGTACTAGAGACTTGAAACTTTGTAGGAAGATAGCTTATTAGGATACAAAAAAGTGGCTTCAGCGTTTTATAAAATTCCATCCCTAAGGGGCTAAATAGGGGTGCAAAATTTGTATTCAAAACTAATGGGCCTAGAAACTTGAAATTTACACCAGAACTTCCTTTTATGACGTAGGCAAGGGATAGGACGGGATTTTTTGGAAATTCTATCCCTAAGGGGGTTAATTAGGAGTGCAAAGTTTGTATGGAAGAAACATTATTTTTTGTACTAGAGACTTGAAACTTTGTAGAAAGATTACTTATCTATCTTCTATATATATAAATGCCTTTGTCCTGACTGACTCACTCATCAACGCACAGCCGAAACTACTGGGACTAGAAACTTGAAATTTACACCAGGACTTCCTTTTATGACGTAAGCAACCTATAAGACGGAATTTTTGGAAATTCCATCCCTAAGGGGGTTAAATGGGGGTGCAAAGTTTGTATGGGGGAAACTTTATATTATGAACTAGAGACTTAAAACTTTGTTGAAAGATTACTTATTAAGATACAAAATAAGTGATTTCAGCGTTTCAGAAAATTCCACCCCTAAGGGGGTTAAGTAGGGGTGTAATGTTTGTATGGGGGAAACATTAATTTTTGAACTATGAACTTGAAACTTTGTAGAAAGATTACTCATTAAAATACAGTAAAAGTTATTTCTGCGGTTAAGAAAATTCCACCCCTAAGGGGGTTAAATAAGGGTGCAAAGTTTATATGAGGGAAACTATCCCTTTTGAAAGAGAAACTTGAAACTTTCTAGAAATATTACTTATCAAGATACAAAAAAAGAACTTCCAGCGTTTTAGTACATTGCACCCTAAATGGGGTTAAATAGGGGTGCAAAGTTTGTATGATGGAAACTTTTTCTTTTGAGCTAGAAACTTTAAACTTTGTAGACAGATTACTTATTTGTATACAAAAAAAGAATTTAAGCGTTTTGGAAAAATCCACCCCTAAGGGGTTTTAAAAAGGGTGACATGTTTGTACGGGGGAAACTTTGTTTTTTAGGTAGAGTAAAAATTTTGTAGAAAAATTACTTATTAAAATATAGAAAAAGTCGTTTCAGTGACTTAGAAAACTCCACCCCTAAGGGAGTGACATTGGGGTTTAGAGTGAATATGGGGGAAACTTAGTTTTTGAGCTATGGACTTTAAACTTTGTAGAAATATTACTTATTAGATTACAAAAAAAGAACTTTTTGCGTTTTAGACTATTCCACCCCGAAGGGGGTTAAAAGGCAAGGATTGTATGGGAAACGCTTTTTTTTAGTAAGATACTTGAAACGTTGTAGAAAGATTACTTATCAAATAAAAAAGTACTTCCAGCGTTTAAGAATATTCTATCCCTAAGGGAACCCCCTTAAAAGGGGGTTAAAAGGGGGTGCAAGGTTTGGATTAGCAAAACTCTTTATTGAGCTGGAGACTTAAAACGTTGTATAAACAATTATTATCAGAATAAAAAAGATCTTTCAGCGTGTTGGAAAAAATCCTCCCCTAAAGGGTTTAAAACGGCATTCAAGGGATGGAGACCAAGAAAATATTATAGTAAGAGATTTGTAACTTCGGTCTTATAGCCTTTATCTTAAAAGACCCAAAATGAGCTAAAAGGAGTTGGATGTTTGTACAGGGAACAAGACAATTTTTAATTAAGGGATCTGGAACTTCGCTAAAAGACTAGGTAACTAATTACAACATTTCTTGAAATTCATCCTGTAAGGAGGTTAAAAAGGGTTGGAAGTATGTATGAGGAATAAGTATTTTCTGAAGTAAGGGAATTCATAGGTCTTTTATACTAATTATATGGTAAGCCAAAATAAATAATCCGACTGGTAGCAGAGAAGTAGGCAAGGATAAATTAGAACCACGACCCTTACAGAACCGAACAGCTTCCAGTTCCCATAACCGAAAAGAAGGTAATGTTTCATTTAAACTGCGGATTATTTTGTTAATTTATAAAGTTTATTTTAGATAATCAAAATCATGTATGCTCTAACAACACCGTTAAATGGGGACAGCAGATGGAGATGGAAAGTTCTACGTCTTTTAGCATTAGATAGGTTTTCATAACTATACAGGTAGCTCGGACTAACGTGAACTACTGAACGGATTTAGGCAAACATTTCCAGTAATGTAGCTTTCTTTAATACATTATAAAAAATATACAATTTTAGCAGAAATGTCTGTTGATGATTCTTAAGATATTTATATTTCTAAAAACGGAGTTTTCAATTTTTATTTAGCAATTTAAAATAATGAACTCATTTCACTGTTACCTTTTACGCTTAATCCCTGAACGGATTTAGATGAAATTTTCCGTACGCTGAATTTGACACCCTTGGAAGGATATAGGATAGTTTTTATCTCTGAAATAATCCCATAAGATGGTAGAACTTTGTTTGGGTCGGCGATAATTAAGGTTCCACCTACAATAATTTAATACCAATCATTTTTCTAAGATACAAGTTCTACGCGGACGAAGTCGCGGGCAACAGCTAGTTTTCTTATAGAAGTATATTCACAGATCAATATTTTAAACACAAATCTCGTCAAGTAGTTGGATCTGCATATGTCCGTATATTCCAAAAATATATTACACATATTAGAATTAAATGAGTTACGTAAACATTTGCCATGTCAAATTAAGTTTTAGTTATCTATAAATTAAACGATATTTACCATTTCACAATGCGCATGATCAAACGCTATGAATTCACTGATTAATGACAAATAAGCTTACCTGCTTAGGTAACCGTTGAAGGTTACGGGTAAATAAAATACGAGGACAGATGAGTTGGGTCGTCTCACATTTTAAAAGTACTTAAGCCTACTTATCTGTGAACGCAGTAAAGCTTAATTCCATAAACATAATTACCGAATGCTAAATACGATAAAACACGAAATAAATAAAGGCTTATATGATTTATTTATAATAATAATTGCATAATTAAGAATTGTTTATTATTTATAGTGTGGCATTTTGGTCACAGTCAATGGGTTATAAATATATAATCAACAAAAGAAAATAATAATAAAAAATTGAACTGTGTAGGTGGAACGAGCAGCGAGCGAAGCGAAGGAAGTTCTCTGTTCAGCTTGGGCCAAAATTCTTCCGTATGTCCGGATATCCGGTTGTTATCCGGTACAAGTCGCATTTCTCAACCAATTCTCGTGAAAAGTTTTGTCGATTGAGTATTACGAAACAAACACAAGATAGGTATTATCAAAAAACACTGGCAAGTTCTACAGTCCACTTAGCCACTAGTGAAATTATGTGAACAGGTTTTTTTCAGTATTTCGAAATTAAGAAAATATCGGTTTTTTTTAGAAGAAGGACAGGCGAAGCGCTCACAAGTTTCACAGCTCACAGAGCCACTAGTGTTTTTTTTTTTATTCAATACTTTAATGTGTTGTTTCACTTGTTCAGGTTTGAGAACAATTGCTGTTGCTTCGTATTTCAAATACAAATTACGTTCATATTATTATGTGATTAAAGTGAAACACAATATAGTACATTATTGTCGAACCGAGGGAAGTAGGCAATTGCTGGCTGAGTATTAATTTTAAACGGACAACCTTGGAATCCGTTTAATTTAATACGAAGTCAGCAATAGGGTAGCTTCCTTATGTTAAAATTCTTAACGTAGTGTTGCTATACGAGTATGGATAGTAAACCATCTCATTATTGCAATAAAGTGTAAATTGCAAAATGTAAACATAATTTTGTGAATATACTTAATTGAACTTGAAACATTGTAAAAATAGACAGCGGTGACGTCATAATCTCATAATTAAAACAATACCAAAAAAACAGAACTTATCACGCTTTGCAATTTTAATGTTGATTTCTACTGCCCTATTCACCATTTCCTATGTTATTATCTATGTAACCGTTTGAAATTTAAATGGAACTACCTAATCTATTTTAATATCGATACCCTAGTTCACAGTCGTACTCATTACATTTTATTTGTTACTGAAATTGTAACTTTATGATTTGAGCACTATCATACTAATTACATCACTTTTTTCCTCGTAATTAGTACGATTGTGAACTATGGTATCGATATTATAAACAGGAAAAGTCTGTGAGTTTGTGACTTTGTAATAAATAAATAATATAATGGGACAATCTTACACAAATCGACCTACTCCCATAGTAAGCTCAGTAAGGCTTGTGTTATGGACACTAGACGACGATATAAATAATACTCGTAGATATAAATACTTAAATACATAGAGAACATCCATGACTCAGAAACAAATATTCATGCTCATCACGCAAATATTTGCCCTTACCGGGATTCGCACCCAGGACCTTCAGCTTCGTAGGCAGCATCACTACCCACTAGGCTAACCGGCCGTCTTTATAAGTTTGTGTGTTTCGGGTAATTTCCGGAACTGCCTTTCCTATTTCAATTTGTTTTCCACCTGCGTGTATAATGGATATTCTGGGTGGTCATACCTAGAGAACTTTTTATCCCGCAGGTAACTTTGCAAAAAACGTAGGATACGCGGGCAAAATAGCGCTATTAAAAAAAATCGGCCACGCGCAGTGTATTCCGTAGTTGCCCGCCTGTCTTGTCTGTCACTGTTGCGTCGGCCGAATATGTACGAAAATTGGCCGTTCCAAGTACACATTAAGCTGGTCGACTATTACTCGGTAACTACATATTCCTACTTGTCCGTGATAGTTTTCATTTTAAATTCATTATATCTACTACTACCACGATTTTTTTCACATCCCAGTAGTAGCCAGTTAGCCGGCAGGCTGTGTCCCCCACATGACTCGAACAATAATTAGGACGTTAAAGCCCAATATCTCGCAAACTGATTTGAAAAATGTTGAACGAGCTATCCAACGATACACCACACCATGGGATTAACGAGAAATGAAATTACATCTCCGCTTTAGGTGTAGGGTAGGTTACCCACAATTTTTTTTTCAAGATTTTATTGTACTGTTTTGTCGACGTGATTGATTTATATACCCATGCCAAATTACAGTTTTCTAGTAGTAATGGTTACTGAGCTAAGCCGAGGATGGATGGACGGACGGACAGACGGACATGGCGAAACTATAAAGGTTCCTTGTCGACTACGGAACCCTAAAAACAGTATTTTGTATTGTTGTTATGTTTTTTTTAAACCCATGGATCAATTACTCGAAGAGTACATCTGAATGTCTGTCTATTTGGACCAGCTAGACAATACTGGCTTACCACGAGGCACCTTGACCCTAAAACAGTATTTAAATAAATAAATAAATATAAGGGGACAATCTTACACAAATCGACCTAATCCCATAGTAAGCTCAGTAAGGCTTGTTATGGACGACAGATCAACACGCGACGGCAGAGCTACGCATCGCGTCATATGAAGATTATATGTAAGAGAAATATGTGATTATTTATTAAGACTTAGATTGTTTAAAGTAATAAAGAACCCAGTAGTTAGAACCCCCATAGTAATTATTTACATAGAACACCCTCTCATAACATTCATTTGATATCATTTTAACATTGTAACATTAAAGTAAAATCCCAGTACAATTGTATTAGAAAGAGAGAGGAGATGTTGCCTATGCGCGAGCGCAGCGCAGACTGGCCGCCTGAAGGGGAGGGGTATATCGCGCCAACATGACCGTAACGAGAGCCGCGGCCACCGAGCCCGAATTAGAACTTAGTACGGCGCATTTTTACTTTGCAATTAATGTTTATACTTATATCTTTATAACGGCTCATCGTATAGAAAAGATTTATATATTGTTAGAAAGCTAATAAAAAGTTCTATTTAATGTTTAAACTTAGAAATAAGTAAACTCAGTAGGTTCAGAGCAAATAATAAATAAGAGTTACAAAAGGGACCGAATTACGGTTTGCCCGATTTCCATGTATGATTATTCGAATAAGAAAATAATTACGAACCCTAATGTACTTATAAGAACTCAAGCCATATTAGAACTTTGTAAATCAGCTTAGACTTCCGCCTATTAATATGTATAATATCAGAATAACATCTTGTAACGTAAATTAGTCAAGTCAAAGTGGGCGTAACTTTTGTTGTCTCACTCAGCACGTCTTGCTTACCCATTGTCAGGTATAAATAGCAGGTACGGCCCGGAGCAAATCAGTAAGTCTCCTAGGGCCGATTCGCCGGCGAAGAAAGCCCTTCGGACTCCCGCCGTCCAGGCGCCCTCTGCGCAGGCCCCTCAGGCCAGTAGTGCCATTCTGGCAGCGGACGGCGGGTCTTCGGCCCCCAGCAAGCCAACTCCGGTAGGCAACCCGGACAAGCCGGATTCATGTGTCCTGATCGACACACATAGATACCACACTGCCATGGCCATAGCCAGTCAGCGTGGCATCCGGGTGGTCGGTTCGGAGATTTTGAAACCGCCCTTGGAAGGGATGCGCATCACGGTCCAGGGACCCGAGGACTACCGTGCCTTGACCCGTCTCTTCGACGAGCTGTCGATGGCCTACAACCGGAGGCTGACCGTCGAGGAGAAAGGCTACAGGGCCGTCCTCCGGGGAATCCACAAGGATATCCCGGAGGACGAGGTAGCCGCGGACCTCAAACACAAGGGGATCGCCGTCAGGGAGGTTCATCGCCTCTACAATAAGCAAGTAGGGAAGTACGATATCGTACTAATAGTCACCGACCCGAACCAGCGCAAAGCCGTCCACTCCCTTAAGGAGGTCCTTAAAATGGCGGTGAGAGTGGAGACTCCCAAAAAGAGGACCCACCTCTCACAGTGCCACAACTGCCAGCGGTTTGGCCACGGCGCCCGTGGCTGCCACTCTCCCCCCCGTTGCGTCAAGTGCGCTGGGGATCACGCGACTCGCGATTGCGAGCGCCCAAAAGGCTGCAAGGACCCGAACGGCATACGGTGCTGCAACTGTTTGGGTCGCAAGCTCCCCCATGGGCATACTGCCAATTATGGGGGATGCCCTTGCCGCCCAAAGAGTCGCGACACCGGGGCAAAGTCGAAGTCCTCGCCTCCCTCTGGGCGCAAGCAAAGCGCGGGCCGGGGTGCTCCCCATAGCACTCCGCAAAACTTCCCCGCCCTTCCGGCCGTAGGGTTAGGAGCCCCTAGGAACCCGCCGCCTTCAGCGGCCGTAGGTCCCCGCCCGGTGCCTTCTGCACCCCAATCCCAGGCGGGCCCCTCTGTATGGGGACCCGCCGCCAGTCAAGCGGGCCGGCCCGCTATGGACCCACTCTATGCGTTTATGCAGTTAGTACAGGTACTCCCACCGGAGGTGGCGAGCGGCCTGTCTACCCACATATTCGCATCAGCTACTCGCTATCTCGCCGCACCAAGCGGCAGCCAGGTTAACGGTGCCTATTAGTATGGATAGTACATCCCAGAAGCTTAAACCTGCTTCGATTACCATTGGCATTTATAATGCCAATGGTCTAAGGGGTATGAAGGACCAGGTGATGAACTTCCTTCGCGATCACTCAGTAGATTTACTTCTGGTCCAAGAGACCTTTTATCGTCCCGGCATTAGAGCCTTTCGCGTCCCTGGATACGTTCAGATTAGAGATGATAGGCAAGATGGTAGGCCATTCGGGGGCACGCTCATTTTCTACAAACGTAACTTACATTGCATAAGTCTCAATCCACCGCCCCTGACTAATATGGAAGTGTCGGTCTGTCGCATCTCGATGGAGGGGCACCCCCCGATATCGATTGCGTCAACCTACCTTTCACCTCAACGAGACTTACTTCTGACTGACCTCAACTCTTTAGCCTCCCTAGGTCCTTCGGTCATCGTGGCCGGGGACCTAAATAGTAAGCATATCAGCTGGGGATGCGTAGCATCCAATCCCAACGGCAATCGGCTTCATCACCTTTTGATCGATAGCCTCCCTTTCGATCTCCTCGCTCCCTTAGAGCCGACTCACTTCCCTCATAACGTAGACCACCGACCTGACATACTCGACATAGCTCTACTAAAGAACGTAGCGTTAACTCTGCGTTCTATAGAAGTGCTACACGAACTAGACTCGGATCATAGGCCAGTCCTCTTGAGACTAGGCCCTCACCCCAATAGTACTCCTCGAACCAGGACACTCGTGGACTGGGACAAGGTACAATCAGGTCTCCTACAGACGGACTCCCCCCTGCTTAGAGATATCCCAGACAATATAACTACAACCGAACAGACAGACCAAGCGATCGATTCTTTCACCAACTACCTCAACGCTGTTCGAAGCGAAGCCTCAAGGGAGGTGTCGGCGGAGGACATCCAAAACCGACCTCTACCTACGGAACTGAGAGAGTTGGTGACAAGGAAAAATCGCGCCATACGTACCTATTCAAATCACCCTTCTGCCGAAAATCGGCAAATCCTGAGGGACTTGTCTAACGAGTCCAAACAGAGAATTGCCGAATTTCGGGAGAACTCGTTCAGGGATCTGATGGGGGAGATAACGCCTAGTCACCTGGCTTACTGGAAACTAGCGAGATCTCTCAAATCCGATGCCTGTTGGACCATCCCTCCCTTGGATCGACCGGATCACTCAACCCCCGCGTTCGAGGACAGTGAGAAAGCCGAATGCCTTGCGAGTAGTTTAGAGTCCCAATGTTCGCCCAACCTCCTCAACACCGACGAAGCCCACATTAGTAGGGTCGATTCCGAGGTGGACAGGAGATCGCGTCTCCCCGTAACTTCACCCATTTTACCGGTGTCGGTTAAGGAAGTCAGTGACCTTGTCAGGCGTCTCCGTATTAGGAAGGCTCCGGGTGCGGATGGTCTATCCAATCGCATCCTGAAACTTCTCCCCGAAACCCTCCTCCTCCTTTTGGTCGGCATCTTCAATGCCGCACTGACCAATGCTCACTTTCCAGCCGCGTGGAAATGTGCAACGGTCATAGGGATAGCGAAGCCCGGCAAACCCCGGACCTCGCCTGCCTCTTATAGGCCGATCAGCTTACTTAGCTCCCTTGGAAAGCTATATGAGCGGATCCTTCTCACGAGAATTCTCAGATTTACGGCTGAGAATAACCTCCTCATCGATGAGCAGTTCGGTTTTAGATCCGGACACTCATGCGTCCAACAGGTGCACCGCGTCACGGAGCACGTGTTGGATGGTTTCTCTCGATTCCAGGGGCTCAAGACCGGTGCGATCTTTCTCGACGTAGCGAAAGCCTTCGACAAGGTCTGGCATAACGGGCTTGTATACAAGTTATACCAGCTCGGAATGCCGGACAGACTCGTACTCACAATACGAGATTTTCTCAGTGACCGAAGCTTTCGATACCGACTGGAGGGAACGTATTCGGACCCACACCCCATCCGGGCCGGAGTCCCGCAAGGCTCCGTGCTCTCTCCCACTCTCTACTCGTTATTCACAAACGACATTCCCAGGCACCCTAAGGTGCAACTGGGGTTGTTTGCGGATGACACCGCGCTCTTTACGACTCATTGTAAGTACGCTACTATCCGGCGATACCTCCAAGAGGCAATCTCCGACCTAGGTCGTTGGTTCAATCTTTGGCGTATCGAAGTCAACCCGGAGAAAAGCACTGCAATAGTCTTTCATCCGTCGGACTGCATTAGTACAGAAAGGCGGGTGGCTCCGATCCAGATGTTTGACCGACCCATCCCCTGGGTCAACGAGGCCAAATATCTTGGAGTGACCCTCGACAGGAGACTGACTTTCCGTAGCCACATCCGTAGGGTACGCAACCGCGCGTTGTTCGTGCTAGGAAGGCTAGGGCCGATGATCAACAAGTTTAGTAAAATGTCACTTAGGAATAAGCTGACACTCTACAAGACTTGTGTTCGTCCAATCATGACATATGCAAGTGTAGCATTCGCTCACGTGCCTATGTCATCGCTCAAGCCGCTTCAGGTCATTCAGAATCGTTTTCTCCGAAGGGCGACTGGTGCCCCGTGGTACCAATCGAACCTCAGCCTGCACCACGACATGGAGATTAGCACCATGTATGGTTTCTTTAAGCAGGCTGCCAGACGTTATTTTGATAACGCTCCCCACCATAGGAATCCGTTAGTTAGGAAGGCTGCTGACTACGTCCCCATCCCTCCCCCCTCTGTCGTTACTCGGCGCTCACTGATTAGGGGCCGCACGGTCCGGCGTCCTAGGCACACACTCACGGACCCGGACGACGAAATCACAGCGTCCATCGAAAGATGGAACGCTGCGCTTTCGGCGTCCAACACATCGCGTACACTTCAGCGTTCCCGCCGGCGGGGACGTCCACCGCGAGACAACACAGACACATACAGTCCGCTTTCGTCCCGGTACCGCCGCATACCGGGTAGAGTCAGTCCGACGCAAGTCGGGCCTAGCTGAGTTTCTTGCTGGACTCTTCTCAGCTAGGCTAGGTTTTAGCGAACCAGCGATAAAACTCCCAGTAGTTCGATACCACTCACACCCCAGATTCGGTTGATACCGTTCAACCAATCTCACTGGAGCGCAAACTCTTAGAGTATTCCAGTGTACAAACTTCCCCGCGTGGTCGTGCCGGAGGCTTCCCCTGGATTTTCCCCAGGCCACCCTCCAACCACGCAGTTCGACCGCTATATTGGGTCCGTCCTATTATAGCAACAGTCAGGGTCAAAAAAAAAAAAAAAAAAAAAAAAAAAAAAAAAAAAAAAAAAAAAAAAAAAAAAAAAAAAAAAAAGGAGCAAATCAGTGTGTCAAATCGGAGCCTCCTGGAAGTCACAACAAGAAGAAAACTACAAAGTATTAGGAAATTAGGGACTTGTATCAAGTCACTTAGGGCAGTGATAGGGCACCGAAACACCTATCGTGTGTAGTATCATATGAAAGGGCTTTTTGAAGCGATTCTAAAAATATGCAACATCATTACATTTTAGCCATATTTTTTTAATTAAAACAACAATAATTTTCGAAACATACCAAGTTTGGGCTCCTCCAGAGACGATATGGCTGATTTTTTTAAAATTCAATATACCACAAATGATACGTGATATCCTCATATCTAACCTCAAAAAAGCAATTTTGAAAATAATTGCATTAAGTATTTTTTTTTAATTTTTCAATTAAAAAAAATACTTATAAATTTTCGTGCTCATCACACAAATTTTTGCCCCTACCGGGATTCGAACCCAGGACCTCTTGCTTCGTAGGCAGGGTCACTACCAACTAGGCTAAAGCGGTCGTCAAATTTAATACTAATCAATTCCAATTGCTGCAAAGTGCAACACGAATTAAACAAAAAAAATACCTTATAACGGAGTACAATAAGTTAAGCACTGGAAGATAAAGAAAGACTGATTTCAAAAAGGATAGGATAAATCTTGTAAAATTGGATTGGAAAGTAAATACTTTCTTGACGTTCTCCGTTAAATGCGATTTCATTGCATTTGCGGTCGATAGGGCTCCCTCCGTTGGCTTTCGTTCTCTCGAGTATAGATATTTTTTCTACAAAAGATATTGAAATTTTCATGAGTAAAATCTTCCCGTCAATATTATGATAATGTACCTAAGTTACAAAGACACGGAATTTCAAAAACAGCATGAGTTACGAACCCGCCAGGAGACAAAGAACATTTCTTTGGAACAACTCCTAAGTATATAAACATTTGAAATTGTTCCCTTTATAATTCAAAAATAATTCATCTACTTAACTTTTTTCTTTTATGCTAAAATTCTTTGAAGTCGAAGAAAGCTCCCAAAAAGTAATTTTATTAATTACAAGTCAGGAATTCAACAAAGTTCCAAGCCGGCGAGGTCCTTTTCTTTCGTAGCGATCCATTATCTTATGAAGATTTAGAAATTCCTGCGGTGCGGAGATATACGTGCCGGGCGGCGGCGTCTGGAGGGCGCTCATTGCCGGGAAACCTTTTAACCTTGCGTATTAAATTGTACACTTAAGTGAGTACACGCACGGAACGCTTTTAGGTACACATGCCGAAACACACTGATCTGAAGATTCATTTAAGGCTGTAACGAGGTTTAAGGCGCACGTGCTGCTGTTCCGCATCGCCCACATTCACTGAAGTTGTTTATCTTCATTCTGGTTACCATATGACTGTAGTAAAATCTATACAAAATTGCGGTCTGCTCATAAAATTAAACTGCTTGGTTTTGCAATTTAACCAGAAAAGCCAAGCGGAGTTACAACGTTTTCTCTTATATTATTAGAATTATGAATTTATGGAGGTTTAGTAAGTCTGCGAGTCGCGCCTCCGCGCGAAGGGGCCGGGTAAGAAAACAAAGGGTGGAGGGCCGGACTACTTGCTGCCCTAAGGGCATTTTGTCTGTAAATGTTGCCGTGCCTCTCTTTGTCGTTTTGTGCGCCGGGAGGTCGCGAGAGGGCGCCATAGACAACCTCATTTACCCTCTTTAACAGAAACGCTAGCAGTTGACTCCGTGAAACCGCAGGTGTGGCTGGAACTTCAGCCCATTACCATTTCATTGTGTTTTGGTCCCAAAACTCAGTACTTATTGTAATTAATACGTTTTATGTTTTACGGAGGTGTATAAGTCGTTACTGAAGTTCGAGGGCGTAATCACATTATTAATGAAGTAGGAAGTTTACTTACCTGCCCTGCCGCTATCTACCCGTAAATTTTCTATTACATTACGTCTATATAGTGCTCTTGGTTTCCTTGCATTTGTTTGCTAAATTGAGGAAACTTGTTTCTGCAAGAGCTTTTAGTAAATTAGTTAAGGAGTTCCCATGACCACCTTCCAGCTCCATAATCAGAGCCTGGAAATCATCTATCATCAAAGTGATTACCAAGACAAAACAAATGTTTCCAAATTCGATATGTTTATCTTGTTTGGTTTAGGAGCTCATATGGCCACCTTCCGACTCAATCATCAGATCAGCTCTACGGCATTACGAACTTGCTAACATACATACTTACTAACATGGCAAGTTAAATAAACACTTGTTATAATTCAAATTCAAAAACATTTATTGCAGATCACATTACAGTTAAAGAGATGGAATTAAGGATAGGTTTACATGTGACGCCCTGCAAGGGCACAGCAACATAGTTAAGGACTATTTTGTAACATAACATAATACTTTTTTACTTATACTATTATCTATAGAAACAAACTGCTATCTATACATATAACTATCAACACAATGCAGTTTCATTATTATTATAAAGGTGCACCAGAATGGCACGTTGAAAAAATAAAAATGAAGAGCTATCGAAGTACTGGTACTTAATCATTAAAAAAATCTGGTAAACTATATAAACATCTGCGAATGAGGTATCTTTTTTATAGTTTGTTGGATTTAATTATGATTTACGACGCAAACGGAAGTATCGACGAGGTCAACCGCTCAACGCGGCGATGTTATTCGGTAACCGAAATAATACCGGGAACCTATATTTCTAAACGTTTACGGTACCGCAAACTTTACAGCATAACGGTACCGTAATGGAATACCGGTTTCATACCGGTATGAACGTAACCGAAATCAGTCCCTGGTCGTTGATTCTATAAGGGGATCGTCCATGACATATATTCGGTCACATTTAGCGGTGTGTTTAGGTACAGAGTTCGAGTAAGCTAAGTTCCTGATTCACATTCTTATAAACCTAATTTATTTATAATGGCGAAACCAGTTAAAAACGAAATAATTTTCATATATCCGTTTGAATGATTATAAGAATGCAACGAAATCTTTTTTTTTGGTAGTTGTACGTAGTATTAATCTACGTAATCCGCCTTTCACAATACCTTAATGCACACTATACAAACTACTATTTTCTATTGAGATAAAATAAATGCGAAGTAGTTCTCTTTAATTATCACACTAAACTAGCTGTTAAGTTGTAACGGGGTGACGGGGAAATGTAAATACTAAGTCTTTTGTTTTCCTTTAAATAACGTAAATATACATTTAAAATGGCCGATTAAATGATTAGTATGATCGGAGTAGTCATTTGTTATTCTGTTTAGTTACCCAACAAGGTTCATTGAATATTTCACAAGATTGCCTGCCGGACGGGCGCTGGGGATTTCACCAGGTACATATTTAATTATCACTCGCATTATTATTGAGATTCACCTTGCCTCCTTTAGTAAAAAAAACATTGTGTTGATTGAATATTGTCATGTATATAGTAGAACATTGAAACACCCTTTTTTACATCAGAATCAAAGCTAAGTACAAAGTTATACCTAGATCACTGCTATTTGCGAGGAATCCAATTTAATTCGCTCTCAAATATTGCTGCACTGTTATTAACAAGGCGATTACGATTTTGGTAAAATTAAATTGAACGTTGCTCGTTGCCTAGTTCCGTTCTTATAAAAACAATATAAAAGTCATCTAATGAGATATGCAGTTCTAGGCGGCAGTTATGCCTATTGGGTAATGGGTGAAGAATTTACATATCACATTGTTTATATTAATTAAGTACAGTATTGTATTTTTATCAGACTTGCTCATAAAAATGGCTTCATAACGCACAGGCATACAAAGCTACAATGAGCTATATTGTGCTTTAGTGTCTGTGTAACATATTTTTAACCGACTTCGAAAAAAAGGAGGTTCTATGTTCCATTCTATGTGTTTTTTCCCTTCGGCCGCCGACGAAACCATGCTACTTAACCGGTTACGTGAGAAGAATTGGTTTTCTTGCTACGACACTAGTTACGTACAAAGAGGTTTTTTCTTCCTACGAAACTAGTTACGACATTTTTTTTCGTATTTGGCCAGTTTCGACGGATCCCCGCTCCGCGGGGCTCCTATTTCTGGTCTGTTTGCCCTTCGGCCATCTGAAGCTACCTAACGAACCTAACCTAACCTAGTGTTTTGCGATCGTAACAGGTTTCCAACAAGGAAGAAGAATTCTTTGTGCGTAACTAGTTTCGTAGTAAGATAAATAATTATTCACACGTAACTGGTTACGTGGCGTTGGTTTTGTAGGCGGCCGAAGCTGTATTTTTTAATGTATGCTCACCGATTTCCTTGTCAATTGTAGACTGATTTTGAAAAAAAAAAATATTCGAAAGAGTGTACTCCTGAGGTAGTCCCATTGTTACCATGTCTGATGATGAGATCCCAGGGAAATTGAGGACAACCCTCAAATTTTATAGGCACGCGTGAAGTGATTTCGGTATTTTCTATTACAACTCTTGTATTTACCCTGGGAAATCGCAATTTACGAAGACCACAGATGACTTATAAAACTCTGATTCCGTTAAAGTAGCATCTAATGAAGTGTCAATTCTGAAATCCTTGAGGAAACGATGGAACTCCTTGTATAGCAACTAGTGTTTTTTCTGTTATTATCAACGTATTTGGTGTCGAAAAGCAGTTCATGTGGTAAATTGGAAAGGAAATCGGTAAGAACCAAATTCTTGGCCAGCTTAACTCATTCAATAATTTATTTATTTATTTGGGGCATTGAAATATTTCCGTTCTGACGCGAAAATTAACCATACAACCCATGCTTAATTTCTGTGTCAAAACGGACCTTTTTTCACTGCTTCAGTGTGTATGGCTTTATAACTACCGACTAACCAGCCAAGAATTTTTGAGCCTAACCCAAATGTGGAAATTTTCATGCACCTCTGGAACTCTTGATTTCAGGCTTGCAAAATCAATTGCACTCTTTAAATCCTATCTTTAGTAACATTATTTATCTCTCTCTTAGTACTTTTAATTTGTAGTTCAAACCGTTTATTTTGTCCGCTTTACTTTTAATTTTATGGCAGATACTTTTGATTCTTAGCATAAAATTACATTGATATTCCTATCTTGTAGTTGTATTGTATGCTTACGTGTAAGTAGGTAAATATATTTATATCTTATTTAAGTATGTGTATTGTATGTATGTGCTTTTGTATGTTTTACTATTCTTTTCTCGACAACTTTAAAGTTGTCTGGAAGAAAACGCTCTTAAGCGATGAGATCGCCTCTTGTTTTGCCTCTAATTTCTCCCTGTACCTTATTTGTAACTGCTTTATCTGTGTGAGGTGTGCAATCAAGAGTTCAACTCGGTAAAATAACTACGGGAACCCCTACAGTGCCTACGCAAATAACCAAAGAAGAATTACATTTGTCTTGGAATCTTTCTTTCGTAGTTTATTAAATCTAGTTCTTGAGTAGGTTTATTTTCTACGCCTTAATGGTTTTTTATACTTTGGCTACAGATAATGATAGACGTTCTAACCTTTTCTGACGTAAAAGTTCACGGATCAATCTTAATGATCAGTCAATCAAAAAACCACTTCTTATTCAAAAAAATACATAATGTTTAGGTAAGTGACTGAAAGTATTCCTAAACCCGAATAAAGTGGATTCAAATACCCACGCTTTAAAATTAACCTTTTTAAGAGAGCGGGAAGGCCTACGTCAAACCTTTCTTCATTATGTGTCGAAAATATATTTACGAGTACCCGTCTGATATCATGTACTTATGTAAAAACCAGTTCATCTATAAAACAAGTTATAAGGTTTTGGAAATGTTTACCGTGTTCATCATCACGCCTATGGTGGTAGGTACTTACGTTTTACAATGACCTGAGACATGTCTGCAGAAATGTGTGTCTAGTTAAACCAGCATGTTGATCTCGCATTGTACGCGCGTCAGGTAGATCACTGTTAAGTGACGTTTAGATCTATGGAAAAATGACAGTTGAGTTATCCTAACGTTCATATGGAACATTACGTGATTACCCCTCCGAAACGGTGTTTCAGAGAAGGTGACAACAAAATTGGTACGCACTGACTTACAGTATATTCTAAGATTCATCCTTTCGGCTCACGAGCGTGAAGGGTGAGTTTAATTTATAGAAGTAATTTGGACTCGATTATCACTACGAAATTAACATAAGCATGAAGTCTGCCTGTGTGCGTTAAGAGAAAACTTCAATTATCCCAATAGGTTCGCGAAGAGCGCCACGCACGTGTCTCGGATTACTCGTAATTGATGGGCCTGTGTCTAATCTCTGCACTCTGCGCCGTAGCGTCCCCTACAAAACGCGTGCGCGTTTTTATTGTATATCTACATTTGAATCGCCAAATCAATATTATACTAAATAACGATTGTGATGGAGTTGTGGTATGATGCAACAAACTGTGAGGTTTTACCTTCTTAAGTCCGTTCGGAATTTTTGATATAATTCCATTTACTATAAAATAAAACGCCATAAACATACGCTTAAGGGGCTACCCGAGGTTTCCATTGATTTTTGACAAGTTTTGAATCGTATCTCCTACTTTTGCACTACAGATAGAAGTATAAATCAAACGGTTATTGGTTCTTCAATCTTTTATCTCCATTTGGGTCTACCGGATTTTGAAACAAATGAATACTTAATTTTGTATGATCTTTTTAAACACTGTCTAAAATAACACTAATTTTGTATCTCTATTGACGTGAAAGATCTAACACATACGAAATCTACATATTTGGGTTCGTCTGTGACGTCCCTAAAAACTGGTCTAGGGTTTTCATTTTAAACCAATTAACGCAAAAGTTATGGCCAGAAACCGGTTTTTTGGCCTAAAATTGTTCAACTTTGATGCCAAATATCGCGAAAACAATGAACTTTGAAGTAAATATGGGATACTATATTGCTTAAAGCCTTTGCTTGCCTTTGCTTTGATTGCTTGGGTTTTTTGCAGCTTATTATGATAACAACAACTTGTTATCATAATAAGCTGCAAAAAACCCAAGAAAACTAAGAGATTCAGATCGAAGGTACGATCCCAGACGCCAATTATGGGAGCCCCTTAATAATATTGCTCTGTCCAAGAAGCGTAAGGATTCACCATCAATGCCAGTAAAACCTTTAATGTGCCAGAGGAAAAGAATTGCAGTGAGAATATTTGAAGCGCATTTATTTGCTAAGAGCGTAATTTAGCCGGCCGTTGTTGCGGCGGCGTACTTTCGCGTGAGCTTCTTATCTGCAGATATTTAAATTCCAGACTGAGCCTCAAAATAGTTCAAATTAAACGGAGCTTGTAAATTAAGTGTTGCTATCACGCAATCCTCGGGAAATAGCTCTAAGTGGTTCGGTGTACGATCTACTATTTTATCCGCACTGACTTAATGACAACGTTTTAGAAAACGTTTTACATTTCCTAGTAGATTTGTTATCTTTTTACTCGTGTGTAGCCGAAAAAAATATTTGCAACGTTATACAAAATAATTATAGTTTCAAGAACTTAACTGGTTTCTTGGGCAAGTTTTTAACACAAATTAGTTAGTGAATTTCAACAAACGTGATTAAGAGACGGGTTATTATTAACTAAGCTCACTTTTTTAAATTTGATATTGAATGAAGCGTGATGACTGATGAGGAACGACTTACCTCTTTTCTAAGGCTTGATATCAATTAATTTTGTAGGATCGTATATCATGTAGAGTTTCTTAAGACTAGTTTTAATTGACTTTTTTCATTATGGAAAAAACCTAAAATTTCAATTAATTCGCTTGACTTAAAATGCAATGCCTTTCGAGTTCGCATAAATTTCATATTAATATAATTATTTCATCATCGTCCATTGGATGACATACGAGTAGATAACCTACGAAAATGCCCGTGTACTTTATTTATAAAAATTTTGAAATTGCCTGACGGAGTCCCTTATAAGAAAATCGAATTCCTTTATTTGTTGGTGTTAAATGCGTTTATTATAATTTTGTTGATAAAAACAGAAACGGAATTGGGGTCGAGGCGCTGGATAGCGATCGCTCTCGAGGGTAAACACCCGACGATTGAATGTTAAAACTTAATTCAGGTCATTTTCATCGCTCGAGCAAAGAATCTGTTATTCTCCCCAAAGGAAGCGATTACCTTTTCAATATATTTTATGGAGGCATTACGATTCTTTCATAATGATGTTTTCACCTCCAGTCCATATTGAAACGGCATCTTAAGAAATAAAACCATGGTGTAGGTATTCATTATTTATCATTTTATCAATATATACATTCGGGTTTTTAAATGTAATAATGTTGGAAAATGTAATTACATTGTATTTATATATTCCATTATGTACGTAACGAATAAATAATATCCTTATGTGGTGTACAAGTACTGAGTGACTTTTATTTAAAATATATTTTACGTACGTATATGTACGTGTTACATAGAAAATGTCTCAATTTATTAACCACATCGTGGGTTGCATACCAATTAACATGATTAGTCATAACTTATACATTAGTAATAGTAGTAATTTATTACGTCCTTTTCTTTCAGGTAGGCAGTTTTTTGTAATATCTCGAAAACCTTTAAATGCATCTTGTTCAAAACAATTTTCGCTGAAAGAATCTGTCCTCCTACGTCCATGATTTTTTCATATTTTTAAAATACACGGTTCAAAAATTAAAGCGGGGGACACACAATTTTAGTGACTTTCGGGGCGATTATCTCCGACTCTATTCATTTAATCAAAAAAATTGCTGAGAAACTTTATATTTATTGTGAAAGGCCTATCGATGGATGTGTCACACGTGGGCTTGTGATATATACATATTTTTGACTTTCAGTTTTATGCACCCCTACATTTTTTTGTTTGTAATTTAATTACAAAACTATGTAGCGGCTAATAAAATACACCTATCCTCAAAATTTTATTCAAATGAACCTTATAGTTTTCGAGTAAAATGCCTGTGACATACGGACGGACAGACAGACAGACTGACAGACAGATAGACAGACAGACATGACGAATCCATAAGGGTTCCGTTTTTTGCCATTTGGCTACGGAACCCTAAAAAGACCGCGTTGCACTCCGGGAGTGCCGGCAGAAGTGAAAACTCAATGACATTGTAACAGTTTTTCGATCAGGTCACGTAATTGCTTTCATTATCAGTATAAAAGTACTATCATTTATGTGATAATAGTAGTTTATGCGACTGATCCATAATGATAGGCCTTAAAATACGAGTGTGATTTTATGAAACGAGCGCCAGCGAGTTTCATAATAGGATCACACGAGTGTTTAAAGGCCTAATTATGTACAGTTGCATACACTAGTTTATCTACACATATATCATAAGCAGTAGTAAGTAACAGCAAAAAACCAACAAAAGTATGACAGCAGCAATGGCGGCAATTCGATCATCCGTCATGACGAATGGTTTTTTTAAATCATAGACAAACGAATGAAGTCCCTATATCACTCGAGATCAAATGTCGTGCGGGTTGTATTAAAAAAACGTACTGAATTGACGTTTCGTATCGATAACTGTTTTAATATCTATGGATACTATAATAGAGACCCACTTGAGTTTTGACAGCTGTTCCAAGTTTAAACTCATAAAGTTACAAAAATCTGTACTGTAATAACATTACAGTACAGATTTTACCTACTACCACAGACAAGAAAGTTCTCATAGTGAAATCGGTTGTAGTAATGCTGGTCATTTCCTACGGTTTCTGAACGCAATTTAGAGCACTAATGATATGTGCATAAAATACAATATTCATTTATTGCAATATCGTACACAAACACGACAATTTATATTACATTAAAATGTAACACTTCAGAACTATTACAATTATTACCATTAAAAAGTTTTTGTCTCAGAAAAATCAACTTCCATCATACGTCGTACGTCTTACAAATCTCACGGTCACGTGACCAGACGCGAGTTTAACATTTTTTCATTTCAAAAATTTACTTATAGTTTATGAACTGAAGAGTACAATATGTACTTAGACAAATATGAATTCCAAGAGATGAGTACCTAACATTTTTGTTTATTGCCGCTGTAAGGTAAGGAGAATATACATTAACGTAAGGGTGCGCTGAAAGTACAGTCGGATTGAACTTTGAGACACAAAAGACTGAAAAATGCAAATTACACCGAGGGCGGCCGCCGTGCGACTTCGCATTTAAATGCAACCAAACTTGTCAAAGTTTGGCGCTTGCAAATGAATGCTTGGTCTTAGCTCAATTCATTCACTACTTGAATAATACGAGATTTTTTTTAATGACTCAAGTTATTTTACAACACACTACACTTACACTGCAGGTACCATATCTATGCAGATGACATACAAGTGTACATATCATGCAAACCTTCCGAAATTGACAGTGCCATTCAGAAACTTAATTTGGATCTAGATAGCATAGCGTCCTGGGCCGCTGCAAACTCCTTGCTGTTAAACCCTAGTAAAACTAAATACTTGGTATTTGGCAGTAAGCAACAGCTGAATGGTGTCAGTTCTGTTTTAAATGTTAACTTGATGGGTAAACCTATTGAACGAGTGCATGAAGCACGTAATTTAGGACTTATGATGGACTGTGGGCTGCGCTATGAGAAACACATGGTTGGTGCTGTGAGAAATTGCTTCTACAAACTTAAAGTGCTGTACAATATCAGGCAATTTATAAGCGAAAACTTGCGCATTCGGCTGGTGGAGTCTTTAGTATTGTCCAAATTGAACTATGCAGATGCAGTGTATGGGCCACGACTTCTTGGAAAAACTAAAAGACTCATCCAACGTGTTCAAAATGCCTGTGCTCGTTTCTGTTTTAGTATTCCTTCGAGAGCTCATGTTACTCCGTTTTTAAATAAACACAGCATCCTTAAAATGCAGTGTGAGCGACGTCCGCTCTCGGCGGCGTCGGCTGGGCGAGTGAGCGCGCGCGCTACCGGCCGCGGCAATGCTCGCCCCTCACAGTCACCTAAGAATGACCTAGTGCCGAGACACAAGTCGGCGACGGACGAGCTCCGCCCCTATGTGCTCGGACAGTGCGTCGACCACGCTCCGTGACACAAGTCGGCGACGGACGAGCTCCGCCCCTATGTGTACGGACAGCGCGTACTACCACTCGGCGCCCGAATGGTGTGTTTGGGCTTCGCCCGTGTCCTCAGACACTTTGGGTAATCGATGTTACCAAAATAAAAGAAGGAATAACGAGAAATAGACTTTTTATTTACTTTTCCCTAACTGCCCTATCACTGCCCTAAGTGACTTGATTTCAAGTCCCTAACTTCCTATTACTTTGTAGTTTTTCTTCTTCTTCTTGTTGTGACTTCCAGGAGGCTCCGTTTGACACTGATTTGCTCCGGGCCGTACCTGCTATTTATACCTGCTAGTGGGTGAGCAAGACGTGCTGAGTGAGACAATAAAGGTTACGCCCACTTTGACTTGACTAATTTACATTGCAAGATGTTATTGGGATGTTATACATTTAAATGGGTGGAAGACTAAGCTGATTTACAAAGTTCTAATATGGCTTGAGATCTTATAAGTACAGTAGGGTTCGTAAATATTTTCTTATCTGAATAATCGTACATGGAAATCGGGCAAACCGTAATTCGGTCCCTTTCTTAACACTTATTCATCATTTGCGCTGAACCTACTGAGTTTACTTATTTGTAAGTTTAAACATTTAATAGAACTTTTAATAAGCTTTCTAACAATATATAAATCATTCTGATACGATGAGCCGTTGTAAAGTTATAAACGTAAACATATTAATTGTAAAGTGAAAATGCGCCGTACTAAATTCTAATTCAGGCTCGGTGGCCGCGGCTCTCGTTACGGTCATGTTGGCGCGATACACCCCTCCCCTCCATGGCGGCCAGTCCGCGCTGCGCTCGCGCATAGGCAACATCTCCTCTCTCTTTCTAATACAATTTGTACTGGGATTTTACTTTAATGTTTACAATATCAAATGAATGCTATGAGAGGGTGTTTTATGTAAATAATTGCTATGGGGATTCTAACTACTGGGTTCTTTATTTACTCTAAACAATCTAAGTCTTTATAAATAATCACATATTTCTCTTACGTATAATCTTCGTATGACGCGATGCGTAGCTCTGCCGTCGCGTGTTGATGTTGTCGTCCATAATTCTCCCCCTTTAGTGTGAGGCGAAGCCTCGCACTATTGGTTGCAACGGTGTTAACACTTAGGCACTTTCACTGATTGATTTTTCTTTCACTGATTCTAACACTTATTATTTTGACGCTACGTTAAAGTTCCCATTCTCCGGGTTTAAATTTCTTCGATGACTGTTCGACGACTTCTAATGAGTTTGCTTCAGGTGGCTGCTTAACTGGTATGGTAATCTTCAGTTTTAGTTGATCCCGTTTTCTTTCTTTGGCCTTCCTGCAGGCTGCTTCAACTAGTTCCCTTGATGGTTGAGCTATGTATATTTTCCTCTCTGCTTTATTCCGCGCCTTCGGCGCCTCGTTTTCCTTATCCCGGTGGTCGCTGCGTCTGCGGCGCCACTCTGCCCACGCTATCCTCTTCTCGCTGGGCTTCAATGTTGGGAGATCGGCCGCGGCATTGGCGTCTCCCGGCTGCTCTACGGATGTGTGGAAACAGTCCACTGTTGATGCTGATGTCGCGACGGAGTTGATGCCCTCCATGGGCTTCCGCGAAGTCGGGCTCGCGCACGCTGCCGCTGCGTGTGCCCCGTAGTGCGGTACCGTTGCCTCGAACGGTGTGCGTGTGTGTACACGTAGATTGATCGGACCCCCCAAATCCGATGATAGACGACCGGCGGTCTGTCTATTAATAACCGAACCCTTACCCGGGTTTTTGTACTCCTTGGTACGTAAAGCTTCCCTGAGCTTGCTTAATTTATTGCGCCAGTCCTCCTTCTGGACGGCTATCTTCTTTTCGGCGTCTTCCAATTGACGCGCCATTTCCTCCAACTCCTTCTTCATTTTCTCCGCCGCGACTGGGTCCAGGTCCCTCGTGAGTGCCCGCTCAGATGGCGAGGCTCGGTCGTGAGCCTCGTGGAATGTGAAGGACCTGACGCCTGATGTGATGTTGCTCGTACTATCTTCACTCGAAGTTATGCCGGTGCCCGATGTGCTGCTCCTGCGGTGCCCGCGGCCCGCGTAGCCGAGTCGATTGCCGTGCGCACCCGTCGCGCCGGCCCGAGCTCGACCTCGATTCATCGTCCTGGACGAGGGGAACGGCCCGCTATCGCCCCAGGCGTGATCGGTGACTCGTAGATTGATCCGGTCGAAGGACCCGATCGACTAAACTCCCACTTGCTCGATGCGGCAGCCGGCGTTGATGAAACTGGATTACTGGAACTGGATACTGGAACTGATGCTTGCTTGCTGATTTTCTTGCTGGTACTAGTTGGTGCTTGGAGATGTTACTTCTTAGTTGTTGCTTGTAGAGATGTTACTTCCAGGAGTGACGAGCGGACACTGATTTGCTCCGGGCCGTACCTGCTATTTATACCTGCTAGTGGGTGAGCAAGACGTGCTGAGTGAGACAATAAAGGTTACGCCCACTTTGACTTGACTAATTTACATTGCAAGATGTTATTGGGATGTTATACATTTAAATGGGTGGAAGACTAAGCTGATTTACAAAGTTCTAATATGGCTTGAGATCTTATAAGTACAGTAGGGTTCGTAAATATTTTCTTATCTGAATAATCGTACATGGAAATCGGGCAAACCGTAATTCGGTCCCTTTCTTAACACTTATTCATCATTTGCGCTGAACCTACTGAGTTTACTTATTTGTAAGTTTAAACATTTAATAGAACTTTTAATAAGCTTTCTAACAATATATAAATCATTCTGATACGATGAGCCGTTGTAAAGGTATAAACGTAAACATATTAATTACAAAGTGAAAATGCGCCGTACTAAATTCTAATTCAGGCTCGGTGGCCGCGGCTCTCGTTACGGTCATGTTGGCGCGATACACCCCTCCCCTCCATGGCGGCCAGTCCGCGCTGCGCTCCCGCATAGGCAACATCTCCTCTCTCTTTCTAATACAATTTGTACTGGGATTTTACTTTAATGTTTACAATATCAAATGAATGCTATGAGAGGGTGTTTTATGTAAATAATTGCTATGGGGATTCTAACTACTGGGTTCTTTATTTACTCTAAACAATCTAAGTCTTTATAAATAATCACATATTTCTCTTACGTATAATCTTCGTATGACGCGATGCGTAGCTCTGCCGTCGCGTGTTGATGTTGTCGTCCATATGCAGCATCGGCGTAAACTACATCTGGCCTGTTTACTTTTCGGCGTAATTAAGAACGAGGCTCCGAAGTATCTCTTCGAAAAGTTGTGCAGTTCTAGGTTGCATAGAACACGGCGGTGTGGACTACCGTTGCTGACACCCCGACACGCATCGGCGGCTTTCCGTGGTAGTTTTCGGTACGTAGCAACTAAATGCTGGAATGTCATCCCTCCGCCGTTGCGAGACTTAGGAAATGTGCACAGCTTTAGAACTAAACTCAAATCTTTTATATTCAACCACCAAAAGAGCCAGGAAACTTACAGGCTAGACACGAGCTGTATTTAGGAACTCAAATGATAATGTTGTCTTACCTCTGTGTTGTGTCCCTCTAGTTTAAATGGCTGTTATTGTGCTCATGTGCTGCTATCAGTTTGGCTTTGTTTTTGTGCCAATTAGCTTGAAATATATTTGTCTTGTTTCTCCTCAATTATGTCAAATCGGCATTGCGCCCGCGTCACCGTCACATGTCTGTCTTGTTTGACGTTTTAATTGCCGGGAGCATCCACCTGTCATAATGGCGCTAGTGGGTCGGTTGGCGCGGTTATAAATGTTGCGTTCATAAAAAAGTTTATTATTTGTCTTTACGGTTTGTTTTGTTTTATATTACTATTATTATAACTATTTTGTACGAGTGTAAAATATGTGTTACGCCGTGGAATCACCGGATGGTTCCATCGGAAGACCAGCGCTGGCCACCAGGCCAGCACAACGCTGAGATGGAACCATTTCGTGGCAATTTGTCTACCATTCTGTTTTTTTTATTTATGTACATGTATGTGCTGTTGCCATGAATAAATATGATTCTATTCTATTCTATTCTATTCTATTCTATTTTGCGAAGTAGCAACTACATTGTACAGTGAGTTAAAAGCAGTCGTTAGTTATGCGAGGGCACTTATTTCAGAACGAATCAATTATTTCTTATTTAATATATAAATCTAATCTCTATTCTTCTCTCTTTCTATATTTCTAACCTTAACAAAGTAGTGGTAATGAGCTCATGGCAGTGATAAATACAACCGAATTTAGTGCTCAACGGGTTCCGAATCTTTTTTAGAAAAAAATCAGTTTCTTCTGAAAGTTTTTAGAAGATGCCAGAAGGAGCCTGCTTTTCCTTAACGCGAAAAGTGATAACTCTCGCCGATTAAATTTTCATATTTAATCTACAGTGGCTAAAACGCGATAGAGGGAAGCTGGCCCTCGCGCGTCGGTGGATTCTGTGGCAAATATTTCAACCTGTTGTTAAATCTGCTATTTTATGTTTACTGTAATAAGGTTCAACATGACTTCAGATTTCCTGTTCATTTCATAAATCAATCACGTGATTACAACAAAGGGAAACCATTTTATGAACACTATTAGGTTCTTGAGATTTGTGACCTTAACAGACAAGTTAAAAGCATTTCCAGTCTAAGAAAAAGCAGGACTGACATTGAAAAATAAAATAAAAATGGAAATAAAGCCTAGATTTTACTTACAGTTTCATTTATGCCGTAAGAAATCTGTGCAAATATTTATTCACAGATCGTTCAGATCCTTTTGATTCTCACGTTTTTACTTTCAAATTAGAACTTCTTAAATAAGTATTTATAACATTTTTATTATTACTGAAAAAGCCGCTGTAGCCGAAAGGTAAGGGACGCGACTTGCAATCTAGAGGTCACGGGTTCGAACCCCGGCTCGTATCACTTTTTCAATAAACTTATGTTCGGAATATCATTTGATATTTGACAGCGTCTTTTCGGTGAAGTTAAACGTCGTAAAGAAACTGGTATCTCCATAAAGTTAAGTTTTCTCTCTGGGTTGGAAGGTTAGATGGCAGTCGCTTCCGTTAAACTAGTACCTACGCTAATTCTTGGGATTAGGTTTTGGGGTTAGCTTGTTTCAGAACTATTATTACTTTTTAATGTACCTTGATAGCTACCTCATGATAACGAGTTTCAAATGCAATAACTTAAGGGGCTCCCAGAATTGGCGTATGGGATCGTACCTTCGATCTGAATCTCTTAGTTTTCTTAGGTTTTTTGTAGCTTATTATGTTAACAACAACGGCTTTAAGCAATATAGTATCCCATATTTACTTCAAAGTTCATTGTTTTCGAGATATTTGGCATCAAAGATGAACAATTTTAGGCCAAAAAACCGGTTTCTGGCCATAACTTTTGTGTTAATTGGTTTAGAAAGAAAACCCTAGACCAGTTTTTAGGGACGTCACAGACGAACCCAAATATGTAGATTTCGTATGTGTTAGATCTTTCACGTCAATAGAGATACATAATTTTAAAAAGATCATACAAAATTAAGTATTCATTTGTTTCAAAATCCGGTAGACCAGAATGGAGATAAAAGATTGAAGAACCGATAACCGTTTGATTTTTACTTCTATCTGTAGTGCAAAAGTAGGAGATACGATTCAAAACTTGTCAAAAATCGATGGAAACCTCGGGTAGCCCCTTAAAACAAAGAAAGGAACATTCAAATGAACATTGATTATTAATCTGTATTTCCATTGTAAATTCGATTGCAGAACATTAATTTGTTGTACAATTCTATTCCCTGTATCATTTCTCATATTTAAGTGGCAGGAAGCGGGTGGCCGCCCCAATAAACCAGGGGCATATCTAACGAAACACAACAGTTGCTTCATCCACTCGTATTTATTGTCTACCTGTAAATGCCGGCTGTAAATCGACCGCTTATTGTCACAAGCTCGTATTAGGCAGTCGTAATTGCAAGATCAACCGTGCTTTGTGTACAACAAAGTTTACATTTAAAACATGCAGAAGTTTTATGAGGTCGTGAAAATAACTTTGTGTAAATTGTATTCTTGTTCGGAATAGATACACGGAGAGGATTTATTCTATTAATAGGGTGCATTGTTTTAAGATTGAATAGGAAATGTATTTAGATGGTCCTTTTTTGTCTGTCAATTGTTACTCACAACTTTTTTTTGTGGGCAAATTGAAAGGTTGGTCCGCAAAAACAAGCATTCGAACTGCAATGAAGTCGGCCCATGCATTAAAAAACCTACCTAATGACTTCCTAATTAATAAGACTTTGCTGAGTGATATAACGCTTTTGAATTAAAATGAAAGAAAAGTTACATGGACCACCTTTTTCTCCGAGCTGGGAAAAATGAAAAAATACAACTGGACTTGGAAATCTTGTGCTGGGAAAACACACAGGAATACACTTGTTCGGTCGAGTCCGAAAATATGGGCACGGAAAAAATGATAAAAAATATGTGAACACGACTTTATTTTGTACCTTTTCGGACGCGCGCTGAGCTATTGTCTCCGTAATAGCGCGCGCAATACTTTGATCTGCCAATGGGAGTCAAAACAGATGAAACAAATTGAGTCTTTGAGAGGTATTTGGCGCGTTGCCAAGAGTTTTCTCTTAGTTCAGTGGCAGCCTAACTAAACACCTTGTGGGTCCATATACCTATACCTTATAAACGAATGCCTTACCTTACAAAATATAGGTAAAACGAATATGGACCTGCTTTAGTCTTTCCTTTATTAGTTATGTTTTTTCCAGCACAAGTATTGTTTACTCATACCATTTCGTATAAAGCACCTTTCTCGGAAACAACCTGCCTTAGTTGAGCTTGCAGAATCGTTGAATAATCTAAACCGGTTAGCTCATGTACGCCGCCTAAGGCCAGATCCCGCTAACTTCACTTTCATTAAAGTTAGGTACCTTTCAACCCTTAAATGTTATTTCAGATGTCGTGTTACAATAATTTCATCCCTCTAATTTGGGTTTGAGAATTTGGCTTTTTGTTATGATTTAATTTGTTCTGCGTTCTTACTCAATAACAAGGTAATGGACAACAATTGAAACCGAAATTGTCGATTTATTCTAGTAATAGTATAAATCCTGCATATAAATCCAATACATATTATGTGTTCAAACAAGAAAGGTTTATTTGTTATGGAATGTATGTTTTCTTACAAACATGCACAATAAAAAAAATAGAAATACTGGTTTTCTTTTACATGTATATTCATTAAGTAGTTGAGTTAACCACAGTTTAAATGAAATAAGGCCTTACCAAATAATACTTTAAACTGCGTTCGGTCAAAGATTTACGAGACCCCTCGCTATTTTAAATTTTAACTCTTCCATAAATATTCTGTGACGTTTCATTGTAAACTTTCCTTTTTAAATACGGATACAATAAAACATGCGCGCCATGGCTCCCGTTCCGCCCTCCATTTTGAGATTATTCATGTTGCTCCGAAACCATAATAACATTGCGAACAATTTGTAAAGTATCGCGAAACTTCTCAATCTGGACGAGGTTTTTCTACATTCATATTCTACTCGGTCGTTATGCGAGAACTTTTAACAGGTTTATGCATACCCCGTTACCCTCGAGACGCGTTCTTATTGTTTTTCGGATCTCCTTGATATCATCACTTTCAACAGATAAAATAATTTAAAGGTAGTAGTAGCTTTGTAGTTTTCACCTCGAGACAGCTGGGTAAATTCTAAGCACCCAAAGACTGTACAAAGAAAGGAATCAATGTCCCTGAAATATTAAAGCTGCAAATTTTGACTTGTAAAATATTTACTGCAGTAAACTCGGGTTTTGTGTGAATCGCTTTCGCTTGTTCAGTTTGTTTGTGGAAGTAGTGGAGCGGCCGAGGCAGCAGAGGCGGCGCCCGCGGCGGCGGCGGGCAACTTGCCCCGTCGCTCAACTCCGCTCCCGTCTACACTCGTTTGTTATTGTTTACAATTACCCCAAACAAACCTCCTCATATATTTCTAACTTTCACTCGAAACTTTTGTACCCACCTAATACTGGCATATTTGTGTGGAAGTGGAATAATGAAAACTTTCCTCGAGACATGCGGCTCTAATAAATAAAATTGTTCCTCTGTGTTTTGGAACGGCGCAAATGAGACAACGGGAAACGAATTATGCAGCATCAAAGAGTTAACAATACGTGATATGTGTCTGAATAATTAACTTAATTTAGCTGCCATGTCAGCATCTAATTGAAACTCGACTGATAGGAAATATATCAGATTTATGCAGCCTACTGACGTAATATAAGTGGGTAGAATGAAAATTACATTATGTTAAATAGGCCTATTACTTATTGGCAATTTTCCTCATGTTACTTCACCTCTTTTAATTAAGTTGTGGCTCTAAGTAGTAAAATGTAATGTTTCCACGAATATCTATACTATACCTGACTTAACTACTCGTATTTATTGGTGCTGCCTAGTACATCTTGTGTATATTCAACATTTGTGTCTATCTCTCATCTTTGTTTAAGCCGCTCGCTATCTTTGCTACAATCAAGAACCAACAACAACTGACAGTATCAATAGCAAAGCGCAGTTAATTAACTACAACTTAGAAAAGTTGACAAACCCCTGACCTTTTCATTTCAAAGTCCAATATCTCAAAAACAGATTTTGATGAAACATAGCTAAGAACACTCGGGGTAAAGTTATCTATGACAAAAAAACCGCATTCAAATCGGTCCATCCGTTTGGCAGCTACGATACCACAGACAGATACAAGACAGACACGTTAAACTTATAACACCCCTCTTTTTCGTCGGGGGTTCAAAAAGGGAGATCGCGAGGACTGATGCATTTACAGACCTATAGCAATAATATCATACTTGATTAATTTCGAACATATTGCGCACATTTGCTAGTTGGATCGCTTTCGTGTTTCGTCTAAGAAAACTACGCAAACCCTTCTCACTCGAAGTCGCAACTACTGCTTATTATGGCCACGTAGCATCAATTCGGAATTACGGATTAGTTTTATAGGGCGATTCCGTTGATATTTGAAGGTACTTAGAAATCTGTAAGCCTATCTTTAAGAAATTGAGTGCATCGCGTGCATAGTATATTTAAAAAAATAGTTGTTCTCCAACATTGTATCTTTCAATACTTATTTGAAAGCACGCTCGTGCACACACAGCATGCACGGTCACCATTAATAAATACCTCCTCCAACCAGCCTTAAAAGCCAGGACACCCTATCGACAAAAGTCAACGCAACTCGCAAGCTTACGATTATGTAAAATTCTTCCCGTTTTTCTAAAATCGGTGTCCGCGGGTAAATTTGATGTCCCACGAATTAAAAACTATTTTGGAGATAGAACTTCAAAAAAACGCCTGCCATATAAGTACTCTAAACAGCATCCCCGAGGACATCCGACTCATACCTAATCTACGTATTTTTAAAAGCAAATTAAAAAAAATATATTAGGCACACTACCATAGACTTATGAATAGTACAATTGTCGAACTAGTAGTATTTATAATATAATAATAAAATAAAAAAAATACAGCCGAATTGAGAACCTCCTCCTTTTTTTGAAGTCGGTTAAAAATTACACTTTGTTTTAAAAGTATTCCTGCAGACAAACTGTATAAAACAGTTTTGCAGGGCTTTTGCTTTATAAATGTAACTTTTGTAGTAAGCTTAATAAAAATAATAATAACAAAAATTTGCATCAAAGTATTTAATAAACTACCATGTGACCAAATAGATTTGCATATCACATAATTTAAATCATAAAGAGCGCGATGGCTCCTGAATTGTCGATTGTTAATCAATACATTATGTATGGCCATTTCTAATTTAATGTTTTATTGGGTTACAATCTTATTTTGGAATGTGCGCTTGATTAAATTAGTTAAATATTACTATAAATTAATTGCATAGACTTTTTTCCGTCTTTTATCATTCATTAAGTGGACTTAATGCTTTGGAGTTCAAATTATTATTTTTTTGTCTGACCTTTAGTGAAAAAAAATGGATTTATATACTTAATCTTTTGCATGTCCAGTCTCGATTGAATACCGTACTGTGATCTTCTATTGTAACATAATTTAACATGTATTCTTGCAACTGATTTTTGATTCAGTTACTTGTTTCCCCTTCCGGTCATTCCTCTCCACCATGTCCGCGCACTTCCACTTTAGGGCAATATCATACCGGGCCACCACGGCGGCGCAACCAGTCGCCCGCCACAAACAAATTGTATGCAGCTCTATGGCCAATATTTCACCGGGCCACCATAGCGGCGCAACCAGTCGCCCGCCACCAACAAATTGTATGCAGCTCTATGGGCAATTTCTTGGTGGCCGCGACTGGTTGCGCCGCCATGGTGTCCCGATAAAATATTGCCCTTAATTATGCCATTTATTTTCTGAAGTCCATTGCTTTCAATGTTGTTATGTGTTGACAGATGAGCAGCGGCGCATCTACGGGTCGGAGTGTGGGGAGGAGCGACCGCGGTACGTCACTAGTCCGCAGCGGCAGGCGTCGCCCTTCCCGCACGAGAGCGCCAGTCGGCGGTACTTCCGGAGAAACAGGAACTCTAAAGGTAGTTGTCATATGATTGTAACTCATGCGTGAGTGCGCATGACCAAGAACCGCGTATTGTTTCGAAAAAGATCTAACTATATTCGATTTACTTAAAGACGGTAGCGTTATCCCAATGGCGTCTTAAATAGCCCGGGGTCGGCTTGCGACCTAATCCCAAATATTATCATAGACACTAGTTTTTGTGGAAGTGGCTGCCGTCTGACCTTCCCACTCAGAGCGGATACTAAACCTTATTAAGGAGCTTCGACGGGCAGAAGCCAACTAGACTGTTAGAAATTGTCAAGCCATAAACTTGTTCTATGGCTCGTCTTACGAAGCACGGAAACGCTCATTTAGTAAGCGCTCAAACCATGCAGGTACTTAAGACATTCATGAACTAGCTATTATTAGCATTAAATAGCTGATCAATTTTCGCATTTTAACTGCCCAAAATTCACGATTCGAAACGTTGTGGTGTCTTGTCCATCCTTACCTTATAGGTTTTTTTCCTGAGCTGTTATTTTTATCTTCTCTCTTCTCTCACAAAAACGGAAGCCACGTCATGTCTGATTGTCCGTATGTCTCAGGCATTTTACTCAAAAACTGTAAGGTGTATTTGAATGAAATTTTGAATACAGGTGTAATTTGTGCACCGCTACATAGTTTTGTAATCAACTGCCTTAACAATTTATTTTAGTGAGCGCTCCATAAGTCCATACATGACTATATGATAATAAAAAAAAACTACTGTAGCTTATTATGTGGCACTTTAATCGATAGGTATTTAAAAATAAATAAATATAAGGTTTTCACTTACCAAAATAGCTTCATGGCTTACGCAGAACCTGCTCACCCTAAACACCACCAAGACCAACCACATGTGTTTTTCAAAATATGAGAGCGGGCAGCCTCCCAAAGACCTGAACTCAAAGATACACACATGTAGCATGAGTGACACCCTTATATGTAACTGCTCAAGAATAGAAAAAGCCTTGTCAACCAAGTACCTTGGTATAATCCTTGACCACCGTCTTTCCTGGCATAGCCATACTGAATACCTTAACGGGAGAATCAGGAAGCTTATGTGGATATTTAAAATTTTAAAACATATAGCCCCCACTAAATTATTAAAACAGCTATACATTGCATTGGCCCAGTCCATAATGTCCTACTGCATCCCTATATGGGGAGGGGCTACGAAAACTAAATTCTTAGAAGTTGAGAGAGCGCAAAGGTCATATTTCCCAAACCTTACAGATTCCCCACCTCTGAGCTATATAAGAACTGTGTCTTATTGTCTATAAGGAAATTATATATCTTGAGTAGCATCACAAAATTACATAAGACACTGAAATATGAGCACACAGTTGAAAATCGAAGGAGAAAGCGTTAGCTGTACCAGTACCCGTTACAAAATCCAAATTTGCTAAAAGACGATTTTGTAGTCTATCAAGTAAACTATACAATGCTGTAAATGAGCGTTTGAATATATGCTCCATGCAAACATTTAACTGCAAAAAATCAGTTAAGCAATGGTTAAAAACGATAAGCTATGATGAAGCAGAAGCACTAATTTCTTAAACACTATTAAAGATACACATATACGACGACACACAAACACACTCACACACGTACACACGCACACGCACGCACAAGTGAACACGCTAATTGAGTTAATTTTAGATTAAGTAAGTTTAGTTTTATATTTTAAGATAATAGTATAGTACTTTTATATAATAATCCCACATTAAATAATTTTATTGGTGGTACCCATACGCAGTTTATGGAAGAGCAGTGTCTCCTGACACAAGTATGTATATTACTTAAATGGAGATTCCATCCTTGCTTTTGTTAACCTTATTTGATTTGATTACCAATAAATAATTATTCATTTTCATTTTCATTTTTCATTTTTCACAGCTATTTTTTTGATCAAGTAAGTAAATATAATAATAATAATAAAATGTTTTTTCTCAAACAAAGCTCTGAAATGTAGGTATGCGTTAATATCACGAAATGAAGACAAGAAGTTTCTTGTTTATGGTTCCCTACATTAAAACCCTAACTAAAAACATTATTGGCCGCTACTCTAACTTTTTAAATTTGCTTACTAATATTAAACTGACAAAGGAAAATCTACATACTGCCAACCACCACTAGACTGTAAGCAGACTTGCGACATAAAAAAAAACAAAATCTATGGTACTATACTTATGTGCGGTTAAACATGGTGCTTGAACGGCTTGTTGAAATGGCATGTTTTGAAAATAAAAAAGGCGGCAAATTACACAATTGTTTTCTGAACTTTCGTTCCGATTGTAATTTCAAAAAACTAGTATTTAATTGATTTCCTCACATCGTTTGAGAAAAGCACTATACAATCCTCGGCCGGAACAGGGATTGCTGGACTCGTTGTATCTACCTCATTCTACCACAAAGCTCGTCCAGCAATCCCTTACTTCACGGCCTCTGCAGTAATGTACTATATTTAGGGTAAAATAGTACAATCAGTGGATATAATCTAATTAAGCTATTAACAACAAAACTTACATCTATTTAGCAGGATTATTGATATATAGACAATATTAATACAATACCTCTAATATACAAGTTTATTGCCTAAACTAGGCTACAGTTGTAATCTGTGTTTTAGGCATAATTGGCTTTTGTTTTATATCTATCTAAACATGTGTTACCTCGCATCAAGAAAACAAAAAAATATATTTAACAAAAAGAAAGCTTGCGATTGCAGAACTATTTCACTATAGTTTTCTGTCTCGTCGTAGGTCAGGGTTAGCAACCATGCTGTTATTTTAGTTTGGCATACTTCGCTATTTTGATCCTACACGACGCAGTGTTTATTTATTTTATTATAAAGAAAAGGGCCTAGGATAGAGAAGAAACTGTTAGTAAAAGCGTGTTTAGTGCAAAATCACTTAAAAATTATATCTATCCGTCATTTGGTGTGCATATTAGGGTTGTAGCAAGCCAACTTGTGCTGTTTTAGAATTACGCTTCTGATGAATAGTTGTCGAACTGTTAGTAATTTACATGATTGCTACATTTCCGTGGTCGGAAAATAAAACGGACGGAAGGTAGCCACTTTCAGAATGGCTCTTTGAGCACGTTCAAGTGTCAATAGAATGGTCTTCGCAGCCCCACCCCATGCGGTTCAGGCATGCGGCTGTCAAGCGGCGGTGGTGGGTTCGAATCCCGGCTCGTACCAATGAGTTTTTCGGAAGTCATGTACGGAATATTTACCGTTAGCTTTTGGGTGAAGGAAAACATCGTGAGGAAACCGATCTAATCCCATAAGGTCTAGTTTTCACTCTGGGTTGGAAGGTCAGATGGCAGTCGCTTTCTTAAAACTAGTGCCTATGCCAAATTTTGGGATGACTTATTTTATAACGTGATGGCACCAATAATCGATACTTTTAGGAGGTCATGTCATGTATTATAATAAAAAAATAAAAAGTTAGGTGTAAGTGTAAAGCAACAATAATGAATGAAAATTATAAAATATATCCCTTAAATTGAAACCCGAGCTCTAGTAATCGATTCCCACATTATATGAAAGATATTTAAAGCAATCTATAAAATAAAATCAAATTTAAATATCTTTTATAGAGTAGGTAGGTACTTAAGTAACCTCACTTTTTTAACGAGTCGCTGAAAAATCTTGATTTTTTTACTAAAGCACTATTGTACTATGGATGAAAACATTAAAAAAAAATGTTGTCCGTATTTTCAACGGTTCAGAAAAAAAGGTATCGATTACTGCTCCGTGTCTATTTTTGGTGCCATCACGTAAGACCATTAAGGTACTTAAGTACATTGTGTACACTGTCTACTTCAATCCTAAAATGTGAAAAATGAAATATTTGTTCATTCCAGTTATAGAACTCCAATTTTATTTCAAACCTTGTTACCCATTTCAAAAGTTGTGTGCTTTTGACATCGTGGCGAATAATTTTGGCCAAACTGTTCATATAGTTAGTTATTTTTTGTGCCAACAGACCTAGTTTAGTGGGTTTAGAGGGAAAACTAAAAACAACACTAAAAAAACTGAATAAGCATTGTTTTTGTTGCGTGCTGCGTAGTACCAATAAGTTAGTTGGGTAGTCAGTAGGTAAATGCTTCCGAAAATTATGCGTGAAACTCACCAAAGATATAAAAAATACGATTTTGTTATGTACGATTCTCACCGAACGGGCCGAGCCGGAGCGCATTCTATCATACGCAAAGGAATTTGACCCGTCTGATTCAGCAGATGCAATTCATATTTGATTAGTATCCCCACCGACCGCGTCGGTATCTGCCGCCTCGCAGTGGATGCGCGATGCATTCAAATATGAAATGTAATTACTGTTTATACGGTTCAAATTCCTTTGCATGTAATAGAATGCGCTCCGGCCCGGCCGGTTCGGTGAGAATCGTACATGAAAAGGGCATTTACCTACTTGGGAATGGGTGAGAGCTGCTGTTGCCGAGCAGTTTCTATCTGAAATTCGTGGATTAGAACCACGGCTCGTAGATGTTATTAGAATAAAAAGAGTTTTAGTTGTATCTTTCGTAAAATTCTAGTGCCTACGCCAAATCTTCGGATTAGGTGCCAAAGCGGACCTCGGGTCCCTTTAGTGTACAACCGGAAAAACAGCAGTCTCATATTTGTTGATGATAAATGTGTATTGGACGAACCTCGTCAAGCCTGCGAACACTGGCACTCTCGATTTTTCTCGCACTATACGTCTCTTCGTAAGTTTTCTAATAAGAGAGAGACGAATAGTACGAGAAAAATCGAGAGAGTCGCGCGCCGTCTTGTGATAGCCGTGCTGATTTGTATCAATGGAACACCTTTCCACCGTATAACTACGCTCCGTAGGTTTATCGAAGTTGAAACACATTTACTGCATACGATTTCGTAGGACTACGGTGGTAGCCGATAACATGGGAGAAAGTAGTAACGTTTGTAGAAGAAGATGGTGTGTACTAGCAGAGAACCTACCTACCGTGTTCCTGGCACTGAAAGTGTTTCACATCTGCAAGTTTCTGTTCGGACTAATGGTTGACTAGCTTAGAGCATACCTACCTGGAGTACCCTTTCAGTAACTTACCCCTCTGTTGAAAACCATGTACAATGTGCAAAAAATCATACAAAGACAGTTTCGCATTCGATTAGTGGTCATTCACACAATCGCCTCGCAACAGACAACACCTATCATAAAAATGGCACGCTTGTGCTGTAAGCAAGTGTAATAAACGTTCAACCACTTCAAGCTTAGAAAATATGGCATAACATTCTATTTTTAAGTAATTTTAGTATTTTTGTATTGCTTTAATATTATTTTTATGTAAATATTTTCATGACACGTCAAATTAAACGATTCTGAATCGATTTACAATTCTTTCTTGAATACGTCATGACACTCCCCACTAGACTCCGTTTTCATGTTTTGTAAGAAATAACTTAATGACATTTGAAAAAGAGTCTATAATAATATTCGCAAGGATTATCTAAAATGACAGGCCAGTGTCACGAGACTCGTAAGTAGAGATGAGGGTAGTGTCGATAATCAATAATTATCGATAATAAGTATGATATGAAATTGCCGAATGAACACATTTTATTTGAAAATTTTGAAATGTATTACTTGGCAGTTGTCTGAGTCCCAGAATTTAAACAAAAAATGGACCGCCTCATGCACCAGGCAAGCAAATTGGGTGCCTGCGCGTACAAGTTCCATTATGTTCGAGACATTTTGATGTATCTCAGTACCGAATTCAGCCAATTAAAAGGCGGAAATTAATTGATTTTGCCGTACCTACTTTATTTTTATGTGAAATTTATTTTGGCGGAGCGGACAGTTGTATAAGTTTGTGTAAATATCGATAGAATTATCTAAATTAGTTATCGAATCATACCTCGCCCTATAGGTTTAGCCGATCACATTGGAATTTACGTATTCTTAACCCGTGTTTCCACTAAGTCTTTCCATGTGTGATATGTTTGTGTGCATCAAAATGAGAATGCGTTTTCCTTTTTCATAATGTGTGCGTGTGTAAATAAACAGACCGTTTTTGCATTAGTGAGTAATCTTTTGCATGTGTTATTTCTTCACCCCTCCCACAAAGTTTGGCCGCCTTTTTTGTACTCAAATACGAATATAAGGCTACTCCAGTTATGTATGCTCTTTTCTTACGAACACAAATGTCAAATTGACAGATAAAGGTATAAACGAATTACAACGGCATTTCGGCTTAAATAAGTTTGTTGAAAGTTTATGAATACGGCGATTACACTTCAATGATAATATTATACTAAAGATGAAAAGTTTGTGAGATTGTAGCTTTGCAAGTGTTATTACATACAAACCCACTCATTACCCATTGGTATGCTTTGGAACCATTAGACAGATTTCAAAAATGTTTATAATCTTTCCGGGTGGTCATAATCATAAGCTATATTTAAGCCGCGCGGGCAGCTAGTAAATAAATGAAGTGCTAATGTTGGTACAGGTGAGGAGATGTTCACGGCGGAGGCAGGCGGGACGCTATCGCGGCGCACGCGCCGGACAGAAGAGTCAGCGCACGACAACAACGCTCGTCACAGACATGACAACGGTAATAATACAAACTACATTTTATTAAATTATATGAGTTAGTAGAAGTTGTAAATAATCGCAATGTGGTTATTGTCCTATTTTCAATAGTTGAAGGTGTGTGTTGATAACGAATTGTGCGATATGACTTTTTTCGGTGTCATTGGCTGTCTAAATAAATAAATAAATAGGGTAATTTCGCCAGTTAGCGACCACCTAATATCATATGCCGGTTGGCGACCACTTAGCTGAGTTGGTGAACTGAAAGGATATTTTCTCGGGTTTTCAGTAGATTTCTATTCTAAAACAACAAAAAAATGCATGGTAGAATTGATGTAATCTTCAATAGAAAAAAACGTTCTCCTTCAGGTCGTCGCTAACCGAAGGTGGTCGCGTAACCAGCGTCATGATATAAATACAAGCTGGAAGATTGATTGATTGTTTACCTCTATTGAAAGTAGAGGTAAACAAGATGATAATATGATTTATAAGAGGTATTTATCTGTCACGTACACATTTGTACTGGGAAAGGGATAAAACACATTTTAGTTGACAGAGGTTTGTTTATGTCCTATGAACAAATGGTGAATATGACGTGAACTCTGCATTTTAGGCGCGAGTAACCATCAGGGCGCGAGCGAGCGCGAGTGCGACTCTCCGCCGGAGCCTGCGCCGCCGGAGGTGCCGCCGCGCGGACCCTCGCTGCACGTCACCCTGCGGCACCGGCCCGCGCCACCGGACCAGACCGGCGAGCCGGACAGATTATATCTATCCGAAGGTCAGTTCATTAGGGAGGCGTGTTTCTTAAAGTAAGACCTCCTAGGTGGAAGTAATCAGACGTGTAGCGTGCCGCACCGGCCCGCACCACCGGACCAGACTGGCGAGCTGGACAGCTTATAATGTATATATCCGAAGGTTGGTCTATTAGGGGGCGTGTTTCTTAAAGTAAGACCTCCTACATGGAAGGGCGCGAGTAAGTGCGAGTGCGACTCGCTGCCGGAGGTAGCCCTTGCTGCACAATACGACATTATTGAGGCGAATGAAACCCTTAAATTTGTTGGAATGTGCTTGTCGCCAGTGCGCGGATACTTGCGAAAAATCGGTATAAAAGTTTTTGTCAAAACGTAGCAAATATTTGTTGTTCTAAAAAAACAAGTTATAAAATTCATACTTATAAATATCATTCCTACCTATGTGACTATTTACAAAAGTTTCTGAATTTTTGTTTTGCTAGTTTCAATCATATCCTCGGGCCAGTGCATCGTTCCTCATATAGAAATTGACCCGTCAGAATTGTCATCGAGGGTCAAGAAGCATCAACCTTAAGTCTAAATGTCATAATAGCGATGCATTTGCATGTTATTAAGATTTAAGAACTACAATAAGTAAGGAAAGTTGCCAGTGTTGACGGTACGAAGAAAAGTAAAATATCCAGACAATAGTTTCAAACTTTACCTCTTATAAAAATGTCTACCGATAGACCTAACTCATGAGCAAGAGTCCGAGGCTTTGAAGCACGCACGGGTTACTGAAGCACTCCTTTGATGAGTTAGCTAATTAAATTTCCGCTATATATGTACATTGACCGTTAAATAGGCGTATGCCGCACTCGTGGTACTTGGGCAGAAGTTTAATCGAATTGCAGCGTCCGCAGTCCACGGCTCCAAGTTTGCTCTCGCTGACAAATTAGCCACTTAATCTCGCAATGCCCGAGGCGCGTGTACGTAAAGAACTCAGACTTTAATTCCTTTTGCGTCTCGTTTTGACGTTTTCTTTCTTGTTTACACTTTTCTGTGATTTTTTGCGGCAGTGTTCCTAACTAGCGGTTAACTTTACGTTTCGCTACGAGTTAACTTTATAATACAACTTCCTTTGAGTTGAGTTTAATATAAAATAACTAAATAACATTTTGTGACTAGGACTATTTACAAGATTTAATTAAAAGGAAAAAAATATGAAAACGTGTTGGGTAGGTCTTGTAAGCGTGGGAAACACTTTATTAGTATAACACTCGTCTACTCAACTTTTTCAAATTTATATTTGGGGGCAAGGTCGAAAAACAAGTTGGCAGGGTTTCCATATCAACCTAATTATTATTAGATATGTCTAATAGAGGATATAACGAACACGCCTGTTACATGTATTGATTTCAGACTGCCAACCTGCTCACCTACTTAATGATTACCTCAAAGAAGTAAACAACATAAGGTAACAGTGAACATATTCGATATCAGTACCATTTAGGTACCTGCTTAATTTGGATTTCTATACGAGCTAGTAAAACAAATACAAATATTTCAACACATCCACAACGTTAACCCAGCAGCGCAAAATGACGAGTTTTGTTTAATCTGTTCACAATTTACCGATGTGTAATGTTGATTGGTATTACTACGCGATGAATAATCAACAATATGATAACTTCTTCAGGTTTCAACAATAGTCACTGAAAGCAACATAATAATTAAACTGGTTGAGATAGCTTCAATCCTTGCTTAATTAGTAGGTACTCAATATGCTTACAAGCTGAGCTTTACGTAGGGGCTGTAAGAGTATTATATCAGAACAGAGCCTCCATTCTTAGAAGTTATTGTCAGTTCAATTGTAATTAATTTATGGCGGAGTGAAAATAAAGCCTCAGCAACGTGCACGTGTCAGTGCTGACACTTATAGTATACAGACTCGTATTAGAATAGTATCTAGTTTATCACAAGGCCTTTTCAAGGACCTAGTCTGGAGGTCAAAGTAATTTGCCCGCCACGAAGATCCTTCAGTTTCATAATTGAGGTCTAGAATTTTCGTGCCAAATCAAATATTGCAGTCACACTCCCACTTGTACGAATATCTGACAGGCCGGGACACGTGAGTCAGACATATTTAAATAATCGTTTATGGTAAATGTTTTTACGCGCATTTTCGTGTCGAATATTGTTGTACATTATACCACCATGAAAACAAAATATTGAATGGAAATCCTTGTAGATAATATTTATACACTACCCGTTTTGGATGGGACATCTCTGCAAACTACAAAATCTTTGCGTTTAAAATGTGGTGTGTTTTCAGCATTACATCGCATTTGAAACGAGAGTAACAGTCGTTTTACAGTAAAACACTCATTGACCCCTAAAATACCGGTATAAATTTGCCAAAATGAAATAAAATTTTACGCATGGACTTGTACAGGAAACCACTGCACTCTCGTGTCACAGAGTCCTAGCGATCCGGAGGGTCATGTACTCAGTAGCGCTTCAGGACCATGACGATAGAAGAAAGCTGCTAAATTTGATTTGGAGCTCGCCCGACGCAGGATGAGGCACTTTGATGTGGCGTGCGCGCCGCCGCCCGCCCCCTCAGTAATGGCGCGCACTTACACAGAAACTCTACCGTAATTTAATTTTTATGATAGCGCATTGTAAGTGTCCCGGAGAGAGTTTTATTTTGATTTGGCCTTTCACTTAAGCGAGCCACTTCGCCGAATGAATAGGTATCAATAGAACCTACCTAGCTATTTTAACGGAGTTGAACAGCGGTTAAAATTTAATTGTCATTTATATTACCGGGAGATTAATCTCGCATCTGGATGATAAACTTTATTTGGAGAGCATTTGATCCGGTCAAGACGTCAGGCAACGTTCTGGAGTATGGAAATGAACTAGGCAAATCTTGATTCAAACAAGAAAATAGCTTCAGAAGGTCTTGAAAGTTTAATGGAATCGAACAAGGCCGGAGCGAAGTCGTCGGAAGTTTGCGCGGGTGACAAATTGGGCACTTGACCCGCGCGAGCCTCCGAGTGCTTGTTTCTGGAGGACCGTAATAAGTTTAACTTAAAGTAAACTATGTTCCATTCCCTCTAATTTGCCCTCCTGTCCTGGGCCGCTGTTGGGAAACTCTTTACAGTTTCAAATTAACGTTTCCGATTTCCTCCTGTTATTTGATAGGGTAGTGAAATCACAACGAGTTTATGTCTATGTCGTATTTATTTACTGATCCAGTATATTTTTTAGTAATTACCGTTCAGAATTGATATATTTATATGCATAATAGGTATGCATGCGCTCTACAGGGTTAATTAAGTAACTTTTCGAACGGGCGTTAGATCAACTGTCACTTTTCCATACAAAAAAATATATTTATACAAGTTACATTGCAGGCTCGTCATTACGCGCTAATTATTGAAAATAATGGTTATAAAAACATTTTGTATTAAGCAGTAGTAGCCCCCGAGATACGTGCAATGTTCGTCCCCCCGGTCGATGACTTGTGAGAAGCTTAAGAATGTTGTATCATGAAGCCCCGTGCACGTCAGCTGCGGCTCCGTTGGTGAGTTGACCAGCAACAACCTCCCAAACTAACAAAATTATTAACTTGAGATTGAAGAGAAAAAAATATAGCTTCGAGTTGCGTTTGAACCTGCGACCTTTCGGCAGACAGGGCCGAGCGCTTTACGGCTCTATAGTCAATATTCGACAAAGCAAGAATACAGATTATTTCAATTTATATGTTCGATGTTGGTGACTTCTAACAGGACACTTTGCAATTTTAATGTTACGGAAAAAACCGTTGTGTTTCTCTTCAGGTATACCTTTGAAATATGTTAGGTTAGGATATAATTTTTTGCATGTTCAATTCATTGCATACATTTTGATGCTTATGTAATAAAAACGCTTAAAATATTGTAAAATGTTGTTATACCTTAATGAAATAAGTAATTTCGTTTTGCACAAGCAATTACGCTGTTAACCGATACAGCGTAGCCTGTTTCTGTTTACCGCACTTGCAGATGCAATATTATTTTGCAAGACTCAGCGCTCGACTACCTCTCCTTGCTTGAAAATTGAAACCTCCCCAGAGATCCGCCGTAATTTAATTTTTATGATGCCGTATTGTTAGAGCGTCCGGAAGCGCTGTTTGCAATTAAAACTCAAACGGCATCATCTCTTCGTATTATTAGAATGTTTCTTGTTTACCGTAAACATCGGTAAAGATATATTTATAGGATTTTAGGTGTTGCGTGAAATGAATAATCGATTCGATATTCCGTTTTGACGCGTCGGTTACCGTCTGAGGTATGTTTGCTAATTGTTGAGTTGGCCTGTAAAGTGTTCCATTTTAGGGAAATCCAAACATTTTTTGTGATTAAATAAATGTTTTTTCTCTACAATTGTTAATATTGTTATTATTACTGTCAACGTTGCATACAAGATTTACAATACAATACAATACAAATACTCTTTATTGCACACCTCACACAAACAAAGCAGTTAGAAAGAGAAAAAATACAATAACATGTATAAATGTATGCGTATGATTTATTAATATACATTCCGTTTGGGTCTCATTCGTCTCGGGTGCTTAGCTCGGAAACTGTATCGCAGTTTCTATTAGCATGCGCACCGCATGTTTGGTAACAAGCTACTAACTGCATATTAATACATAAACTTTTAACCGCCCATCAAAGTTGGCTCGGTCGTGTCGTCATTGTCGTGTGTCGAGTGGAGCCACTCGATTCCACGATACTCGTCCCCGTGCGGAAGCCTCTCGAGTGCTCATAAAACACTCGTGCGAGTTAGTCGACTATTTGAGATCTGTCTTACTTCTTTATATTATAATGCATTTTGCGGATGCCTTCGTCATACGCTTGTTGAGGAAGTTTATTGGGCGGTCGTCTTTTATCATGGGTGTTTATATAGCTTGACAGTAAAACCGACTTTCAAGACTCAGTTGTATGATGTACCTACAATTTTCATACTATTAGATGAAACGGGACTGGATGTATATTTTAATATTAAAATGTAGATGTTTCAATCGGAAGTATAGATAAAGTGAAACTGAATCGTCTATATTCGTATGGTTTTATGATAATCCATCATATTCTGTTTTATTATTATATTTTACTTAAGGCGCTGTAGGTTCAGCGAAGTTAAGCGAACAGAGTTTTTGAAACAATATAATGCTTCTGTTTATAATAATATGGTTTAAAAAAATACGAATAGTAATCTTTGAGTAATCTTTCTGGAGGGAGATCAGTGTTTAGAAACATGATTAAGCAATTTAAGCTCTATAGAAAAAAAATCACGAACATAGGTCTAAAAGGGTCTAAAATACACTTAAAATATTTGTTACAAATAATGCACAAAAGCTAAAAATATTAAAATGGCTTCTAAAATTCAGCAATATCATGTTTGAGAGAACTCAGTGTTTACTTTTTTATTTATTTAAACGGCCAAAAAATTAAAATTAAAAAAACATGTTTTCCGCGCTTCCGAGCACGCACTTCCATCTCGCTCACGCTTATGCTCAGAGGGAAGACCATGAACCTACGGTGCCTTAATTTATTACAAGTAACGATCGTGCTCAGAAAGTGCATGGAGTCAAAAATATACTTTTCTCAAGAATCTCCTAGCAACAGTGTGCTCTCCAGGGGATCGATTTTTGAATCTCACCAAGTGACTAAATTCTCACCGATGTGAGTGATTTCCGAAAGTTCGTGTTTTTGAAACTCATCGGTGACTTACATTTGTCATACCTATGATATCGATTTACGAGTGCCCCTACCTACTCGTAATTGAAATCACCATGTGATTGTTTTTGACAGTTGACGTATGTGACATCTGCCAAGAATTTTTCAAAACTTTAATTTTCGGTTACATGACACTGACACATACGCTACGTTTTACGTTTTAATCTGTTTTAAGTTATAGTCTTATAGTATGAGAAAATAAAAACCGGTATCAAGGACAACATCTGCGTAAAAAGGAACGTAACGGGAAGATTGTCTCTGACTGACATTGTAAAATTTCTGCATGTTGGTAAACAGCGTGTGACTTTCAAAAATACGGCTTTAGGAAAATAGTGACATAAAAGTCATCGGTGATAATTTTAGTCACCAGTGACTTTGATATCACCAGTGAGATTCAAAAATCGCACTCCAGCTCCCGTCAACGAAATAGGCAATAATTATACAGAGTGTATCAAAAATGGGGTGTGAACCGATCAAGGGCATAACAGGTATCGTGTTCTAATAGATAAAACTATAGGAAAAAAAATTGACGGTTTTTTTTTACATTTTTAGGAGCGGGTCGGCCCACGCTTTATACAAATATATAAAAAAATCGCGTCAAAAAATAATTATTTTAGGTTTTTCCAGAACACGATAGCTAACGAACGGTTCACATCCCATTTTTGATACACTCTGTATGTAAATATGTCGTACAGAATAAAGTGTTTTTAAGATGTAACATACAGCGTAATCTAGCAAGTAGGTTAAGTAAATGAGCGAGTACGATACGTCACAGTTACGCGAGCACTTTAAAGTTTTCCCGCGTAGAGCAGGACGGATCCGCGGCCGAGGAATAAATGATTGATGGCGGCCCCTCAAGTATAAACTCGATTATCCGCCGAGACGCGAACAACTTACAAGTTTTATGTAACGATGGATCAGGATTACTTGAAACTTTTCTTGGGAAAAAATCGACTCATGACAGTCATGTTTGAGTTGAATATCAATGTCAGCGGAGTTTTTCACGGAAGTAACTGGAGTAAGTGGCTTTATCATAAGTAACGAGTACTTAGATATAAATGACATTGAATGATTAACAACTAAGTAAAGCTAAAAAGCTTTGAGGTATTGAACTTTGTTTTTTCCCGTGGGTAGTGTTTTTTCCCGTGGGTAGTCAAACAAACAACAAGTCAAAATAGTAGAGCTGTATTTTAAAATAAAGGAAAAATAGTATTTTACATTTTCTGAATGTAGTAACCACTTCCATGTGATACTTACTGCCTCATTGCTGCCCTCTGCTAATATCCACCTATTTCATCACTTTTTTTTGGCATAACAACACAAGTTCAAAGGTCACTTTTAGTGGACACGCCTTTCTGCACACAATGGACCACCTAGCACAGCTGCAAAAGAGCATGGACGACATGAAGGCCATGTTTACTTCCCAAATGGCCGCTTTTGAGAGTTCCGTGGCCAACCAGGGAGGGGATTTGTTGGCGGGTGGCTACGGCACCTTCAAAACTCTGCTGTGGAAGGCCGTCGAGACACTCCAGGAACAAATGGGCTTCGTGTTGAAGACTTTGGAGGAGATGGAAACCCGTTCTCGAGCTGGAATTCTGCTGCTGCATGGTGTTCCGGAGGTTACAGGTGAAGACATCACAGACACAGTGATGGACATCATCAAGCAGGACCTCAAAGTGGATGGGGTCTCGGCGCATTCCATGATGGCCTGCTACCGCCTTGGTAAGACCCCTATGCCTTCAAAACCACGGGCTGTGCTACTTAAGTTCAGCTGTCACAGGGCTCGGAACGCAGTTTGGACCTCGAAGAAACTGCTCAAGGGCTCTGGTAGAACTCTCTCTGAGTTCCTCACTTCTACCCGGCATGCTGTGTTCGTGGAGGCTCGCAGGCTGTATGGCGTCAGAGACAGCTGGACAAGCGACGGGCGTATTGTGGTACAGTGCAGCGATGGAGTGCGGCGGAAAATAACGTCGATGGAAGAACTGCGGTCGTTGCCTGCGCCTGCGGCTACGGAGGAGGACGGTCCTGCGGCGGGGGCAAGTGCGGGGTCAGCGGGTGCTCCGAGGGTGCCAGGTGCTGGAGTGCCTCCTACGCAGCCGCGTCGACCCAAAAACCCTTCCCGAGTTGGCGCTAGCGTAGCGGCACGGCGTGGTGCCCATACTTAGTATCCTCTTATGTGCTGTTCTTATTCCAAATTCAAATCTAGATCATTTTTATTTTATTTTTTTGTACGCGGTACACCTCAAAATATTTATTCGAAATGTCGTGCATCACTTGTCATTCTTGTCAATGTCACTAGTAGGTTAATTTTTGTTTGACGTTTTGTGCGTTTCGTTATTGCGCAGTAAAATTATATTGGTGTATTTTTCTAGGTGCATATGTTTATACTGATGGTGTGTCCGTAATTTCAGTTTTCTTTGCGTTACTTTTGTTTTTTTTTGCCATTTGTTGATGTAACTCTTATTTTAGCTGGCGAGCGATTGAGGCAGATTGCTCTTTAGTGTAATTAGTAGTTTGTTGATTTAGCTAGTAGCTTAGGTTCTTTTATTAATTATCTATATTTCTGTATATATATATATCTATATATTTGTATTCAACCGTATTTACAATGTCGGACGTGTTTAATGCTAGTTTGGACAGCGAGTTTTTTTCACTCTCTTCTTCAAGTTTTTACGATTCCTTGAGTGACGCATCAGATATGCCTGATCTTAGTGAACGCTTGCACTGTACTTTTAAAACTTCTACTAAAAACTTCAATGTCGTTCATATAAATGCGCAGAGTGTGCCGGCTCATTACACTGAATTGCTTGCATCGTTCAGCTCCAATAACAATATACATGCAATTCTTATCTCCGAGTCATGGCTAAAGCCCTCTCTTCCTTCAACTTTATATCCCTTGCCTGGGTATATTCTGATTCGTAATGACAGGATTGGCCCTAGCGATTGCGGTTCGGGAACTGTGCGGGGCGGCGGTGTTGCCATATATATAAAAAGTAATTTCGCTTATCAAGTAGTTGCTCAGTCGCCATCAGTCTACTCGAACTCTTCCGAGTATCTTTTCTTAGACGTGACTTTACATCACTCCAAAGTTCTTCTTGGCGTTTTTTATAGCCCTTCATCTCAAATTAATTATTTTGATTCCCTCGAAAATGTTTTAGTCAATATTAGCCCTCAGTTTGATCACAGCATTATTATGGGTGACTTTAACACCTGTCTCCTTAAAAATGACCATCGCTCCGCTAAGCTCCGTTCTCTTGTAACTTCTATAAATCTAAGCGTGTTGCCACTTGATGCTACGCATTTTCCTCATAACGGCCCTCCTTCTCTTTTAGATCTCATTCTTACTACTTCTCCAAATCTGGTATCCCTCCACGGGCAATTCAATGCTGCAGGTTTCTCCAATCATGACTTAATTTACGCCTCTTTTAACATTCGTCCCCCGAAGAAGAGACAGAAGATAATCATGCGTAGAAATCTCCGCGATGTAAATCTGGAAGCGCTCTGGGATGATGTTTCACATGCTGATTGGAGCAGTGTAGGTCGTCATGACGATGTTAACATGAAAGTAGGGGCTTTCAATGCCATATTGCTTGCGATTTTTGATAAGCATGCTCCTTTGAAACCAACGCGAGTTAAACACTTTCCTGCACCGTGGCTCACGCCGGAGATCAAACAGTACATGGCCAAGCGCGATCGAGCTCGTATTAAGTTCCGGCTGGTTCCTTCGGAAGAAAATCGCCGGAGGTATATTTCCATACGTAACTGCTGCAACAAAGTCTGTAGGGAAGCAAAACGCCTCCATATCCACAAATCAATAGAGGAGTGTCCCCCTTCTAAGTTGTGGAAATTTTTAAAGTCTCTTGGGGTCGGCAAAACTCAGCAATGTTCTTCCAATACTCTTGACATTGACGCTATTAACAAACATTTCAGCACGTCGCCGGTTACTCTTGACCCATCCATTAAGCAATCCACTCTTTCACTTCTTGCCAATATTACACACCCCGACCTATCTCCCTTTGAATTTGGTTTGATTTCACCGCAGGAGACGCTTGCCCTTCTCAAATCTATTAAGACGAAGGCAATCGGTGACGATGGCCTCAGTGTGGATATGCTTATGCTCGTGGCGGATTTTATTGTTCCTACCCTTTCGGATATTATAAATTTCTCCTTGTCCACTGGAACCTTTCCGGCATCGTGGAAGTATGCTCACGTAATTCCTCTCCCCAAAATCCCTAATGCTGTATCTTTCACTCAATACCGCCCTATTTCTATTCTCCCAGTTTTGTCAAAGATCATTGAACATTATGTTAATCGTCGTCTCCTTTCTCATCTTAACAGAAATTCTTTGTTTAATCCTTTCCAATCCGGATTCCGCCCCGGGCATAGCACGGTCACCGCTTTAGTTAACGTCACGGATGACATTCGTCTCAATATCGAGTCCAAAAAGCTCACTGTCCTTGTTCTTCTTGATTTTAGCAGTGCTTTTAATACGGTAGATTTTGATATTCTGCTAGGTATTCTCCGCTCTCTTAACATGTATGAAACTCCCTTATCCTGGTTTCGCAGCTACCTCTTTGGCAGGCGCCAGCGCGTTACGTTCGATGACAAGATGTCCGAGTGGTGCGAACTCTCCGCTGGCGTTCCACAGGGCGGGGTGCTTTCTCCATTATTGTTCTCTGTTTTTATAAATAGTATCACCGAATCCCTAACTACATCATATCACCTTTACGCAGATGACCTACAGATTTATGCAGCGGCTACTGTGGATGATGTCTCCGCATTAATTTCGGAAGTCAATCGAAACCTAGAATCTATACGCTGCTGGGCGTGTAAGTATGGTTTACAAATTAATGCGAAGAAATCGCAAGCGACTGTTATTGGTAGTCCTTACTATGTAGATAAGCTCTCAGAGGTGGTGGTGCCTGACATTATTTTTGATGGAATTTCTATTCCTCTTTCCTCTACTGTCAGGAATTTGGGTATCACCATGGACCAGACGCTTTCTTGGTCACCCCATATAGCTGAGGTGAGTCAGAGGATCTTTAGATCCCTTCACTCCCTAAGACGTCTCCAGAATTTCCTTCCTCTTCGTACCAAGTTGACCCTTACTCAATCTCTTTTGCTTCCTCTTCTGGACTATGGCGATATTGCGTTTCTGGACCTCAACGAGGAGCTACTTGATAAGCTGGAGCGTCTACAAAATGTATGTATCAGATATGTATTTGGTCTACGCAAGTATGATCATATCTCTGAATTCCGCTCTAAGCTTCGATGGTTACCGATTCGCCGGCGCAGGGATGTGCATATCCTGTCATTACTTTTCAATACACTGTTCAGCCCTACTTCCCCTCCTTACCTTTCTGAGCGGTTTAGTTATATGGCAGACGGCAGTGGCCACCGCTTGCGGTCGAGTACTAACCTTACTCTTGCTGTACCGTCTAGAAAGACGCGAACATACTCCAGATCTTTTACTGCGCGCGCTGTTAAATTGTGGAATGAGTTGCCTTTGTCGCTGAGACAGTCGCAGTCTGTTGCGTCACTTAAGATGAATTTGAAGAAGTTGTGGCTTTCCAATGACTTGTGAATTGGTTGAATATAGTATTTATTTATTTATTGTATATTTGCGATATATATGTAACATATGTTAGTGTGTATTATATTTTATATTGTATATTTATATATGTATTGGCATGTTTTTATTTGTCTAGAATTAATACTAATTAGGATTTGCTTTATTTTCTCTGTTTTTGTACACGGTATAAGTTTGCCTATCTCGTTCTACCTACCTTCCTCTCAATTGCTCAAAGGTTAGCTGGAAGAGATCCCTTATAGGGATAAGTTCGCCTTTGTACTTTGATCTATTGTGTGACATGTATATTCCTTGACCTGTTATTGTGTACAATAAAGTGCTTACATACATACATACATACATACATACGTTGAAATGAAAATGCGATTTCGTTGAAATTTAGCTAAGAATCATCTCTTCGCGTCAGCTTTCGGATAAAAAAAACGCGTTAACATCGGTCCATTCGTTTAGGAGACACGTCAAAATTTTAACACCCCCGTTTTTGGGTCGGCGGTTAAAAATGTGCGGGTATGTGACAAAACTATTTAAAAAAAACATTGATTTGGTTCACCATGTTTAAAATATGCTATCATAAAGTAGCTCCGTAATGTCATCAGCTGGAGTTGCCTATGTACGTACTAATTTTAAATTGTGAAAGTCCAACCCTCTCGCAGCTGTGCAAGGGTTAGGCTATTAGGGATGTCTGTAGAATTTAAATGGGATATGATTTTGTGTACAGGTTACAAACAGAATACTGCCTAATGACGTGCCGGGGCGATAAGGAAAACTCTCATTTCTGCCGCCCGCTTCTGTACTATTAAATTATTAAAATTAATTTACCGAACATGCCGAGTGTAAGAGGGAATCTTGTGCATTTGAGATTCAGAATCGTTTAATTTGAAAATCGCCAGGTAATTTTGGAAAATTCGAAGGTTAGGTGCGTCGAATATCTGTATGTAGGTACGCTAAGGTAGGTTAATATTTGAGTAAGAACACAAAACATGCAACTTAACACTTTATTGTACACATATTTAAATGATTAATTTACCCGGGGATGTGTCCTGCCCTAGACAATTACCAAAGAAATGGGCCGGTAGTGTACTTGTTTCGGGTATACTATGACTTTTGTTGGGTTAGTTACATGTTGTGTACCCATATCTCCGTTGACAACTTGCTGAGACGTCAGTCATTTGAGACGACGGCCGGGTTGTTGTTATATATGAAACATAATAAATAAAAGCAAAAATCGCGATACCGGTCTAAAGTAATATTTTATTATGTAAAACGTGAAACGGCCGAAAAATGTGAACGTTTGCTAATACATTGTTTTACTTTACAGACATTGTAACTCAGAGAATTTTATATCCATGCGTTTTACCAGACATGACACAATATTGGCAACCGGCGCTTAAAATCAGATCGCGGTTTCATCTCTTCGACGTGGGATTGCTCTAGAGACCGTCGCGGCGGAGAAAATTCTTCACCTCAGGACCGATTGGTCGGGGTACTGCTTGTTCAAAGAGGTTATACGGCCTATTGGTTTTGAGAAAGGAAACTGTTGCGCCGTTTATTATGTCGAGTTTTAATCAAGGAAGCTCATGTCGGAGGGACGTCGTCTGGGAGAAGTCTGCGTGTCGTTACTGGCCTCTCTGCACATTAATTGCGTGCGAAATACCCCGTAAGAGGCCATTCCCCGTAATGAGTTTATTAAGTAATTATGAGATACATGCTGCAATCTAACCATTTCCAAGTTATATTACTTTTTAAATTTATGTAGGTACTTTGAATATTACTTTTTATTTATAGTGCGACTTTCTATGAGAGATACGAAAAATTTATCGACCGGTATTATAATAAAAGTGAAACGAAATTAAATTAACGTTAAACCTGGCATCTATCTTTTACCTAAGTACATTACGCGTATAATTCGATTTGTTGTTCCTTAAAAATCTATTTCTCGCTATCTATTCGAGTCATGTCGCACAAAGTAGGTACGAGGCGGCTGCGCTTCTCTCATTTATAGTTAATCCTATTTGATATATTGGCCCATTAGAAGCGTTGTCCCAGCTTGGTGCTCCGTGATTGTAAGAATGTACGAGTAACAATGATGATACACCTCTTAACTAAGGTCCAGTTTACACATTTTACTTACGTACGCAGTGATGCAACTATGTATAAAACAAAATATTGATCTCGTTTTAACTACGCGTAATAATGAAAGTTCCATGACTTCTTAGAACAGCATGGCGATCACGTAACGCATTGTAAGGTACGTACGTTAGGTAAATCTAACTCTAACCTAACCTAACGCGCGTTCAAAACGTTACGTGATTACCCCTCAGGATTCGCGTTTGGATGAAATCTTTCGTTTTGGTATTAAAACATGTAAGAGCAAGCGAGTGCGAAATACTCGTAAGGTGAAAGACGACTATAATATGGGTTAAATTCAGACTACGAGTATTTTTTCTTCACTTGAATTCAAGTCATGTCACTTTGACATAAGCCATACACTAGTGCAACTTCGAGGACTAACGTCTGAGATGATATTCGAGATCAAATATAAACAGATGGGTTGCCACCATAAAAAAAAACGCAAGCAGTAGTTAGTCTAAAATCATTGAAATACTCATAAATATTATCATATTCAGACGTAAATAATATCGTATGAATAGTCAAAAATATTTTACTAAATTAAAACGCTAAAATATATTTTTTAATTACGTATTGCCGTTATTTAAATAAAATATGTGGAGTTTTAATTTATTCTGTTGGTAGGTGAGAAGTTTTAAACATTTGGTTAGTAATTAAAACAATTACCGGTTTCCTATTAGTTTCATTGGCAAATATTCATAGTGATTGATAAATCATTAAAGATTTCGGAACATATAGGTAGGCATTGTGAACTAAATCCCATAGAATAAGTTTGGGCACAGGTAAATGGGCACGTCGCCAGGAATAACAAGACATTTGAAATGAATGAAATTAAGACCTTATTTGAGGACTTTTCGCAAATGGTGACGGCTTAAAAATGGAGTGACTGTGTAAAACACGTCATTATAGTAGAAGACAAAATATGCCGACTCAAACACCTGATTGACAATGTCAACGATAGATTTATTATAAATGTAAATTCTGATTCTGATTCCATTACGTCGTCAAATGAATTTTAAAAAAAATATTAAGTGTTTTATTTCCTCCTTGTACTCCTGTCATAATAATTATTATAGATATCCGAAAGTCTTTCGGCCTATAGCTGTATCTGTCAGTTAAAATCATGCATAATTTATATTTGGTGACCACATTAGACAAAAAAGATTGTATACCCCTGTAATGTCACTTTGAAATTGACAGTTGTTTATTTACATTTTTGATCTCGAATTTTATCTCAGACCTTAGAACGTTTAGCTTATAGATCCGAACCCTTTTCTCACAGCTGGCTGACTGTATTTTGTACTTATTGTTCAATTCTACCAATCAGGCGCACTCAAGTACGAAAACCTTAACTTAACAATTGTCATGAAAAGATATGTTACAATGACAACAAAGAAAAACGACTCGACATTAGGTTTTGAACGTAAATTCTAAGGAAAGTAATATTGAATGATAACCCTATTTATGTTCGATGCAAACTGGAGGGACGGCCGCACTGTGGAGCGAGTATGAAGGTTTATCGGACTATGTTCTTCGGGGTGTCGTTACGTAGAACTTGCACAAATTGGATCGCACTTCCCGGAAAAGCAATACCGGGCAAAGTGCAAGCATCGTCGTCGCGACTCGTTGCTTAACAAACTACGTAGCGCTCCTACAAACTCGACTGTGCTCATCTTTTCAAGAATCTCTAAACTATGCAACTCTACAAGCAGGCTGCCGCGCTGCCTAACAAACCTTACGAAAATAGTGATAAAAGCCACACTTTCGTTCATCCCACGATACCTATTCGAATTTCGCGATACCATCATAATGAAAACACAAGAGCTACCGAAACTTTTTTAATAACAACAACAGACTTTGTAGAGAAGAAAACTCGCCGTACCTTATTTTGATACAGATAAAATTTGTGAAAAAGTAACTCAATTTGCGCTTATCGAGATCCGGTATCAATCTATTTTGTTTGCACGCTCCGTAACAATTATAGAAGAGGAGGGGAGTTTTTTAAAAGTCGGTTTTAAACGTAAGTAATACATTATCGGTGCGGCGTCGCTATAGAGCTTTTCTCGATATCGTCGGAAGCGAGTCGCGGATAAATGATTGATGGGCCAGCGCTATCACGCGCGACTTTCACTTACGGCCAGATATTTTACGCGCTCCGCTACTCACCCATGCCTGCACTGTAACGAACAATCATTTTACATAACATCCCACAACATTTTCGTGTTCAAGTATAACAAAACGACTCTTTTTGTCATTACTTAATTTGTTGGTGCGGAGGTGGTATCCAGTAAGGGCCTTCGCCTACGGTGACTTTTTGTCGCGATGCTGTCGCGCGTTTATGGAATCACGCGACTGCATCGCGACACCAGCGATATAAAGTTGGGCCATTTGCGACTACATCGCGACTGCATCACTACAAAAAGTCGCCGTGGGCGAAGGCCCTAAGCTGTCAGTGTCAACCGTCACGTCAGTCGAATCACTACCGATTGTTTACTGCGCACGCCTACATTCTTGGCTGGCCACAGCATGCAAGGAAGCGGGAAGTTACGAATGCAGTAAAATGCGAGCATACCGCCCCACGTCCGCGCATGACTAACAGTATGCCGGCGAATGACGGTGATATGTATTTTGTACTCACGTCAAACTTAAAAAATAAACACTTACCGATCCCGCCCCGCCTTGCCTCACAAATATATCTCAAAACAAAAACTCCTCTTGTAATTTAAATATAATCTAAAAGCATATTAGTACATTTAGATACAATTCTTGTATCTTCCTCTTACACGCTTGAATTTAGTAGAACTTGAAACAGCTCTTATTTACTGCGTCTCGTCTTCATTTTCATTTCCAATTAGGTGACATTTTCCACAAACCCTACCCAGTACCGGGCCGTGTATTGCCAAGTCATAAATAAGGTTTAAGAATGAATCCCGACATGTACGGTGGTGTGGTTACTAAATACAACTTCTCAGTGTACACTTCGTACGTTAGTAACAAAAAAGTGGAGGGTGGGAATCTTAGCACGCGAGTATCACACAGCTAGATTAGCTTTTAGCCAAACTTTAAAGAGCCGCTAAGGTTCATTTGAATGGAAGTCGGTGTTGAATTTGCATACTTATTTACATTATCTCTGCAGCACACAAGTGGGGCCCTTTCATTATCAAATTCGCAATACAGGGGCGGAGGGCGCAGACGGAATACAAACTCCCAGTTGAGAGTGATTATCAGCAAATTGTACCCGGTCCCGATTAACAATGCAATAAAACTACGGGTAGCTTGCCTAAGGAAATCCACGGAGTAGAACACAATCATTTTGTACTTATTTACTATAACTGCGAGTACCTATGTGGGTATTTGTAAGTAGCATTCAACATATTTGGGGCATGTACCTACCTTCATAACATATATTTTATCACGTTTTTCGAGAAACGTATTGAATTTGAGCTTTTCTATTTGTTTAGGTAAATTGTAAAAATTGCACCGCTGTAAATGAATACCGATAGTATGATATGTGACTACCGATGCTCTCACTTATGCCACATTCAGTAGTACTACATACTACATACAGAAGGTTCTCTGTTAACGAATTCCCTGTTGAGGTATGCTAAACGTGCCTAAATGTGGTCAAATATTTCTTTCGCAATGCAACGCGCTCTTTCGGAGGCGGAGCTAGGGTTGCCGCCAGCTCGACCTATTAAATTATACGATGTATACGTTACTATAATAGTGTATTTTACTTACGATACTACGATTATTCTTTATTTACTAAGGGTTAATCCTCCAAATTACACAAAGGCTGTGTATTTTTCCTTTAAGTTATGACATCTAAACTGTCTGTTTCTGTAAAATGTTAGATGGAGACACACAACTGGGGTACCTATACATGTAATATTAAGAAAAAATCCATTGAAAATCTATATTTATAAAACCAATATAATTTGACGACGCGGCGCCAGCGGCGGTACTAAACGGGATAGTAGGTACTAATTGGTAGGCATACTTACTAGGCGAATGTCGATGTAAAGTCGAACGCGTGCGTTCTGTAGCGGCGCGCGGCAACCACTAATAGGCCGTTCAAAAACGGCCGGCCGTGTGTACTTGTGGCGGCGCGACGAAATCCCAAAATGAACCGCCCTTGCTTATGCGTACTTAAATGTGTTAGAGGCGAACTATAAATTAAACATAAGACTTCATTCAAGCTTTGTTGCAAACCATGTTGAATCAATTTAACCGCAACAATTTGAAAGACGTTTATTTAGGCACGAAACTTAACGGAATTTTAATCAAGCGATGAATCCAAGCGAAAGTTTCTGTAACCTAAAGAAATGTTTACTTTAGGTTAAGAGTTTTACTAGAGAAAGAATAGCTCACACTTTTGAGATATCAAATAGCACTTAGCGGTAACGGTTTGAATGGTCTGGGTGCTTCATGGCGAAGGCGGAGCTAGGAGTACCCACTGTCTGCACCACGGTTTTATAAATTCTGAATAATGAGATCCTGAAGTACAACGAAAGTTTTTTTTTTAAATGGAGATGCAGTTTAATCTATTTTTTGTGAGTTTTAGTTGAGGAACGTCTACGTGAAGATAATTAAATTCAACCCTTCTACTCTATCGAGCAAAGGAAAGTCCCGTAAATTGGAAAACTAAACTGTGCGGATCTCACCCCGGGATTCAATTAGGTGCTAATCATATCTGGAGGGTGTGAGCGGATCGATCAAAGCTACCCCTTCGTGCATCTTAAACTGATGCTACAAATCAAAATAGGACTCGATGGCTACGAAGCACGATTTAACGAAGTTGGTTAAGTCTGTTAGCGCTTGCCCGCTCACCCGTCACGGGTCTGACGTTCAACCGTGTAATATGTATCCTAAAAGGACATACTCGTACATGTATATCATAAAGGGACTCCTGCAAATTGTGTGTGTAACTTGGAATACAAATATACGCTTTAACTATATCCATTTATACTAGCTACACTCTACAGCATATAGCTAGCTATACATACAGCTTCTCAGAATATGAAAGTATTTTTATACGCAAGTTCCAATGTCTTGTTTTTTATCTAATAAATAAACTCTTCAACAAGTCTGTGATATTTGATCGTAAAGTTAGTTTTTCGCAGTTTTCCTTACTATGTGTAGGGTTTATTTTTTAGATGTTACTTTATATACGTTATATACGTTAATATAAATTTATCTTATCACAAATATATCGGTAGTAGGTAGTATTTATCGAATAAAAGGAAAATGTTGGTTTCTCGCGAGTGCAACAAAGATTCGCTGCATTCGGAAACGATACCAATAGCGAAAGCACTTCCACAGGCGTGCACTTTTCCGATCCCTTTTATACTCCCGTCTCGCTTGCAGGACGTCGTGAATATATCTGTCGTTGCTTCACTGAGACGAAATTTGCCAAGTCATTCGACTGTGAACTCGGCTGCACACTGATATTTCTCTGCACATAAAACTAATTTTGGATCCTAACAGGAAAAGCATTACCTATACCAATTTAATATCCGGCCTGTCTGACGCACACGTGTGCTAGTCTACCTACCGTATACGTAGGCTATGTTGATAGTTATATTTCATTGTTAATGTTGTTGATGGTGTTCGAAGCGCCAAACTATGCAGTTACGGCGAATAGTTGAAAAGGAACGTACTGTTATCGCACGTCGTTGCCCAAGAATGTGAACGATAGAAAGTTCCTCCTCCATTATACCGCGCAAACATCCTCGGAACACCAAACTATTGACCCGAGCCTTCACATAGACAACTTTTAATATGACGAAATTGCCTCAACATCATTTAGTGGCTGCAAATATTACTTTAATCCTAGAGCAATAAAGTTTAAGCGTCTGAGCTTGCGGGGAATGCAATAAAACCTTTTCCAATTCAAAACGCACTGTCAAAGTCTTAGCCGTTTCTTTTCATCTAAGGTCATATGTAGTAAAAGTAAGGTAGTGCCGTCTCTGTCTAGTGAATGTCACGCTTATATTGCAAAGACAGCCTGCAAGACGACGTCGACGATGAAAATTCTTGGTATACACCAGTGTTATTTTATGAGGCAGCATAGCTTTTAATATGATATTGAAAATAAATATGAACACCAGTGCAAAACGAGATTAGATAACTTGGATGGTATAAAAAAAAGACTAAAACTAGTTTATTGTTACTGTTGGAAATTTGAAGTTTCTAGACTTGCGACAATATGAAAAACCTTTGGCGAACACATTCACTGCCAACGAGTTCGTATCACGACGTTCGTAGCAGATAACATGTGACAACGGGCATGAAAAGAAAGGCGCCTAAAATAGCGTATAGGTATTGTAAGAGTGTATGCGCAGATTGATTTTAGTTTTGGCAGACCATGGTTTACGATATTAGCCCATTAATAACAAGTATGCAATGTTTTTTCTTGGTTCTACAGATAAAAGTTAACAGGTTTTACGTTCAGTAAAAGCATAGTCAAATATGCGGTAACCAGCCAAACCTCGACGTTTCCAAAATTAACCGTGACACATAACTTTTTTACTGCGATATGGGTTACTTCCCCTCGCAGACGGCCAGGGGTGGGTGTCCTTGTAAAAGCAGGTTTATGAGGGACACGTGTCGACCCCAGCAGATAGAATACATCGAATATACTACAGACCTAACGAAAGGGCAATGGACTTCAATAAAATTCACACAAGCTGTATTATTCTTTATGGAGCTTGCTCAAATAAACATTGGGCGACTGGGCGTCCAGCCGCCGTAATGAGTTCATAAATTTGTAGAATACCTAACCAGATGATATGCGAGTTATTTAGGTGAATGTAATTGAAAACTTCATATTAATATTATTTGATAAGCACAATATTATTGTAATAAAACAACGCTTAAGGTTTTATGAGGGGCTATAGGCTGTTATTTCGCATCGGCCCTCATATTCAATAATTAGGAGGTGTTATGTTATATACTCTCAGAACCGAAACAGGACCGGTTTCAACCAAAATCAAACCGTCGATTCAACACTTCGTTACGCCTTGCAATTTAGCTTAGATTTCATTTTTAAGTGTGAGACCGCGTTCTGTATCATACATTTGATCGTGTTCAATCTTACCCCCGCTCGTCGCCCCCATACTGCCCGCTGCCCGCTTGTGTTCAGGTCGCAGCCTTAGGGTACCACCAGATGTGTGCGAAGTGGAAGAGCGTATGCGCGAAGTAAAAGTACACCAATTGCATTGCTAACCTCGCCCACTGATCTCTTACTATATATTTCCTTCGCACTCCGCTTCGCAACTACCCTTCTGGTGGATACACACCCTTCCTCGCGTTCGCCACCGCACGCTCCTTCTTATGTGTCAGAACATCAAAAAGTGATTGGAATGTAAAGGGTTGAACTGAATACAGGCTCGCACTCGATAGATTATAAAGATTCTAACTTATATAACTGTAAATATCAGAATGTTAAAAATGGTTGTCCGTAATAATTGCACCACTTGTAGAATTCCAGTTGGATAACTTGTGAATCCTGTAAATTATCTCGCTAACGTATGTAAATGACATTCATTGCATTTCCGGAAAGCTATGCCAAATTACTTTTCTCAGCTCACACGATTTATTGTTTGGGTTTCGATACCATTTAGCGTGTATTTATTTGTAGAAACTATGTAGTGAGCATAAGAATTAGCTAAATAAATAACCTTCAGGTACTTTTTATGTAAAGTTTTCTAAATAAAAAGTACGGCACGATTACGAAATTGAAACAGTGTTAAAAGTGTCTAAAAAGAGCCTTAACGTGAATATAGAAATGCCGGATCCCTGTAGGTGTAGAAATGCTGTTAGCCATTTTTTCCAGCTATCTGACGGTTTATGTGGCGTCTCTCCCGGCCGTGCCTGCCCGCCCCGCGGGGAGTAGTGTTGCTATTTTTATAGCAAACAAGAACCTAATTGACACTTCTGCACACTTCATTAAATGCACCTCCGTCTGTGACTGTAAGGGGCCGCTGTGGTTTATTTATTCGTATTTGTACTATAGGTATGCCAACGTTCAGACGTTGGCATGTATTGTTACTCAGTTAACGGAGGATGAAACGTTGTTAGTAACGAAAATATTATTTTTTAACTGTATAGCTACAAAACCTTTTACATTTTATCCCTATATGCTTTTTAGGTTAAACGAACTATGCATGCACGCATCACTTCGTAATGTAGAAAGTTTCAGTAAAATTTACTCATTTTACATTACATGCTTAGGAATTAATTGCTAGTAAAAAGCAAAACTGTGATCCACGGTAGGAGGTATATTTCATTTTAGATGGTATAACCTATTGCAAACACTTACGTGGCCATGCCGGGTCACCCCCACTTAACCTAATACCGTTAGTGCTAATTTCATTACACCTACCAACGTTCGATATAATTTTCATTAGCCCTAATATTCGGATAACTAAACTTATATGGCATAGTTATTTGTTAGGCCTAATTTCATTACTCCTAATATTTCCTAATACTAAACATCAAGTGTGCTAATATGTTTGAAACTAATCATGATTTTTCCTAATGACTACTAAGCCTAATGCTTAATGTGCCTAATGATTACTATGTTTAATGTTCACTACACCTAATTTTGTGACACCTATCTGTCACTTGACCTATTCACTTTTGCTCTAATGTTTCACTAGACCTAATTAATGCATATTTCTTCGAAACGTGAACTTTTCGGGTTGTCTTTGAATATCATCACACCTAATCTCGTCAAAATGGGAGCCAATAATGCATTGTCAAACAACGTACGGCCCGATATTCCGTGTCCAGGTTTTGTGGATGCGGATTATTGAGTCGTGCATTATCAGGGCGAACAAAAATGGTTTGTCATAAGCGGTTTGTCATAACTCTGCCTTATGTTCGTTAGGTTATGGTTCACTAGTGTCTCTTAGATCAAAAAAAGACACACCGCGCAGCGGGGTGGCGTCGACTTGCTGTAGAGCTACCACACGACGGCGCGCGAGCTCTCTCGATTTTACTCGGACTATACTTCTATTTGTAAATTTTCTAGTAAGAGAGAGGCGGATAGACATCGGATTACCTACCTATTCTACTCTAAGGCAGGTCAGTGTAGGTACGACGACGAGCGAAGCGAGGGGCAGTGTTAGGTAGAACTGCGACCATACAGCGCGCCAGCCGAGCGAGAGAAGCGAGTGTGCCGCGGTAGCGGCCGGCAAAGCGCCAGAACCGACATAATATGAAGAAAGGAAAAATTGGTGAAATCAAATTAGTACTACTAACAATTCGGGATAGCGACATTAGGGCTAAAATACTTAGGCTAAATGAAGATTCGGGTTAGTCATTTTAGATACATTGATAATAAGGTGTAGTAAGTATTAGGCACTGCAATATTAGGCCTAAGAAAAAATTGGTTAAATAAAATTAGTTTTAGTGAGAATTCGGTCATGACAAATTAGACATTATGAAAATTCGGGATACTGACTTTAGGGCTAATGAATAATTAGGAACAATGAACGGGTTTGTGATTTTAGGGTTAATGAAATTAGGGCTAGTGAAATTAGGTATGAAATTATTAGGGCTAACGGAGGGGAACCGACCATGCCCTATAATTTTTACACAATGGCAAGTTTTAGTAAGTCTACATCTAGGGATAATTAAAGTGCAGCGGCGCTACCACGAAAAACAAAACTCGAAGTTCGTATACATGCATCCCTGTCACTCGAGCATTTTGGGTGCGATAGAGATGGAAATACCCGAACTTCGAATTTCGGAGTTCGTGGTTAAAGCTCAAGTTTCGCCGGGACGACTCCCGCGTGGTGGAGATGGTAAATTGGTCCCTACTGCGGCGACGTAACTTGCTGACCTCAAATAGAAATAGGGAGGGAACTGTTAAGATTTGTAGTGTTAAACACGGGTGGACTGGCACGCCGCAACACCTTCAGAGCCTCCGGTATATTCGGCCTGAGGAGTTGCGCACCACGGCCACGTAGGGATGGTTGAGCACGTCAGCCATGTCGCGGACGGAGCCGCCGAGCTCGCACACAACTCATCCCCAGATTCCCTTCCTTTATCCATTTTATTGTATTCCATGAGGCAATACTTTTGTTTTCACTCTATTCAGTAAAGACGTCTCGTGCTACTCGGCAAGCTGTTGATTAGTTGGGTAAGACCGAAGATAAATGAATAAAATCGCTTAAACACATTCCAAGTATTAATATAAACTCTTTACAGTTCCAGCAGTAGGTATATCATATCGAAATACACAACGGATTGCAACTGACAACGATTGTTGAAGAGACTCCAAAGAGTAAACCTAACGAACGTTACTTATTAATTATTGCTGGGTACAATGAAAGAATAACATCTCTTTGAGGCATACAGACATGGTTATAAAAGTAGAAAATCCGATGGAGAAATCATTTTCGGTAACGACATTGAACGCGAGTGCCATACATTTTGTCAGTGGCGGGTAGTGATGGATCGTTTATAATTTATTTACCTATACCACCTACTCGCCCGCACCCACTTTAGAGGTGGCGTCAGCAAAATTGGTTCCTTGGGGACTTTTTCTCCAATTATCGGTGAACGTTGGGGACGGCATTGTTGATCGGTATAAAATACGATACGGCCTGTCTCTATACTGCAGCTACGTGAATAACGGCGATAAGGGTAAACAAATTGCAATACTTGGAGCCTTATTACCCGTCGCATCAATCATGGTACCCCTAAAGCGTACGATGTAGGTACCTACGGCGGTACCCTACAAGCCTCTCGACTGACCTATTGCGTTATGATGACATTATTTAATCTTTCTTAGTGAGTATTAGTGGGATAACCCAATTGCGGAGTATAAGCTGTTTCATTTTAACTAATTACTTAAAAGTCTACATTATTATTAGTATCGGAATCCTTGGCGTCGACATTTCGAGTGAAGTCCAGTCCCGCGGCCATTTAGAGGGTAAGGCCAAATTAGTATAAAAAAAGCTCAATGTGCTTACAGATCGAGACAGTATTTCACACCGGCCCACCGCCTGCAGCTTTATAATTCGCAGGTCCGCCCACACATGGAATACTGTTCTCATCTTTGGGCAGGGGCACCCCAATACCAGCTTCTCCCTCTGAATTGCATCCAACGACGAGCAACTCGAATTGTCGACTGCCAGCATATTTCTGATCGGCTTGACTCCTTGGCGCTGCGTAGAGATGTGGCCTTGCTCTGCATTTTCTATCGCATGTATAACGGGGAGTGCTCCGAGGAATTGTTCGAATAAATCCCTACCGCTTCTTTTCGCCATCGTCCAACGCGACAACATTACCATCCTCACCACTTAGATGGTTGGCAGTCCTCAAATGTGCGCTTTTCCAGAAACTTCCTGCCTCGCACAGCTAATCTGTGGAATGGGTTGTAGCCTGCGGTATTTCCGGACCGATACGACATTCAAACCGACAAAAAAAGAGCGTACTTCCCATCTTAAAGGCCGGCAACGCACTCACAACACCTTTGGTGTTGCAGGTGTCCATGGGCGGCGGTAATCGCTTACCATCAGGTGATCCGTCTGCTCGTTTGCCTCCTATAACATAAAAAAATATATATATTGAGGATTAGTCAGTATTCATTTTTACTTTGTCTACGGACTCTACTAATGAGTGCGCAGGTAGTGCTCTTACACCACACCAGCAAGTAAATACATAGGTTAGAAAGTTATTTGTTTCCGGCTTTGTATACAGAAAGATCACACAAAAACGTCCGTTCATAGAGAAAGTATACATTTAAATTAGAATGCTAAACTGAATTTCTATTTACTCACTTAGTTAGTCACGCCGTGATGTTAGTTTTCAATGCAAGGTCTAACTAATATACTAGCTACCTAATATCTATCTAAAGCATGAATGGAGAATACTTAACCTATGTCCGGTTCTGGGCGCATAGACTGAAGCTGAAGTAAAAGAAGACGATTATTAGTTCATAATTAGGCAGTTATCATCTTTTTCGAATGTCTTTTATAACCAGCTTATTATACATAGTGTCATGTATATTTCGTGTTCTTTTTAAGTTCGTGTCAATTACCCAGCCTTTATAATAAAACTATGTCATCTTTTAACGGACGCAGACACGTTCAAAGATGGCTTACCACGAGCGCTAATAAAAAAAAGATAATAAGGAGACTTTATTACTGGCTGTTTACGATGGAAGATAAAAAAAGTAATCGACGGTGTGACGTCACAGCCCACTGAGCCGGCTCGCAGGCGGCGAGGCGGCAGGCACCGCTCCGCAAATACGAGAGATAGCCTCGCCCGGAAATTCAATCAAGCTCGCACGGAGATTCGATCAAGATTGGGGTAATTAAAATACCTAAATTTTTACCTCGACATTCCTCTACACACCTACAGTCGGCATAGCGTTTGTAACATTACCACATTGAAGCAATATCCTCGTACAAACATGTTTCCTATTATTGATACACTCGCTCACGTAATTGAAGAAACTTTTTTAATAACGCTCGTGTAATGAAGTGGTTGCTCTGACTAGAGTATAATTACGGTGAAAGATTCGGATAGTTAAACGGGAGCAGGCATGGGCATCTCTCTACTTATTTATTGTCCACTATAGAAATTCAATATGGAGTCGAGCCCACGACGCGGTCGAAGGTAATTAAAAATACGTCACGAGCAGCCGACCTTTCAATTCGACCATATGTCGAAATTCGGAATGAATCATTTCCCGTTGATATTTGTTCGTTGCCATCCATGCGGGCGGTTGTTGTTCTGGAATTTGATTATTTTGTAGTTTAATTATGATAATGTTAAGGCTTTTGTTTAAAATTATTTCGTTAACGTGTACACATGGTGCTTAACACAAAAACATGTTTACATTCTCGATGCTTAATAATGGAAATAGTCATATTTCCATTCACCCGTCAGGGTGAGTGTGGGTGGATTGAGTACTGTGGGGCACAAGGAATTTTGTTCACTAAGTGTGATACATGCGTAACAAAAATATAAACATAATAATTATCACGCAATCGTTTGCTCGATTCATTGTCGTTGTTGTGTTATTACTTCAGCAGATACAAACTGTTAAATCAAGTGTGTATTAGATTACGTATGCGTTATAGTTAGTATTTGGCGTACAATACGAGTATTTATCAACAATCTCCATAATATCAGAAATAAGATTGACTGGTGAATAAACAATTTAATAGAGTTAAGCTGAATCCCATTTTGATACAACACAATGCAGCATTGTTCGAACTATCAAGATCATTCAGAGCAGTCGTGGATTTACAGCAATATCTGTCATATTAATATAACATTGTTTTAGCGAAGCCAGTGGGGCGTTATTTGGGGGCACGTGATTTCGTCACTAGGGAGATGTCTTATTATTCACCGAGTGAGAACATCTCTGTTTTCGTTTACTAAATTAACTTTAGGGTACACCCTAAAGGGGTATTTCCTTGTGCCGCAACAGGGCCTGGGTGACACGCAGATTAATGGCATTAATAAAACACATCCACTAATTGCAATTAGAAATTAAAGTTCGTTATTGAATGTTAACGCTAAATGACAAAAGAATTCGATTACCAACTCTGTACGTAATATTTAAATATCTGAATTCAGACATAATCTTTCGGAGCATGATTTGTGTTTTTTTATTTGGGCTGGTCCAAGATAAAATGTGGAAAAAGTTCCAAACTTGTATTTTAAACTAAGTAAATTAAGCATATTTAAAACACTGGTCAATCAATGCTACCCTGACGTTTGACTTGACTTTCTTTAACTCAGCATTGCTGTTATTCCGTCTACCACATACGCATATTTTATATTCCCAAGATTAATTTTGGCTGTGGTCTGTAAAGATCTTGTTGGTGAGTTATTTGTACAGCGCTACAAAAAATGTGAAAGATGAAACATGTTAAATTGTAAAACTTGATTGATTGCCGGTGCAGCGACTGTTTTATATCTTAAAAGACAGACTTGAAGATGGATATCGCTATGAAATGTCGAGGCTAAGTGTAATTTTGAACGTAAATTACGCCCCTGGGTTGTGGTGCTCCGACAACACTCCAGCAAATATACCGACTCCCATGTTAGATCAGTCGTGCGCCAAACACAAATACCATGCAGCTATATGCTTGTTCTACTAATAGATGCTTTCACATGTTCCCGGCATACCCCTAGGGAAACAGGTTCACAAATTTGGCTGCAATCAGCTATCTGTTTTGTGAAGCAATAAGTTGAAAGAACCGAATGACCCCAGCTATACATTACAAGGGGGCGCATCTGGTCAGCCTGGTCGAGTGCCGCGCGCTGATTTATATCCGGTATCCATCACGCGTCCACACTCAGCTGAGACGTCTTGTCTACCCTCTTTGTCTAATCGTTCTGCACTCGCAGACGTTCAATTAAATACTACGCTGTTGCCGGGAAATTTTAACGGAGCTAAAATGAGTGCGAAATTCTCTGCTTGGAATGACTAAGGAATTAATCAAATGTTAAGAAAAAAAAATCTGCACGTATCTTTACTTGTTTGTTCAACGTTATATTAACACATTCATTGACAGTGTCACAGTGCTTCGCTCGTTTTTGCCTATATCACTTTGACTGCCAAGAACTTAGGTGGACACTCTACTCTTCTCTACGTACGCATTATTGCATGTGATCGGCTACGAACGTATTTTACGAGATCGTTGAAATCTATTCACCACGCGCTACGCTTGTAGCAGCTTGTAGCCATCTTGACGCATATCAGAGGATTGGCGCTGAACACATTCACTGCCAAGAATCGCTACGCGCTACGCTCGTAGCCGATCCGGGTTTTCCTTGTATGTAGCGGAAAACGACTACACGGCATAGGCGCCCACTAGGGAATTCCTGGATTTGAAAGAGTTAGCACAGAATAAGTAATAGTACAAGTGCAGAAATTGCACTTCCTAGCAAAAACGGCGTTTAGGCATAAGAAACGTGCCTACTCTGTGCATCTCTGTCTATCGTATAACTTGTATTCATTCACACACGGCACGTGTAGCGCTAGGGCTGTCACGCCAAGTATACGTCAATGAAGGCAAAAAAATGTTCTAGCTCACCAGTCGCTTGAGTAAAGTGAACCGATAATAATTTAGTACATGCTACTTAACATGTATGTCAGTGTCATTATGAATGACACACACACATCGAATTCTGTATTCTCTATTAACTATTTCGATTTAACATTTGAAATTTTAATTCGTAAGTTATTTCACAAGTAAGTTCAAAAAGCATACGGTTTTATTCAGATACTCTGTTTAGGGTTCCGTCGGTACTTTTTTTTAAAGCGTATATATCTAGCTCAAAAAGTTGGCGTCATCACTGGAAAAGTGTTCCTTACACAAAACGACGCGGCTGCCATGATTTCCTATGTGGATACGTTTTTGTATATTGGAATTAGAAAGGTAGACATTATTTGGTATAGTGCTGCATACCTATAGGTTAAGAAAAAATAGGATAGACAACAGACATATTTGTTTAATAAAAATGATTTAATAACAAATTGTTGTACTTTAATATATAACCTTTTTTTTCCGCTGTGGCCGTTTTTCGTTTTCATCGTGCTTTTAAAAAACTCGTAATATTATTAATTGCAGCTGTACTACAGTTATAGATGGCGGTGATTAAGTGAATGTAACTTTCGTGTATATCTTGATTGCGCAATGCTGTAGAGATTGACTTATGAGACGGGCTGTCGAATGCTTTAGAATAATCTACAAATGCGAGGTAAAGTGGGAGGTTGTTTTCATGGCATTTTTCTATTACTTGATTGAGGGCATGTAAGTGATCGGTAGTGGAAAGGCCTGGACGGAATCCTGCTTGTTCAGGTGGTTGATGGTGTAATAAATAAGACAAAAATAAATATGCGTGGTTCGTCGCGTTGAAGTCGGCGGCGACGGCGAATCACAGCACGACGCACGTGTGCTCGCTCGCGCGGTGCCGGCCCTCGACTGACTGGCGGCCCGGGGCCTCGCAAGCGATAGGTTTCTAACGCGCCCCGTCCCGCCCCCTGGTGTTGTACGCGAAAACGAACACACAGAGCCCTCCAATCTGATTATTGGCATTGAAAGTGTAAACATGAAACCGTTTTATTTTTACAACCTTTATAAATACATACATTTATTCACGCTTTTATTACAAAAAAATATAGGCAGAGCACATAAAACTTATAAACTAGCGCCACTTTTAGCATAAAAGTGGCTATAAAAGATCGTAAAAATGTGAAATTGCACTAATAGGTTGCTAGCCCATCGCCCAATACACACTTCAACCCTACAAAGCTTTTATATTTTTATTATATTACTAGAACTTATGTATCCATTAACACAGGTTTTAGAACCTAAAACACTTTTCCATTCATCACACTGGACATTCACTTCAATCTAAAAAGTGTTAACATAACGGGAGTTAATAGTACATTACTACAGAGGCCGGGAAGCAAGGGGTTCCCGGCCAAATACATGTAGGATAGTTATGAGCCTGGCTACCCCTTTTCACGCAGAGGTATTTATAGTGCTTTTCTCAAACATGCAATGAAATAAATAAAAAAAACTAAACGCCGTGATGCTGTGCCACAAATTGTGGAATGGAAATTAAAAAAGACCATCTTGCAGGCCTCCAATTTTGTATAAAATGACATTACGGATATCTCGTCTCGATGCGCCCGAAACGTGACACTTCGAAGTCCATTATGAAGAACACAAAGTCAATATTTCATTGCATGTTTGAGAAAAAACATCTTGCATGGCTGCACTTACGAACTGGTTTAGAGTGTGCCCACTGTATTTCAAAACATCAATGAATCATTCACGCTAGATTAAATAGTAGTTGACCTCTCCCTTCGAGGAGTAAACACCATTAGGGTACTAGTGGCCTAAGGGGTGGTGTTCACGGGAAAAATTTTCACACTTGCCATCACTGATAATTTTTATTGATGAATCCTTGCCGACCCTGGATTGTAATGTAATAGCATTATTCGGATAGGTTTAGTTTGGGAATCGATGGGAGTCGTTTGTTTTGGGCAGTCACACGACCCGTATTTAATGAGTCTTCAGCATTAGTAATTAAAGCAATGACGCATAGTCATCCAAGAAGCAACCGGATGGATCGCGGTATTTAAGCTCCTGTGGTGTGGAACCCGAACTTAGCCAACTTGCCCTGGGTCGGAAAAGAGATTTAAACTATAGCGTACACACTTTCAGACAACCACTGTATAAATCGCCTCGCGACATATATTTTTTTCACCTGTATGCGCCCCTGGCCAAGTTCTCTCATTTTCCCCTGGTGGGTTCGGTACCCAGTGTCCTTCAGAGCGAGAGTAGCCGCGGGACATTAAAAAAATAAGTAAGTAGTAAGTAAGTTAAACAAAGAACTGATGTTTCTCCCAAGTAAGTTCGTTTGTTACCTTGCCCCCCCCCCCCCCCCCCCCTGAGCGGGGCTTCGTCGCCTTGCTGACGTGTCAATTACACAGTACTGATGATTTGATATCATGTTACATAACGATATTTAATCAATTAAATATCTTTAGTAATGTCTGGATGAATGACATTACAGAGTTCTAGCGATACGTTTTTTACGTTTTACTGTTAAATTTACTGGGAAATAAAATGACGATAAGAAAATCTGTCAACAGAAAATATATTATGCGATATTAAACTACAGCCATGCTTATTCATTCACATCTTACAGCCAGCTGCCAGCAAGATGGGCATAAACTATGAAACTATGTAGATGGCCAACAAAATGGCTGACAGTGATAATAACGATACAATTTTGAGAGTAAGTGAAATGGCATAACATATATATTACCTAGGTAGTAAATTATGAGGGCAGGAACTCGCCAGCATGCACGCGTCGGCGCCGCCATAGCGCCGTCAGCTACTTTGCATTATAATCGAGTTCCCACAAAGTAAAACAAAATCTCTACGTCGCATTAATATTCAGTGATAGGGCTCAACGCATCGCCGTCACATTGACGTTTAACATGCAAATTGCAATCTGAAAATCTAGCAAAATTGTGTGCCACTAAACATTTTCGACATTATTAATTCAGAACACAGTTGTTTGAATCGGTTTTCGGAATATGATTTAAATGCTAAACGAATTTGTGCCACTAACGCCAAATAAGAGTGAGCGCTCGCCGGTGGGAATTTAATTGGACACTGGCAACGTACATTTATTCATTCGTGGGCCTTTTAGCAGTCTCAGCAATATACAATGACTTGACTAGTAAGAAAAATGAACACCATTATGCCGTTTGTGGTCCGCATTACTATTATTTTATCATAGTTAAGCAAGATCTTTTTGTAACAAGTTAAGAAGGATAATTATTTTATCTGAATCCAACTTTATTAACACTCTGATTACTGTAGGTACCTATTTGCCCTATTTAAATCTATTTCATAGATTTTTGTGACTAAAGTTAGTCTCTCCTAGCAGCATATAAGTTCAATCAAGCACAGACTATGATAACGGCTAGTAACACGTTTTCGTTCCATCAAATCGCGAACGGCCGATTCCGGAGCTAAAACGCCTCGCTTGTTGAATTACCTGCAGCATAGGAAACTCACAAAGGATTTTGAGCGGCTGGATCGAGCTTTATCAAGAGGCAAGCGACTGTAGGCACTACCAAACCCATTTATCTAAGCAATATCGGGCAGGAAGGGAGCTTTCTGGATATTTCGTGATAAAATTCGCATCTCTATTACGTAAAAAAAGATACCTAAAGTTTACGTTTTGCATTTACCGAATTCGCCAGGTAAATGTATAAACATGCAAAAGCTCACAAGGTTCATAAAACTGTATTCTTGAAGTGGTATGAGGCTGCATAGACGGGGAATCATGATTGCGACGCTGCGCGCTAAATCAAATTAGCAAAATTGAAATGAATCGTAAAATTTATCACAGAAAAAGACGGTCTGGCGCATAAAAAAGGGAATTCCAGGGTGTTGATCAAAATATACGCCTCTCTTAATGAAATTAGCTAAAAGTTTAATCACCTGTTCCGGGGGATGAGCGCTCGGGACAGGTGCGCGGGCACGCCGCCTCTTGCCGAAATGTACCTACTTGCTTTAATTAGCCTTGTGTAGGCTTACGGGTGGTCATTTTTCTTGTTTAGCCGTAATTGATAAAGGGCGAGCGCCAACCCGCGGACCACATCAAACGCTGCACCCAACATTCTGTTGTTTACTCGCCCGCCCTGCGCAGACAAATTTGCCAGTCGGAAATGATTGCCACATATTTCCCGTTGTTGAATTTATTTGTCACAACAGTTTCGAAATTATTAAATTATTACAAGGTTGTTTAAATGTTCGTGTTAGATCGGCAAGTACAGGTCTAATAATCTAAAAGGCTTTTTTTTTAATATTAAAAAAAATACTTACTTTGTATACCTTTTATATTCAATACATAATTTACTTCAAAAACAAAGTTTTAACCGACTTCAATTTAGTACTCCGCTAGCCACGCGAGCCACGAGAACTCCTTCTCCTTTTTACAATTTACCACATATACTGATTTCCGAGAGCAAATGCGTTAATTACTATAGAAAAAAACCGAATCGCTGTATGTGGGCCGATAATATTTGAGGACTTCCGTCGATTCAATGGCACTTCATTAGTTCCAATTTCAACGGCATCTTATCAGAACCTGTGACGTACTTCTGCACTTTTAAGTACATAATTGAGGAATTTGATAAGTCACCTCTGTGTCATCTTCATCATCAATTCCTCGCCACCAAATTTATAATTTCCGGATGTAAATATATGAGTTATAATAGAAAATACCAAAATTACTACACGCATGCCTAATAAAATTTAGGAGTTCCCTCAATTCCTCATAGATCCCATCATCAAACTGAAATTTGAAAAAAATGGGACCCACCTGGAAGCATATACGTACAAACAAAAAAAAATCGAATCTGCTCATCAATGACGGAGTTCTGAGGTAACAAACATTGAAAAAAAAAATGGAACTGAATTGAGAACCTCCTCCTTCTTTTTTTTGAAGTCGGTTAAAAATACCAAATACCAGAGAAACCGAATTTGCTCGACGCCGTGAGTTCGACGACTTTTCTCAGAAATGAGACTTTGCTGGATCGATATTTCGCTCTTATTGCCTTCGTTATCGTTAGAGCATTTTCCGGTAACCCATAATTTACAAACAAATATATGTACAAATGTTTGTCATTTCGTATTCTATGTATACCATTGACATACTTTGCTGAAATTTAGTATCTTAATCCCTAGTGAAAATAAGTGGTAACATGGCACAAATGGCATAAATTTCCGTCCGGGAGACCCAGACTTAGATTGAAGGATGTAGTGCTAGGAGACTTACAATAAGAAAGTGCAAGTTATCCGAAACACATGTTGAAGACAGAGCAAAGTGGAGAGTAAGACGAGGAAAGCTGACCCCCCAACATGTTGGATATATGGCTAGGAAGAGAGAGAGAATCTCTAGTGAAAATGGCAGAACAATAATTAAGTCCTTGCAAGAATTGAAACAAATATGCGAATAGGAAGTAATAATAAAATAAACCAAAGTATGGAAGTTGGTGCAAGATTTACGATTTGTTATTATGTAAATAGGTCATCAAATTAAAATAAAATCGATTCTCTTTTGAATATACTTAACACCAATTCATCTATCCCAGTTTTTTAAATAATTTAATTGGTATGGTTTATTCTATTTATTCTAGGAAGGATTTGCGCAAATAGAAAGCCAATCTATGAAAGTTTGTTACATAAGTTTCTTAAAATACCACGCCGTTAGCCTGCGAATGTCAAATAACGTTTTGTATGGAAAGCGAAATTACCTCTGTTGGAGTTGTTTGGTCGATTCATTTTGGATTGCAACATCCTGAAGCCACTTTTGTTCCACGCAACAATTTGTATTTATTTGTGTACATTTGACAAAAACGTCAGTGATACATAAAATGGGACAAAAATTATTAAATAACTTAGATGCCAATTGGTGTTAAATTTTATTTAATGAACTAAATATTTACATAATAACAAATCGTAAACCTGGCACCACTTTCCATACGCGCCCCGTATTTGAGTGGATTGAATGAAAATATTAACAAATTGGCCTGCAGCTGGATTATGCACTAAATTCTCATATCCTCATATTAGCGTTTCCCCTTCAGTGAGGGTGACCGGCCCTGCGGCCCACAAAGGGGATGCAACCTCAGCAATTGCGTTAAATCAGTAGCTCTATTGGATTAAAAGTGTATCATATCCATACGTACATTTCAATGTATTTATTCGAAGGTTATTGAACTAGCAGGAGCGAATACAGCAGAACGGTACGCAAACAAATTTACTTGTAAGTTTTCTTCAAAGATCGATAAGGTCGAGTGATTTGATTTGGTCGTCGAAGGCCCGAGTGGAGGAGTTTCTTTTCGAGGGAGGCGGCCGTGCCTACAGAACTGTCGCGAGACCAATATTGCCAAGGAAATTAGTTTATGTAAAATGTAGAACAGGTACAAAAATATCCAAGGAAAAATGTAGACGGAATATTGGAATCAATTCGATTTGCCTGTTACTATTACGTTATGAGAAATCATCTGCGTGAAATGCAATTACAGATAGAGCAGGTATCGGAAACAATGTGCATGTATGATATGAAGCAACTAGTAAGCATTTATTAAAGACTAGCTCCTCGCGCGGCTCCGCCCGCGCAGTACTTCATGAAGGAGGGGTTTTGGCTGAAGGGTGTACTGTTGCGATTTCGAAGGCGGTTATATGACACCCAGACCATACCCCGTTATTGTGCTATTTATATGTTTAGTATATTGATATCATGATATGTATGTTAGTCTGTAAGGTATTTTTGTAAATATGGGCCACGTTGTCTGAGGAAAAAAAACTGAAAACCCCTAGTAAATAATATAGCCTGCTCGTAATGTCCATCCAAAAATTTCATTCTACGTCGGTAAAAGCAATTTATAAATCAGAAAAATATTTTTGGAGACAACCCCCAAATAAACAAGTTTACAATGCTACAATCTCACAGCCTTTCCTCTTTATAATATTAGTATAGACATATCTAGGTTTATGCACAAGGAAACCTGTACCTTCACCTCCTAACACCTCCAGTACTTAAGTAAATAATATAAAGTTATACCAAGTTCTTCGGTTGGAGGAGGAACGAGAAAGGTGCATGGCGAAACTACTCAATCGCAGGGCGTCAAATTTAATAGTTCACCTCAAATTAGAGCAGTTAACTGGCGTAAAGTAAATTACCATTATCATTTAGATGCGATGCCGAAATAACCGCGAAGTATCATCATTTGCATAATCAATTAAAATATCAATTACTCTACAGGTAAGCTCTTACCCAGCTACAGACGTGGAAAATGTGTTTTGCTCCGCGCATAACTAATATATACCCCTATTATTGTTATTGAATTGGATTTCCAGGCAATCATGTATCATTCATTAAAGTATCCTTTTTATGTTAATTGTTTCAGGTATGTTACATTACCGGCTACGAAGGAGATATATTGTAAGTACATAAAATTACAAAAAGAGATTTATATATCTTAAGTTGAACACGGAATTATGCAAAACGATGGCTTGGTGCCAGCAGCCAGGCTGCATCCAGATGCAGACGCGGTGCGTCCAATTACATCTCAACCCTAAAATATAACGACATGACCGGCATACAAATTAACGAAATAAATCAATAGCCGACAAAGGAGCTTTTTATTAAATTTAAACTTTGATTTATGTATTGAATATCTCGCGTTAGGATTTGCATTTTACACTACATCCTTACAGATGATACTAAGATATATCTCTCCCTCGCCTCAATGGTATCTACTTTTTTGGGATCATTGGCTAAACGAATATTGAAAAATCGCGATTTACAACATGCTTTGCGAATCCGTACCAAATACATTTATGTTTACCTACAAGTGATTTCTTTCTGAAAACATAACTTGGCTAGGTAAGTTGCTCTTCCAATGTCTCTGTAGAAACCTAGGCTACGTATAATGTCAGAATCACTTTCAAGTTGAGTATTAGCTGCCAGTCGCGTAAACTTCGATGAGGAAACTTTACAGTCCATTACGTTGCGGCCGTACACAGAGTATTTACCGGGAGTTCAATATGACTCGTCATTTCGCATAGTATTATGATATCAATATGTTCCGCGAACCCGTTAAAATACGTTTGCTTGGCACGCGTGAAAACAGCACACGCGTCACATTGATATCTTTTTAGAACGAGAAATGTCCGGCCAGATATACCATCTATCCAACAAGGGCGACGTAGTGCTCCTCGTAATAATATTATGCTTCCCTATTAAAAATAATAACGTTAGAAACGACTATAGAGTAGGTAATTTTATAACAAACGAGGGTTAAGAAAGGGGTGCGTCCCACGAGATATAACAACAGTATATATAATTTCATATTAATAACGTTCACAAGATATAATTAACGTTAGCTATAACAACAATACCAATACTTTTATAAGGAATAACGGTCAATAGCCATAATAATCATATTATATAACGTTTTTTTCTATAACACTCAAATTGAATAATTTCATTTCGTATAACGATCATAACATATAATATATTTTCGTATAACATACATAACGTATAACGATCATAACGCATAGTATATTTTCGTATGAGGATTACAATACAGAAAATTAGGTTAGGGCTGTAAGTAAAAGGGAGGCTCGGGGGGCGAAGCCCCCCGCAGTAAAAAACAACAAGCACTCTTACCAATGGTATTACTTGTAGGTTAGGTTAGGGTTGCCTTGTGTCCCTTAGAGCGGAAATAGACACCCCGCGAAGCGGGGTGGCGTCGACACGCTGGTGTTTAGGTAAGGTTAGGTTAAAATAATTGGCGTGTTTGATATAAAAATAAATTTAATTTCAGTCTTAAAAACGTTTAATGTTTTTTTATTCAAATTCATATATATTCATTCATACGGCATTGCTATTAAAATAACTGAAGACGATTATAATATACGAGCAATATACTTTTTGATGTTAGATAAATTGAGTAATATATGTTATAAACCTTAGGTGTTATGAATATTATACGCTTTAATCGATATATCAATTGATATTATGTCTAAAGTACGTTATACTTTACGAAATTATATATTTTGTAATTATACCTTTCGTTCGTTATGTGCAATGAACGTTATACTAAACAAACTTATACACAGTGAGCGTATATATTATGACCGTTATATGATTAGTTGTTATACCTCGTATTACTTACCCTTAAGAAAGGGCTGCCATAAAATATGATACATTATACACTTATACAGTAAACACACACCTATACATAAGTAGATGACTTTAAAAACATTATATTGGTATCGACATTGGATGGATATTCAATGCCAAAAACATTTCAAGAAAATATATGTTATATGCTAACACTATCTCTGAACTGTCATGATTTTGGACCAATTTGGACCAGTTCGGTCGACTAGTATTACATGAAGACCAATTGTTTGTGAATCGTATGTCAGTAATACGTATCTATAGTCCTACCGCTTCACTCAGTCCTAGCCTAATAAAAAAATGCATCCTATATCTTGTGACTCAGTTCAGCTGTTTGTTTCATAATAGTTAATTCGTTTTTTTATTACAAATAAGATAGCAAAGCCCTTGATGGACACCAAGCGCAACCCATGAATGAAACGAACGCGGCTTTGTCACTCGATCTATTTAACGTGAAATACCTAGGTGACTTAATTAATCATTTAATTATACATTTCTGTTGCCCATCCGTCCAAATCATTTTGCATAGGAATATTGCCTGATCACTATCACCGGGTAGTGTCACAAAGCTTAATTAAAATGGACATTTGTGCCGTACGGTTTTGTGCAGTCATATACTGGGTACACAATGTACACATGTACAGTCGAAGTCAAAGATATGTTTACACTTTTGCACCTTATTTCATTGCAATAAGGTGAAAAATGTAATCATATCTATGACGTGGACTGTGCACACGTGGGTAGGCGAGAGGTGGGTGGTTGGAGTGCATAGTTTGGTCCGCTGTAGCAAATCCTCGACATTGATTATGTATGTGCGCCGAACCCGAGACGTACGACCCTATCAACCCGAAGGCCACCTCGCTGCGTGTTTCCTTAATTAGCGAATCTGAATGTTGCTTGTGCACATCTATGATCCAAATTGAATACCTGCATCGCGATAAAATTAGCGAACAAGGATGTTGCAACATGTCTGAAACGTGAGCCCTCTAGGTGGGCGCTCTGCTCGTAGGCACTGCTCTACAAACGGTTTTACGCGTGTTAATCGACTATACAAGCGCAGATTTATGTGACCGTCAGCACTAAATGTGTCAAGTCCCGGGACTCCCGTTTACTAAAAATATGGTCGAATTGTATTCCCTACACAACGTGTTATTAAAATAACGCAAAACCTGAAAACAGTTTGTTCAGAATCGAGAGTAGAATGTGGAAAAAAAAAAGATTTTTTTGACGTGATTTATTTTTTACATTTGTACGGAGCAGGTCGCCTCAGTTGGCCAACGCTCTTTACAAAGGTTAAATAAAAAAAAACACAGCCTACTGTCGATTCTGAACAAACTGTTTTCAGGTTTTGCGTTATTTTATTATCACGTTGTATAATCCACAACACATACTGAACTACTATCTAATTTTTCATATTATTAATTTTAGACCTAACGTGTTACCTTCTACACAAGTTATTTGGCAGCTTTGTTTATAAAAGAGTAGTGAGAGATAGGGGTCTTGTCTAATGGTGCCCGGGCATCCGGCCGGGAGCCAACGGGCATTTAATCCTGTCTGAATTATGTGCTGATGCCTGAGACCCGGAAAACGCGCCCTGTCCGCGCCCCACTAATTTCACTTTTTATTATACGCTTTCGGCTAGTTTCTATTTGTTCTGCCTTCTTCGTAAATAATGACTATTTAAGGTCTAATTTTATTACTTGGTCATCTTTGGGGTGGCGGCGATTAGAATATTATATATATGGTAGGTTTATGATGCTTTACATACTGTAAAAAACTGTTTTATATGATGTAGTACAACAAAGTTCACAACAGTAAACAGTACTTTCATTGATTATTTATATTAAACATGTCCTAAAAATTATTCGACGCATAGCAAAAGGTGCACTTGAGATATCTTTGTTCAATGTAGGTACTTCAAAAATGTGTTGGCATGGGACTCTACTCAGCCTTGCCAAATTCAAAGTTAATCTGATGACTTCAAGGAAAATCCATTTAGAGGATTTCAACCGGAAACAGAGGAGCGGAGCAATGGAAGCTTAAAAAATATAAGCCGATTAATCTATTTGCGCCAAACTGCATCATAAAGATCGATCGTTGGCTGCCCAGCAATAGAGCAGGTTAACCTAATCTCGTGGAGCGTGTTTGGAGCCGGTAAGGTCGGGCAAAAACAGCGCACCTCGTACCGTATTCCCTGATGTAATTACACTGGACTCGGCCGGACCTAATACATCGGTCGTTCGATGAGCGAACTCAGGGCGGTACGGCTGTTTATAACGCCCCGTTGCTAGTAGCTCAAGAGCTATACAGCAAACCCGCAACTAACTGGTTAGACCCAACGGTTTATCGCATGGTAATTAAAATATTTCGCTACGGCGGTGTTAGCCGGAATATTTCTCGCCGACATTGGCAAAGGAAAAAGGGATTACTTAGGCGAATTTACTTCTCGCTTTTGACTTATCGCAGGATCTATTGTAGATATGAAAAAATAAGTTCCAAAGACAAAGGTGTACGCGTTTAATGATTTAAAAAATAAGACATTTCATTTCGAAAACGATTGAATTTTTTTGCACCTCGGTGCTAACCGCAGGTTTACGCAGATTCAATAATGCTTGCAGCCAACGCAGTTACGGCCAATTAAAAGTATGCCACTCTCACCGGAATGAAATCGAGTTACGCGGCGCGAGCGAGTCTGGAGACAAGCCCCAAATAACAAAGAATGTAAGATAATTAAAGTGCTTTCACTAACTATTTTTATTACTAAAGTAGACGATGGGATGGAAGTTATAAGGAGGTATATAAAAATACATAGATAAACTAACAGAGTGCTTACGAACACTATAATACAGTATACACGACGGGCGGTGTTCATTATATTTGTATTGAAAAGGTTTCCATTCAAATATTTGACTAATCTGTAACTTTGTGTAGACTCAAATCTTGACCACCTGTTTGGTCCAAAGTTCCATTTGTAAAGTTAAAGTTGTCGTCAGCCGAGTGTGAGGGGCATTGATATGCCCTAACATATTCAGAGCTAAAATATAGTAGTTGTGTGCAGACAGAAGAAAGGATTTCTTCTCCTTTGCGTCTGAATGAGACAGTGTCATTAAATTAAAGTTTCATTTGTCTCCATTTGCTAAACAATTGCAATTATACAAAGCCCCGCAGCGGGCGAGTAATCAAGCGTCCCTTTAATTAAGTACAGAAACAGTGCCAAGTAATTGGATCTGAACAACTGAGCAAACAAATCGAAATGGAAGGTAATAAATCTGGTAAACACCTTTTTAAGCGTCACTGCGTTGAATCTGTTGCGTCAAGAATAACGCGCAGCAATAAATGTGACGCCAGTTTGATTGCGCTTAGATCTGCGTTTAACTCCTCTTGGATTTGTTTGTGCCGCTTATACTTCGAATCAATTTTAGTTTATAGGATTTCGCGTCTTTCATAAGTTAATCATTTGTACGTAATTCATTGCACATATTAGCGCTTGAGACTATTGTATTTCAAGAAGCATTGGTGGTTGATTTAATTTCAAATTGATTTCAATATGTGCGCAATATTTAAGCATTACGATTGAAATTGTTTATACCAATTCCGTTAACAACATTACACTGCACCATCTGCAAAAAAAATACAATGTCAGATCATGACAGAAAATTATCACTGCATAAGACTTAAAAGTAGTAGATACTAGTAACTCGTACTGCTATATGAGTTTATACGCGTATGTATTGTGCCTGGCGTATTCATTTCCGGCTTCTTGCATTTTATAGCCGTTCAACTGTTACTGCTGACCCTGCCCCTTGTTGTGACTACAGTTTTTTACATTATTGTTTTGTATCATCATCCTCCTAGCGTTATTCCCGGTTGTGTCCTAGAAGAGCCCGGGGTCCGCTTTGACACCTAATCCCAAGATTTGGCATAGGTACTAGTTTTACGAAAGCGACTGCCATCTGACCATCCAACCCAGAGGGAAAACAAGCCCTTATTGGGATTAGACCGGCTTCCTCACGATGTTTCCCTTAACCAAAAAGCTAACGGTAAATATTCCGTGCATAGGTTCCGAAAGACTCGTTGGAATGACAGCTTGACAGCCGCATGCTTAAACCAATAGGCTACCGTAATATGTAGGTATATTCAATAATATGAAAGAGCCCCATACACCCTAAAATCATGACACTCATGATTTGGGCAATCGTGGAAAAAACGCCATTGATTTTACATTACTAGATCCGAAAGATTATTTATTTTATGATAAAAAATACATTACATACATGTCAAAAATATAAGACTTTTTATCACAATCGTCAAAAACAAAGAAAAATTAAGCCTTGACCAATTCAGCCCTAATCACGACACATGCATCAAAAACACTATGTGTGATTTTAGCTATATTATGGAGATTAAGCTGCTACGGACTACGCGGCTACGGCGCAGCGCTACAAGCGTAGCTGCACACATTCACTGCCAAGAACCCACCTAGCGCCCGCCTACGTGTTATCAGTAAATGATTTTTAAACTACCAGCTCGTATCAAATATAGCTATCAATTCGTATTATTTATTCTGCGCTTTCTTTGCTACGTGACGTCACGTCTACAGTCGGCTAAGACAGTCGGTGTGGCGTAGCAATCACTTTATATGAATACTTTGTAATAGTTACAGATATTATTGTTACTTTAATTTGTATTGAATAAAATTAATTTGCCAAACACGAAACCCATGGTATTCAAAATAAGGTTGTACCAATATCCATGCGTACATAATATTTATATTCACGGTCTGAGAACCTTTTATCCCGCTGCGAAATAGTTCTCCGTTCCATTCCCATGCATGTTCCACGGAATAAGCAACAAACAACCTTACTTTTTTCGCCGTTCCCGATTTGATTGTCGGGATTTACTTTTACGGTCACTGTTCCACATTTATAGACAGTTTCAGTGAGATTATGCTCCTCGCTTCAATTTTATGCGTTACCAGTATACTGCGTGTATATTTATCGTATCTGCGGTGCAAGCAAATATTTGTGCGTTAGTTTCCAGAAAATAGACCTTCGTATAACGAGCAAAGTAGTATCTTAAATGCTGTCCTATTGATCACGAGTGCGTTTCGACAATCCAATATGGCACAGAGAGTTTTTAAATGCATGGACCGCTATTTGAAATTATAGACTGTACAAGAAAATTACAGACCAAGACAGTAGACGTTCTTAAAGCTGGGACCGCGAATATTAAGCTGGTTATTTTTACGCCCATTGCTAAAGTTCGTTTTTAAAAGCATTTTCATTATTAAGATCTTTTCATTAATGCCATTTAGTTTTGATTGAGTTCTGGTAATCTTAGCTCGTTTTATGCAATATTCATTTCATTTGCCAAAACCATTTATAAACTCTCATCTCATTAAACTAGTATTGGATTCCGTTTATCTAATCGTTTGATTATACTTTTAAAAGTATTTTGTTAAATTAATATTACAGACAGTTAAAAAATGGTTACATATTAAAACGTCTAGCGAGAAATGTTATTCATAAACTACCTATATGTTATTCCTAATAAACACGTGGAATGAGTACCTTATTATTATGAGACAACGTATTCGAGTGCCACAAACTTGTATATATGGTTGCCACCAAAGATTTATATTTTAAAAGTAAAATAAATTAGCTGAGCTCAATTTGCCTTAGTTGACTTTGTTCCGTGCCTTCGCTGCTAGTTATTTAATGTCATCTTCACAACTTTTGATCAGAACTTTGCTGTTCATGTTCCCTTTTTGTATACATTTTCACACAAAGCGGGATAATTAATAATGTAATGAGAGTTAGTACTAGCGCTCAGTCAGAGTTAAAAAGTATCTACTAATGTCGGTTAAAACTACTAAGTCGATGGCTCGACTAGCTTTACATAATTCTTTTTCTTCAAGTTAGATTAAGGGAACCTTATACCCAGCACTTTCTGTGCAAACGAAGTTTGATCCTTTTCCTTACTATGTGTACCGTCCTGTTTCGATAAATTATTTAATATTTTTGCTGTGCGATCTTGCTTTTTAAGTGGCATTAATACATGTGACCACGTAGCAGAGTATACGCAAAAATTTACGACCAGAGGTTGGCATTACATCTTCATTTTGTACGTATCAGTAATGTATTATTAAATAAAAATATATCTCAATCCACGACGCCCGACCTTTTTCGACTAAATTGTAGTAATTTCCACCAGGAAATGCACTGACTTCGCAAAATGGGCCGCAAAGCGTTGCCTATTTGGTAAAATTGCTCGTGGCCGTTTCCATAAAAATATTATTTTACATTCATATAGCAACTTAGAAGAAATCAACAGTTAAAGAATTTCCAAAATGATCATAAACACGATAGCAGCTTGACTCATAGTGTTATGTGCATGTTTTTAATGTTATTTGTGTTGAAATTATGCGCTTAATTGCAATTATATAAACACACTAAAAGCTGAATGTGTGATGAAACTGTTTTTGTATTGTTTAAGCAATAATAAATACAACTTTATTTTTATTTTTAATGAATGTTACAATTGTACATTTGAGGAGGCAATGCTTCAATTTGTTGCAATCAAGTCACGAATGTTCACGGTTGGCGGAGGCTGTACAAATGCGGGCAATTTACAGAGTTCAATATAAATAGAGGCACTAACTCCAGACTTGAGCATTAATTGAATAGATACGTTCGCTGCCCGCTTCAATCCTACCTTAATCACACTTGAAAAGGCCTCACAGAATCAAGGCGCTCATTCCTCAACAAGCGCGCTTATAACTACATCGTATCGCACTTTGAGTTTGATCAAATCTGTAACCGAGAACGCCAAATACGCCAATCTTTATAAGGAAGCTCCACGCAATAGAAGCTAACCATAAAAACCGTCATCTAGTACAAACGGCGATACCATTATTGTTTCACCTGTGTCATCCAAAGCGGTATCATTTTATTACATCCCGTGTGCAAAATCAAACGGCAAACAGCGCGTCTCGTATCAGTAAAAGCAATTACATTTGCCATAAGTGTTCGTTCACATTTGCAATTAGCGAGTGGTCCAAAAACGTGCAAATCGTTAACTGCCGCCGCCGAGCGGCGTGTCTTTGCATATTCATAGCCTGCTTAAAATATTTTAATACGGATCGTCCTTACACCCACATTCACTGTTTTGTACTAATGTTCAGTTCGTTTGCTAATGAATTAAAAATGACAGTAAAAGTCATACAAAGTATGCGTAACTTTTAGTATTTGCAACAAAACGTCGGTTATTTACTATTTAATTCCGTCTCAAAGTCGTATTTTATAACAAAATGTATTGAATTCATACGATAAACAAACACAATAAATTGCTTTATGTAATAAGAGTAAACAGGATATCTATTTCATAATTTAACGATGTACATTGTCACAATAACATGTATTTTCATACATCAATTCATAGTTGCACTTTAAGGGGCTAACCCGAGGTTTTCATCGATTTTTGACAAGTTTTGAATCGTTGTGAATACTTTTGCACTACAGATAGAATTATAAGACAAACGGTTATCGGTTCTTCAATCCTATATCTTCATTTTCTCTACCGGATTTTGAAAGAAATGAATATTTAATTTTCTATGTTTTTTTTTTTAATTTTGTCTAAATAAAACACCTATTTCATTATAATTAATTAACTTTTAAGATCTAACATATACGAAATCTACATATTTGGGTTCGTCTATGAAGTCTCTAAAAACGTGTGTCGTTTTCATTTTAAACTAATCAACACAAAAGTTATGGCCAGAAAACCAGTTTTTTGGCCTAAAATTGTTCAACTTTGATGCCATATATATATAAGGATCGATCGTTTATTATATATCCACTCAAGACGATTTTCGAGCTTTAGCGTATTATAATTTTCCACTTTTTACTCCCTGTTATCGAGGATTTCTTCCGCTCGCACCCTCTTCCTTCCTCAACCCTACTTTAAGGGTTACGTATTTAGGTATAAAGGATCCTTAATTGGTAGCTAGTAAGAATTTATTTGACTATGAATTACTTACGCAGTTTGACTACTGCAAAATGACATAAAATAATGTTAGTGCACTTTGCAAACGACGTGCACCAGCACCAGGTAACTTTACAGTGAACTTGTATCTTAAGTACGGGTAATACTGGACGTGCACGTACTAATGATATAAGTAAACACTAGGCTAAGGGTTCTAAACATGAATTTTGCCTTAGTTACTACATACTTAGCTGGTAGATAGTTCCTCGGCCTTTTGTTTGCGAACCAATTTGTGACGAAGGTGAAAGACAATTAAATTGTAGTCGGGTTTAATTTTGAGTGACAGTGCCCCTTCTATTGTCAATCGAGATTTAAATGAAGCTGACGAGAATTTTCAATTAGTGAGGACACTGAGCGATCGGTGACGATTGTCTACGGCGGAACCACGAATGACCTCATCTATCTACATTTGTGTAACCAAGTGAAAAAGCAATGAACCGCCCTACTAACTTTTCTGCGCATAATTTGGCAGCATCTTTTTGCGATTTGATTTTGTGGGTAACTGATACATGACTGAACTGAAGATGTATCACACTACAATCTTAATATAGTTAAAAATGTCTTTATTTACCGACCAACATGCCGTTTTCCCTGTTTGCAGGCTTAATTCCGTCCCCCTGACACGTTACAACGCACCATTATGTCATATTCGGACAATAATGATGTGCTACCATCAGAAAATTGCCTCTATCCCTGAATGAAATGGCTCATAGGAGTATAATGTTGTAGGGGTTGAATATGCTGGCATATGCATGTGTAGACTGATTATATGTATATATATGTATATATAATATATTGGTATATTCATAATATTCACATATTTGAGGCTGATAAAACTCTGTATTCACTCGACGGAACAGCTACTCAGCTTTGATAAAACGCTAGTTCTTTATTTGCACGTGCGTGTGACGTGGAGCCCTTTTGAGATTTTTTAATTTGAATAACTTATGGTCACTCATGCTGGAGGTACTCCAAAGCGAGTAAGCTCTTTAAGTAATTAGTTCTGCGGTAAATTGTGCTAATTAAGGCTACATTAAATATCTTAAAGTGAATTTAAGTAAATTCATTCGCTACTAAATATAATGTTTGCTTATGTATAAAGATAAATAGCAAGTTATAAAATATGTAGGTAGCCAGAATGTTTGCTACATGGTTATGGAATAGGCGTAAGCTTAGTAGATTAACGCCACTGGTTTTATTGGCGCCAACAGTCTCCCTCCATGACCGGAGTTAATTTTCGGGGCCGACACATGTCAAAGCACATCGCTGCCGTGTCCACGCCATTACCATACGCCGCGCAAAGCGAACGTCGGGAGGGCCTTTACAACCCGTGAATAGGCGCATGACACTCGGGCGTGGTCAACGTTTGATTAAAAATGTAACTTTGAATCGCACCCAACGCCCTCTTTTACAAAGAAGGCTTTATACTGTTTGTTCGCAGTGACGCTGACGCGGTTTTAATTACTTTTGCTCGGTCATGCACGTGTGAGTTTATTAAATAACGCCGCAGTCGGCTCATAAGGGATTGTGTCGCGATGCAAACTTCCATTAAAGATTTATCTCGCTCTCGTCTTTTACCTACGGACCAATAATAAATTATAACTGTACTTTAACTTAAAAATTAAACCAACTAATGGCGTTAACTTAAATTAGCCCGCATAGAAGTTCGATAACTTCTTAGTTAAGTTTGGCTTCCTAAACAATTTCACAAGGTATTGCTGACTAAGTAAGTTCTAAAGTTGCGTTCCTATGTCACATACAGTGAACAAACCGAATTCTCACTCGTTGTAAGTAAGCTTATAATATACTTTGTGGGCAGCAATATCTGAGAATAGTCTAAAAAATATTCACTTCAAAGTATTTTATTTCTTTCAGGTTTAGTAGCCTTTTTTTGTAAGTCGTTATAAACGTAAGAAATCATGTCGTATAAAAAGCTTTGCCATGAAGCAGTACCTGTTGCCGGAGCGACCGAAGACGACTTCGGGAAAATTGGCAACATATTTGCCAGGGTATTATATCTTCGGCGCGAGTATTATTAACCATGGCAACCGAACCCTCGCCCTCGCAAACTTTTTCAAAACACCACCCTGTTGACGACGTCTGATCACCTATACAGTCTATAATCTTCTGTTCCTGCCATTTTTAGTTGACTACTTTCAACCGACGCCGTACAAAACTCCCCACATTTGCAAGTCGATCTGCAGGGGTGAGGCCTGTCAAATAGATGACGGGATTATTTTTGTGTTTGACATAATCATAGTGACAAATTTATCTTTAGGGTTGTCACATATGACGTGCTCATTTTCTTTGAAGTAATGGGAACACAATGATTTACAAATGTATCCAACATATATAGGTATTATTATAAAAGAAGACGCCCAGGATCGTGCAAAGTGGAGGAAAGCGAGTTGGAAAGCAGGCCCTGGCATAGGCCGAGATGACGCTAAGTAGAAGAAGAATAATTGGTACCTTTTGTCCGTGCGATAAAGGTTTCCTACTTTGACTCTGCATTAAAAAGCAAACTAACGTAGACCCATTATCATGGAATTAAACCTACACTATTCTGTATTAAAAACATGTAAACTGTTGCCGTTTGGTTCCGTTTGTTCCGTTTTTCGGAACTTTGGACACCCCCGCAGAACTTGGAAGGAACTTTAGATTTTAGGACAATTTTCGAAACTTTTAAGGTCCCGGCATTAATTTATTTAATATAATTAATAACACACTAAAAATATTGTCCAAAAAATTACACTAATTTAATTTTTCTGTTAAAACTAAATGATTTGTTGAGACGAAATAAAACAATTTCTTTTTACTGTCTTCCAATTTATAATTATATAAATTCCATTGAAGAGAAGGACACCTTTTAATAGACCTTTGGGTGGCTAGAGGTAAAAATATTCGAAAAACGGTATGTATATCTATTTAAATTGAATTATTTACAAGTTTTTCGCCATTTAAATAAAACGGAATTTTTCAACCTAAAATGGAACTTTTCAGGAATGGCAACGAAACTTTTAGGTGAAGTAACCTGCATGTAAATACGAAAGCCGTTTGTTGGTTTATCCGTTTTGTCGAACCTTCTTGCCAAACGGAGGAGGAATTACAGCTGTAACAAAACGCGATACGGCCTAATTGAGACTGTTATATATATACTGCTTACCTAATTCCAATGTTGCATTAAAATTAATTTCGCTGTCTGCAATATAATGTAAGAATCTTTGGCGTCCAAATTCATGCGCTAACTAATTGTGGCGCAAACGTTAGTGCATGTTTAAAAAATATTCTTGCTCATACATCGGATTTAAATCCTAAGAATTAGAGCTGGGGAATGAAATGAAGCTAGCAAGAACCGGCAGATGTTTCATGAAGTGGCATATTTATGATGGAAAATATGACAGTAGCGGGCAGTTGTTGTAGAGCTTTACTCATTGGAAAAAGCGTAGGGCGCGTGACCACCCCGTTGGGGTCGAGTGGGATTACAGCCCAAAGCTCGCCATTCATCTCTTAAAGTTCGATTGTCGAAATTTCAAAAGCGTCGAGCAAGATTATGTTACTGTCGTACGAGTAGATGTTTATGTAACAAGAATTCTGGTATAAATATATAGAGTTCTGTACTAAGTCTCACGGGCACACAGTAAACATACTAGAATGAATTGATTTACCTATTCTAGAAATAAAGTACCTACTTAAGTTTTGGTTCATGAATAGTTTATGACTTATAGTACTTAATTAACTGACTGGATAGCTTATAACAAACCAATAATGCTACCCAAAGGTTATCGAGGTAGGTAGACTTGAACGAAGCCATTAGTAGTTATTACCGGAGAAGTAGGTAAAAATAACTATACATCTACGGTGATAACTTCAATTTACTTCGAACGATTTTCTCGTATCAATTTCGTGTATCTACAGCCCTTCCAAAACTTAAAAATGTGTACATATACCACTATAATAGTACATTGTTTAACGAGGGGCGTAAGTGGAATATTGCGAACAAGAGTCTATCAGAAGCCCGACGCCGAAGGCGGAGGGCTTTTGATGACTCGAGTTTGCAATATTCTTACGCCCCCGTGTTATACACAATGTTTTTCATCACATTTGCGAGGACAAAATTTTAGAAGAAATTAATGCAAATCGTAATAAAAACTCCAACATGTCAGTCGTCCATTTTGTTGAATTTGACGTGAGGCGCGTATGGCAAAGACCCTTCGGTATACAGCCACGATTTCAAAACACTTAAAACGTTTTACATAGACACTTAACTACATATTAAACATTAAATTGCAGTCAAATTTAATATAAAAATATGTTTTATACATATTAAAAGTTGGTTGTAGCAAACTTTTGAAGATATGAAATACACCTTGGCTGATTGGAAACATCCTCAGTCCGAAGTGAGGTATGAGTGAGTTCTATATTTTAAAACTAAACTTAACATCCCGTGGGAGGTAAAACGGCTATAACTGCTCTGTACGCACGCAAGTAAAAACGCCGTTGACGAGCAAGTGTGATGAAAATATAATTATATTTCTAACGTTCTCATATTTCTGACTACGAGAAAGTTGTAAATGTTTAGCGGCTCGTGTTTGACGATACATTTAAATATAGACATTAAAACCAATTGGGAATTTGCTTATATCCTTCGTCAATAAATGTGTTGCGAATTTTCGTCACCACAAATGTAAAGGTTGTTGGTTTCATCAAAAGTTAATTTGAGGAAGATGATAGGCAAGTATATACCCGCTAGCTTCTCGCCACGAAAATTGCAAAATTATCTCGCGTCTTTATCTTCAAAGAGATGTCATCCCCATCTACGCGGTTGAGCCGGGCCACTTTCAAAGTTGTTTGACGCACCGAGCGCAGATCGCTCTTATTAAACACACTGATGTTTATCCCGATTCACCTGTCGTAGTATAATGGAATGAGAAATATGACTTTTAATTAAATAGATACAGACATCTCTCGGTTCGGGCCGCCTCTCTCTGAGCTTGTCAGCTGGGATTTGAGTACGAGTCGGGCTTTTATGCGATAAACTTTAAATAATGCGGGCTCGTGTTCATAATGTCAGGGTTTGTTTGACAGGTGGGTGAACTATTTTACTCAGTTCCACAATGAAATTTTCGAATGTAAACAAACCTTTCCCGGCATGTGGGTGAGATGTATGTACTTTATTTGTGCTCAATAAATAGTATACAGATTATACAAAATCCGCTTACGATTTTATGCGATCGGTTGTCGTGAATATTGTTAGTATAAATGTCATCGTAAAATTATTAGAACCGTTCGTTTATAATCTACCTCGATTATGTTATGTCCTGAAGTGTTCTATTTATTGAAGCTGGTTTGAAATAACCATAACATGTGCTTAATGACTAGCTATTGTTGCATTCTATTACCTATTAGTCAAGGTGGAATCACAGGATGGATGGAATGGAAGTGGAATCATCGGAAGACCAGCGCTGGCCACCAGGCCAGCACAACGTTGAGATGGAACTAGTGATGTGCCGTTCCCAGGAATATTGATATTGTGTATGTTTATACATCTTGCTATCAGGGATTCTATGATAACTTGGGCCCTTGATTTTATTGCCAATACATTAACCGGTGTAATTTATTCCTGGGAATATTCCCCGGAACAATGGGAATATTCCCGGTTATTGAGAATATACCCCGAGCCAAAAAAAAACAAATTTTGCAAAAGTACTTCTGCAAGTAACAAAAACGATACAAAGTTAACGAAAAAGATCACAATAAAATGTGTACGACAAAATATGAAAATATTCACATATTTAATGGTAATTAAGATAAATAGTCAGAATTAGTACAATAATGAAGTTTTTGGCTAATGGCACTTCATTTGTCGGGGCACTGTTCATTTTAACATTACAACTTTAATTTTCCTAATTTGTATTTCAATATCCCCTGTTTGGGGAATATTCCCGGGAACAATGGAATATTCCTGGTAAATTCCCATTCGGGAATATTCCCATTCCCGGGAATATTCCCCGGCACATCACTAGATGGAACCGTTTCGTGGCAATGTTGTTCTCTCTTTTGTATTTGTGATTTATGTGTATGTATGTGTTGTTGTCATGAATGAATGATATTCTATTCCATTCAATGCTTTTGCTGAACTTTTATCTATAAAAGAAATTCCATTGGTGCCAACCATGGTACATCTGTCTTACCCGCCTTACCCAAAGTCTATGATAGGAGACGATTTTGGCGTTTTTAGCTGTTGGAGTTAAGTCAGTCAGTCAATCTTATTTGCTCCGTACAACTAGGAATACTGTTTCAAAGAAACTGCCCCCTACTCCCTGCAGGGCAAATAACAGTTTCTTAACCTAGCAATAAGGATGAGGTCCATTTTAGAGACCTAATTGAAATCTTACCCAAATATATGTGTCTTTATCTTTGAACCTTACATTAGTATAATTAAAGAAGGGGAGTCTGTAATGAATTAATGTCATAGAACTAAATAAAAGAATACTTGCAAACGAAAGTTAATGCGATAATCCCAGTGAGCATAAAAACCTAAAGCTGTAAAAGTTATTCCCACGTAAGTTTAAAGTTTCTGTGCTCGACGCTATACTCAAAAATCTAATTCAAGACCAACATGGGTTGGACTCACTAAAATAAAATGTGTTTACGGTGGTAGGTATATTTTCACTTTTTAAAAGAACGCACTAAGAATATGTATTGATTGGTACCTAATTTTAAACCTACGATTTAAATTAACGAGTTTATTCAACCTACTTACACTAAACAAGAGACCCGGTTAAATATTTTACCATAGAAGATTTTTGGTAGCACTTCATACTTGTAGGTACTTCAGGTATTCATAACATTTGGTACGATTTGTAAACAAGAGTCGTGAGCAACGTTAGCTAGATGCAATTTATACATTTTATATTTAGTAAGTACATGCGTTTAGCTCTTCGACAAAATAACGTGCCAGTAGCCAGCAAGTACTAAAATGTATGCAGAAATGTATGATAGTTTAACAAATAAATTTTGTTTTGGGTAATTTTAATGTTTTTGAACGATATTAGGTAGAAAAAACATTAACTTTGTAAAAATGCATATTCCCCGTTACTTAAAGTAATTTTTTTGACATTGAAAATGTCTACAAATATCTACAAACATTTTCAAGCCATATCTACAAATGTTTACAATGATTTGATTATCAATGCAAAAAGGTTGGCTACATCAGGAATTTTCGGTTGACAATGACATCAGTAACTTTGACACTTATGACAGTGACATCTGTCGTACTTAGTTCTTTTAGTCTTGAATAAGTAGTCGTAGAATTGAACATATAATGAATTTAAAAGGAAAACTATCACGGCTAAATAGGCATAACTAGTTACCTCGACCAACTTAAAATGTACTTAGAAAGGCCAACTTTTGTACAAATTCGGCCAACGCAACCATTCAGTCGGCGCGCGTGTCGATGTAACTAAGAAGGACAGGCAACTATGGAACCCTACACTGCGCGTGGCCCGACACGCACTTGGCTTTTTAAATATTTATATACTCTATCTATGGAGATACGTTGCAATACTAAGACATAAGCAATTACTCGTAATGCTGACACGTAGCCATAGTAAGCTGTTAGTGCAATTGTTACAATCAGTATTCAGTGCCAATACAAACGTATTGAATGTGTATTAAATCTGATATTTCCAATTTACATATAAAAGTTTCCAAGAAAGCACCATTCTGCCAATAAATTTCATTTTATTCCTTCACCTTTGCGATGTTTACCTTAGATATAGGATTCCTCACGAATATACCACACGCCACAAAAAGCGAGCAGCAAAAATATTCACGCTCAAATAGTTAGTCCGGTGAAACTAAAAATAATTAGATTTTTATTTGCTGGTCTTTCCTGTTTCCATGCCGATTTTTGGATACGATTTTTTGTGAGCACGTAGTTTGAGTAATGATACGAATATGTAAAGTCAAAATATCACATCATCAGCCTATATACGTCCCACTGCTGGGCACAGGCCTCCTCTCCAGTCAAAATATATTACTTAAAAAATAAGAATATTTTACAGTACATATGGTGCTACTTACCCGCACTAGTGCGGAAAAGAGCACTTTCCGTGCATATGTCGAAACTTTAAAGAGCCATATGTACAGTCACGAGCTTTAATTTGGGACCCATTTCCATTAAATGTTGTCAGAACATTCATAATGCAATAAGGTCGAAACTTTAGTTTGATCAGTGTTGAATGTCAAGTTAAGACATTAGTTATGACATGTAATGTTTTATCGAATCAACCCTTGAAATAATAACCTCTTTGCAAAACGCTATCACTATTACGGTTTTCTAATTACGAACATAATGTCGTGTCAGTGTCAGTGAAGAAAATAGATAGAAGACAGGACCAAAAACCCCCTTACCCAAGTAACAATTAATCGGAAAACATCGGAAATGATCGTTTGCCTTCGCTCCAGTTGACGTAATTGCCCGGTTGCCCCTAGAAACGTAAACTTGTCGATGGTAAACATTATGACATTGACCTTGCGTTAAAACATTAGCTCTAAATAGCGTAAGTTTGCTACACCATATTCAACCTTAGGTGGGTCCCAAATTAAAGCTCGTGACTGTACAGTAAAACGTTATACGATACACGTGCGAATAGTTAATTCGCAACTTATTTTCGACACTTGAATCGTAAATAACTATTAATATAAGATCATTTTAAACACAGTGTTTAAGATGCTATGTGGATTTAAAATGATTTCGAAATTACCTAATTAGGGACTGTTAATAAAAATAGTCTAGTTTATGTTTCTGTATTCTTATGAAATATCAACACAAACATATTGTTAGAAAAAGACTTAAAAATTAATGATTAATAAACTCAATAAAACATCATACCATACCACTTCATATCATAAACACTTCCACTGAAAGGTCTTTTGTGCAACGTGAGAGAGAGCATGATAACAGGAATCAAAAACATTGTTGTTGGAGGGTCAGAATTTTGTAAATGAATTTAGCGGTTCTGAACTATTACACAAACTGTCAGCACAGGTGCGGCTTCTGCTGCGCTCTGCACAGGATTTGCATTTGGAAATACTAATTTAACTTCTCTCACAGTGTTGGGACATAACATAAGCGACGAGCGGACCCTTACCCTCTAATTGCGGCAAATGAGCCAGACCTATACTAGGGAGCCAATGTACTGCAATCACGCGACTTCGCTCCGCGAAGTGAAGACACACGATGTAGTCTGATGTCACTACCGAAACGAGTCGTGTGGGAATTCCGTCTTCTAATAAATAGTCTGCTTTCACGTGTTGTCTATCACGCATGAGATTATTAGAATCGTTTCGGCGAACTATTGCATTGTATGATGTTTCTAGTGATAGCCACGCAACACACTTTCATATTGGACCAACCCAGCGGTTACACGGTCGATTTAGCTGCCGTCAGCGGGTGCCATAGTGATCGCTAGTCGTCTTCATTTTGCACCGTGGCGCTAAGTGAAACTAAACAACCGCGTCGTTTCTGGCTCATGCGAGTAAAACTCATACCACTGTGGCCGACCTTCGCGTCGTAAACACCGAAGACAACTCGTATGTATGTTATCATAAACATAATGTTGGATGTTGCATTAAATTACACAGCAATTAGTACCGGGAATAGTTATGTAATTATTAACACAAACCCAAACCAGGAATAGTTATGAAATGAAAACAATGCTTGCATTATGACAGACAGTTTCTGGCTAAAAGCCTAAAACATGTTTTGCCAACAATAATTCGTCGCGGTTACCGTGCATGCGTTTGCACCAATTTCAGGTTTCATTTATGTACGCACACATACACGGAACGAATTAATGGCATTGTGTTAGACGGATTACGGAGCGACGTCCATTTATATGTAAATAGTGACGTGCACGATCGAGCCAACGAGTCGTTCACGCGTAGGTACAGCGCTCCGGAGCGGCGCCGCTACGCTCCCTTACCGCTCACTAATTGTGCCCATATGAGGCTTTCACCATCAATGGTTATTTCTAAACACTCTCCAATCAAGTAGGCTATATAACAAATATAAACTAAAAAAGCGGCCAAGTGCGTGTCGGGCCACGCGCAGGGTAGGGTTCCGTAGTTGCCCGTCTGTCACAGAATGCGGACTTAAAAGGGGCTTTTGGGGTTTTTATTATAGCTTACCCTCGTAAATAATCGTAAATATGATTGTTTTTAGAACACATCAATGTATAGGGTCGTTTCGCCGGTTACGCGACAAATTTCGGTTAGCGACCACCTGAAGGACAAGGTTTTTTCTATTGAAGATAACGTGCCGTGAAAAAGCAACTCTAGAAAAAGGTTCAAATTCCAATGACAAGTTATGCACCCGAAATTAAGTGCATTTCTTACCAGTTAACCTGTTTACGTCTACTATTCGTTAACTAGTTCTGTCTAATTAACTGTGATAGTTTTCCTTTTAAATTAAATTATTACTGCCACGAATTTTTTCATGTCCCCAGTAGTAGCCATTTCGCCGCCTGGGGGGGGGGGGGGGGGGGGGGTTTAATCCCATTATCTCGCAAACGCATAACTGAGTTGAAAAATAGTTTCAGAAAACCCATAATATTTTTAAACAAGCTATCCAACAATACCCCACACTGTAGGTTTAACGACAAAAACATACGAGTAGGCACATCACCAATTTACATGTAGGGGAGGTACCTACCCTAAAAAAACCCTTTTTTCGGGATTTTATTCTACTGTTTTGTCGGCGTGATTGGTTTATATACCCACGCCGAATTGCATTTTCTAGTTGTAAGGGTTACTGAGCTAAGCCGAAGACGGACATACAGACAGACGGACGGACATGGCGAAACTATAAGGGTTCCTTGTTGACTACGGAACCCTAATAAAAATGGGCTCGCCCGTTTGGGACACTTATACAAAACCACACGGTGAATAAACTAACGCTCCGCTGCTTCGTGTCAGGTGAAAATATAAACAATTTGATCCTTAAAGTTTAAAAGAAACAAATAAAATAAAAAATTATATAATATATTTCTGATAATATCTGTTATTTTACCGTGTAAGTAAATTTTTTGTCATCATTGAAATTGATTGAATTTTGTTGCTGTGTTCAGATACCATTTTTTGCGTTATCGCTACTGCTTATAAAACAAATTTTTAAAACCCTATCGCTGAATAATGTAATACCTATTTTTATTGCAAGACTGAAAACGGAGGTACAGAAAGTTAAAATAATAAAGCATTTTATTTTTTGGAAACATCTCCCAGTTGTTGGGCAATAGCTGAAATAATAATATAGTATACTAACTAGCTGCCCGGCCCGGCTTCGCACGGATTACCCGGTAAAAAGTAGCCTATGTCACTCAGGGTGAATGTAGCTTTCCAATGCTGAAAGATTTTTTGAAATCGGCACAGTAGTTTTTTGAGTTTATTCATTACAAACATACACACACACAAAAATACAAATTTGCCACTTTAATAGTAAATAGGTATAGACGATATAGATAGATATCGATATAGGTGTTTATAATATTAGTTCAATTTATAATTATAAAAAATATTAAGAATTAATTTCTCATTCAGGTGGGTTGTCCGCAACCTAATTTTGTGGGCAAAAAGCCGCATAATAAGTCGAAAACTATGTATTATTATAAAACCTTCAATTTAACACCACATAAATAGGAATCAAATCATATAACTTGTTTTAAGAATCATTTGTACCAGTCCCTCTGATTATGTGCGAATCCGGAGACAAAATTCCACTACCACGGACCAAGTTTGTAACAAATTTATTTGACTTATTACATTGTTTCGCTTCTGTTTAGTGTCCTTTTTAACCCTGCAACTCCCCGCTATCTCAAAGAGCGTTTTAGTTACTTTAACTCTGTTAGATCTTCTAACAATTTTCTATTAACTGTGCCTTCGTCATCTTCCAAATTTTACAGTAGTTCGTTCACCTTTAAGGTAATTCCACTGTGGAACTCTCTCCCTCGTGATATAAGACAAGCAAAATCTATCGGCAAGTTCAAATCTCTTCTTAAAGAACATTATTTGTCTATCCCTTAACCCTGATTGTCTTTACTATTGTTATTTTTTGGCTGACTGTTTATGTTTTATATATATTTATTTGTGATTTTTGTGTATATGTTTGATTGTGTATGTATGTTTATATATAGAGCTATTTATGTACATGTGTTTACAGTAAATATTTTGATTTTTGGCTAAAGATAATCTCTGCACCACCTACTACATAATCTAGTTTTATCTCTTTCTCCAATACCCAAAGGTTGTCTGGAAGAGATCGCTCTTCAGCGATAAGACCGCCTGTTGTCTACATGTTATTGTATTCTTTTACTGCTTTGTTTGTGTGAGGTGTGCAATAAAGAGTATTTGTATTGTATTGTATCGTTAGATTGAGTGTTTAAGCTGTATGACGTCATGAACGACTGACCTTGTTGAATGAAAACAAAACACACTGTTGTTCGACCCAGTCCAAGTTGGCTCAGTTCGGGTTGCACAGGGCGGTTCCACAACGCTTCGGGAGCTCAAATACCGCGAGCCATCCGGTAGCCTTTCGGATACTGAATTTACGCGTCATTGCTTTAACTTATAATAAATTGGTTTAGTATTTATTTATGTCTTTCGGGGACAAGTTCTACAACATACGTAACTAAATATTTTTTAACGTTTTTTTTATATCAAGATGACGTTTCATTGTGCCGTTTTTATCATCCCGGTGTATATTTATCATTCCGTTGTAAGTTTAATTTTAACTCTCTTTTATCTCAATAACTATTTAGGATATCAACTGCCCTTTTAGATGATATTTATAATACAGTCTGAAGTGTCTTTTGACATTTAAAAAACCACAATAAAACCAGAAACAAAGAAACCCACCGGAATCATGTGAAAAACGTGGACTGTTGAAATTGAGCCAACTATAAACAAATAAGTAAACTGAAGGCATGCTAATTGCATGTACCATGTTTCAAATACGAGCCACAAATACTACACAACATGAGCTAATTGCAGCCCGCAAGCTTCAAGGGGAAATAGTTGTGGCTAGTTATTAAGGCACTGACTGACGGGCGGAGATAGTTGGACGTCCCAGAATGTCGCACTGTACTATCATCGGTAGGTATGAGTAAATTGGGTACGCACATAAATTGATTATGTCATGCCAATTCCGTTCATAACTCAGAGGCTTCAGATAATCCAATTGGATTGAAACGGGAAATCCGATACCTGCTTCCATATTTCTAATAAAATTACGATTTGTTTTGAAAAGTGTAGGGTAAAATATCTGCCGACCGATGAGAAAGAATTGTACGACCCCTGCTGCTGTATGTTGTACCTACATCAAAGTTGGTAGTAGGTAATATTAATTCTGAATCAATAACTATTTGCATGATGATAAAGGTAATGTACACATTTATCATCATACAAATAGTCTTATTCGGTAGTGTTTGATCTTGGTATTTGTAACTTTACCGTATGATTGTTTGTTATTTGGGAGTCAATGTTATTTCGTTAATTGTTATGCACAAATGTCGTATCGTATAGAGGTACATGAAATTTGCAAGTTTGCGCAACCAACTCGTCCCGACAAGCAAGTTATATTTAACATTCCCTTCGAGTTAAAGAACAAAATTTATTTGCGAATCCGTTACGAGGAGCAAGAGGCGGGCAGGCGTCAGGTGTTTGTGTTGGCTGCTGATTGCTAGGTGAGTTTTGTGGGTGCAATCCGAATGGTGCAAATTCGGTCTGAGTTGACAGACAGGGTGTTGTTGACGTGAATAAAGTTTTCACAAACAGGCGCGCGGTGAAATATCGCCACTTGCAGGCGTCGCGAGCGCCGAGCTACGAACTGAGCATTTCAGTGTTTCCGGAGCTCGTTAAATTGTTTATATATAGCTGGGTATTCACCGACAAGAGCTAAGCTCTTAAATTTATGATGATGATGATTCACTTAGGCGCCAAACCGTTTGCTTCGGCGCCAAATAGATGCGTCCAAATGGGTGGAAGTAATATTTTGACTGCATGTCAGTTGACGTTGTATTGACAAACGTTGGACGTTGGCGATGATGTTGATGTTCCACAGTAGAATTTTGATATTCACTTTCCATTTGGATGGCGCGTTGACGAGTCGTGGGTTTGGATATCCAACAGGCCGCGCTAACCTGCTCCATTCAGCTTGTTGGAGCGCTAGTGAATGGCCGGCTTTACTCTAAAATACTTGATGTCACCTACATTTTAACGAATGTAATGCTAGTTATTTTCGTTTGTAAAATGGTTCCTTTTATATGTAGGTTGGCAATAGTATTTGTATTTAGAATAGCATTTAAGCATTAGCAAAGGTATTACATTTTCTACCCAGTATTTTTTTACAGCAATGACACATTTAACTGATGATCATCCATAAACCTTATACCTTAGTAGAACGTTAAGATAATATATAATTGTTAAATCAGTGTCTTCGTTTATAGTGAGTAAAAGGCTTAGTAACAGGTATTTGATAATTTATAGTATTTTATGCAACTGTATAAGTAGGGTCTTAAAACGCGAGTGTCGTGAGTTTCGATGCGAGCCTTGGCGAGCATCGCAATTAAAGACGACACGAGCGTTTTAAGACCAAGTTATACACCGTTGCATACAAAACTTTTTCTACGACTAATTTTAAATTAAGTAAGAGCATTTGACTTTTCAGCAGTAAGTTTTCCGTTAGTTCTATTACTACTCACGCAATTTCTTCAGCGGTGCAGTTATTTTCTTCTTCGTCCATTTTAAAAGGAACTTACACATTTTTCTTCACTTCACAAACACGAATCAAATCTTAAGAAGTTATTAATAACGAATAGTTCTCATATTTCGTCTTTTAATTTTGTACTGGAACTTAACTTTGGTGGGAAATTAGAAAAAAGACACATTGACACCTCTTGTTTAAGGTCTGTTTTGTTTTTAATTTCCTTGCACTAGCCATCCGAAGCAAACTGAATCCGGATCCGAACCGAATCAGATCGGTTTGTATTTATAAATAATACCAATAATTGGTAAAATACGTATATTAACATTATTAACACAAAATACATGATAATTTATTTTTGTTTTAGTAAATAATTTATGTTTTACAAATATTTGATAGCAAATAAAAACACTTTATTTCAAAAAAATTGCTTATGAAGTTGGTACCACTGCAATATAGTGGCTGATTAAAAAAAAGTTAGATGATTTGACATCGTGGTAAACAGTGCTTTTATGGAAAATGTGTGAACCATAAAAGTACACTAAAGAGTGCGTTTATGGGCCATAGAGCATAGACTTTTTCGACGACTTATTATCGGTGTCATTGTATTTGAGCTACAACCTATATAAATGACAGATAACGGTACAGGAGTAGAAAAATGCCTTTAAAATGTACCAAGCTGTAAAATTAAGTTTAATCTAGTAAAAACATGGAATATAGTACTTAAGTACATCACTTTATGCAATATTTTATTAAATACCATTATTCCGTTTCTGGTGAATCTATCATTGTTAGCTCGGGGTAGCAGTGTGGAGACAAATCGCGGCGCCGCCTGCTCGCGTTCGTTAGTCGCTGTTCCACCTTCCATACATGTTTGCATTACAATGACGCGTTGGTGGAAACCTTAGAAAAATATGAGCAATATCGATGAAAAAAGTATTTCATTCCTAGTAAGATGTGCAAGCGTTATTATAAATATACAATGAAGTGTTATCCTTTTTCGACAGTACGTTTCAAGATCTTAAAGGCATCTAAGATTTTATAAAAATATTTTTTTCACACCGGCTATTCAGATCCATTGTCATTTTCTTCTCTAATCTTGCTATTCAGAAAAAAACCATTATTGCCCTTAAAGGAGGGATTTAAACTTTCATCATAGAAGGTGTAAAAAGCAGTAGGTGTAACTCTCTAGCAAAATTATTTTCGTTTTGGGCGTAAACACTTGAATCCTTTACGCTCAAGATTCTAACTTAGAATGCCTCGCTTCACTCAGGATTCAATGTCTTGCCGTAAATCATTATATCATTTCGCGCCCATGAAACACGATTCAGTATTATTGTTCGATCCTTTTTACCCGATTGTGTGTGTTTGAGTTGAAGGTAACTGTAACGATACAATTGTTTCCATATTTTGTACAACTCTCATGACAAAACGGAACTTCATGGTGCAGCTATATTTATTTATATATATTTACCAATACATGCCGGGGTCTTGGAGAGGTAAATACTGATAAAGTGTATTAAAATACGTTTTGATATCCCTCATTATGAGCCAAAACGCGTTGTGAAAAGGTGCATTAAAAATGTTTACAGATCTTTCAATCAGTATGAAACATCATCGCAGTTCTGGTCATGAAAAAATCATATGCCACTTGTAAAATAATATGGTTCAAATTAGCCCATAAACAAGCGCCTGAAAGTTTATTTCTATCATCCGGAAACGCTATCGGATCTGCATTATACAGGGTGCTATCAATTTGCTTATCCAGACGGTTTGCAACAAATTACCGCCATCGTATGCGATGGATTATGTAAAACGACACCCATTTGTATGTAAACTAATGGCGAGTGACGGTGTATGGGGACGCGACACGACCGATTCGGTGCTGTTATAGTTTCACTGCTTTTATATTTTATTTTGCATTTAAGAGTCCGCAGTAAGCTCGATTCTCCATGCAAACGTAGTTACGGTCTCATTTTAAAACTACATATTACATTGTAACGAAACATTGCATGTACAATGACATGAGTTATATCCAGGTCTGTAATTCGTTGATTGATTCGTTGATTCAGATACCATAGTAAAAAGAATACAGCGAATTTAAGTTTTTCATACAAAACTTGCTTTTGCTGTATTTTGTTTGTTTTATAAACTGGAACCCTATAAACTAATAACAGCCATAGATATACGTCATGTCATTGTATATGCAAAATTTCATCACAATTCAACTGGTAGTTTTAAAATGAGAACTAAACTCCGTTTTTATGGGAAAGTGAAATTTGGCCGAGCTTACTGTGGACTCTTAACACTTGGAAAAATAAGCCATACTAACACGAGATGGTTCGAGGGGTATTATGGCTTTTAGACCAGAGTTATACACTCTACTTTTCACTTCGACTGCGACAAAATACTAAAAGTAAAGATTAGCCATCAATAGTCAATTCCACGGCGAAAAGATTGTTCAATTTGGCGCCATGTTTAATTTTTATAATCTGCTTTGACGCTGCAAAACGCAGATACAAAATATTGAAACCACGAAAAACGCCACTGACCATCTATATATAGCCGCGTCCAAATGATCGGACGCGGCAAACAGCATACGGCGTAAGATAAAGCGAGAGAGACAGCAGTCTATCTCGCTCAATTTCATAGCATTACAGCTCACGCTTGAACGTTTGGCCGCGGCTAATAGACGGTCCAATGCGTTTTTTTAATGATTGTGAATTAGGGAATAAAAATCACCTAATGTTTGAAATGAATTCTATTTCCTGATAGGTCAATTATAATATCTGTGTTCTGGTAGTGGTCGATTATAATATCTGTGGTTGATAGAAAATACAAACATTTTTTCAAAGACTTGTGTTTGGTGCATGGTCATTGGTCAAAACATTACACCGTTAAGATGAAATGTTTTGATTGGTCATATTAAAATGTTGTCAAAATCATGCATAGGGGCTAAAAATGTACTTTCACTAGGGGCTAAAAATGTACTACAGTCCCGCTTGCTAAACCTAATATGAGCCACACTTTTCGAGCATGAGAAGTGAAAAAAATATTCTTATTGGACCAAAACCTATTTCAATAATATAATATCTAGATACCTACTGGAATAATATCGAAAATTATGGATGACAGCTGCCGGCGCCATATTTAACGTTGATTGGCGTGTAATCGTAAGTTGTGCAACTTGCCCTAAAAACAACATTATATAAAACATTTACCGATGGCCGTTAGGGAAGAAAAGTTTTCACCAGCGCGGTCATCAGTTCACCTTGTGTGGTCCCTCGCTGGATGTGGGTTACGCAGAACCGGTGATTGTGGCACTCTTTGGGAGAGGCCTACTGTCGGCACTCGACATTTTTTGGCGGATATGGTGATGACGATTACATATAAAATAAGTCATCTTATCCAAAACAATTTCAAGTCGTCAGCGAGGACCGATCGGTTAAATGGGTTTAAAATATTTACTCCCCTACTCCCCTTCTTGATATCGAGTTCAATCTAAACAAGAATTATCAATAAGTTAGTTCAATAAAAAACAATAAGGGTTAAACTTTATTGTAATAATATCTTAACTACTTACTAATCTTAAATTTAAAATATTTTATGAGTTAAGGGGCCTGCCTTATAACTATTATAAGGTAAGGACGACTTAACATCTGAAAAAGCTATTTATTTAGTATGGGTAACTTTTGTCTTGTTTGTTTTTTGTGTGTATAACTTATCTGTTATTGAATTACTAGCATGATAAAACTAAATTGTTATTCCGCTGAAGGCCAGTGGAAAAACTTCCCACGATGTCCCGGCGGGCAGCGCTGACGTCGGAGGATAATTGGCACATTTCCCGTTCCGTGACGACTTTCACGGCTCACTGCCCTGCTGTCGATCCATTATACATGAATTATTATTGAACTATGTAATTATTAGGCACTATCCGGTCATGTATATGTAGATGACCTTCTCTCGTAGTACTGTATAATCTGACTCCATTGGAAGAAAAGTCTTCTAACATAACAACAGGTGTTTCTATGATGCTAGTGATTCATGTAACAAAATGTAACTATTTGTAACAAGTTTCTAATTAATGTCATCTTTATACAGGTTAGATGTTTTCTTAAAAATAAATATTGCCATATAAGGAAGGGCACACGTTTTAAGCTAGCGCCAACTCTAATGTTGGCTCATCCTTCGAGCCAACGTCTTGAGGTCTTCGGTATGGTACTTCATATAAACAACTATATGGACGACAGGATCAACACGCGACGGCAGAGCTACGCATCGCGTCATACGAAGATTATACGTAAGAGAAATATGTGATTATTTATAAAGACTTAGATTGTTTAAAGTAATAAAGAACCCAGTAGTTAGAATCCCCATAGTAATTATTTACATAGAACACCCTCTCATAGCATTCATTTGATATCATTTAACATTGTAACATTAAAGTAAAATCTTAGTACAATTGTATTAGAAAGAGAGAGGAGATGTTGCCTATGCGCGAGCGCAGCGCAGACTGGCCGCCTGGAGGGGAGGGGTGTATCGCGCCAACATGACCGTAACGAGAGCCGCGGCCACCGAGCCTGAATTAAAACTTAGTACGGCGCATTTTTACTTTGCAATTAATATGTTCACACTTATATCTTTATAACGGCTCATCGTACCAGAAAGGTTTATATATTGTTAGAAAGCTAATTAAAAGTTCTATTTAATGTTTAAACTTAGAAATAAGTAAACTCAGTAGGTTCAGCGCAAATGTTAAATAAGAGTTGCAAAAGGGACCGAATTACGGTTTGCCCGATTTCCATGTATGATTATTCGAATAAGAAAATAATTACGAACCCTACTGTACTTATAAGATCTCAAGCCATATTAGAACTTTGTAAATCAGCTTAGACTTCCGCCCATTACTATGTATAACATCTAAATAACATCTTGTAACGTAAATTAGTCAAGTCAAAGTGGGCGTAACTTTTGTTGTCTCACTCAGCACATCTTGCTTACCCATTGTCAGGTATAAATAGCAGGTACGGCCCGGAGCAATTCAGTGGATTCGCCGCGCTTGGTAGGAGCACCACCACCGCCCCCCCGCCCGGATCGCACCCGACGTCAACCCACTGTCCGCGCCGCTGTACCGCTCGTCAAGTTCCGACCAGCCCCGGCCTCCCACAAGCGGGTCTCACCGGGGTCTGGCCGCGAATGAGGCGGGTAAGGGCAGCCGCGCTGCCGCGATCGCGCGCCTAGCGCCCTAGGGAGCCCTAGACAGGGCCCCCCCAACCGCCTTCTACCCCTCACCTGGTGAGGGTAGAGAGCAAAATCGTGTGGGCTAACTACCCACACGAAACATCGAGATGCCCCCGCCGCCCCCGCTCCCCTCGGGAGCCGCACCCCAGCGCATACCTACGCGCCCCCGGACCTTCCGCCGCACCCGCGGCCTAGCCGACGCGTCCAGAGCCGCCCGCGACCCACGCATCCAGCAGGCCTTCAAGAGCGCCCTGATAGCGTCCGCGGCGGCCTACAAGGCCGCGTCGACCCCCAGCAGCCCAGGAACGCCCACCAGCGAGGGCGCTGGAGAGGCCCCGTTCCCCCGGCCGAAAGACTTCGTCCGGGAGATCGTCGGCCAGCTCGCCCCGCTCACCCGAGGCGGCCCCCTTTTGGCCGCCAAAAAGCCGACCGCCGCCGCGCCGCCCGCGCAGGCCGCAGTCCCCCGCACCACCGCCCCCGCGACGCCCACGTACGCGGCCGCTACCACCGCGTCGGCCAACAAAAAGGCCGCGCCCGTAACACAACGCCAGACCGCGCCCCCTAAGCCCGTGTCGCGTCCGCCACCCGCCCTCGGAGCGGGCAAGGCGAGCCCAGCGCTCCGCGCAGCGCCCGCGTCGCGTACGCCGCCCGCCCTCGGAGCGGGCCAGGCGAACCGCGGCGGAACATCTGCGCCGAAGAGCGCCGCGCCCCGTGCGGCGCGGCAACCAACACCAACGATACAGCAGCAGCAGACCTCCCCGCTGCACAGAACGCCGCCCCACGGAGGGCTCACTGTGCACCAGACGCCAGCCACTATCTCGCCCCCGCTGGTGCAAACGCCAGCGCAGGCACCACCTGCGACAGCCGCGCCCCTCTCGCCACTGAACCTCCCCCGCCTGGACCTGTCCCCGATGGACGTCCAGGACGAGAGCGCTGAGGACAGTGACGACGACGACCGCCGGGACGAGGCCGCCACCGCACCGTCCACGAACCCCACGCCACCAGCGATACCCGCAGCAACGCCGACCACGACCCAGCCGCCCCAGAAGAAGCCGCGGCCAATCACGGTTGACAGCTTCCCGGATTGGCCCGCGCACTTCAAGCGCATTCGGGAGCGACTGGGACGCTACCCAAACGCCAGACCGTACGGAAACGGAGTCCGCTTCCGCCCCGACGACCACAAGGAGTACAGGGTGGTGCAGGCCTACCTCGAGGCCCTCGGGGACTCCGTTTCCTGGTCGGCACTGCAGCCGAGAGAGGAAATCCCCCTGAAGGTGTGCATCAGGGGGCTCCCCGCCAACACCAACCCACAGCACATCACGGAGGACCTGGTGGCGAAAGGTTTCGCCCCAATCTACACGCGCCACGTGGACGCGCGTGCAGGACGACCCGGCTGCGTATTTTATACGCAGCTCAACAAGACCAGCGACCTCATCCCGGCGATCTACGGCGTCCGGGAACTACTGGGGATGACGGGAGTGGCGGTGGAAGCATGGCGCGGCAGGAAGGGGCCGGCGCAGTGCCACCGCTGCCAGGCCTTTCGTCACTCCTCGCACGGCTGCCATCGCCCGATAAGGTGTGTCCGCTGCGCGGGGCCACACTTTGCGGGCCAGTGCGAGCGGCCACGCGACCACGAGGGGACCTGCGCAAACTGCGGCGGCCCCCACCCAGCCAACAGCCTAGCGTGCCCAGCCTTCCAGCGGGAGGCACGCGCCAAGAAAACCGGCACAGCGCCCCACACAAACCGCCGAGGACAAAACGTGCCCCAGCAAGAAACCGTGCGAGCCGCCGAGAACGCCCCCAACTCCCTCATGGCGAGGGCGAACGACGCGGCGCCATTGCGCCGCCGCCGCCGAGGGAGGGGCCGACGAGGCAAAGGGCAACCCGCCGCCCCCACTGAACCCATCACCATCAACGTCGAACACCAGACCTCCACCGCCGCCACCCAAACCGCCGCCGCCTGCACCAACGCCGCACTTGCGCCCGTGGAAGCAGCACTACCCGGACCACCGCACGACACTGCTCCCCTCCCCCTACCGGCAAGCCAAGATGGCACTAGGGAGAGAGAGATAGAGCAGTGCGCGCAAATCTTGCAGAGCTGCCTCGACGCCATGCAAGAGGGAGCGAACCCCACCTCCATCATCCTCAGGGGACTGGCTGACCTGTATGGCTAGCCCCCCTTGAGACCCACCGGACCGGACCGCGGACGTTCCTGCAGCGCCGTCGGCTCGCAGATCGCTCGCCGGGCCTCTCCTAATGGAGCCCCACCCGGCAGGGCTCGATCGCGCCGACGGACGAAACAGATGATCCCGCAACACCCTGGACCAGACGGGCATTACGCCCCCCCCCAGCTCCCCGTCCGTAGTAGCGGACGGCGCCCGATCCCGCCAAAAGCAGCGTCAGCTGCGTCCGGCTTCTCCGTGCCCCCAGCAGGGCGCGTGAGATTACCATCAGGGCAATTCAGTGTCAATCGGAGCCTCCTGGAAGTCACAACAAGAAGAAGAAGAAAACTACAAAGTATTAGGAAATTAGGGACTTGTATCAAGTCACTTAGGGCAGTGATAGGGAAAGTAAATAAAAGTCTATTTTTCGTTATTCCTTCTTTTATTTTGGTAACAGCGTTTACCCCAAAGTGTCTGAGGACACGGGCGAAGCCCAAACACACCATTCGGGTGCCGAGTGGTAGTACGCGCAGTCCGTACACATAGGGGCGGAGCTCGTCCGTCGCCGACTTGTGTCACGGAGCGTGGTCGACGCACTGTCCGAGCACATAGGGGCGGAGCTCGTCCGTCGCCGACTTGTGTCTCGGAACTAGGTCACTCTTAGGTGACTGTGAGGGGCGAGCATTGCCGCGGCCGGTAGCGCGCGTGCTCACTCACTTTCGATCTCCTCGCTCCCTTAGAGCCGACTCACTTCCCTCATAACGTAGACCACCGACCTGACATACTCGACATAGCACTACTAAAGAACGTAGCGTTAACTCTGCGTTCTATAGAAGTGCTACACGAACTAGACTCGGATCATAGGCCAGTCCTCTTGAGACTAGGCCCTCACCCCAATAGTACTCCTCGAACCAGGACACTCGTGGACTGGGACAAGGTACAATCAGGTCTCCTACAGACGGACTCCCCCCTGCTTAGAGATATCCCAGACAATATAACTACAACCGAACAGACAGACCAAGCGATCGATTCTTTCACCAACTACCTCAACGCTGTTCGAAGCGAAGCCTCAAGGGAGGTGTCGGCGGAGGACATCCAAAACCGACCTCTACCTACGGAACTGAGAGAGTTGGTGACAAGGAAAAATCGCGCCATACGTACCTATTCAAATCACCCTTCTGCCGAAAATCGGCAAATCCTGAGGGACTTGTCTAACGAGTCCAAACAGAGAATTGCCGAATTTCGGGAGAACTCGTTCAGGGATCTGATGGGGGAGATAACGCCTAGTCACCTGGCTTACTGGAAACTAGCGAGATCTCTCAAATCCGATGCCTGTTGGACCATCCCTCCCTTGGATCGACCGGATCACTCAACCCCCGCGTTCGAGGACAGTGAGAAAGCCGAATGCCTTGCGAGTAGTTTAGAGTCCCAATGTTCGCCCAACCTCCTCAACACCGACGAAGCCCACATTAGTAGGGTCGATTCCGAGGTGGACAGGAGATCGCGTCTCCCCGTAACTTCACCCATCTTACCGGTGTCGGTTAAGGAAGTCAGTGACCTTGTCAGGCGTCTCCGTATTAGGAAGGCTCCGGGTGCGGATGGTCTATCCAATCGCATCCTGAAACTTCTCCCCGAAACCCTCCTCCTCCTTTTGGTCGGCATCTTCAATGCCGCACTGACCAATGCTCACTTTCCAGCCGCGTGGAAATGTGCAACGGTCATAGGGATAGCGAAGCCCGGCAAACCCCGGACCTCGCCTGCCTCTTATAGGCCGATCAGCTTACTTAGCTCCCTTGGAAAGCTATATGAGCGGATCCTTCTCACGAGAATTCTCAGATTTACGGCTGAGAATAACCTCCTCATCGATGAGCAGTTCGGTTTTAGATCCGGACACTCATGCGTCCAACAGGTGCACCGCGTCACGGAGCACGTGTTGGATGGTTTCTCTCGATTCCAGGGGCTCAAGACCGGTGCGATCTTTCTCGACGTAGCGAAAGCCTTCGACAAGGTCTGGCATAACGGGCTTGTATACAAGTTATACCAGCTCGGAATGCCGGACAGACTCGTACTCACAATACGAGATTTTCTCAGTGACCGAAGCTTTCGATACCGACTGGAGGGAACGTATTCGGACCCACACCCCATCCGGGCCGGAGTCCCGCAAGGCTCCGTGCTCTCTCCCACTCTCTACTCGTTATTCACAAACGACATTCCCAGGCACCCTAAGGTGCAACTGGGGTTGTTTGCGGATGACACCGCGCTCTTTACGACTCATTGTAAGTACGCTACTATCCGGCGATACCTCCAAGAGGCAATCTCCGACCTAGGTCGTTGGTTTAATCTTTGGCGTATCGAAGTCAACCCGGAGAAAAGCACTGCAATAGTCTTTCATCCGTCGGACTGCATTAGTACAGAAAGGCGGGTGGCTCCGATCCAGATGTTTGACCGACCCATCCCCTGGGTCAACGAGGCCAAATATCTTGGAGTGACCCTCGACAGGAGACTGACTTTCCGTAGCCACATCCGTAGGGTACGCAACCGCGCGTTGTTCGTGCTAGGAAGGCTAGGGCCGATGATCAACAAGTTTAGTAAAATGTCACTTAGGAATAAGCTGACACTCTACAAGACTTGTGTTCGTCCAATCATGACATATGCAAGTGTAGCATTCGCTCACGTGCCTATGTCATCGCTCAAGCCGCTTCAGGTCATTCAGAATCGTTTTCTCCGAAGGGCGACTGGTGCCCCGTGGTACCAATCGAACCTCAGCCTGCACCACGACATGGAGATTAGCACCATGTATGGTTTCTTTAAGCAGGCTGCCAGACGTTATTTTGATAACGCTCCCCACCATAGGAATCCGTTAGTTAGGAAGGCTGCTGACTACGTCCCCATCCCTCCCCCCTCTGTCGTTACTCGGCGCTCACTGATTAGGGGCCGCACGGTCCGGCGTCCTAGGCACACACTCACGGACCCGGACGACGAAATCACAGCGTCCATCGAAAGATGGAACGCTGCGCTTTCGGCGTCCAACACATCGCGTACACTTCAGCGTTCCCGCCGGCGGGGACGTCCACCGCGAGACAACACAGACACATACAGTCCGCTTTCGTCCCGGTACCGCCGCATACCGGGTAGAGTCAGTCCGACGCAAGTCGGGCCTAGCTGAGTTTCTTGCTGGACTCTTCTCAGCTAGGCTAGGTTTTAGCGAACCAGCGATAAAACTCCCAGTAGTTCGATACCACTCACACCCCAGATTCGGTTGATACCGTTCAACCAATCTCACTGGAGCGCAAACTCTTAGAGTATTCCAGTGTACAAACTTCCCCGCGTGGTCGTGCCGGAGGCTTCCCCTGGATTTTCCCCAGGCCACCCTCCAACCACGCAGTTCGACCGCTATATTGGGTCCGTCCTATTATAGCAACAGTCAGGTTCAAAAAAAAAAAAAAAAAAAAAAAAAAAAAAAAAAAAAAAAAAAAAAAAAAAAAAAAAAAAAAAAAGCGTGCTCACTCGCCCAGCCGACGCCGCCGAGAGCGGACGTCGCTCACAAACTGTATCTTGGAAAACTTTTATTACAATTCTAATAGTACAAAAACAACGAAAACATCACTTATCCAAACATGACAGCTAACCTCAGACAACTTTTTTATAGGTAAAATATATGTAGCATAAACGCGCCAAAAGCGCGTTTAGGCGTTTTACTATTGCTAATGTTGGTACTCTGTAAAACGATTGGATTAGCAAGTTAATATATAATAACATACAGGTGTAGCCCTTGTGTTGGTACACATGAATGAAGTATACACTTTCATATGGAAAAAACTAACATTCGGCCAACCCTGAAATCAAAATGCGGCCCCGTATTTTAAACCATTTTCTTAGAAGATTAATTTTGAAGTTCAACATCATAATGATACTACTAAATAATAATAAGCAACTTATATACTACCTCATCACACTCATATGCAATGACTAATGACATAACTTATATACTAAGGTATAAATCATTCAATCATTATCATTAGGTGGGCTAAGGCCTATAATCATTTTAAGTATACACTCTTATTTGATAAATTACTACAAGTCTTCGCTTGAAATAACTCACTGTAATGCTAGATCACTACGCGCCTTCACTTGCAATGACTCACTGTAGTCACTGTAATAAACTAGATCACTACAAGCCTTCATTTGTAATGACTCACTCTACAAAACTAGATCACTACAAGCCTTCACTTGTACTGACTCACTCTACAAAACTAGATCACTACAAGCCTTCACTTGTAATGAATCACTCTACAAAACTAGATCACTACAAGCCTTCACTTGTAATGACTCACTCTACAAAACTAGATCACTACAAGCCTTCACTTGTAATGACTCACTCTAGAAAACAAGATCACTATAAGCCTTCACTTGTAATAGTTGACTCAGATATAATATGGCAATGCTCTCCTGCAAATAAACATTTATAACTTTTACTCTAAAATGTAATTATCACTTTTATCACAAGACTTCTATTTTTCAATCTAAGTAGATGAAAATATCATAAATATCAAGTTGTATTATCATAAGAATCTTAATTCCTAATGACACTCTTTAACAAACTATCAAGATATAATAATTATATGAATTTTACTTTGAACTTTTCATCACAATAAAACAAAACACCAATATGAACATAAGTATCTTACACTCTTTTCTTTTTAACAAATTCTTTAATATTATTTGACACTACAAGAATAACAGAATATGAACTTACTAGAAGACCCTTTTTTTTACACTGTCTTATCATCATATTTAGTACTATAACATCTCACAAACATGTGTCATTGGTCTTTTCCTTTTTATCTAGATCTTTACATGTTTGTGTTATAAATATTTTAATCTTTTTTACGAGAGTCACACTTCAATATATATATATTTATTTATAAAGTGCAATTCAGGAACATTTGAAGTAACAAAGGCGTATACGTAAGACATCTTTTATTTAATTACACAGACATTTGTACTAAACACTAGTATAACTTGACGACCGCTTTAGCCTAGTTGGTAGTGACCGTGACCCTGCCTACGAAGCTAGAGGTCCTGGGTTCGAATCCCGGTAAGGGCATTTATTTGTGTGATGAGCACGAATATTTGTTCCTGAGTCATGGATGTTTTCTATGTATTTAAGTATGTATTTATCTATATAAGTAAATGTTTATCGTCGTCTAGCACCCATAGTACAAGCTTTGCTTAGTTTGGGGCTAGGTCGATTTGTGTAAGATTGTCCGCAAATATTTATTATTTATTATTATTTATTATTTTACTTATCAGTCTCTGCCATAGAAAGTGCCTATAATTAACAAAACATATGTACGATAGCTACAGATGCCTACTTGTAATTTTCAGTTGAATTAACTTCTTGGTGGAAATTAGATTGTAGCCTGTCATTATCAATACCTGATTTTGCTCTCTTATAGCAGGCAGTCTTTCATGTCATGACCTAACTTAAAACAGTAGTTACATTTTGTTATAGGTTTATTACATGTAGTACTAATGTGGCCTTCCTCGTTACTGTTGCAACCTTGTATAGCAACACTAATTTGTTTTTTATATGGCAACAATATTGTCACAATTTTGTTACTTCTCAGAAATACATCCCTGCACGTACTCGTCATTTTTATTTACTCCATGGCCGTAACATCCTCGAACAGTTACAATTAAAGCATCGTGGCTGTTTTGTGTTTATTAACATTGCTTTTAGTTTGATCTTGAATGACGTTGTTTAGTCGCATATTTTTGCCATGGATATTATTGTTCCTTTCACTTTGTGAGATAGTTCGTAAATAATTTAAGAGATGTTCTGGTTCTTTGAACATACAGGTACCAGCACTCATTCGAACAAACTTGTCATCTATGCCATGAATTAAACACCCAACAACCTTGTGTCCAATTATCTCACATTTATTTATTATAATGCCATCTTGTCATAGTAGTATTTTTCTAAAGACTGCCCAATCCGGCAACGAAATCTCAACATATTTGTCAAAAGCTCTCCGTGGTTTTCATTTGACATAAAAGCTGTTTTAAGTTTCTGAGTCCATTCAAACCATGTAAATAAAACTGTAGGCAAACCTTGGTACCTCATCTTAGCCAACCCACTCAACTTAGGAATTGCATAATGACAAATTTGTGGGTCATCCCAACAGTAAATCTGAGCACATTCATTCACCTTGACTGACTATTGTCGCTGGGATCAAACTCTGGCACCACACTATGTGAAACTGGAAAGTTGTTGGCTTCCATAGACAATGATGGTAATGGCGGTGTTTGAGTCAAATCACAATACGATGGTATCTGCTTGTTACATTCTTTGCAACATCTATGTGAATATTAGCATCTTTCCATTTCATGACAATTCTGTCTACTTTTGCTTTTACGTTTGTTATCCCCATCATGAGATATATCTCTAGGTCTATAGTTTGTGTCAACACTGCCCCGTCTTGACACACTTTGATCCCTTGAAAAACTGCGGACCCCAGACACTTCGGTTTTTTGAATGTCGTTGATCCTGCGACATTATGCTAGCATGTCTCTTCGTTCTTTTATTATCCTGTTGCCTATGACGTCTCCCCATGCTCAAATCATACCACCGCAATAAACAAAATAAACTGCTACAACTACAGACTCAGTGTGCAAATTCAGTTAATAGTTACCATCTATTCACAAGATTCGTGGATAAGTAAATTAAATGAGATTACTACACTAGCAATTTATATTATTCCAAATTATCTTAACTATGTTCACTCTTTGTTTATTGTCAAATATCTCACGACTTTCCACTATCACTGTGTTTCGTTCACTAGCAAATCACCCACACGTAGACACCAGCAATTATGAATTCATTAAATAATCACCCCAACCAGCAAGAGTCACGCATAATACGACAATAGGAGTACCAGGCAGGTTATTTATTATCTTCGAACTGATTCCGTTAGTTCAGCGGCGGAAAAAAACTCGTTGAACTATGTTAGTTTTCACTCCTAAGCTCCCAGGAAGCAAATACACTCATTAGACCGTGGTAACGCGACGAAAACAACATTCACAATATTTACAGGAATCCTCTGACCTTAGTCTCATTGTAATACGACTAGCTGGGCGCCGGTTATTGAGACTAGATGTCTCTCGTGATCACACTTCTGATATGTTGGCTCATCCTTCGAGCCAACGTCTTGAGTTCTTCGGTATGGTACTTCATATAAACAACTGTATCTTGGAAAACTTTTATTACAATTCTAATAGTACAAAAACAACGAAAACATCACTTATCCAAACAAGACAGCTAACCTCAGACCACTTTTTTATAGGTAAAATATATGTAGCATAAACGCGCCAAAAGCGCGTTTAGGCGTTTTACTATTGCTAATGTTGGTACTCTGTAAAACGATTGGATTAGCAAGTTAATATATAATACCAAACAGGTATAACCTTGTATTGGTACATATGAATGAAGTATACACTTTCATATGGAAAAAGCTAACACTAATTCATCTTTGTAACTGTTAATGTTTGTAACTGTTTACCCTGACAGGCTTCTCGATAATTTGTCAATTCCATTGTTACTTACCCTTGATTCAAGCTAAATACGACTTTTCGGTGACAGTAATACTTGTCATACCTTAAAAGATTGTTTACCAGTGATGACATTGACCTTATTCTCCGTTAGTGTTGTTAATATGCAGATTTTTGCAAAAAAGTTTGATGAACTCTAATTTGGAAATAAAATATTGACATAGTTTATTAGGAAAATCCTCCTCTGGCGATGAAGTCCATCGTTCCGTTACACGCTGTATATACACAATAACCATTTTCACCTCAATAACGTAGATTCTGGTATATAATAATGTTACATAAGGGTTACATGCACCACGTTGAACATTGCAATTACTGAGAAGGAAAACTTACTGTGGGTGTGTTGTAGCGTAACCTCATTGGCTGCTATCAGGCACGGTTACTACTCGTATTCCACAAGGCACATGTAAGCAGAATCCATAACTTTCACACACTTAGCACAAGTTTTGTGATATCCAATAGAGGAAACTTATACAATGCTGGTATATAATGAGACGATTGTATTATGAGATCTGAGAAGTAACTGCGTAACGAACGAACGACAACTCACCTTCAATTTTCTCATGCAAAAATTTACATTTAGATCTTCTTAACGTACTTACTTAACGCAATCGACCTTCTTCCTTCTGCTGAATTCCTAATTAAGAGGTTTCAATTGTGAAGTTTGGACTAAAAATAACCGTAATGACGGTTTGCTCATACTTATGGTGTGCATTGTTGTGATCTTGTTTTAAAAAACTGTACTTTCAAACCGGTTCATCCACTTTGGGAGTTACGATACCACAGGCAGACACCTTATTATAAGGCGTTCCCACCCTTCCTTTGCGTCGGGGGAAAAACCCTTACAACTAGAAAACTGCAATTCCGCGTGGGTATATAAACCAATCACGCCGACAATACAGTAGAATAAAATCCCAAAAAATTTTTTTTTAGGGTATTTCCCCTACATCTAAATTGGTGATGCATTTTTTTTCTCGTTAAACCTATGGTGTGGGGAATCGTTGGATAGCTTTTTCAAAAATATTATGGGTTTTCTAAAACTATTTTTCAATTTGGGATTTAAAGCCCTAATTTTTGTTCGACTCTTGTGTCCCCCCCTGCCGGCTAAATGGCTACTACTGGGGACGTGAAAAAATTCGTGGCAGTAGTACACATAATGAATTTAAAAGGAAAACTATCACAGTTAAGTAGACATAACTAGTTGACGAGTAGTAGACATAACTAGCAGAGTTGGGCATTATTCGAATAATATTTTATTTAAATAATTATTCGAATAAACAATCATTCGTTAAAAAAATATTCGCGAATGATTTATTCGCGAATAAATCATTCGGTAGCATTTTCAAATAATAAATGATTCATTCGTTACTTTATTCGAATAAATACCACGAATGATCCATTACACAAATGTTCAGTTCATCGTTTCCATAATTTTTAAAATTATTTCATCAATTTGTTTAAGCTGAATATGTTTTGTTGAATGTAGTGGTAACACACACTGCCGACAAGTCAGTTAAGTTTTTCGAACTTTTCTGAGATACCAAATATATGTATCTATAAAGACAGATTTGAAATGATTGGGATATATTTTTTGTTGTAGGTAAATACATGTAACGAGGCACGAAGGTAGTTATTTTATTAGCTAATTATTCGAAAATATTATTCGCGAATAAATTATTCGTGGAGTATTTTATAATATATAGTATTTTATAGTATATAATAATTAATTCGCGAATAATTTATTTGCCTAATTTCGAATAAGAGTAATCATTCGATAAATGTATTCGTCATTCGCGAATGATTCTGTTATTCTCAATCGTTATTCGTCATTCGAATAAATTTTGCACATCTCTGATAACTAGTTAACAGTTAAGAAATGCACTTAATTTCGGGTGCATATACATTGTCATTGGAATTTGAACCTTTTACCGTGGACGGTAGAGTTGTTTTTTCACGGCACGCTGCTTCTTGCCCGCGGTGAGCGCGCAAAAGACCTGCCCTGCGACATGCCCACCCACCCGTGGCAATGCTAAAACTTAGGCGGACTTACGGCACGGTGCTTCTTGCGCGCGCGGCTAGTTGTGATGTGCGGCTTGATGCTGTTCGGAGATTTTCGTAATTATTTTACGTAAATAACCTGTTGCTGCTAAAGGTTTGCGATCTGCGGTTCGATTAGTTTTAAAGTTGAGGTATACCGTTTGAAAAAACTTAATGTACCTACTGACCTCGTTATTTTAATTGAGAAGTTGTTTCATAAAAGAGTTACTTAAGTAATTTAGTAATTGTATATTTTCTAGTCTCGCGTCGCGCCTCAGCATCAGTACTGCTAGGCTGGGCTAACCTCGCAGTTGGCATCTGTTCGTTTGTTTTAAGTAGGTCGTTCGTATTAGGTTCGTTTTTTTAAGTAGTTACTATACCATAAAACGTTCGTAGTTCGTATATAAACGAATACATTATATTATTTTTATAAATTGTACACCACCTATCTTGAACTTTGTTATGTGAGCTGTGCCTTAAGAAAAATATGACATGAGTTTTCATTCTTTAATGTCCTGGCAGCATAATAACTCATAATTTTAAAGCATATTTTTTTATTACCACACGAGAATTTGGTTAACATCGCCCCTAAGATTTAGCAAAATATCCTCCCATTTAAGTGACGTTAGAATTGGTTCCATACCATCATGTTTGTTAAGCTATTCAAGAAAAACAAATGAATACAAGCCTTTTATTACTTATTCACAATATTATTAAACAGTAACACAGTATGACCTATGATCAGGAATTATTACCATGACACGTAATCATGCCCATTCTTACTAATACCTATGCCTATATACATTGTATCGTCAAATAATTGCAATTTGCCCAAGTGCTATGCAATTTATTTGTTTCGCATTACTACTTCATTAAAAATAATACCAAGTGTTGGGTACATTCATAAAGCACGACCGCAACACATTTAACCTATTAAAATTAGTAGAATATGTTTGCATAACGCATAACCATTGTTGTTACTTAGCTACGTTTTATTAGGTATTATTTGAATTGCTCGTCTACATAGTTACAACATAAATATATCGATGGTAAACATAAGCGAGTAAACAAGTTGCGTGACGTACACGTGAGGCTGAAAGGGGCGTCGTTATCAGGCCAACATTTTCCCAGAACTTTTACCGAATGACAAACATATAGGGTTACGAGTCACGAGACGTCAGGTTCGGCTCACTAATGGACACTTGTGGTTTCTTTTGAGGTGTCCTGTAAGAATGAGGCCTTTATAACAAGTTTACCTGCCCTAATCAAGAAGGTATTTTTTATACGCGAACTAATTTAATTGAATCCAGGGTTTTCGCAAAACAACTACATAAGTTTAGTGGGGTGACGTATTTTACTCGACGACCGACGTAAGTCACAATTTTTTTCAATAGGAACGCGCGAATAGTACTCGTTTAAGCTAAAAACCGATACGTATTACGTGTCGCTAGCCGACGCTGACATATATTCATATAATATTGTATATTTACCGTATGTATGTTTATCTGTCGTTTTCATTCGCTCTACCCTAATATGTAAAAACGAGCGAACACAAAAAATACAAAGTTTATGATTGATTGATGAAATTATGAGTACTACATGTGTAGTACTCATAATTTATTGAATATGCTACCTTAAAAGTTATACGTAAGCAATGAGACACCAAATATTGAAAAACCCATCCGAATACCGTCGCGATCATCGTATATTATTACATCCAATATATTTTTGATTTATTCATTCGGTCTTGTTTATGTTTGATTTTCATCCCGGTTAGCTTGGTGCTATATTTTCGCCTTCTAAAAATGTACCGAGGAATTTCATTTGCGGAAACATTTCCCTTTGATCGGTCTAGCTAGATTCTCATAATTGATACCTCTTGCCAAGCCAATGAAGGTAACCATATCCTGTCACTTAGACGCACTATGAGACGCAGTCAGCAACACTAAGGCACTCACAAACTTTCTGGAGGAGCTGGGATGGTTAGAGTAGCGCTACCCCACCGATTCACGCAAAATGCCCATTTCTGTCAATCTGGATGTCGACTTGCGGAAACGCCCAGTATAACTAACTTACTAACTAACCTGTCACTTCGATACTAAGGTCAATCGACTGTTGTAAGTAATAAATAGAGTGTAGGTATTATTCTACACAAGAACATAGATAAACTTCCACTAACAAGTAAACGACCAGCTGGTCGATTGTCTAACACTTTATACGTCAGGTAGATCCTTTTTTCCTAGCCTGTTTAGGTGTCCCACTGCTGGGCAAATGCCTAACCCTCTTTTCCTCCACTCACATCAGATATATCTAAATTATTTTTTATGTGAAAATTATAGTTGAATTGTCCTAATCCTGGTTTTAGAAGTAACATAATCACCATTTTGATTTATTCAAACACACTTTGAAATCCATTTAGATTGCACTGTCTTTCTGAAGTGTAAAACCAAATCGAATTTAAAAAATAATATCTTACTAGCTAGGCCTCTTTAAATAATTAATTAACTTAAATAATTAAATAATTAATAATTAATATCACTTTTATATAAATAGGCGTTATTAATTAAGTAAAACGGTCTCGGTAACCGAATACAATACTATGGTGCTAATAATTTATTAGAAGACATTCAAGCTATTTATGTGTCACCCTGCTGTTACAAAATATACAGTTATAGTCTCGTATCACAAGAGCACTTACATTCCATCTATAAACGAAGTTCGGTTTATTATTATAGTATTACGTTAGAACTCAAATGTCAAAGAAACATACGACGTCACAATTTACTTTCAATATAATTCTCTACGTATTGATGTTGATTTATGAAATATCTGCTAAAGAAAATTATCCATCTCATTTCCCGGATGTGATACAATGTGATTGCCTTATCCTCGTTCTGTGATCTTTACATGTTATTCCCGTGTATCGACATCCTGCTTGCAATATACGTTTCCCTTTCCGTATTATCCGTAGCTCCACTATAATAAATTAATCCTTTGAGTCTATGATTACGTATAAGTAGAGACAAGCCTTTTATATTACATAGAATTTTGGCGGAAATGCGTTGCAGTAGGTATTTGCAGTTGAGAAATTGTATTTATTATCTCTTACATACTGGAAAATTAGGACCTTGCTAAGTACATAAACTGACGCCTGTATTCCTAAACGGGTAGGGCACACATTTTTCAATGGCACTTTTAGTAATTGTTGGTTTAAATATAGAGATAATGTAATATTGTTATGTTATATTTAGCGCGATATTTGTTGTTTATTTCGATATTCCTCCAGCCATAGTGGGCGTAAATCCTTTATTGTACGTATACGACAGATGTAGCAATATAGACAAATACAAATACACATTATTTATTCTGCAAATAGGCCACAAGGGCACTTTTACATGTCAAACGGTAATTTACAATAAAAATAATAATCTTACAATAAAAGAATAATAATCTAACACAATGATAATTTAAAATTTGCACATTAAGGACTGATGTAACAACACTAAATGTTACAAAGTTAATGAAAACAAAACAAAATATGACCATTATTTAATTACATTCGATAATTACCTATAAGGTATGTGCATAACCAGAAAGTTAATGATATTAATTCAGTATTCCACAGATGTATAAGGTCTCTGAGCGTCCAAATACAATTAATAATTATTCAAATGTTCGAAGAGATGTATACGGTCTCTAAGCGTCAAAACAAAACAAAAAAAAGGAATATTAATGTAATATTGTCAGTGATGTACAGGGTCAATAACAATAAAACGTGTCGATATCGAAATGATGTCTCTCGTCAATACGATAATAATAAAATAACACTAGTATTTAAGTAATTAGGTACTATGCCCTTGCAAGCATGAACAGTCCGGACTCCACAAACAGCAACCCGATCACGAGTATGACGCATATCTCAGCCATCGCCTCCGTCAACCATATGTTAAGGAAGGTGGCGACCCGATCAACGACGCCACCGTAAGCAAAGCCCTTGACATATTCAAGCCACCGGACAGTGTTAAAAACAAAGATTAGGACTTGCTCGGCGAGAAACAGCATTACGTGCTCTCTTCATACATAAAATGGAACAAATAATGTGTATTTAGGTATATTCCTAATAGAATTAGCCTACTACTGGCTTAAAGGCGTTTTTGTCGTTTAAGAAATAGTTGACAGTATAATACGCCTTGCTTAGCAAATTACTTTTAACATGAGACTTAAATTGACTAAAGGGTAAATTAACAATTTCGGTGGGTATTTTATTGTAAAAACGTATGCAGTGCCCCACGAACGACGTGCTAACCTTGCGGAGACGACTGGCCTTCACTGCGATCTTGTTTTTACTTCTGGTGCTGGGCTACAGTAAGAATGTTTGCCTCCTTAAATTTGTCTCTGAGAGATTCTCGAGCTTTTAGTTCGTATATGGAGCGTACAGCACGTTTATGTAGCACGAATATGGTCTGGACAGGATTCCGTAGGACATAACACTGTGGAAGTAACTGTAGTACACCAGCCTGGCGGTCTCAACGTTTGACAGAATCGGGTATAGAAAGGTATACCCTATTCTATACTAGGTAGGGTATACAAAATATATACTATATTAGGTAGGGTATACAAAGGCAAGCTAATCCTCATAAGAGATCTCTTCCCGTTAACCTTATGCTTAGTAGCAAGGTTTTAAATACCTACTATAGTTTTTAGTGGTTCAGGCATGCGGCTGTCAAGCGGCGGTCGTAGGTTCGAATCCCGGCTCGTACCAATGAGTTTTTCGGAACTTATGTACCTACGGAATATTTACCGTTAGCATTTCGGTGAAGGAAAACATCGTGAGGAAACCGGTCTTATCCCAATAAGGTCTAGTTTTCCCTCTGGGTTGGAAGGTCAGATGGCAGTCGCTTTCGTAAAACTAGTGCCTATGCCAAATCTTGGGATGAGGTGTCAATGTGGACCCCGGGCTCCTTTAGGGGCATTACCGGGAAAATACGCTAGGAGGCTGATGATGATGAGTTTTCTTTACTTTCCAGTAACAGAAACCGAATCAATTGGGATGGGAGATAATTTGAAATTCAAAGTTATATATATATATATATATATATATATATATATATACGACATACGTACGTAATAGAAACACTCGATACCCGACCCCAACTTCAGATTCCGCGTTTATTAATATACAAAATTTAAACGAAGTTAATATTTACAAAGTCACATGAAATTAAATTAAGGTTTTAGACAATAAGCGGGAATACTCTGCGGTGCGAGGGCGCGATTTGCTGAGGCATTATAAAATTTAATTTTAATCCCGGGGCGCAAATAAGATAGGATTTCACCCTTGCTTATCTGGGTTACGTAACGAGCGTTGTGTAACGTGTTGCGTTACGGTTACGTTACATGAAAGCCGGATGTCGAACAATCGTGTCTTGTATGTATGTATATTTGTATGTTAATGCTTTATTTTACACAAGACACAGATAAAACTACGCGAACGCGATAAAAGCAAACTTATCCCTGCAAGGAGTGAAAGCGACCTCTTTCAGTTAACGTTGCATCTGTTCACCTCAATTATTGAGAGTAGACTTAATACCATTGCTAGTTATAAGGTTAACCTACACGTTATGCGAAAACCTATAAAGGTACGGTAGCCCAGGTGCGTGCTGCTGTCTAGCGGCGGTCGTGGGTTCGAATCCCGACTTGTACCAATGTATTTTTCGTAGCTTATATGTACGGAATGTAATTTGATATTTACCGTTAGCTTTTTGGTAAAGGAAGAACATTTTGTAAGAGAGAGGAGGCCTGTACCCACCAGTGGGACGTATATAGGCTCAGGTAGGTATGTTTAGGGGTATCTATCTATCTGGGGTAAAATGAGAACTATTGGAGTGCTAATTAAGTAATATTAATGGTCAGGTTCGGGACCAGGAGACGTCTGAGGAGGCTATGCGTTGGGCTTTCAGACAAAGCATAGCCTGTTTTACACATTATATTTTTCAAAGTAGAACACCATAAAATATTGTACTTTCACATAAATTTGTAATTTCTTATAGATACATAAAGAATTTACCTTTTATTGAAGTTTTCATTGCGTCTGTTACCCTAATATTGTACCCAATATTAAGTACTATCGAAATAAAAGCTTGCCTCGAAAACAATTCACGCGGTTCTACTTGTATATATATAGCTTGATAAAAGCACACAATCAAACTACACACAAACATTATAATGTTTTCATCACACTTGCTCGTCAACGGCGTTTTTACTTGCGTGCGTACAGAGCAGTTATAGCCGTTTTACCTCCCACGGGATGTTAAGTTTAGTTTTAAAATATAGAACCCACTCATACTTCACTTCGGACTGAGGATGTTTCCAATCAGCCAATGTGTATTTCATATCTTCAAAAGTTTGCTACACCCAACTTTTAATATGTATAAAACATAATTATCTTTATATTAAATTTGACTGCAATTTAATGTTTAATATGTAAGTAGTTAAGTGTCTATGTAAAACGTTTTAAGTGTTTTTAAATCGTGGCTGTATACCGAAGGGTCTTTGCCATACGCGCCTCACGTCAAATTCAACAAAGTGGACAACTGACATGTTGCAGTTTTTATTACGATTTGCATAAATTTCTTCTAAAATGTATTTGTTTCCTCGCAAATGTGATGAAAAACATTGTGTATAACACGGGGGCGTAAGAATATTGCAAACTCGAGTCATCAAAAGCCATCCGCCTTCGGCGTCGGGCTTCTGATTGACTCTTGTTCGCAATATTCCACTTACGCCCCTCGTTAAACAATGTACTATACCAATAAGGTCAAATTCACAATGTACTTACAGGTCTTGAACAAAGGCAGTGTGATATATTTTTAGAATGACTTACATAAATACATAGTTCCTAATTCTAACACATGGCACTATTTGTTACAAAGTTTGTTATAATAACAATTCAAAGTATAAAATAGGAACGAAAATTGCATACAGAATGTTCAAATAATGTTGCGGCTGACTTGTAGCCAGATACTGAGCTCCAGCAGCTAATTGGTCTTGCGCCAAAACACGCAATCTCTTTGTAAACCACTTACTACTACTCGTACTATAATAGTTAACTACAACTTAGAAAAGTTGAAAAACCCCCGACATTTTCATTTTAAAGTCCAATATCTCAAAAACGGCTGAACAGATTTTGATAAAATATAGCTAAGAACACTCGGGATAAAATAATCTATGACACAAAAAAACTGCATTCAAATTGGTCAATCCGTTTGAGAGCTACGATACCACAGACAGATACGAGTACACAGACAGACACGTTAAACTTATAACACCCCTCTTTTTTCGTCGGGGTTTAAAAATAGTAGACCATAAACAGTATCAATATTACTACGATAGGACAATGCTAAATGAATTAAGATGAGTAGCCAATCCAGATACATTAATGGATACTTCTGCCGTCACATTAGGGTATTTTACTGATGTTAGCTCATCACTTAATTTGACCTTTCCAAAACCAATTGCGATTCATTCAGAAAAACCCTATTCATTCAATTAAACTTGGTTGAGGTAAAATATTTCCGTATTAAAATATGGTAAGATTCTCTATAAAACAGTTTTTTTTTTAAACCTACAGATATTTTACTTATTTCTTCCAACGGTAAAAACGATACAACACGATGAAAGCCTGTAAAAGCTTGGTTCAAGAACAAGAAGAAATAGACTAGAGATTTCGACAAAAAAAAATCCTGTCATCTTGTATCAGTCTACTGAAACTTTTAATCTATGATTTTGACCTACTTTTTTCTTTGTTGGCCTCATTCGACAGTAAACAAAGTTATAAAATATAGTAGGACCATCTTTATAGCAGTAAAGTCTAATGATTTGACTTAATAATACATTAAATATACGATTATATATGCATGGTTTGCATAATATTAGCGGACAATCTTACATAATTCGAACTAGTCCAATAGTAAGAAAATAAAACTGGTGTTATGGGTACTGGACGACGATATATTTAATGGATGTAAATACTGAAACACATAGGAGACATCCAACACTCAGTAAACAAATATTCATGCTCATCACATAAATATTTTCCTTTACCGGGATTCGAAAGTCCTGTCTTCAGCTTCGTAGGCAGCGTCACTCCAGGCTAACCGGTCATCATATGTGTCTGCAAACGGCCCTAACGGGTGACAATAATGTCTATCACACCTATTGATTACGCATATAAGATACCATACCATAGCTCACTGCTTTAAGCGATGATGGACCTAGATTGAAAATTTTTGTGTTGTAGTCCCGCCGATTGTCGATTGATGCGAATTGCTCTGGTTTACAAACACTAATACGGACAGCTTTAGGATGGATTTTAGGGTTATGATTTAGACAAGCCTTGTATAAACAACCGTGAATGACTTCCTAGTGGAATAAATCCACTACATCTCTGCTGCTTTAATGATACCGTAATAAAAAATCTGTTTATAAATATTTATGTAGCTCCTTTGTATTATTTACGACGCGACCTAAGAGGAGCCAATAGCGGCATTATTAATCACAGAGTACCGTGTCTTAATAAGAAAACGTGTATCTAATACGGTGTTTGATATTCGCATCTCCGTGTATGCGGTGTTGTAATGGCGTGGAATCACAATATCTCGTTATAACCGAGTGAAACAAAAGAACGACGCGTGCTTGGAATGCAGAGGCTCCGCCGCCTGAAACAACTGAAAATCTATCGAGGGAGCATCTTTCAGCGTATACCGCTCTAACGCGTCTGCCTGATTATGTTTCTTTAAAGTCTTAACCCACCTTGAAACATATTTTTTCTTCTAATAAATAATGTTTAAATAATCTTTTTGTTTTACCTTGCTAACGATAACGCTTCTTAGTTTTATCTAATTGAAATGAAATGGTTACTCCCTAAGCAATTTATATGGAATAGTTTGTTTACGAAATAATATAGATAAAAAAATAACCTTCCTCTCCTTCGGCAGTCAGGTAGTAAGAAAAAAACGAATTAGTACTTTACCACCACAAAAACTTGCATGTTTCAACTTCATCACATCATGCTATCCGAGAACAAGCCAAGAAAATATTAAAAATATCTTAGTCTCTATACTATTCGTGTCCATTAAACACATTCCAAGCGTTATTACTTTATTAAGTATGTTTCAGTTAAAACTGCTTAACGGAGCCCTTAAATTTTTCGTCAGTTAATCCAAGTTTTCTATAATATATATAAAAGAAGACTTCCTGACTGATTCATCAACGCATAGCCGAAATTACTTGGACTAGAAATTTGAAATTTACACCAGAACTTCCTTTTATGACGTAGGGAAAATAAGACGGGATTTTTGGAAATTCCATCCCTAAGGGGGGTGAAATAGGGGGCGCAGTTTGTATGGGGAAAACTTAATTTTTTGAACTAGAGACTTGAAACTTTGTAGAAAGATTATTTATTAGAATACAAAATAGTATTTTCTGCGTTTTGGGAAAATTGCTCCCCTCAGAAGTTAAAACGGGATTGTATGGAGAACAAGACATAAAGTAAGAATTTGTAACTTCGGTTTTAGACTGTTTGAAATTAATCCCATAGGGGGGTTAAAATATTCATCCCCTAAATGGGCTAGAAGGAATTGGATGTCTGTACGGGGAGCAGGACAACGTTAAAGTAAGGGATCTGTAACTTCGGTTAAAGACTAGGAAACTAATTACAACGTTTCTTAAAATTCATCCTCTAAGGAGGTTAAAAAGGGTTGGAAGTATGTATGAGGAACAAGTAATTTTTGAATTAAGGGGATTCCTAGGTCATACATGTACTATATGGTAAGTCTATTAGTCGAAATACGTAATCCGACTGCTAGCAGAAAAGTAGATTAGGTTAAATCAGAACCACGACCCTTACAGAAGAGAACTGGAAATGTAGGTTAGGTTAGTTTTACAGCCGAAAAGAAGGTAACGTTTCTTTTAAGCTGCGGATTATTTTGTTAGTATAAAAAAAATATATTCGATACTCGAAACAATTTGTTCTCTAACACCGTTAAATGGGGACGGCGGATGATGATGGAAAGTTCTACGTCTTTTAGCATTACATAAGTTTGCTTTCAAAACTATACAGGTAGCCCGGACTAACTTAAGTGAAGCTACTGGACGGATTTAGGCAAAAATAACCACTAACAACGACAAAAGCAGAAACGTCTCTTGGTGATTCTTAAGATGTCAATATTAGTGAATACGGAGTTTTCATTTTAATTCTAGTTTATAAATACTAATGAACTCATCGCACTGTTGCCTTTTTCGCCTACTCCCTGAACGGATTTAGATTAAATTTTCCATACAGGTGCTTAATTTGAGACCCTTGGAAGAATATAGAATAGTTTTTATTTCGGAAATAATTTAATAGCAATCATTTTTCTAAGACGGTAACAAGTTTTACGCTGACGAAGTCGCGGGCCACAGCCAGTATTCTTATAACTTATAAAAGATCTTCACCTGTATTTTTTTTTAAAGCCCGGGGAGAAGAGCATAGGAGGGGTCGAAATAAAAAGTGAAAGGCCTGCGTAGTCCTTGCTAAGTAAATAAGCACTATTTTTTATATCCGAGACTTGACATTTTATCTGGACGCACGCAATATTTAGTTTTGTTTCAAGAAGATCTACGATTTATAGTACATGTTAATCCTACACTTAAATGGTGGCTTAAAATCAATTACACGTAAGCGCATTCGACCATCAAAAGAAAACGACATTATATTTACATCATAATTGTATATTTAATTCAACAAAACAGTAGCATAAATAACAAACTACCTACGTTACAAAACCTCAGTTGTACTCGTACTTATTGACGACCCATTTACCCTAGTGGGACCCTGCCTACGAAGCTGATGGTCCTAGGTTCGAATCCCGGTAAGGGAAATATTTGTGTATAGGGTATATATACAGTCGAACTGAAGAACCGCGACCCTTAAGCGCGCGAGTCCAGCGAACGAAGCGAGCGTGTCGTGACAGTGACCGACGAAGCGCCAGAACCGAACATTATTTTACCTAATACTTACATAATTATATTCAATACGTTGCTAAAAGTATGATATGTAAATCAATACATTTGACGAATACATAAATTACATCTTTAAAAAACCCCAGGTAATAATTTTCCTGACAATAAATAATAATGCAAATCATTAGTTGGGAATTGATATAAAAAGTTGCTAAATAATTTTCGCCGAAACATAAGTAAACCTTGTGTTATGATATGATCATGAATATTTGTTTCGCAGTCTAGGATGTTCTCTATTGACATAATATTAAACTAGCTTCTGCCCGCGACTTCATACGCGCATAAAATATGATTTACATGGTATTCTTATGCTAAAAATGGTTTAGCTGACTGGACTAACTGACTGAAAATAAAGATTTATTTCCATAGATTGCGCGTGTAACAGTTCAAATCCTTTTCGAATCTAAATAAACACCCTCATAAACATGGTCGTCAATAATATTACATAGATGCCCATAGTATCCTTTTAGAGAGCGCTCCCTATGCGAGCCCCAGGCCCGAAGACGCTAGGGCGAGCCCGACGGACACTCACTATCCTAATGTGTCTTGCAAGTGAAACCTGAGGCCAATGTGCCGTGTGGTGGGGCAAAAGAGGCCGAAGGCCGAGCTTTTCATTGGAATTAAAGGCCTAACGCAATCCTTCAGAGAGCGGTCTGTGTGCGAGCTTGAGGGCCTAAGGCCCGATCCCCCACAGATACTCGTTATCTCCGAGTAACTTGTAAGCGAAACCTGAGGACCGAAGTTCTGGAGGTAAACGGGGAGGCAAGCGAAGCCGAAGGCTGAGTTTTTCGTAGGAATGACAGGCCCTATAAGCATGTTTTTAGAGAGCGGTCGCTATGTGAGCTCGGGGGCTGAAGGCCCGTGGTTGAGCCCCCACGGACACTTTCTATCCCCAGGTGTCTTCGTATCCGGAGTATCCACCGGAGTTCAGAAGTTCCAAAGTTCAGAAGGTGAGCGGCCAGGCAACTTTTCGTAACAATGAAAGATCCAAATCAAGCCTTAAGAAAGCACTTGGGGGCTGAAGGCCACCTATATTAGGTATACTATCTCCAGGTGGCAGCGAGGCCAAAGGCCGAGCTTTACATTGGAATGAAAGGCCCACAGCATCCCTATAAGGCCTCCACCCACCGGACGCGTGTCGTGCGCGGCGCGTGACTTGCGCGGCGCGCGTCGGGCGCGGTTGAATCGGTATATTCACACCGCAAGCGGGCGGCGTACAGCAACGCGGGGGTACGCGGCTGCGACGCGTTACCAACGCGTGTGCCGCGCGTCTGCCGCGCGTGTGCCACGCGTGTGCTGCGCGTGTGCTGCGCGTGTGCTGTGCGTGTGCTGCGCGTGTGCTGCGCGTGTGCTGCGCGTGTGCTGCGCGTGTGCTGCGCGTGTGCCGCGCGTGTGCGGCGCAGCAGCAGCGCGGGCCCGCGCGTCATATCTCTCTCTCTACCAACACATTTAATATGTATCTCACTATCTCTATCACGCTTGACGACGCGTTAGCAACGCGGGCCCGCGTTGTAAAACATTGAAACTACCGCGCACGACACGCGCCTGGTAGGTCTCCACCCACAAGGCCTCCGCCTTTAGAGAGCGCTCTCAATTCGAGTCCCTACGCCACTCATGATCTTCGGGTGTCTTGCAAGCGAAACCTGAGGCCCAAATTCCCGAAAATAAAAGCGGAGCCAAGCGAAGCCGAAGGCTGAGCTTTTCGAAGGAATTAAAGGCCTATAGCATGCTTTTAGAGACCGCTACCTAGGCGAGCTCGAAGGCCGAAAACCCGAAGGCATCCCCATGGTTACTTACAATCTCTAGGTGTCTTTGCAGGCAAAACCTGTGGCTAAAGTACCGAAGATGAGCGGCGGAGCAAGCGAGCCCTCACGGACACTTACTATCCCATAGTTGAGTGGCGAGGCGAAGGGCGAAATAAGTCCCGTAGGTGAGTGGCGAGGCAACCGAAGCCAAAGGCCGCGCTTTACGTTGAAGTGAAAGACTCGAGGCATTCCTTCAGAAAGCGCTCTAAATGCACCCCCACGGACGGACACTCATTATCTCCCGGTGTTTTGCAAGTGAAACCTGATGGCGAGCCCCCACGTACACTTATTATTCCCAGGTGTCTTCAGGCAAGCGAAATTCCAGGCCAAAGTTCCGAAGGGGCGTGGCGAGGCAAGCAAGACCTTTTCGTTGGAATTTAAGGCCCAAAGCAACCCTTCTGAAAACGGTCTCAATGCGAGCAATTACCCCTAAGGACACTCATTAGTCATTATCTTCCGGTGTCTTGCAAGCGAAACTTGAGGACCAAAATCCCGAAGGTAAACGGGGAGACAAGCGAAGAAGAAGCGAAGCGAAGGCTGAGGTTTTCGTAGCAATGAGAGGCCCAAAATATCCCTTTAGGGCGCGCTCCTTTTGCGCTCGCAATAATATTTCAGAAAGTAATGGGAGTTTTCTACATTAAAAAAAATTATACCATAGAAACTCAATTCTCCGAGGAATGCAGTTTTGACCAAATTGTATACCCACATCCCTTGACGTTGGTGAACTATTGTCGGGGATTGCCTATTAGTTTTATATTTATACTTTTTATAACTCTATTGTCTCTTCCTTTTGTCTATTATCGGTTGTGTTATGTTCTTGTTTTTTGTGTCTATCAATATAGGTAACCTATCGCAATCACTAAAATTTATTAACCGAATATCGTTTGTCCGAAAACTTTTCGTATTATTATGAGTTCTCCGAATATACAATTCATTACTTTTTTCATTTACCATTTGATGTTATCCAAATGTTTCAGTTGTCCGAAAAACTTTTACCGCTACAGTCATTTGGGCTTTGGCTTGTTACAACTTTTGTTTCACAGCCAATTTTTTACTTATCCACCATTACTTTCCGCATTTCATACGTTTAGCCAAATGTTCTTTTTGAGGGAAATTCAAAAGTAGTTTTACTGAGACTCTAAGGCAGGTCGGTGTAGGTACGACGAAATGAGGAGGAGTGTCAGGTGAACTGCGACCCTACGGCGCGCGAGCCGAGCGAGCGTAGCGAGCGTGCCGCGGCGGCAGCCACCAAAGCGCCAGAACCGAACACTTTTTTACTACCTAATGCTTACATATGTACTGTATAAGTATGGGTCAGGCCGGAAGAAATAACTTGAAACGCCGCCATTTCATGATATGCCTAAAAGTTGGCCAGGCTTATCACGATGTGTCTGATAAACAATACGGCAGATCGTTGAGATCAACGCATTCGTCGATATTCCTAGCCATATCAGGCACATCGAAAAGTAGTTTCTTTCTTGGCCACTGGTAGCGCTGCGTATGCGATGGCGGCCGTGTTTGTTGGGAGCCAATAATCAGGGCGAACAAAATGGCTTGTCATAAGCGAACTCTGTTTTAGGTCGGTTAGGTTAGGGTTCACTTGTTTCCCTCAGACCAGAAATAGACACCCCGCGCAGCGGGGTGGCGTCGACTCGCTGGAGATTACCAGTCCGTACTCCTTATTTTTTTTCGTGATCTGGCGAATATTACAATCGCCCGCCGACATATTTATACGTTATTTACCATAAATACAGCTTTAGGAGGATAACATTTTAAACTTTTTGCTTATGTTTTTATATTGAAAATGCATAAGGTAACAACCATTTTCATAAACAAACATATGAATTAGTAACATATGTGTGCTCCGTATGCCGTATGTGTATGCGTATGCAGCCGATTTGATAAAATACGAACAGATTATCAACCGAATCGTTACGTCGGTATACCGATATTGCGGGTATACCAATAATTGGGAATCATGGATTTGTCAAACAATTACAAAAGCTAAACCATAAAATGGCCAGCCGTAAACGTCGCGAACTAAAGTGTCGGACAAACGAAAAAAAATGCAAACGAAGTTTGTCGAACAGTAAATGCCGAAATGAAAATAGGGCAAAAAATTTTAGTGATTCAGATAGGTAACCGTCAATATATTGTCTGAAAGTCAGGTGCTTTTGCTTTACTGCTCGCCTGTAGCTATCGATTCCTGTACAACTATGATAATTCCAGATAAGTATTCAACTCAATCTTCAAACAACTTCAGGTGACCTCTGATTTCATAGCAAATATAGGAAGGCAGAGATCAAGGTTGCTGGTTTTTGAATATAAACAGCGACGTTCCAATATAATTAGGTCTCTTATGTATAACAGGTTACTATCGGTGGAGGTATCAACCAGTTTTGGTTATTATGTGTGTTTACCCACCTACCACTATTTTACATCCCGGGTTTTTTCACGTTTTATCTATATTTTGCTTAAAGTTTGAATGGGGTTCTTTTTACTTTCTAGTCAAGTATATGCTTGTCAATTTTCATTAGTTTAGCTCATAGATTTAAGAAGTTCCCATACAAAGTTCAACCCCATTTTTTAACCCCTTTGCACCATTATCTTAATAATTTATATAGCCTATATGTTGGCCGTAAATTTTCTCGACAGATAAGTAAAGTTTGCATCAAAATCCGTTTAGCCGTTTTCACGTGATGCGCGTACAAATAAACAGACAAACAGACAAAAGTTCTAAAAACTTTTGGATCGTGTTCTGTTATCGATTATTACGCCAGCAAACTTTTTTTCGAATATCTTCCATGTAAAGACTTTCGACCGTCTTCAGCTTTATTATATGTATAGATACTAAGCATATCGTCGTCTAGTACCCATAACCCAAGCTTTATTGAAGTTAATATGGGAGTAGTTTGTTGTAAAATGTCTCCCTCCTCTTTTTTTTTTAATACCTACTCCTAATAGGTTACGATTATACCTTTAGTCAATGTTGAAAGAAAAATTGATTGTTTTGTTGGTTTTTCTAGTATTAAATTAGCACCGAATGGGGCCGTCGGCACGCGAACCAAGCCCAAGCTACTCCTTAACCTAATTCTGGCATTCATTTCGCCAGCTCGATCGTAAAATTTTAATGCCACCAGAAAACGTCGGCTTTAAAAGAAGGGACGAAGGGTTCCGTCGCAATCACCTTGAACGGGCCGTGGGTAACATTCAGTAATACACAAATCTTTGTTCAACCTATTTCATTTTCGTATAGACGCCAAAAAGGGTGCAACCTGAGCCTGGACTTTAAAACTAGCCCGTTTATTTCAAATTCATAAAGCTCATTTAAAACTTTGCACCATTCTGTCACTCTTTAGTTGGTTAATTTATAATTTCATAGCCCTAAAACTAAGTTGTAAGTTTGTTAGAAAATAATGCGAAGCTTGAGCAATAATAAATTCTAATATAACTAAGAGGTGTTTATAAAGTGAGACTGAATAAGTGGCTGGCTCGATCATTTCTTAATTGGATTCTTAAGTTTATTACTGACTGATCCCAATCAAATAATTTATTGAATCAGGCGTTACTTTGCGGAAGTCCATGATATATTAGGAGAACAATATTTCTTTGCTATTCCGCTAAAAAACGTGCTGGTCTATTAGTGAAGATAAGATGCAACTATTTGCGTAAAAACATGCAAAAAATTACAGCAAACCACCACCAATAATGACAAAAACCTCGACACGTGTTTCGCCTCTCTACGAGGCATCATCAGGAGATGCTGGCAGGAGATGTTGCTTGCGCCACGTCCACTGAGCAAAATCAAGTCTCAGTGGACGTGGCGCAAGCAACATCTCCTGCCAGCATCTCCTGATGATGCCTCGTAGAGAGGCGAAACACGTGTCGAGGTTTTTGTCATTATTGGTGGTGGTTTGCTGTAATTTTTTGCATGTTTTTACGCAAATAGTTGCATCTTATCTTCACTAATAGACCAGCACGTTTTTTAGCGGAATAGCAAAGAAATATTGTTCTCCTAATTGATCCCAATCACTAACGTTTCTTTAACGACTCTGGATCTGCCTTTTGTCTTGTTAAACAAAAACAATCAGTGCATTAAATAAAATAATCTCATTTGTAAAGTATTACGTAAACTTTTTTTGCCCTCAAGCGTTAATTCACTGGTTTCCTGCTCATATTAGGCAATTTACTAAATGGACTAATTAAATACATTTTACTTTTTATTACTATAACTTGTATGTACCTATACTTTTAGGAGCAAGTAAAAAAATTCAATTATGTTTTAAAGTTCGTTTGCCAAACCCATCTCTCTTTTGGTCCATAAAAAAGGGAACAGGAGAACGCAGTTCGTAATATTTATTATGACAACCCCACCAGCGGCACAGTGTTGCACTGATAATGTATGGTTCGATGTGCAAGCGTCATTGCCACGGGCGTAACGATACTCAGTGTAAAGCAATTTTATAAAGCGCTTTCACACTAGCCGGGCGGTCGGTTGGCGACAAAACACATCGATTGGTTGAAGAGTTTTAACAGCCGCCTACTCGTATATATCTGCGCGCATCCTGAACCTTACGACCGCTCCGGAAGTGCCCATAAAGCAAACCTTAAAACGATGACTCTTTTTACACTTTATTATCATTGGATGTGAACGTCGACTCAGATTCCATGGATTTTCACGGGCGCCGCGCCGAAGATGCCCGCTTGTCCGACGGTTTTATCGCAAAATCAATATGACTGATGAGAGTCGGAAACCTCGCGGCTTATGAACTCTGGTTTACGATGGACATCGGAGCGCCATATCGCCGACACAAGGCGATACAACGACACATTACTCTCGATGGCTAATAACAATATATTGACTTTGTTAACTCACAAGATGTGGTGTCGTAAAGTTGACACTTGAGAATTGCTGTGCAGAAGGAAAATAATCGTGTTTCTTCGATAAGGATACTGAACCATTTCAAATCATCAGTAACGATGTGTTCTTAATAGTGTCAATAGGTTCAGTAGCTATTCATGTCATTGCCTATTATTTATTCTGCGCCATTGCTTCGGTAAGTAGGTATTCCTTAGTAACAAAGCTGCGTTCAGCCTTTGATGAAATTGAAACTCGCTTAGAGTTGACAGCTATTATTATTTTGATCGTGATAACGTATTGTTAGTTACCTATCATCTAAGACGCCCGATCCGTCGCGGAGATCGAGTTACGAAGCTTCTGACAAGTTTTAAGACCCTGCCCAAGGCCTCTTACTAACTATCTTCCTTAACGCCTTAGTTAAGAAGCGCCTTATGAGAACTTTGACGCTGAGATTGAGGAAGCTATTACGGGATCCATTCCGATAGATATAAGCAGGATGTCACTTCCACGCTCGACTTTGTGAACTTGTTTACTTTGATGATTCAAACTTTTGCTTAATTTATCTCAAGAGTCTATTAGCCAACGCAATGAACTTTAAACAGAACTTAGAAATATTTACCAGACAAATTAAACTTTAGCAAACAACAATTTGTTGAACTTTTAGCCTAAACGAAGAAATAATCCCTGGAACGGGGATTACTCTTAATGGCCTACAGTGCCGGGATTACATTAGATGAAAGAAACGGAAGATTAAATATTATCTTGAACAGTGTTTGTGTATTGTAGTGCACTACTGTTACTTGGTAGAGTTGGGCATCGGCCGGGGTATTCGGTGTCGCGCAACAGCCGCGTACTGGTTCGATTGGATAGCTCTATCTTGTTCACGGCGGTTGTCTCCTTGTAAAGGATGGTAGATTCCACCCTTGCGATTCGGTTGTTCTCGCATGGTAGTGAATCGAGGGCCCGATCGGGCAGTGGTTGCATCCCGCTCTATCATTACTTCCGCTCCGCTCTCAACTGGGGCAATCGATAGCGGCGGGCGAGGGGGCCCTCTGTGGCAGCGCCAGCGGGCGCGCCGCCCTCCGCGGTCGTCGCGCACTCTACCGTCGACTCTTCTCTTCGCTTCGCCTACGATGCGCTTCGCTCTGCGCTTTTCTCTGACCGAAGGCACGCGCGCGCACCTTACTTACTTTAACTTGTCTAACTTTCAATGGAACAGTAACACTTTGAGCGATTAACGATTTTAGTTCAGTTTTCGTACTCGTAGCAATATGAATCGTTGATATTTATTATTTTAAAATTATTATTGTCTCATTAGCATATATTTTGTTATGTTCAATAATAATCTTTAAATATGAGATTAAAAAGCTTTGCCGTTGGAGCCCTGCAATTAATTCTAGTAAATGATTGTATTTAGTTATAGATATACATATGTAATTTTGTAGGTTGTTGGCAATTATTTTATAGTAACTAGTATTAGAATTTCATTAAGCTACATTCAAACACATATTCCAAACTTAATATGCGTACATAAATCGTTTTATGCGTATATATTACTCCTGGTGCATTACTTTTGTAAATTGATTTATTTAATCAAGAATAAATACCGATACCTACAGGAGTGAGTTCAAAGAGATTTGTCAAAATTAAATCTAACTTAAAGTACGTAATGAATGACTTAAGACAATTGCATTCATTAGGTGTGCTTACAGCTTACAACTAACACCAAAAATAGCAGCAAAGTGTGTTAAAACGTTTGGCTTTGATTTTATCCATTATTGTAGTTGCGTCAGGCTGTACGTAGTTTTTCCCAGTCCTTTGCGGCCAGCGCAGCTTCCGCGCCAGCTGCCGGCCAACTGTTGAGCACGCGTTCTGATATAGATACCAACACTGACATCAATCAAATATTTTATGGTCTGTTATATAACATGAACAAAGCGCTAGAAATAGTGGTTGTAGTTGTGCGTTGGGTACCACAAATTAATATTTAAAGGAGGAATTTATAGTAAACAAATCATTTTAACACGACTTCTAAAAATATATTACCGTGCTAGAGACCATCAATGTATTTTACTGTATTTATTTTAACGCTGTATGTTCGGACTGAAAAAGAAGCATGTTGTACAATTATGCTTGGTATTTAAAGTATTTGTCATGTCGCAGTGGTCGTATACTTGTTGTTTTTTTTTCAAAAAGTGAGAAATGCTTTATTTGCCTTTATCATGTGATTGTGGCCACCATGACAAATTGTGTTACGATGTATAAGATGCAACATGGAACAAATTCCAAAATTGGCAATTGCAATTTTTAGCAATCGTGTAGATATGTGACTACACACATATTATATAGTTGCTTTTAAGTATTGATGTCTTATTCGGTCGGAAAATTCTATGCAAATCGTAGACATATTTTCACTTTACTCGACTTTCTCGTGTTGTTTCGACGACAACACATTTACCATAATCTGTGAATTAATATTTTATAAATAAAACTCGTACTTATATTGTTAATATGAAATAATTAAGTACGTATGCTATTATCCAAATAATTCACAAAAACTGTCGCTATCCTGAATTAATCTAACCGAAGAACCATTTGTATCCCCGTGTCGATTGAGATGAATAAGAAACTATTTACCTTTAAGCATATTCCGATTGTTTATATATGGCCTACGAGCCTCGTTTAAAAAGACGTAAACGACAAGGTTTTCGTACACTTATGCACCGTTTGTGTAAACCGAGTGTACCTATTACTCCGACACCGGCAATGTGGCGATGACCGGTAATGAAATATCCAAGTAGTTTGGAAAGCTTAAACCTTTTCCAAGGGCGTCGATGTAGTGTACAATCTTATATAATAACAGGGAGTTGAAGCAATACGAGTATTACAGAATAGCCCTCAGTGTCTCTTGTTTTACCTCTGATCCAATAAATGTATGCTCCATTTTAATCCATATCAAAAACATAAGAATCTGTATTGATCACCATTTCTTCATCGTTATCATAAATATAAATGAACTGTTTCAATTGTCGCTTCCTAGTATTTGCAATTTTATACTTATAAAACTAATTTATAAACACTATGGACACTTAAAATCACGAGGATAGATCATCTTCAATCGATACATTCTGCATAGTTAGTAAGGGTACTGCTGGCTTCTGAAACCTTTGAATGAAACGTTGTAATAAATTCAAATAAAAACATAGTGGACGAAATTGTAGGATGACCGTTAAAGTAAGAGGTTCACGGCACAGACGTCCATTGGAGGCTGGAGCGTCGCTCGACACCTGAGTCCGCAATCACTGTTGCTGTTCTAATATTTATTACGTGTGAATATCATATGCCACTTCTTTTTCTCGGCTCTGATTGCTCCCCTCCGCCTCTCGTCGTAAAAGGGAATGGTATTCCTTCGTAAAATAATAATTCCCGTGAAGAGATGATAAACATACCGTATCTACCTGTTAGCTTCTTAATAATAATGCAAGCAAAAAATGGAAATATGTTTATAATTTTTTATCTCTCGCAAGGATACTAGAACAAACATAATGATTAAGTAAATTACATCTCAGGGCCCATTTTTTACTTGCTTTCTATTAGTACCTGTAGGAACCTGTAGTTGGTTATATGGTTTTACTATTGTGTAACATATGAATATGTCGCCCTATTGGTTTTCGATTTATTTTTTATTTTATATCATACAACACAATATAAATACTATTTATTGCACACCTCACACAGACAAAGTAGTTACAAAGAGAAACAATCCATATAGCATTATACTTTAGGTACATAATTGTTTTATTTTATGCACAAATTATTGTTGTTACAGAAACCTTTCCAATCAATTTTTTTTTATAAAGTCAGAGCTACTCACAAAAAGTGACGAAACGCTAAACGAACGCGATTGTTCCATCCGCTTTGAAACAATTCCCTTTTTAAAATTCATGAACATGAGATTGCAGCTTCCAGTTAACCCATGTTATTGTATTCGTATTGGATATTATTTTGAGTAATCTCGTGTAAATGGTTATACAAGTTTCTCATTACTAGAGTTGGGACGTTTGGTGGCATTGGGGTGAACAAAGAGAAAAGATGTCGTTGTTATATATTTTTGATTGAATGAATGAATGAATACATGATTGTTAAGCGAATAATGGAATAATGTATATTTAAATTTATTCGTTTCATGCAAGTAAATTGATTCATAAATGGATTTTTCACAAGTTGAGAAACCGTATAACGCCAGCTAATATGAAACAAATTGCCATAGTATATGCTTTACATAATCTTGACAACCGTTTAACATAATAAAGAAGATAATATGCAAGATTTTGAAACTTTAATTCCATTTGCAAGTTGTTCAAGCTCTTGAATACATAAACATTTGAGCAAAAAGTAAAAATTATTGAAATGATCTATTATAAAATCTTCATTGTAATTTACAGTATTGCATTGCAGTTGTCGTCAGAAAATTACACTAGTAAAATAAGCGATGAATCAACCAACCTAAATTGATTACTCTATTCACGTTCATACAATAAAACGCAAAGGTGATATATTATTGGCCGGTACTGCGATATAGATTTATCATTCAGTTATTCATTTATTCAAATAAAAAAATATACAATGGCGACTCCACTGCATGACTTGTGCTAAACTGCCACCAGAATCCTAACCCTACTTATTACATTTTAATTGGCAACAAAGACCGCAGCTATAATTAAACCACTACTTGCTCATTCGGTATTGCCGTTGTGTTCCTGCAGGTCGATCACGTAACGCACTGTAATTACCTTAGGTAGATATAATATGACAAATTTTATATGGGAAAATGACAGTTGGACTGTCCGTCGCGCGTTGGAAACGTTACGCGATAACCCTTCGGATGGCAAGGGTGTCAGAGCCAGAGCTCCCAATGACACGCTGTTTTGAAAGTGAGACCTGGAGTGCGATTTTTGAATCTCACTGGTGATATCAAAGTCACCGGTGACTAAAATTATCACCGATGACTTTTATGTTACCATTTTCCTAAAAGCCGTATTTTTGAATGTCACACGCTGTTTACCAACATGCAGAAATTTTACAATGTCAGTCAGAGACAATCTTCCCGTTACGTTCCTTTTTACGCAGATGTTGTCCTTGATACCGGTTTTTATTTTCTCATACTATAACTTAAAACAGATTCAAACGTAAAACGTAGCGTATCTGTCAGTGTCATGTAAACGAAAATTAAAGTTTTGAAAAATTCTTGGCAGATGTCACATACCAACTGTCAAAAACAATCGCATGGTGATTTCAATTACGAGTGGGTAGGGGCACTCGTAAATCGATATCATAGGTATGACAAATGTAAGTCACCGATGAGTTTCAAAAATACGAAATTTCGGAAATCACTCACATCGGTGAGAATTAGTCACTTGGTGAGATTCAAAAATCGATCCCCTGCATTGAACTCTAATAACAACTATAACTAAAGTCACAAGCGTCCATCCCCTATGGACTCAACGGTATCTGAGACCAAGATAAAAGACCAAACAAAATTGCATAAAACCTATTCAGCACGTGTCGCAATGCTGTCATGGCATGGCTTCACTAGGTTGTTCGTCATGCTCCGTCGATCCTTTTTTACCCGGCTTTTTTAGGGTTCCGTAGTCAACAAGGGACCCTTATAATTTCGCCATGTCCGTCTGAAGTCCGTCTGTCCGTCTGTCCGTCCATCTTCGGCTTAGCTCAGTAACCATTACTACTAGAAAACAGTGTTTCGGCATGGGTATATAAATCAATCATCATGTAACGTTTTGAACGCGCGTTTGGACAATTTAACTCTCATTTTTCCATATAAAAATTGTCATTCAGATCAAAACTTTACATGTAGAGTAAGACAAAACACAAACGAATGTGAAATGAGGAGAGGTACCAAAATTATTGATTGATGTTGATTAACTGCGCTAGTAATGTTTGGATCCACAAATTGGTTATTCGATGGATCCATCGGGTGATTCGGGTGGCTCGCTTTACAAGCAGCTGATAGACAGCTGGATGTTGGAATGAGCCGTTATTATATTATTGCAATACCAATTAGCGTTCGATATGATGCCTAAATTAATGAATGCATGATTGAATGGATAATATTTCTATACCCGTCTGCCTCAGAAGGAGGGTTATGTTTTTCGAGCGTATGTATATGCAGGCTAGTTCAAACGGCTTGATGGATTGACATATGAGGTGTCGTTGGATTCCTCATATATGTGAGTGACAAAGGCTAAATCATATTTGAAAAAAGCAGTTGGGTTTTTTGAACTATCTTTAGATTTCACTTGTTACCCAACTGCCTCTGAAGGACGGTTATGTTTTGTGAGCGTAACTATATCATCATCATACTCCTAGCGTTATTCCCGGCTATGCCCTAAAGGAGCACGGGGTCTACTTTGACACCTATTTCCAAGATTTGGCATAGGCACTAGTTTAATGTAAGCGACTACCATCTGACCTTCCAACCCAGAGGGAAAAGTAAACCTTATTGGGATTACACCGGTTTCCTCGCCATGTTTTCCTTCACCGAAAAGCTAACAGTAAATATTCCGTACATAAGTTTCGAAAAACTCATTGGTACGAGCTGGGATTCGAACCCACAACCGCCGCTCGACAGACGCATGCTACCGTAACTTTTTCGAACGTATGTATACATGTGCACAAGGATATTACATTTCGCGGGCTACAGTCCAAACGGCTTAATGGATTTTGACATATGAGGTTTCGTTGGATTCCTCATATAATCATGTGAGTGATAAGTAAGTAACAGTGTAGAATTTGAAAAAAAACTGTAGAATTTTTTGAACGTTCTTTTGATCTCCCTTGTTCTGATTATGTTAGTTTGTTATTTATATTTTTATTTCAAGTTAGTATTAGTGAAATGTAGTTAAATGGAGAATCCGCAAAAACCAGTCACTAGAAGATGCCATAGTGTCCGAGCCCAACATCGTAGGAGAAATCAAATCTGCAAGAGAGAAGAGCCTTGAGAGAATGCCAATGGACAGGCCGGTAAAGAGAACCTACGTATAGACGACGGAGCGGTCGAAGTCCGGTTGGTCGGCCTCGATATCGTTGGAAGTACGATTGAGAAAGACCTTCGCGCCCTGCACGCAGAAAATTGGGAGGAGATCGCACGGAATACGGCGCACTGGCGCCAACTCGTATCGGAGGCCAAGATCCACTTCGGATCGCTGAGCCAGCGAAGAAAGTCAAATGTAGTAATGTAATTTAGAATATGACTTATTAATCTTATTATCGTCTTAACCGCAGATCCTTATTCCTGTTTGGTCTAAACTGATGTTCAGTGTTTCACAAAATTGATTAAATAATGTTGAATCACATTTGCGGTATAGGCCCATATTAAACCAAGATATTTGTAACCGCATTCAATTAACTATAACGGTTTTAAATGGAAGTAATGAAGTGATATTCTAACGGGATCTCGGATTCGGTATTGTTATCTAGCAACCTTTACAACTCGTACACTACTGTTACATTAGTACTTCATCGTGTGGATTAAACCTTAAGCGATTGCGTTGAAAAACTGGTCGAAAATGAGTAAAACTCGTGCTTCAAGTGCCTTGTATTGTTTTATTAATAACATTAATAATTTAAGGATCAACCTATGTAAGACTAAAATTATCAAATTTAAAACATGTAAGGCTAGTCCGGTCCTTCTTACTATTGACTTAATGAGTGAGAGGATTGAAGACACTAATATCACAACTTTTTTAGGAGTTGAAGAAGAGTTGAGAAAATTTGTATGTGATAAATTACATAGATTTGTGTTTGGATTAAAACGTCTAAGACAGATCGTTTCACTAGAAACCGCCATTACTGCATACTATGGATACGTCTACTCAAGTCTTACCTATGGTCTAATTGTCTGGGGTAACTCCACTGATTTAGAAGATGCATTTAAAGCACAAAATAAGTGTATTCGAGCCATCTATGTTGGGTACAGAGTGAGCTGCAGACCTCTTTTCAAATCGATGGGCATACTGCCCCTCACATGCCTTTACATCAGGGAGATTTGTGTATTTGTCAGCCCAAACCGCCAATACTTTAAATTGCAGTCACAAGTGTCAAACCGACCTCAAAGCCATGCACATACACTTGCTGTACCACCTTATCGCCTCACATGCTCTAAAAAGAATGTTCATTCCATATGTATACGGAAATACAACCAGCCAACAGAATTCAAAGACATTCCTATTAATATGTTTAAAAAGTATGTGACGAAGTGGCTTTTGCAGATTTAAAAAAAAATAATGAATATTTTAACTATAGGGTTGACTACTACTAATTATTATATTTTAAATTGTTACTAATTTCTACATTATCTGTTATATCTTGACATTGTTGACATTCTGCATAATTAAATGATATTCCAAATCTTAAATTTAATCTTAAATCAATCCGTTAAGGTTTTTTTTTCATTACCGGAAAATGTTACCTCGAATTGTCAAAATTATACTATAGTCGCAGTCGCTTGTCACTTGGCGCTACAGCCTCGGCATATAAGGTAGGTAGCGAGTAGCTGGCGGCTGGCGGGCGGGCCGCTGAGAGGGCTGCAGAACAAAAGCCTCACGTAATTAGACCGACCGCGGCAATACATAAATAATTTGCCTCACGTACCGCTTTGTTCGCTCAGAACAGCTTTTTATTTAACGCTGTTATATCAAGAACAACACTTGGTGTGCTTTTGATGACGGTAATCCGCCATCCTTTTATCCCTGAATACTTCAGGTGGGTATTGTTGCCCGCTGTAATTTTCATACCGAATACTTCCTACTATATTTTTCTTGTTATGCTCGTAATTTGTTGCAAACATAACCAAAACAACACGTTGTGGATAATTAAGGGGTTACACCTTTTGAACATGTGTGTATCTTAATTACAGTCCGGTTGGTTTCAAGAGTCGGTACATAATGCCATATTTATTATTTATACAAGTCTAATTAGTGAGTAAGAGCTAAAACTTCCTCGTGAGTACCTACATACAAAAGTCCATGCCGTAGGGCTATTATAAAACGGAGCAATCCGAAGTGCCCTACTGAATTGCCTACAAATATTAGATTCGCTTTTTTTTATTAAATGGTGGAATAACTTGTAAAGACCGCTACGTAATATCTTCTGTTTAATGGAACACGGACACCACTAGGGTTATTTAAGGGTTTGGTCATATTATAAAATTTCCAATTTCTAATTTCTTTTCAATATCGGCAAGGGGTTGTTTACATGCGTTATCTGTCGTTATCTTATTTCTATGACCTCATACTCAAGTTTATTTAAGATAAACATGTGGCGTCTTATAGAAACGGCTACATGACAGAAGTAAATTCTATTACTAGTGGCTCTGTGAGCTGTAGACCTCGCGGCTTTGTTTCAAAACGGTTGAATTTTGTAATTGTATATACCTTTTTAACCCGTGGGGGTTGAATTGAAATCGTGGCCATTATCAAAAAAAAACGTCGAAATGTCGAGGTAATTAAATAAACACCTTTTTGAACGCAATTAAGTCCGATTTTGTTATAATAATGTGTGAAAATCATGGCCATTTGAAAAAAAAACGAAAATTGATGTGACAAAAGAAATAATTGTACCAATAAAAATATTGAACCTGTTAACAAAATTTCACGAAATCGGTGGAGACCTGCAGCCTATAGACGAGAACTGCGGGACAGTCGGACATTCAAACATACGAAAGATGGATTTTGGGCCAAGCTGGAACGGACCAGCTTAGGTCAATAGTCTCGATTGTTTTGTTCCGCTAATCTGCTTAGTCTCTTTTCCTCTTCAATTCGTAGAAAAAGAAGTTTCATGGCCCTGATCCTGGTTAAACGATCAAAATTAAAGGGTTCCAGAATTAAGTCTGTCAGACTTTGAACCCGTGAAAGTGCAACACGTGAGCAATCCACAGCAATTTCTCTAGACCCAAGGTCAAACTACCCTTGGTATCAAGCCCTGCGACTTATGAATGGTGACTGCCCATGCTAATATAAGCGGAAACTGAGTTCTACAACATGTGAGCTCCTTGGAACGCCAAGTTCTCGTGACAGCGGCGATAGGCACTGCCCCCATTATGGTTGGGCCATTGTAGTTGTCAACGCGGTTTTAGTCAAATATGCGGCCTCTGACTGGTAAATCTATCAGCCGTTGATTTGCATCCACAGAATGGGAATCGAAGAGAAAATACTCCCCGTCCCGTTTCCAGACGCCCACCGTCATCCCTTGAGTGGTAAAAGTAAAACCACCTCCACGCGTCGGTAAAAGGCCTCTCGTAAGGCCATCAAAGCCTCATACTGTAATGTACCATCTACATAGGATTTGGTAATTTCATCCGCTAAATCACATTTTTCTACATTGAATACCTTGCCTAAGATATCAATGGGCGATAATAAATTGTCGGAACATAGCTGTTCATGTCCATTCGTGCCCTGCATCTTAAGTAGGAGACATGACCTATAATAGTTGTCGCCGGCCGGATGTAAGTAAAAACCATCCACATAAAAATTATCAAAATCAATGCCACGAGACGTACCGTAAATTACCGCTGCAACAGCCATCCCGAAACATTGCTGCTGGGGTTGGCATAAAACGTTAGAAATTTGACTAAGTTTCCCTCGTTTTGATATGAAATTCATTTTGTTAAGCATTTTATTAACCAAATCACCTATTCACCTATCACCTACCTCTGTTCCCTGAATATTTTAAATATTCCAACCAGTAAGCACCGAAGTCCTTCTAGAAAAGCCAAAATCATTTACCTAGATAAATCCATTAGGTGACCATACTCGCATCGCGTACATTATTTGTATAAGAGAATCGACCTAGGATTTAAATAAGTAGATCTTTAGATCTGAATAGCAATTAAACGTTGCCAATAAAATAATTCATAAAACCGATTAAATTAAAAAATTCATAAAACCTTTGAAGCTTCAAATTAGTAAGTCTAGTAAGTTTAATATTCTACTAATAAGGCAAAATAGTCTTGGGAAATTGTCACTTCTACATTCTTAATCTTTGAAATAATTGCCGCCATCGGCGCGTATCTTATAAATTACAGAAAAAAACATATTATTTAAAATATCTGTGAATTTGCCGATGAAAAGTTATTCCCGTACTTTTATTATTGTTGGGTTTGTTGTTGGTGCAAAGAAAGGCATTTTTTAAAGTTTTGAGTGAAAATTGCACTCGAAACGCCCGCCACACTGCCCGCCACAGACTAACCAACATAATCTCATGAGAGTAGGTGTAGGTATGTTGACGTGCGCAAACTTATGCTAGGTGATGTCTACTCTAGTAATATAACTCAATGGTTGTTTTAGAGATTATTTATTTGAAATTCGAACATAGGAAACCGTCATCATAACGATGCCTTAGTTCACACTCGTACTAATTACAATTTTTTTCCGTTGAAATATCAACCTCAGATTTTATGCACTTAGGTACTAATTGCAACGACTTTTTCCGAAAAGTTAGTACGAGTGTGCTCTAAGGCATCGAAATCGGAGTTCAAGATACAGTGGACGGAACATAAAATTTGTACCAAGTCAGTAGTCAACGCTGACCCCTTTCTTGTAATTTTTTACGTTTTCAACCCATATCTAAGCCATTTTTCAAAATTTCGAAAAACTTCCTTGACAAAAAAACCTGTATACTTACCGAACCTACTCACAAAATTTCATGAGAATCGGTTGAGAAATGTGAGCTCGAGGCGAGAACAGCCAGAAATCCAAACATCCGGACATGAGGAAATAGTTATTTGTGTCACAAGGGAGCAAAATAGTATATTTATGGCGAGGGCGGTGTATTGAATCCTGAACGTAGCGAGGGATCCTACAATAGAATCCTGAGCGTAGCGAGGGATTCTAACGTAGGATCCTGAGCGTAGTGAGGGATACAAGTGTTTACGCCCGAGACGAAAATAATTTTGCTACCGAGTGACACATACTATTTTTCACACCGACTATGAGGAAATTTAAAAAAAGCTACTGTTAAAATATATCTAAATTATCTTAACTTTTATTACTCATTTATAAATATTACGAAATATTTATACATTTTTATACAACATTGTTATAGTTAAAACTTGAAATATGTTCGTTTTGAATCGACTACGATGAAATTACTATCGATTATTTTATTAACATCTGTGTTCAATTGGCACATTGCGTACAAATGTTCCAATGCCAATGTATAAATTAAAAAAGTAGCTTGAACAGAAAAGTAGCGTTTTGGTCCCTCTCGTCGTGGAGCAAAACTTACTTTTCCGAATGAAAGGTGTGAAAAATTATTTTTCGTCCAAGCTGAAACTCGCTTCGCTCGCTCGGTCGATTATACGTGTATTATAAGTATTATAACAGGCTAACCGCTGAACAATTTCGATTGACATCGGTCTACGTGAGAAATTTCGTTTTATTGTCATTCGGCACAAATTACGAGTAGAAATAGTCACCAAGAAATTACCATTTTGAAATTGGTCTATATGGTGAACAACAGACAACAGCGTAAACCACATCGGCGTTTTCGTGTCCAAGGAAAACACTTTGGTCATTTGATAGCCTCGCAAAACTTCACCCTTTGGTATTTTTATTACAAAAAATCGCTTTGGTAAACGGATATAGGGCAAAAAGTATTTGACATTAAATTCAGTAACCGGAATTTCGCCATGGTAAGAGGAAAAGAAAATTTTAAGCTGGCTCTTAATGAAACAAATTTTCAGGGCGGCGTCATCTAAACCTTCAGCCTTTTGTAGTGCCGTCGGGCGCTTTGTCCCCTGGCCGACCCACGGCGACTCTTTGTGCCGGTTACAAATATTGCTAATTACGATTAAAAAGAACCGACTCGGCTCCTCCGCGCAGCGCACCCCGTGCCGCGATTATGTTTCACATTAAACTAATCGAATCTGTGTTTTTATGAATTGTCTGAAGTCATTTTACTCATCAAATTAGTAAACTTAAACATATACATTATATTTTAAATTAATAAGAAATCAAATACAAGTAAAACATTAGGACACATGCTGAAAGCTCATTAAAAGTCACAATTATAATACCTTAACGAGTATCGAATGATACAGGTGGAAAAATATCCACGGTCGATACACAAAGTCACATGCTCACCGGAAACAGTTTCAAAAAACTCAATAATATTGCTTTTTCGATCAGTATTGCAAATACTGCCCTGTGCAAGTTATGTCCCCGACGTGACCTATACTGTATAGCTTAAAGGTATCAGGGAAAAAATCGCTACAAAATTTTACGTCTGCCTTGCTACACCCCCCTAATAATGTCTGCTTAAGGGCGGGCGGCAACATGGAGTAGGTACACATTTACGCACCGTTAAATGGGGAAAGCTTTTTTCGTGTTTAGTGTCACAAAAACTGTTATTAGCCTGAATTGTGGTGCCAACGGCTACGACAAAATTCACTTATAATAGAAAACGAAATGTCGAAATAGAAATGATGTAGGTAGATACCCACCTATATAGAAAACACTGAGGAATTTAATGATTTGAGTTGTGAAGTTTGATTGATGGTTAGGCGGTCGGAAACTCAGTTGAGTTACCTAAGTTATGATGGTGATATTTAGAGGTTGTGGTTATTGTGATTGTTATCAGTTATTAATGATGTGGTTATTTTTTAGACGGTTTTGGTGATGATACCTGATTATTGTACACTTTTAGAACTTTAATATAGCGGCATACAGCATTACCTACCAACATCGAAGAAAAAATCGAACGACGCTTTGGTCACGTAGCGTAGGTATTTACATGAACCCTTTAAGCTTTATTTTCTACAAGCAGCCCGCGTGGCGCCGCCCGTATAGAACAGGTTATTAATTTTAGAAACTGCCCATTTTGATACTTACTGTCTCACTGGCACAGTCTTCAGCAATGTGAATCTATCGAGTCATTTTCAATATTGCATGGAAGTTGGTGTTACTAATAAAAGCAGAGGAACTAAAAGTGCGTTTGTACGTTGCTTCAAAAAAAATAATCTAACAACCTCGTATGAAATATGTCTTTAGTGAGATCCAGTTCTATATATATACACACTTTTTTCCCTATTGGGTTTTCAATTCTGGGTTTTCTGTGTTGAATTATGTACTCGTATTGAGACCATTACGTATGTAAGTTATCCTTCATGCAAACAATTTTGCAGGCACTTGACAGTATCCGAGCTCAAATTTGGCGTACGTTAGGTGTCAATGCAATATTATGATATCACCGAACTTATCTGATGATGAGGCAGAAGGTGGTAGTAGCGACTCCTAAACTACACATGAAAACCCCTCACAACGGTTGATGACTAGTTGACTACGCAATGAAGTATAGTCGGCAGTAAAAGCTTGTACCAATTTTTTTAAAGCATAGACAAACTATATTGACCCCTCAGATTTTTTCTCATCCTAACAAGGTATTTGGAATTTGAACGTTATCGATTAAATTTTAGACTGCAATTTATCACCTATTTATTACACATATTACATAATTATTACTTTTGATGATTCATGTACCAATGTTGGGAATTTATGCCAGTCGCTGAACACGTAAAAGCGGGTTTATGGCGTGTTTGTATGTAGATAAAGCAAATTACCGCTAAAATAATGAATTGCTACACAAATGTGTTTTGATTTACTAACCCGGGTCTTCATCTTTTTCTCAATACTCCCAACATCAACAAAACAGAACCCTCTGTAAATGAGACAGATATTTTATTCCTGGATAACTGAGACATTAGGTGAGTGAAATACTCCTTTAAACGAGATAAATTTGCCATCCATAAGGCGTAGCACGGTTGCCATTTTATCACTTATCGCTGTGGATAAGACATCCGTCACGTTCTGTCAAGTATGCGAGTGCGAGAGTGACGGATGTCTTATCCACGACGATAAGTGATAAAAAATGGCAACCGTGCTGAACGTACGCCTTCAGGTTGCACTGTATAAACATCCACTGCCAAAAATTACGTAGCGCTGGCGTAGCCGATGCCGTGGTTTTCCCGCTAAGTAACGGAAAGCGACTTCTAATAAAGCGCCCGGTAAGCAGCCTCCTCGTACTGAAAGTATTGAGGACGCTCCCATAGTTTTATCAAGACCGTTTGATTTCTATTGAATGTTTTTTTTTTATTTCGTAATCTTATTTTTATTTTCTTATAATACCTACATTCCTATCTTAAAAGGTACTGTAGCTACCGGATGTTCGCGGCGACCCGCCAATAAGTGCACCGCAGTGATACTTGACGGACTTTGTTAATGCGAGGTTTGCGTGGACGGAAATGGACATTTGTATCCACATTGGGGAACAACAAGATATTCTAAGTGCCTATCCTGCCTATCATTAATAAATAGCAGGTGAATTATTCAAATTTCCGACGTACCCTTGCCATTAATAAATAATAGGATTCATCGGGGCAAGTGAAATGACGTTTTATTGCTTTGAATCTGTTTCCTGTTTTAGGTAACAATAACTTTACCTAGATGTAGGTATAAATCAGTGACTAATTGGTTTAAAACGCTGGTCACAGGATGCATAGGCAGATCCTGAAATGGCACCGTATAACCTAACTAAGAATATTCCCGCTTTAACTGCCGATGGGCAATGTACATGTGGGTACGTATCAGAATGTCTAACATTAAAAAAACTAACGTTAATTAACCTACGTTCAAAATCCCTAAAATCTAAATACCTAATGGTTTTAAATACCTAAGCAACTAACACCTACCTACGAATTACCTTAGTTTAAAACACCGATTGGACTAAATATCTAATGTTTAAAATACCGATTGGACTAAATATCTAACGTTTCAAATATCGATAGCTACTACACCTAAGTTTGATACACAGACATTTGAAATACCAAATGGTCAAAATACCTAAAATGATGCATTTGCGAGCTATTTGTATGAAGTAGTAGATCAGGTACCACGAGCGTAAATGGGGGTAGACTGATAAAATTGATCGTAAAATTATTCTCGTATTGTTAGTTTCTACGCTCTTTCATAAAAAAAAATACCTGGAACAAGAAAACGGGAGCAAAGCTCCCGCATCCATCTTCTAACCTATTCGTGATCCGAGTCGGTTTTGCTACTAATCCCCTTTTCCCTACTGCGTGCGATACACCACCATCTTGGCATTGGTTGATCTTGAAAGTTTATTTGATGCCGTCCCTTTGCACAGGCAATTAGTGGCAAAACCGTCTCGGATCGCGTATAGGATAGAAGACGGAAGCGGGAGCTTTGCTCCTGCTTTCGTCTTCGAGGTATTTTATTTATAAAAGAGCGGAAAAAACTTGTTTTTAAAACTTACTACTAATGACAATTAGGCAATTTACTTCTAAGAAAAACATAGGCATAGGCTCAAATCTCTAAAATCTATATAGCTAATGATTACGCTGGTATTTTGATTACAAGTGAAAAAATCTTTAGGTATTTAGATTATTATTATTGGGGTATTTTGAGTAAGTTTTATTTTAATTTTATACATTGCTATACGGTAGCCATTTTAAGCTTTCGGTATTCTGAATTTAGGTGAAAAAACCATTACGTATTTAGATTTTAGGGATTCTGAACGTAGGTCATTTAACGTTAGTTTTTTTAATCTTAGATATTCTGATACGTACCCCAATGTACATATAATATGGTTATTTAGTTACTAATATAAAGCTGAATAATCGAATTTGGCTGACCATTATAGCAATAATGAATATAACCGACTTATTTAGAAGGTAGGTTTTTGTACATTTTAATAGTAACGTACGATACGATTATTGGATTTGTAATTACCGCGGTAATTCGAAGTGACCGCACCCGTCGACGGCAGGCCCCACCGCAAGCCACTGGTTGACGCGTTATTTCACGCCCAAATCCGTGACGAATGACACGCGTCCCAGACACGCGCCTCTATCCACTTTATTTTAGTTGGTTTTGCTTTTATGCACAAAGGATTCACCGATTTTAGATGAGACTGCAACTATGCTTGGCAAAAAAATAATAAGTCGACTCTTGTAGTTTCAGCTCTCTTGATAACCTTTCATGGGATGTGGTGTAGTGAACAGTTTATTACCTTTTTCCAGGGTCTTCTTCGTCGTGAGGGAACTGACAAATTGTACGGAAAAAATACAATTTCGAAATAATTTATAATAGAATAGTCTATGGAACGAATATATTAAGTAAAAATTAAATAGTTACCTAGAGACAACATCCAACAAAATTTCAGATATCAAAAATAATAAATAACTTAGCTAACTTCTGAAAAGACAGAAATAGTATTTTATGCAACTGTTGTATAAGTAGGGTCTTAAAACGTTAGTGTCGTGAGTTGCGATGCAAGCCTTGGCGAGCATCGCAATTAAAGACGCCACGAGCGTTTTAAGACCAAGTTATACACCGTTGCATACAATATTTTTTCTACGACTATTTTAAATAAATAGCATAATTTGACTTTTCAGGCAGTATGTTTTCCGTTAGTTCTATTACTACTCACGCAATTTCATCAGCGGTGCAGTTATTTTCTTCTTCGTCCATTTTAAAAGGAACGTACACATTTTTCGTCACTTCACAAACACGAATCAAATCTTAAGAAGTTATTAATAACGAATAGTTATCATATTTGACATATTTCGTCTTTTAATTTTGAACTGGAACTTTGGTGGGAAATTGGAAACATGACACATTGACACCTCTTGTTTATGGTCTGTTTTGTTCTTAATTCAACTTGCCAGTACTGTCATATTCTGGGTTTTAGGAAGACCAAGGTTTTTCTTAAGTTGGCAGCAATGCCTTTAGTACAATAATTTATTTGAAGTAAATACATTCAGTGGTTTGTTAAGTTGGTAGTACCTAATGTATTTTATGTTTCGGCATGGCCCTCTAGATTAGTCGCGTCGCGGCCTACTCGATCGTGTCTAGTAGGCCGTGGCACAATGTAGCACTACCCAGGTTTAGAAGCGTATGGCTGCTAAGCGTATCGTTTTGGCGACAAAACAGCACGGTTGTGCCGTACTGTTATGGGGAATAGAGTATAGACTTTTCTGCAGACTTATTTTGTATGTCTTTATATTAGTGTTCGGGACTATGTAAATGACAGATAAAAGTACAGGAGTAGAAAAAAATATGAATGTTTTTGTTTTTTTTTGTTCATTTACGTTTGTTGACCGGACATGAGCACGGGTGGAAAGTTTGTTCGATTCTTGAATCTTACAATAACGTTTTAAAATTAAATAAACAAAAAAAACAACTATTATAAATTATATTTTTCCTGGAGTATTGATCAAAATATTTGCAACTTAAGACGCAACGTACATGGGCACGAAACAAACTTAAATTAAATTGGAATGCGATCGATCAAATTGAGCCTCTAGATTAAGCCCGACCAGCCAACTGCTGACCGAAACGTTCTAAGAGTATTTCCAACATCACCTCAAGTCAAGGATTGTGATGAGAATACGTTCTTAACTACTCTGCTATTGGCACGGTTTGCTGGTGCGAAGGTGTAAACAAAACAGGTTGAATACCAAATTACCTGGCAATTATTCAAAAATATACGAATTATTAAAGAGTGTCTATTTCTAAGAAACGATGCCCAGTAACTTCAGGATTGAAATATTAGATTGTTTAACTGGGGTCTAAAATAGCCCATATCACCATAAGATCGTTATTAAAGTTTGTTCGAGGGTATCAAATGTATCAGTTTGGCTTTGGTTAAATACGGCTATTAGACCAGAGTTATACACTCTTTTTTTCTCTTCAGTTGCCAGACAATAAACCATCCACAATTAATACTAGTGGCTATGTGAGCCAAGAACACGCGAAACTGTGTTGTTTAGATTTTTTAATAATATTCTATATTAAAAAATCGCTTGAGAAATGCGGCCTGTACAGAAGAACAGCCGGACAGACAAACGATTTATAGCCAAACACTCTTTTAAATAAATTCTCGAAAATCCCTTTCAATTTGGCGACATGATTATTTTTTTATAAATGGGTCGTCAAATTAAAATCTTTGTAAATCATAAATATGTACGCATATTATCCATAGAGGCCAAATGTACTACTTTATTGCTACTTGACTAGCCTAATATGACACATTTTTCGATGATGAGATTTGAAAAAATGATTTAATGTTTTTGTGCCTAAGCAAAATAATAGAGTCCGAGAGGCTGTAGATGTTTGGGGAAGCAAGAGTGACAGGCAGGCGCTGGGCGCTGGGCACTGGCCGCGCCACGCGTATTAGTCCACGCCACATTGAACACGTTGTGGGATCGAACTTATTAGGAAATGTGATCATGCGAATAATACTCGCTTCATACGTTTTATTGCGTTAGGGTATTGGCCGTCCGCGATACTATACTGCTATACTCGTAACGTACCTATTTAATATCTTTTAGATATTTATAGCGAGACATTTTGTGTCAATTTTTCCAACGTTCTATTCAAACGTCGCTAATCGGATTATAAAGTGAGCTGCAACATTTTTCTAGCGTGTCGAATAAAATTGATTTAGCTGGTTTTCCTGAATGTTTTCCGGGCTGTCGGAGAACATTCTAGAATCACGTGATAAGGACATGTCAGTGCCTACTCAACAGTCGGTTTCGTATTTCGACAGCGTCTCGCTGACTCTGATTATGTAGATTCCTTTACAGAGGACATTTTACGCAAACATACGAATGAAGATCGAATCAGATATGCATGGGATCAGTATTTTATGCTTAGGAAAATATGGAAAACGAATTTTTCGTAAATAGAGTTAAAGGGATGTTATTTTTGTATTTGCTGATTCTTCTTACGCGCTACTTATATGAGCGTTCCGTGCGCCGTCTCGATATGAAATTGTGGTGTATTGTAAATTTTAATTATAAAGTATTTACCATACGAGTACATTTTTTTGTTAACCTATATGATAACTTATAATTATGAGAAGGAGGGCTTGTAATTATGAGGGAATGTCCGTATAAGACACATGTTTACATTATAAGTAATTTTTCAAAAGATCTGTGGCTAACGCTTCAGTAAACAATTTTATAAAATTATTAGCCATAAGATACTGTAATGTCCCGAAGAGGGTCCACCTCAGAACCAATCGAGTAAAGTGCACGGTTGTTTGAACGTCTTAGTGTTGTTATTTAGCTGAAACGCTCCGGTTGTTGACTGGACCGGAGCAACTTCGCGATATGAGCATCTCCCCGAGCATGTCCCGACTCTCGTCCCACATCGATGACCTCCAGTTACTTGAGAGCATTTTAATATTCTAGCAACATCCCTAGTTCGGTCAGAATGTACTTATTTAGAAGTAGCTGCTATGTCGTTATTTGCTTCTCGTAACTAAGAAAAACAAAAGTTAAACTATAATGTGTTCGCACAAGTAACTAATGGGTGGCAAGTTTCCGTTGGAGGTACTTAAGCGCCAATTCTTGAGAAGACTACTTTCTGAGTACGTACACATTAGTGAGCGCTACTTGGCGCTTTCCGGGCTAAATCTTAACTATCTACTTAAGTCAGTGTCAGGGTGAGCTCGCGAACGAATTGAATAAGCCCCCTGCTTTCTCTTCGCTTCCCATTATCTGCTTTCATTACATGAGCTTCACTCTGGAATTCGGTTCAATTACTCCGTAATTTGGTGAATTGACGTGGCATTTTGTCAGCTTCTTCGTGTGTTTTGTTTTAGGGTATGTTGGCAGTAAGTACCTAAAATATATTTGACTTTCACATATTGCACACTTATTTAAGACCAACACGCCTTAGTTATTTGTGCAACAAGAGAGCAAAGGTTTTTTTGCTGCGCGTGCTGATTTTGTGCCCCGAGGAAGCCAAAGATTCTAAAACTGGATCATGAGCTTAGCCAGTGATTAAAAATTTGGATTTTGAGCTCAGCGAGGGCCTCAAAAGCACGAAATGCAAATCTCTCGAGTAACACATACAACTTTTCACGTCAGCAGTGTCATTCGTCTCCTAATTATTCAGGAAGAAAAGTTGATTCTGCATTCGTTACAGATTGCTTCAACTACAACGCGGCTACGGCAGACTAAAGCACACTAAAGCACTTCACTAAAAACTAACCGAAATATTGTTAGAATACTGTCACTCATATTCTCACATCTCAGTCATATTTTCGAGCTATATATGAAATATTCAACACCAATGTCTGTTGCGCTTACGCGTGTCTCCCGTGCACACGAAATAGCATTTTGCTCACAGTTTTCACGCAGAAAAATAAGCTTGCTCGAACTGCTGGGGTGAAAAGGAATAAATGAGATATTTGCTTTATACAAAAAAGTTTATAATTAAATAAATTCTCAAAGTAACCACGGGAAGTAAATGAACTAAATTAGATAGTTCATAGAAAACAAGTTGGAGCACGACTATGTAAATTAGTAATTTTTCAAGCTCGTCTGGAACTTTCCAATAGGAACATTTCTCGAGTTGTTTGCGAAGTGAACTAACTCAATTAGGCTTGTTTCTGCCGACACCAGCCAGCTCCAGAGACGAACTGACTTGTCATTTATTTTCCACAAACACAACCTGTAATAATAGTGAAATTTGAAACGGTAACTTGACCAGGTTCACTTTTGCTAACTTAAAAGCTTTGCTAAAAATATGTCATACCCTCGACCCTTCGTCCGAGCCTTTGCCACGCCGCAATAGTTCACCAGAAAAGCTTGTATTGACACAAACTTTGTCAATTTTGATGAAGATCTACTATCAAGAGTTACTAGATGACTAATGAAATTAAAGTGTGTACGCATGCTTTCCCTCTCAGTAATAAGCACACACTGCAGTATCATCGTAAAAATATATTTAATGTCACCATAAAAAATCGATATATTTGCGCCGCGGTGTTCTGAATGCCCCGTCCTAATGGAAGGAAACTTATCTATAAATCTTGGACAGCGTCTTTTATTACCACTATAATTTCATTATTCCATTATGTGTTACCCTTGGTCACCTTAACACATTCACTGCCAAGAATCGCTACGCGCTACGCTCGTAGCCGATACCGTGGTTTTCCTCGTATATAACGGAAAGCGACTATGCCGTAAGCGCTCGCTAGGCGTGAAAGTTTTAAGATGTCTTCATGTAGGACAAATAGTTTTCATTTAACTTTTGAGGAAAGAAATTAGTGTTGTATTCGTTGATATTTCTTGGCTTCGCTTAATGAACAAGAGTAAAGTTCAGAAAAGCTGATTTTGCCATTTGTCTTGAATTTGAGCAAACCCTCCTCTCGCTCACGTCGCTGCTATTAACCGCAAGTTTCGTTATTAGCAACTGTGTAGAAAAGTTACGAAGGGAATTACCTTCATTTAAATTGAGATTAAATTCTTAGTCCGATGGAATGTCCGAGTTGTGTTCGCGTCGAGTGCCACGTGATATATACGTGGAATCAGTTGTAATTAGGTAGTTATCTGCACCATTTTCCACAAGAGACTATTTAGTTGTATGTAGGTATATACATATATACCTACTCATGTTAAAAGAACTTAACTTATATTGGTTTTACTTACACCAGTATAAAAATATGTCTCTACGCAATAGTAATAAACATGCCCTGATTATCTAAAAGAATGACTGATCCGTTAAAGCTTTCTATGTATAATATCAACGGATATCCTATTGTTAATTTTGTAATAATAATTACAAGTTAACCTACACTTGGTAATGTACAAACAAAACTAGCTGTTGCCCGCGACTTCGTCCGTGTAGAACTTGTTACCGTCTTAGAAAAAATATTGCTATTAAATTATTGTAGGCGGAAGCTTAATTATCGCCGACCCAAACAAAGTTCTACCATCTTAAGGAATGATTTCCGAGATAAAAACTATCCTATATCCTTCCAAGGGTCTCAAATTATCAGTACGGAATTTTTTATCTAAATTCGTTCGGTGCTTAAGCGTAAAAAAGGTAACAGTGAGAGAGTGAACAGATGAGTTCATTAGTTTCAATTGCTAAATTTAAATTGAAAACTCCGATTTTACAAATATAAATAAATATCTTAAGAATCATCACTAGACGTTTCTGCTTAAATTGTATATTTTTTCATAATGTATTAAAAAAAGCTATATTACTGGAAATTTTTGCCTAAATCCGTCCCATACTCACGTTAGTCCGGGCCACCTTATCTATTATAGAGCCGACCTGATTATGAAGCAAAACATGCATAGACAATATCATACATAATATTAGAGGCAGCAAAGCAAGGCAAGCTAAAGTAATCGAATTAGCACTCTCCGATCACACAGCACAAGTTTTAACAAGTCCAGTGAAGAGGACAAATGTTCTGACTCACTGGTACGTAAGAAAAAGAGATCTCAGCCAAGGAAATATTGATAAGTTCATTGAGTGCTTGCAAAATCTAAATTTTAATGAAGTTTACTTATCTGTTGATTCTAAATAAAACTTACAACAAATTCTCAGACCTTTTCGAATTATTTTATAATCTATTGCTTCCCGTACCATAGATGTACCTACATAAAATACTGTTCATAAAACCTGCGTGGATCTCAAAAGGTTATAAACAGTGCTGTAGGCGAAAGAGAAATTTACTTTGGAAATGTCGTATAACTCAAAACAATTATCTCATTAAAAATGCGCAAAATAAGTCAAATTCAACTAATGAATATAGTAAATAATATTTACGATTCTAGTATCTATTTAAATAACAATTTGACATTAGTATCGATTGTAACCTCATTTATCAAAATCGGTTCAGTATCTTAACTGCTACGGTGGTACACACGTAAATACACACAGACTGCTCGTAACATATTCCTTCCTTTCGATTCTGCCCAGTTGCGCAAATACAAACCAATTTTAATTGACATATTTACCTACCATATTATTTTGTTAACTTGTAAAATGAATGTTTGCATTCCACATCTGATTTAATATTGTCCTTGGCAACGTCATTAGGAGATGTTTACTTACGAACCTAGTTAACTTACATTAAATAAACAAAAGAAATTGATGGCGAACAATAAATTAGGGGCAAACTTTGTGAAAACTTTGTACAACATTCAAAGGCCCGTAAACGAGATCAAGTAATTTAAACCGAAATAAGCAAAATTACTCCGGCATTGTCGGTTGCCTTCAGAACGTCACGGAAATTTCCACAGACTCCTACAACATAATAATTTAAACAAATTGTCTTATATAATTAAAAAGGGGATCAAACAAAACTCTTTATAACAAAGCCAGTGCAATAAAATGTCCTATTTACAGAAAACTCATAGTGTCCGGGAGCTGATGTTTGTCCTTTTTTTGGTATTCAGAGCGCGGGTCGAGGAGGAAAATTAAGGTGGCCGCTACGGACATGTGAACTTTGATTCTATACCGATTTTTTATGTAAAAATAGCGGTTTCCTCATATGGTATTCATAAAGCCGCACACGACACAGTTTCGCAGAAGCGTTTTGTGGGAGCTGTCAGCCCACGCATCGCTGGCTTCGAGCCCTTTCTTCCGTTTGTTTCATATGCAATCATGAGGACGCCATGTATTATGCACGCTACTCGTACGTCGGTATAGTTTTCCTGTTACTTGGTAACTCGGATCCGTTCAGATGTTTCTTTTGTTATATCTTAATTACATAACTAACTAAACATACTATAGGTACTCGTAATATGGCTCACGCACGCCAAGTCGAGCCTTGGGTATCCGAGTTGTTGCCATTTGTCCCAATCTTGCACCAATCCCTGCCAGTTCATGGTTTGAAGATTCTGCAGTTGTGATTTGAGGACAAATCGTTGCAACAATCTCTGGGGCGTCAAACGGGTCGCCACCACATTAATTACCTTTATTGGCACTCAAAATGTAAAACACAGCTCATGTTTTTGACACTGAAATCCTAAGAATAGAACATTGATTGATACTTGGACTTAAAAAACTCAACCTAGTAACCCTAGTTGTTTAATAATATATTAAACATACAATTTAATTTGTCTAGATTTAGTAGAGAAATACTTCTCTTTTAACTGGCAACAGTTATTGTTAGTTTTTAGTGTAGCAACACTGATTTTTCTCTCTCTCAACCTATGTATGTAGACAGCAACATTTAATTATTTGTTAAAACTGCAATACAAGTTTTATTAAGTTTCAACACCTTTGTTTTATTAAACATACAGCTGTTTGTGGTCCTTCGTATAAGGACGCTGGAGTACAGTGTAGATTCGGTGCGCGGAGTGAAAAAATCGCCCTATAGTGCGGTATCCGGCGACCGGTAACTTTACGCCAAAATTCTATATATTTGGGCATAATAACATAGCTTCAGTGTCTACTCCATATAAAAGTGAAATAAAGAGCGTCTATATCCTCTAAAACTTGGCTATAACCAAGCAATCAAGAGTTTGCGTGCCCACGAGAACGGCAGCTATAAGTGTCCGATCCGTAAAAGTGTGTGCATTTTCAACTCAAAACAAGGTGCCTCCACCTATAGAAGACCTACGGGAGGATAAATATACAACAGTGCAACAGAAATAAGCCGAAATTAAAATAGCGGCAGTTTTAAAATTTGGAAAAATTTGGTTGCGGACGCCGCCATATTGTCGCGGTGTGTTGGTAGCAGTGTCGCTAGTGAGGCGACTTCTCGACGTACGGTATTTCAAGCTAAGCTAAGAAGTTGGCACTACGATTTATCTGCCAAATCCAGCGGAACGTCAAGTGTCATCTGTCATTACAAGTTCGTACGATGTTTTGAACATTAAATCGGTATCGATTGCGTTTAAGATTAAGTAAAAGTGCGGCGGTTCGTGTTTAGTGCGTGATTCGTGTGCGGTTAAAAATGACTGAGGGGCTTCCTCTACTACGGGCCAAGCGAGGCCATCTAAAAGGTACAATTACGCGCCTTGAGACATTTGTAGATGACCCCGAGAGCGTTGCATCGGGTAGCGCAGCGTATCTGCAGGCGCGCAGGAGCAGGCTTGTGAGTACATTTGAAGACTATGAAACCGTAAATATCGAAATCTCTGCCATAGTCGAAAGTGAAAGTGAAACTTCTGAAATGACAGTGTTTGAAAATAAATACTATAGAATTTTAGCTAAATTGGATGAGGCCATAAGTCGTTTAAATAAAAAACAGACTGTAAAAGTTGAGCAGACACAGACTTTAGGCTCTAAGATTCCAAACATAGAGATTCCATATTTTGATGGAAAAGATTTCACAAAATTTAAACCGTTTATGGACCTCTTTAATGCAGTGTTCGACAAGAACCCAACACTGTCAGATGTACAAAAATTATTTTACCTGAGAAAATATGTGACGGGTGATGCACTAGGAATTATAGTGAATTTACCTATTGTAAATGAATCTTACAAAGAGGCGATGGATCTACTTAAAAAACGATTTGACAATAAGCCACGCCTCATTACCAACCATATTAATTTGCTTCTAGATTTACCTGCTATGCAAAAAGGAACTGCTGCCAACATAAGGGCATTTGTCAGTCAAATTCAACAGCAAACACATGCTTTAAAAAACTTAGAGCAACCTGTCAAGGACTGGGATATGCTATTGATATCGGTCTTGACAAGGAAATTAGATGCATTTACTAACCGTGCTTACCATTTAGACCGTGAGGATCCTGAAAACATGCCTACAATGGATGAATTTATATCGTTTTTAGAGAAGCGTGCTATGGCGCTTGAAGACAGTCCTCAGGAAAAGAGTTCTAATTTTGAACCTAGGTTTCAATATAAACCAAATAGCTATAACAAAGTTTCCAATGTAGCCGCAAATACATATAACAGTCCATGTGCATTTTGCACTAAACAGCAGCATCCTCTCTATGCCTGTCCAAAATTTCAAATGACACCAATTAAAGATAGATTAGAATTTGTAAAGTCAAACAATTTGTGCAACATATGCCTGAAACAACACAAAAATACTTGTAAATTTAACTTTAGGTGCAAACAGTGTAAACAACCCCATAATACTTTGTTGCATGAGGATGCTCCTGCACAAACACCTCAAGAACCAATGGTCAATTGCCATTCCAATGTGAACAAATGTAAGGATATCCTATTACCTTCTGTAATTGTCAGGGTACATGACAACCAAGGCCTTGAGCACACTGTCAAGGCCATACTTGACAGTGGAAGCCAGGTGTCCCTGGTCTGCAAAGATTTAGAAAATAAATTAAATTTAAAGGCCAAAATTGAACATACAAATGTTATAGGCATTGGAAACAAATTAAACAAAATTGAAAAATCTGTTGATTTAAAAATTTACTCATGCATACACAATGTAAATTGCAATGTCAACTGCTATGTAGTTGACAATATAACCCCGTGTTTGCCACAACATCATGTGGATGTTTCTAAAATAAGCATTCCTCAAAAAGTAAAATTGTCAGATGTTAATTTCAATGAGCCATCAGAAATCTCCATGCTGTTAGGAGCTGATGTATATTTTAATGCCATTTTGGATGGACATATAAAACTGGAAAATGGACCAGTATTGCAAAACACTGTGTTTGGATATGTTGTGGGAGGTAAGGTGGACTGTTTAGATTCATGCAAAATGTCAAATGTCGCGATGGTGTCCAACTTCGTTACTTGTGATAAAAGAAATGGCAAATTGGAGAATATAATGGAGCAATTCTGGCTTGCTGAAAGTATGCCCGAGCAGATAGAACAAAAAATTGATATGAATACTGAATTTAAAATTACTGAAAAATGTTTTAAAGAGTCTACAACTTTGATTGAAAACAAGTTTCAAGTGAACATGCCTCTTGCTGAGGACATGGACAAATTACAGCTCGGGGATTCTTTCTCAGTCGCTTTGCAAAGATTTTTATCTTTAGAAAGGAAATTCATGAAGAGTCCATCATATCTTGAAAAATATAAAGAATTCATAGAAGAGTATGTTGCTATGGGGCATGCCAGGATTGTCGATATTGGTGAATATGACATAAAAAATGGGCCGGTTTACATTTTAGCTCATCACGCTATAATAAATTTGGAAAGCTTAACAACGCGCTTAAGAGTGGTCTTTGACGGCAGCATGAAATCCAAGTCTGGGGTGTGTTTAAATGATGTTCTTTTTAATGGACCAGTGGTTCAAAGTGAACTCTTTGATATTTTGCTTGTGTGGAGAACTTTCCTATATACACTTACCTGTGACATTTCAAAAATGTTTAGGGCTATTGCTATAAACCCTGCCCAGGCTCCTCTGCAAAATATCCTTTGGCGAGCAAACCCACATGAGCCCATCAAATGTTTACAGCTGCAAACCGTTACATACGGTTTAAAGCCTTCAACTTATTTAGCCACACGTTGCTTAGTCGAATTAGCTCAGCGGTATAAAGACTCTTTTCCATTAGCTGCTGAAGCCATGCTTAAAAATACCTTTGTTGATGATATAATTTCAGGCTCTGATGACCAAACGCAATTGATTGAACTTAAATATCAACTTATAGAGATGTTGAAGAAAGGGGGATTTAAGCTCCACAAATGGTGCTCTAACTTGCCACAAGCCCTCAATGGACTTCCCAGTGAGTATAAATGTTTAGAGATGTTAGATGTAAATAAAAATAATGTTGTTAAGACCTTAGGCTTGAAGTGCGATGTGCTCAATGATCAGCTTACATTCTCATGTCCTAAGGCAAATAATACAGAGATTAATACTAAAAGGAAAGTCTTAAGCTACATTGGCCAAATGTATGACCCAATAGGAATGGTCGGGCCTATAATAGTAGTGGCAAAATTGCAAATGCAGAGGCTATGGTTTATAAAAAACTTACATTGGGACACCATATTACCCCAAGAAGAATTACATCTATGGAATGCCTTCATAGAGAGTTTAAAGGCCATGGGAACTCTCACTATTCCTAGATGCGTGAATTCGCCTAATAAAGTTTGTGTCGAGTTAGTGGGTTACGCTGATGCCTCTATGAAGGCATTTGGTTGTTGTCTCTACCTGAGAACAATTAACTCGGATGGCACAATAAACACAACACTTTTGTGTTCAAAATCACGCATTGCTCCTCTAAATAAAAGTATCACGATACCAAAACTTGAGTTAAATTCTGCTTTGCTACTTGCCAAATTGAGTCACAGGGTGCATAATATTCTGTGCTCTAGATTCCCATTGAAGGTATACCTATACAGTGATTCACAAATAACACTGGCCTGGATTAAGTCAGCTAACTTAAAGTCAAATGTGTATGTCACAAATAGAGTCTCACAAATTAAAACTCTAACAAAGGATTTTGAATGGTGCTATGTACCTACTGCAAGTAATCCAGCAGACCTGCTTTCTAGAGGATGTGATCCACAAAAACTTAAAGTAAAGAACATCTGGTGGCACGGTCCAAGTGACATGTCAAATTCACATTTTGAACATGTGTCTTCAGTTAAACACTTAACTTGTGACTCAAATGATGAAACTATAACTGAAAATATATGTAATATTGCACGATCAGTTGAAAACCTTTACAACTGCATTTTAAATGTCATAAATAAATATTCTGATATCAATAAAATTCAAAGAGTTGTCGCATATGTTCTAAGATTTGCTCATAACTGTAAAAATAATAATGAAAAATATTCTGGATCTCTCACACCCAAGGAGCTAAATAATGCTTTAATTGCTATTATATCTTGCATTCAAAATAAATATTTCAGTGCAGAGGTCAGTGCACTCAAAAGTGATGCCCCTATTAAGTCTGGAATAGCCAGCTTGCATCCCTTCTTAGACAAATTTAATGTTTTGAGGGTTGGAGGACGACTACAAAATGGGGAAGATATACCCTATAGTCAGATCCATCCTATCATATTACCCAAACACTGCCATTTGACTAATATTATAATTCAAAAAGAGCATACTCGCCTTAAGCACGCAGGAGCAAGAGCAGTGCTCGGCTCACTTTCGGAAAGATTTTGGATTATTAGTGGCATATGTCAAGTAAAAAATATTGTAAGTAAATGTATTACTTGCGCGAAACTAAAATTTAAGGCAGCTCAACAATTGATGGGTTCGCTACCAAAGGAGAGGCTAGATGCAGTTAGACCTTTTCATATTTCAGGCGTGGATTTCTATGGGCCATTTAATGTTAAAGTCTCAAGATTAAGAAATCCAATAATAACAAAAGGATATATTGCTGTTTTTGTGTGTTTTGCCACTAAAGCCATACACTTGGAATTGGTTAGTGACCTCACCACTGAGGCATTTTTGGCATGCCTCAAAAGATTTATAGCCAGGCGAGGTATGCCTACTAAGATTTACTGCGATAATGCTAAGACTTTTAAAGGTGCCTCAAATGAAATGAAGAAGCTGCATAACTTATTTTCATCCCAGTCTAACATAGATTCTGTTGAAAACTATTGTACTTCAAACTACATCCATTTCAAATTTATTCCAAGTTATGCTCCAGAATTTGGAGGGTTATGGGAGGCTGGGGTAAAAAGTTTCAAACATCATTTTTAAAGAATTGTTGGTGATGTTGCTTTGACATATGAAGCCTTGTACACTGTCATGACTGAAATTGAGGCTATTTTGAACTCGAGGCCTTTGTTACCCTTAAATTCAGATAGTTCAAGTTATGAATACCTTTCGCCTGGCCACTTTATCATAGGCAAATCTATGATAAGTTATCCTGAAATAGATTATTCAGATTAATGTATTGATAGACTTAGGTTCTGGAATCGGTTAACTAAAATAAAACAAGATTTTTGGAAAATCTGGTCAAGAGATTATCTTACACAATTACAAAATAGGCCGAAATGGAAACAATCTCATCCTAATTTAAAACAAGGAGACCTTGTCATTGTACGTAGTGATAATACATCACCCTTAACTTGGCCCATGGCAAGAATTATTAAGACTATCCCTGGACCTGATGGTAGAGTCAGAGTCGTTGAACTTAAAATGAATAATAAAGTGTATACAAGATCACTTCAAAAAATCTGCCCATTGCCTATTGGGGCTTAATCTTTGTTTAGTGGCTTAAAAACCGATCCCAAGACTTAGTCATAGGGCTAAATATGGATACCTACTTTAAATAGGTATTTACCCTTTAGAAAAAATGTAAGTATGTAATTTTATTTTAATCCCTTACTTGGAATATTGAATTTCTTTTTGTATCTCTTGCTAATTGTAATATAACTATCCTGTTATGGATGAATGTGTATGGCCCTGGCCAGCTATGTTTAATAATATATTAAACATACAATTTAATTTGTCTAGATTTAGTAGAGAAATACTTCTCTTTTAACTGGCAACAGTTATTGTTAGTTTTTAGTGTAGCAACACTGATTTTTCTCTCTCTCAACCTATGTATGTAGACAGCAACATGTAATTATTTGTTAAAACTGCAATACAAGTTTTATTAAGTTTCAACAGCTTTGTTTTATTAAACACTAGTGGTTAGGTAGTGGGTTGGTGTGGTCTGACCGAGCGCGTCCATTTGCCAGACACGACAGGACGCGGTTAGAAAGAATAACGAACGTCGTGATTAATGGCCACACTCGTTAAGTTTCTTGTTTGAACAATAATTAGTTAGAACTAACCTGAAACGAACATTTTTGTTCCCCATTAACACAAATAAGCGAGTTATAACCAGCAACTTGTCTCTATAGAATACAACAACACAACACAAAGACCCGCCGTACAGTTATCACGAGGTCGACAAACTTTTGGTGGTTATAGAGATACGTTTCAAGGTTTCACGGGGTTTCATTAAAAATGTAAGGGTATTAGCCTGCAAATAACTATTACACGTTACGTTTTAATAACGGATCTGTGTTCGGCCTTACACCGCACACTTCCAGAGGAGCGTACAAGGGCTTGAAATACCAGAAATATTATCCGCTTATCGTGTGATCGTAGGGAGCACTACTATTTCATTGTGAAAGGTTTAGTACCTATCGGATATGAGTGTTTTCGTCGATTTCACCAGTTACTTACATCAAGTCCAGGCTCTTGATCAAGCTTCTCTGTGGCACGACGTCTCGCCAAACGAAGCGGGCCACTTACATTCTGCCATAACTTTCTAAACTTATCTTAGTTAGGGACAATCAATTTTCATTTCCCGTCGATTACGAAACTTAGACAATACTATTTTAATACTTCTAATGACACTCCCATTTACTAAGTCGGTACAAACTATCTAATCATAACGGAATAAAATATTTCATTTCTCAACCAATAAACCCAATTAAAGCAAGTTGGCGGCGGTAGGGGCAGAAAGTTTCTCGAGTGGCGACCACGTACCGGAAGGCGTAGCGTGAGTAGGCCGGACGTCAGTACGGTAAGGTGGACTGATGACCTGGTAAAGGTCGCGGGATTCCGCTGGATGCGGGTGGCGCAGGACAGGTCATTGTGGCAATCGTTGGGCTCCCCGAACAAGTTGGCCTCCGCCTTTGTCCAGCAATGGACGTCTTTCGGCTGATGATGATGAACTATAACAGTATGAATGACAAGTGAAAAGCTTATATCATTTCTGGATTTATCTCGAAGATTCAATGTTTTAACTCGCATACAAAATATCAAATGCCAACAAACTATATTATATTGCACAGCTATTTAAACTACTAATCGTTCATCGAAATTCGGTTTTTTATGTGCCATTGTTAAATTATGATTCGCAAGTCAGTATTTCTTTGTGCGCAGCAGTCAGTATATTTTTTGGCAAGCGATTATAATTTTCTCTTATTTTTGGTGTGAAAGTATGAGGTGCCAGCTTGTCCTTAAGGAAGAAGTATACGAACGCTAGCTCATATGTAATGAATCGCGCCGTATCCGAGTTTGTTGCCATTTCTTCCGCTTCACCGTATTTGCATATTGTACAAACAGAAGGCGTACATTTGCAAGATTACAAGCAACGCAGGGTACGAGTTATATTTCGACGGGTGGCAGTATGTCAACTTTATGAGCTCTGATTTCTACCAACCATATTTAACCTCCGCGTTTGTTTGGCTTCAGATACAATACACTTTTAAATAAACTTAAAATACAATTTATTGATAATGGGTTGCATCGGAGTTCATTAAAATCATTATCATATTACGAATACTAACGTGTTTTCAACTTAATCGATAAGGAGCAATTAGTAATCCTATCCAAAATTCCTTTCAAGTAACTTCACAAAGTCTAAATACATACCTCGGTCGTACACAAGACTTAGGATATTTCCTATGCCGATAAATGCCATTCAGATAGATGTTGTGCTGATGGATTCAAGTCAAAACTATAACCCTTCAGCTGTGGCGAAAAAACATGGCCGCTTACCCACGTCTGTGGCACCCTCTGAGGGGCGCTCCACTAACAAGGTTTGTGGAGTGAAGTGATTTGGTAAAATTAAATTTTCTTTAGTTTTTTACATAATCACAGCCAGGATTTTGGATGAAACTCAATATTTATTAAATTATCTAACTGCAACGATATATCATCGTTACATTAAAGTCGTATTAAGGCTATCTACCTGACCTCGTCACCACCTCACCGAAGTTTACGACGTATTTTGGTTATTTTAAATATAATCAATTAGTTTTTTGGGGTGTTAAATGAGCTTAATTTGACGAAATTTGTGTTATACTCATTCAAAAAACATAAAATGGCAGGCTCGTGAGTATTTTTTTTACACTAGACCATTTGAAATATTCTACCAAAATAATGCCTACACTCAGAAGTTGCTCGTGTAGGCTTCGATTTACATGCTTATATCTGAAGTGTTTTATACTGTATGTAATCAAATTCATGCCTGAACAATAAATATGGGTCATCAACTAGGTGTAACCGTAGCTTTTTTTATTGTAAGTGCAGCAGGTTTTATCTGAGAGTAAAATGAAAAAAGTATGTCTACTTTTATACAAAATAACCTCTTCCAAACGAGTGCAATTATCACAGCAAATATATGTTTTGAACCAAACAAATAAGGTTTCTTAAAATTCACATTAAGTATACTTTTAGTTAAAACTATAATATAACCATCAGTTAAACAAAAATCACATCAAAACATGATTTGAAAACGGTATAAATCAAGGTCATGATTAGTATAGAGTGCGGATCGTAGTGACGTCACGAGGTATCATGTGGGCATCCCTCGGAGGGAAATTCCCGGTCGGTTAGGTCCCCCTCTGAGGGGTTTGTTGTGATCGTTACCAACTTCAATCGATTTATTTACTTTCGGGCCATTGATAATCCATTTAAGTTCATTTTAAACAAATGTATGATAACTAACGGTAATTTTAATAGCTAATAGTAATATTAAATTATTAGAAAAGCGCTAAAAAACGTGTTGCCAAATTTTGACCATGAGTAGGTATGTCATGTTAGTCACGGTTTTTTTACTGGTAACCCGTTGAAATAACACTTGTTTCTATGTAATTCTAAAGATTACTTACATGTCTACAAAAACTGTCCTTCTGGCACTACAATTCAGCTCTAAACCCACTAATTTTCACTCGCGAACACCGACCGTGTCAATCGTGCCACTGACTATTTTAGACTAACAACTAAATTGATTTTTTCCTCCATTGGCCATTGAAGTTTTCGCTTGCTAGCTGGCTCACTGAATTGGCTATACGTTTCAATGGATTAAAGCGAGATCGATATACGAATGCCGGTTTTATTTCTAAGAAAGTAAGCAAAGCCACTGCGCCCCTCCGAGGGCCGCTCCACCGACCTGCAGGAAAAAATATGAAGCCCACAGAGGGATGAACACAGCTGAAGGGATACAGAAACCGCTGTAGGGGAATATATTACACTACTCAGTTTGTTTAAATCAAAATCCCCAGAGATGTGCGATGTACTTAATAATGAGTCGAATCGATCGGAAAATTCGTAAAGCAGATAAAAATAATTGGTTAGTGCCTACTACCTCTTGACTGCACTTTTAGTAAAACTTTATAACAACACCTCGCTCGTTCCCATCACTTAACCGTGTACACAAACAATATGTAGGTGTATTAATGATTTCCGTGACTCATTCACGCCAGGAATAACACCGAACGAATTGTTTACAAATCATTACAGACGCCTGTTTCCATTGATTTTCCAGTGGTACGTTAATGCACGTATGTCCGTTCCATACGTTGTGTATCAATATGTTTGATTATGTTGTCATAATTTAGAAACACTTAATGTCTATGGTAATAGTACCTTACGTAACTAGGGCGGTGAATTCGTGAACGTCACACCTGGCCATAATGCGAGTTTTAATGAGTGCTTTGCGCTGCGCGTACGGGAAAACTCGCATTGTGGCCAGGTGAAGACGTAAAATTTTGTACTCAACACGGGCGGTAATTCGTAAAGCCCCATAGCGCATATTTATGGCCCGCACCTTCGGTTCGGGCCGCAAACACCTGCGATCTGGGGCATTCAGCAATTCACCGCCCTAGTTACGTAATGTACTATTATCATACCATAGACATAAATGTGTCTAAATATGACCGAAATAGTTGCAAAGCGGGACTTTTACGGTATTTCATTATAAAGTGGATCCAAAAAATCTAGGAGTCTAAACACATTTGTCACGGAAGAAAATTCTTTCGGGTAATGATTTAAAGTGGGGCCCAGTTTAGGCCGTCCTTTGTTATACGATACAAAAGCTACTCACATAAACAACGACCAAGACTAAGATAACAATGTTAAATAATTCATTAGATAGCGAGGACATCGAGAACAAACAGAGCTGCCATTGGTCCTTGTAAAAAATGGTCGTCAATAAAATGTATGGTAGCTTGTTGTAGAGGCGTAAAAGCGGTGAGAAGAGGCGTTCGGTCTTCGGTCCTACATCGATCATGCTCAGCGGCCGTTCTCGGCAGATTGATCGCCGGCGTCCGCACGCTCGCCGACAGATATAGCGCGAGGAGAAGCACCGAGACAAAAATGGTGAGAACAAACAAATGCGCTGTCGATAGCGTGACAGAAGGATTGATAGTTAGCGTCGGCCCCCGCCCTCGAATAAAATGAGGCTTTACTCTATTTTCGGTAAGTTTTCATGTGCTGGACTTACATTAGTAGTGTGTCCACGAATTAGTACTTAGCGGTATTCAGCAGAGTTCGATGTGTTACGTAGCCAACCTGTACCTAAGCTAAATGTGTACAATGATATAAAGAGATATGCGTAGAAATTTATGAGCAGCCTTAGAAGGAATTCAATATTAAGCCGAAACTAATTAAGGCACTTCTTAATTAAAGATGAGGTACATAGATTAAGGAAGGTTTCTCTAAAAGATCGCCGTGTGGACCGTGTGGTATATATGTTGATCTTTACTACAATGGTAAACATCCCAGTGCATGACACAGACATAATACTTAACACTTTCAATCTTAAATCATAACTATAGATATTTAATATTTTTTTAAATTAATATTATAAATAAGAGTGAAATAAAAACACCTTGCACCTTAAAATGTAATTTTCTAGGTCTCATATCTAACCAAATCTTAAAGAGGCCCACTTGACAATTTTCATGTTGTACATTTTCGGTACCTAACTATTATTAATGTCGTCTTTGTATTTCGGAACTGCCACCAGAGAAACTACTTAATGTTTACACGATTACATCAAGTTCGTTTAATAGGAAATTGAAACGAAAATTTTATCTCGCCCTCTATGGGAAGTTAGTTGCCTCACATTCAGCGTTTAAGAATCGATATTAAATGGTTGATACAACCTGCCCTAGTCTTGTTTTGCAATTCGTAGATCATTGACTAATAAGTAAACCCTTCGTATTATGGTACTTCAGTTAGATTAAGCGTTCGAACAGCAGGTTGATCACATAATGCATTCTACGCGCGAATGACAGTTGAGTTGTCTCAGCGTGCGTTCGAAACGCTGCGTGACATACCACTCTGCAGCCACCAAACGAAGCAAACGTTTTTGAAAAAACGATTAAGTTTGCTTATTTAATTGCACTTGCCGTTTTTTACAATATTACTTTTTCTGATCAGCCCTGGATGCTTGCTTATACACTTGGTTTAAACCTATCATACTAACCCAGTAAATAAATACATTTCATGATAGCCACTCACTTGCTTCTGGCAACCAGAATTGCCAACTCTGCGCACACCCATATTAAATGTGGCAACTGTAGTTCCCAAACGGAGTATAAGCGATTTTGAATTGTTTTTTAAAGACATTTAGGCTACCTGTTTTGAAATCCGGCATCAAGTGAGCCGTAGATAGGGGATTCCGTAGAATCGTAGCGAGTCCCCGAAAGGAAGGAGGTAAATTAACCTGACTAAAATGAGAAGTATCACAAGTAGTAGTCTTGTGATACTCATCTCATGTCCAATATATTATAGTCATCTAAGATATACGTGACGTCAGTTTCAGTTGGTCTTTTGACAACCTGGTGACAAACAAAGAAGGCCGATACGCTATGAGTTGTGTTTTTGTCCATGCGTACTTACATCTTTGCTACTCGTGTTTGTATGTGTGTGCGAGGTGCTCTACACTCATTCTTCCTCTATGAAGTGAGTGGATAAGTGCAAGGCCTGAGTGGACGCCCCGCTGAGGCGTGGAGCGTCCATATTGCTTTTGTTACAAGCTTTTATTTAACTTGCCCTGTTAGTATGGGACAAATCTTGCAAGTTAAATTTGATCCACTTCCCGGTTTCCGATTGAGTTGAAATTTTGCATGAATATGCAAATCGCGTGACAATGCAATATATGATGACGTAGAGCTGATCTGGTGATGGAGCTGGAAGGTGGCCATAGGAACTCCGTGTTAGTATGGGACAAATCTTGCAAGTTAAATTTGATCCACTTCCTGGTGACCGATTGAGCTGAAATTTTGGGTATAAGTATAGTTTGGATGACAATTCAACCATCGAGCTGATCTGATGATAGAGACAGAAGAAGGCGGCCATGGGAATTCAGTACTTAACCGGCGTAACCCCGTTGAGTTTGGGCTCGTTAGAATCGTCTCAATGAGTAGTTGATGATAGTATACAGAAAAGTACAGTCGGCAATAAAAGCATGAACCAAAAATGAAATTTTTGACAGAAACTTATTTTATATGGACGCTACACGCCCCGCTCTGAGCGGAGCGTCCACTCAAGCCTTACACTAAGAACACGGGTATTTTGTTGCAGAGTTCGTGATGTCGGAGGGCGGGCACGGCGCGAGCACGTTCCCGGCGCGCTCGCCCATGTCCAGCTCCACCACCGGCCACTCCAGCTCCAGCCATCACAGGTATGTTCTGCGCTTAATACTTGGTTGTGTATGAAGGAAGCAAAATTATATGTTTACGGCGAGGGCAGTATATTTAATCCTGAGTGAAGCGAAAGAATCTTGAGCGTCTCGTAACGTTAATAATTTTGCTACTGAGTGGCACATACTGTTTTCGACAAATCCTGGGGACAACAATGATTTTTTTCTGAACAGCAGGATCAGGAAAGAAAAAATCGACTTTATCCTTCATTTTTGAGGGCAACTATGAATCTTTCTTATACAGCGGGTGTGAATTATCTATATCCTGTAGCCGCTTGCCATATAAGAAAAACTGGCAAGGAAAGGAGGATGGGTAGATTTGTATGGATTCTGGCCTAGAAACCAATAATGACAAGCCATATATCATTGGGAAGGTGTTTTCATATTCTACAACGTTTTGCATGGTGGGAAATCTAAAAAAAAATGCTGTGTAAAAGAAGCTATGGCAAGATAATAAAAGAATGAAGTCAATCTTGCATTAAATCACGGAGTCCTATAAAAAGCCAAAGGTCAACAAGTCACAAGAAAGTAACCAGCGACAGTTTACAGAAACCGATAAGAAAACCAGAACCATTTTCCGTCTTTGCTAATAGCAAAGACGGAAAAGTGCAAATAGGACACGTAGCTACTTAACACCGCGAATATTTAACACAATTAAGTTTGAAAACGAGTATAGCAGCAAAAAAATCTTTAAGATCAAACCAGGTGTCCCGGGATGCTGGAAAGCCCCTTGTCCTTGTACTGCGGGAACATCTGGTGCTGTGCCGCCAGGAAAGCGTACAAGTTGGACACGGAGCCACCTGTAAGGCCGAGCCACACCGACTGCGTGTGCAGCACGTACACCGCTGCGTTGTAATGTATGAATCCTCATACGACATGACACACCGGATGCGTCTGCGTGCACGTCTACGCAGACGCGTCCGGTGTGTCATGTCGTATGAGGATTCAAACGCAGCGGTGTACGTGCTGCACACGCAGACGTGCTGCACACGCAGTCGGTGTGCCTCGGCCTGTAATAACAGCAACATATTAGTGAAGGATTAATACTACCAGTTTAGCATCAGCGTAAAACAGCGGTGTAAATGACCACACGGCTGCTCATAATACGCTGACACAGCGTGAAAACTGTGACATTTTTAAACTCAAAAAGTTGCTATTGAATATTTCAATGTAAGAATGGTAAGAACAAATAAATAATTAACAATAAATAGATAAGTTACATGTAATAGTAGTTTATGCGACTGATCCATAATGAGAGGCCTTAAAATACGAGTGTGGTTTTATGAAACGAGCGTCAGCGAGTTTCACACGAGTGTTTTAAGGCCTAATTATGTACAGTTGCATACACTACTTTATCTACACACATATCATAAGTAGTAGTAAGTAGAACAGCTAAAAACCAACAATAAAATGACAACAGCAATGGCGGTAATTCGATCATCCGTCATGACGAATGTTTTTTTTTAAATCATAGACAAACGAATGAAATCCCTAATATACTCATATTTTAACTCGAGATCAAATGTCGTACGGTTTGTATTAAAATACGTACTGAATTGACGTTTCATATCGATAACTGTTTTAATATCTATGGATACTAGAATAGAGACCCACTTGGGTTTTGACAGCTGTTCCAAATTTAAACTCGTAACGATACAAATTTATCAAAAATCTGTACTGTAATGACATTACAGTACAGATTTTACCTACTACCACAGACAAGAAAGTTCTCATAGTAAAATCGGTTGTAGTAGGGGAGACCGAGGTAAGTTGACACAAAGTTAAGTTGACACAACGTCAAAATCTCAAAAACTATAAGCAGTAGAAATCTGGCATCAACGTAGTTCTAACCGCGCCTTCCCGTTGACCAACTCGTCAGTACACGCCGAGGCCACTAGGCGAATGGTTGTGGAGCCACAGCATCAGTGCTCAAAATTTCACGAAAAGTAGATTTTTTATGTTTTTTCTACGCTGTTTATTTACATGTTATATTACTTGTGGCGCGCATTGATCATTTCTTAAGCATAGGTAGTTAATTAGGTTTTATGCAGTCACTTTATTTTTTAAATAAATTAATGGCATGTAGCTAAAAATCACGATGATATATACAATACCGTTAATTTCGAGGCAGAGGTAAATTGAAACACCTTCAACCCACCTCCCTTGTTGCAACTTGCCTCGATTTAGTATTAATTCGTATTAGGTTTTTGCTGACTGCTGACTTATATGAAGGAATGAAGATGAATTGAGGCGAAATCAGCGTTCAGATATACAAATAAGCCACCGAGGAAGTTACCTTACCTTATAACGAAAATATCTTGGGAATTTAGCAGTGTTAAACTCAAATTATGCATGGCTAATAAAAAAGGCACGAAACACCTACTTAATGTTAAACAATGAAAGCACCTTACTCAATTAATGAAGAAAAAACTATTTTAGATAGGCAGGTAAGTTACACAAGTAATTGATTATTAGATCTGTAAGAAGTTGTATTCAAGTTTACATAGTTATAGTGACTTTACAGTCTAAATGTCACTTCAGTACAATGGATAATATTATATACTGTTGTGACGACGCGCCGGCGTCGCACAACGGCGGCGGGGCGCGGCGGGCCGCGCGGCGCACGGGCAGAGCGGTGACGTCACAACGAGCGGCTTTAAAAGGCCCGAGCGCGCCTACAACGATCAGTCCAGGGCTATGTTCGAGCGGGCAGACGGCTCGCGCCTGACGCACCTGCAGAACATAGCCCCGTACCACTCCCGGCCGCCCAACAAGAGGGCATTACCGCGGGACCTGATCCGCACGGATCCGCCCGCCACCCCCTGACTCGACGCAAGGATGTTCCTGCAGTGCCGTCGGCTCGCTGGTCGCTCGCTGGGCCTCTCCTAAGGGAGTCCCACCCGGCAGGGCTTGACCGCGCCGACGGACGAAGCAGATGACCCCACCGGACATGACGGGTTTTTTTTTTTTTTTAACCGGGGTGGGTTAGGTTAGGTTAGGTAGCTACCCGTCCGCTACTAGCGGACGGCGCCTGATCCCGCCAGAAGCGGCACAGCCGCAACAGGCTTCCCGAGCCCCCCACGGAGTCCGAGGGACAACCACGGGCAACGATCAGTGTTCTCCGGAGTCCGCTTCGGAAAGCACTGCCCCCCTCCCTTCCCCCCTGCGTCTTCAAGGCGGCGGTTTTGGCCCGTCCTCGTCTGCCTTAGACGTTCCCGAATACCTAGTCCTCAAGGCGGTGGTTTTGGCACGTCCTCATCAGCCTTGGACTAGTCACCCTGGAATCATCCCCGCGGCGGTGGTTTTGGCAAGTCCTCATCAGCCAGGGGTTCCAGGTTCCTACAGCCTTCAAGGCGGCGGTTTTGGCTCGTCCTCGTCAGCCTTAGGCTCCCTAAACTAACACTCCCACTAATATCCCGTAGTCCGTAAGGATAGGTCCGCGACCGCGTTAACCGTACCGTAGATTTAGAGTGCTAGATTCTAGTATTTGCTTATCGTTAATAAACGGGCGTAAGACCCTTATTTGTGAGATATTTAACCCGTGTTTGCATTACAAGCGCCCCTAGATCCCTCATAGTGCCCCTGAGTTAGTCTGGAAACCTCCATCAAGCCCTAAGCGGCGGAGGATTTGGGTGTGTGCCCAAAACACACATCACACTGTATATAACACATGTCCTTGATTGGAAATTATGGCATTTTACTATTTAATAATAATGATATTAGGTACTACTAAGATACTTATTATTGATAACCCACTTAAAATGTGCCTAACTAAATTACAATAAAAAGAAATTATTTTATAAAATGATTATACTTATGTATACAGAGTATACCGACTTTATTGTTGATTGATCTCAGGGAAACTTTTCTGCAATATCAAACATGTATATTTTTGTTCATTAAAACTGATTACTCACATAAATCAGCATTTATTGTTCTCATAATCATAGTCTCTCATTGTGTGTCAACTCACCTTGGTACCTGTTTCAACTCACCTAAGTACTAGGAGGGTTGAAACAGCGTGACTTAATTTAGAAAAACATTTTTTTTTATATAGTACTCATTATGAATTGCCATTTTGACTGATAGCATTCAATAACGCATGAAATTTGCTTTCTTATCATATATTTTACATAGTTCTAGCTCTTATAATGAAGCAGTAATATTATCTAGAAATGTAAATTTTGTGTCAACTCTCCTCGGTCTCCCCTAATGCTGGTCATTTCCTACGGTTTCTGAACGCATTTTAGAGCACTAATGATATGTGCGTAGATAATAGTACATTATGCGGTGAATTCGTGAATGCCCCAGATCGCAGGTGTTTGTGTCCCGAACCGAAGGTGAGGGCCATAAATATGCGGTCTGGGGCTTTACGAATTACCGCCCGTGTTAAGTACAAAATTTTACGTCTTCACCTGGCCGCAATGCGAGTTTTCCCGTACGCGCAGCGTGCAGTAAAACTCGTATTATGGCCAGGTGTGACGTAAATAAATATACAGTTGTGGTCGATCATTAGATAAGATAATCTGGGGGTTGACTATGTAACGTTCTCTGCCGTGCGTAGGTGGGACTTATATATCACTGCTATAGCTAAAAATTAAAGTTAAACTGGATTAGCGCGCGTACGCAGCGTTGCGTAATCAACCCGCTGAGGTACCTACACAAATTAAAGTGAGTGTACCAATCGCCGAGAAAATTTAATAAATGTAAACCATAACATACTTTTTCCTGAAATAAATAAATGTGAAAATAAAAAATTAATTCATTTCAAACCAGAATAATCAAAAAACCATAAAACGCATAAAAAGAAACACATGACACAAAACCATCGACAGTTACAAAACCTTCATAGTCTGTAAGGCGATATAGGAACTTAGTATCGAAAAAACCTACATAATAACGTTTCAACTCAAACTACTTTTATGCAGTGATAACTTTTTTCACACAAAGATTTTGGACTACCTGCGATAGTAAAAAAAAATACCTTCGAATAACCTATCCAGTGACATATCGCTGGTCCTTATTGTTCATGAAAATGTCTGCCCATCCTCCTTTATATTAAACTACAATAGGAAATCGAGTAGTTTGTTTCGTTTTAAAATCGAACGAAACAAATGCAAATCAGTTCCAATTTAGAACAGGCATGATGACAGTAATTGAAAATCATTAAAATATGGTATTTTCTTAGTGAAATTTTAATCATAGAATTCGAAAAATGCTCATATTTTTTTATTAAATAAGAGATTATTATTTATTTTGATAAAATTAAACTGAAAATTACGGACGCCCGCCATGATATGTTAAACACCAATCAGAGCGCATGACGTCACGTTTGTATAAACAAATACCCATAATGGCCATTACCACAGATTACAGAGAAAACTTACGTACTGAACGAATAGTAAGACAGGGATGGAACAATGTTATCTGTCAGAACTTCATACGTCATTGTCCCGCTTTCTCGCTCGCACGGCCGCGCAAGACTTGTAAACTTTTTAATTTATGTTCATTCAATGAGCAATTGAGTGATCTAGGTAGCAAACGTCAAAGGTCTGCGTTCTGTTTCTACAAACGTGACGTCACTCGGGACGCCATGACACTGACAAGCGTTTTAGCGCCAATTTGAAATTTTAAAAACTAAAATGCATTTTTTTCCTTACTTAAGTGTTATATTCTCTTGAAAAATCTTATTCGTTGTACATAATAAATGTTTCTAAACATTATCGAACAGTTTTTCAAAATGTGTCTTCATGCCTATTCTATGAATGCCATTGAAGAGGTGGACACTTATTAATAGGCCTTTTGGGTGTATTATACTAACTTTAACGAAAGTCTGCATCGTTTATTTGTAGCCAGCATTAGCATCATAAATATTATTAAATATACACAATGAACAGAAAAATATTGACTCTGCTGTCATAAAAATGATATCAAGAAAATTAAAATCAGAATTTGCGTAAAAAATTCAAGATGCCATTTCTAAACTTAAAACTTTTAAAATTACGCCTACCGTGCAACTTCGCTGGTAAAAGCCCATAACAAATTTAATAAAGACATTTTTTGCGATGACAGAGTGCCTATCGAGAGACTGAAAAAATCTTTATTAATGCACTTATATTCTAAAATTTCCTTTGAGCTTTGAGTTCTTCAAACCCCCGAAATTAATCTTAGCTCTCATCAAAAGGATCAAGAATGCTCTGCATTCCGACCGCGCATTGAATAGGCGAGCGCCAAGCGACGACAAGGCAAATTTCCACGTGTCAAACTAAATGAAATCAGCTGTGTGGTGTAATTAAATATAATAGCGACCCCCTATATTCTAATTTAAAGAAGTATTCATTCCTTAGGCGGTACATCTCGAGTCTAATAAAAAATGTATACGCCACTCGCCGCCTTTCTCGTAGAAAACTGCATTAATTTCAAACTTAAGCGAGAGAAAACCGTTTAAAGTTTTAAATTAAGAATCTTTTCATTTTAGGGTTCCGTACCAAAAATGGTAAAAAAGGAACCCTTATGGTGCGACTCCGTCCGTCTGTCTGTCTGTCTGTCACAAAGTGAAATATCTCACGAACTACTTAAGCTATGAATATGAAATTTGGAATGGTTGTAAATGAGAGTTATCCGCGTGCATGGAAAATGAAAATTTACTATGAACAATTACGAATTTGAGGAGGGGGCAAAAAAAAATTCATCTGAAAGGGCTTAAGTTGCACTTTTCGAAACAGTTTTAATTTTTTTTCTACATTGGTAAAATTTCGATTTATGAAGGAAAATACCATTCCCCCCCCCCTTATCTCCGAAGTTACCCAAGCGAAAAATTTGAAATTATTACTTGTGATTAAGAGGGCTTTTTAAAATTCGTCAGGAATAAGCGACAATTACCGATTTTTGACGGTCTAAATCTAAGAAACGGAAAGGTTTTTATAGATTCTGATTACTTATTTGCATAGCTCAACTCCTTTTATTGTGCGTACCGGCCTCTGATTTAAGAATAACTGAATATGTTGACCGAATATACCCGATTACCGACAGTAGTTTTCGGAAAAGAGCGCCGAGCCATAAGTTTGACCGCCTAATTCTCCATGATGTTACATGAGAACCTAGTTGTTTTTTTTTCTTTTCACTATTGTAATATGTCCGTATTGTGCGTAGCGGCCTCGAATTTTCCTTTTTTTTCACGTATGTATATGTAAATTGATCTCAATTACACCATATTTTTCAACAATATCGTCCTGAAAACACAAGGATTTTCTCATTATTGTTGAATTATTAGTAAATTGAATCTTAAATAACATTAAAGTTCATACTTTTACCAACACAATGCAGTAAAAAAATACAACATTTTCCAACATTTATATTTTTAAATAATCATTCAAACATAGTATAAATTTACCGTCGCGCGCGATCTCTTGCCAGTACCGGCTTAGCCGTTGTCCGGGTCGGACCTGTACGTCGTGTAATTGTGGCTATTCACGAAGGCTAACCGTCAACTAAAATATTATTTTGATCTCTGACTAGGCATAGTTGTTATCAACGTCGGGGTCAAACTATACTAGTGAGTCATTCGTGAGGCTAATCGAGACAACTTACGAATTGCATAGCTGCCATGTCAATTATTTTACGAGTGATCGTGATACTTGGTGATTTTTTTATAAGCTTTTATTTAGTTCACCTATCCGTTGTCTGCAATCAAATCTTGCAAGTTAAATTTGATCCACTTCCTGGTTTCCGATTGAGCTGAAATTTTGCATGCATGTATAAATTGGATGACAATGCAATATGATTATGACATAAAGCTGATCTGATGATGGAGCTGGAAGGTGGCCATAGGAACTACGTAATTAAACGACGCAACCCCATCGAGTTTGGGCTCCATTAATTCGTCTTGATGAGTACTTGGTAACCAGGGTCTGATGATGGAGCTGGAAGGTGGTCATAGGAATTCCGTAATTAAACGACGCAACCCCATCGACTTTGGGCTCGTTTAATTCGTCTAGACGAGTACTTGGTAACCAGGGTCTGATGATGGAGCTGGAAGGTGGTCATGGGAATTCCGTAATTAATAAATAAATAAATATTAGGGGACAATCTTACACAAATCGACCTAGTCCCAAACTAAGCAAAGCTTGTACTATGGGTACTAGACGACGATAAACATACTTATATAGATAAATACATACTTAAATACATAGAAACATCCATGACTCAGGAACAAATATTCGTGCTCATCACACAAATAAATGCCCTTACCGGGATTCGAACCTGGGACCTCTTGCTTCGTAGGCAGGGTCACTACCAACTAGGCTAAAGCGGTCGTCGGTCGGAATTAAACGACGCAACCCCATCGAGTTTGGGCTCGTTTAATTTGTCTTGACGAGTACTTTGGTACTATATGGTAAACAGGGTCTGATGATGGAGCTGGAATGTATCCATAGGAACTCCGTAATTAAAAGACGCAACCCCATCGAGTTTGGGCTCCATTAATTCGTCTTGACGAGTACTTGGTAACCAGGGTCTGATGATGGAGCTGGAAGGTGGTCATAGGAATTCCGTAATTAAACGACGCAACCCCATCGAGTTTGGGCTCGTTTAATTCGCCTTGACGAGTACTTTGGTACTATATGGTAACCAGGGTCTGATGATGGAGCTGGAAGGTAGCCATAAGAACTCCGTAATTAAAAGACGCAACCCTATTTCATCAGTCCACTTTGTGGGGGGTCCGCTGCGCCATCCGGTACGTGGTCTCCGCTCGAGAACCTTTCCGCCCCAACGGCCATCATGTTTTTCAGTTGTCTGTACAAGAACCTACAAACCACTGACATAATATGCAGGGTTGTAGAAAATACCTAACAATATGAAAAAAAAAACTTTTTAACCGACTTCAAAAAGGAGGAGGTTATATGTTTCACAGTATTTTTTTTATGTACATACGTTCGCCGATTTCTCCGTCAGTTGGGGCCCGATTAAAAAAATATATTCAAAAATGTATACTTCTGAGATATCCCAGGGAAATCGAGGGCAACCCTCAAATATTACGTACTTATTACGTGTTTCATGAATTCTCTAAAGCTATTCAGGTATTTGCGTCTGGTAGTCATCAGTTCATGTTGGTGGGCTGATGATGGAAGGTACAACTCCTCAACCTTTAGGAGTTAAAGGATTTTTTTAAATCTTATAGACCGTTCATCATATTCTTTCAAGTTATTCAGGTGAGCACACGTCAGGATTTGATGATGGGATCCCAGGGAAATTGAGGATAACCCTCATATTTTATAGGCACGCGTGTAGTTGACATCGGTATTTTCTATTATGACTCGTGTATTTATCCTCGGAAATCGTAATTTTGGTGAAGTTGAACTGATGATGAAGACACCAGGCTAATGGAGAATTCCATTCTCCTCCTCCTGGAGCAGTCCTAAAGGATGTAAAAGGATGTATAAAGGATGAATAATCAGTTGAGTGATCCAACTAGAGAGTGCAAAAACCGGTCAAATTTCAAAACGGGTTATTAACCGGTTTTTACTTAAAGCTTAAAACATTGTATTGGAGGATAATTTTACTGTAAGAATTTTAATTCTGGTTTATTAGTAGACGATGTGTAGTTGAATAACTAACTTTTTTTTTACTTTTTATACATCATTATCATTGTCCTTTTACAGACAAGGACAATGATTCGCTTACCGTTTCGCTGATTTATTGCTTGAGAGATGGACATATCTTAAGGAAATTCGCTTCAGCAAGCGAAAGTGTTGACAACGACGATTGATAACGTGAAAGTTCGGAGGCTGGTCCGAAATTGTTGACGTTAATATCATCTACGATAAGATGATTAATTCAAAGTCTATGTCATGGTAGTGCTGTACATGACTCGTAAGGCCGATACGAGAGCAACAGCTACGACCGCATATTTGACAAGTAAATGAGGTATGCCAGGTTCTCATGGGAACAACAATGGCAAACAACAAAACAATGATCCTGGTCCTCAGATTCCTGTTCCCATTTTGTTGGATCGATCTTAAAGGTCATTCATTCAATCATTCAAACAATCATTGGTCGACCCTACTGGTTGTTTAAGATTTAGCTAAGGAGCAGCCAGTCTTACGTAACGTCTTCGCTTCAACATAGCAATAATGCTGGGTGTTTGTGTCGCGTTTGCGCGAAGCACCCTCTCATTCAAAACACGACCTTTCCATAAAATGTCTAGAACACGCCGAAGACATCGTATGAGGAAGTTGTTCAATTTCCGTTCCTGTTTTGTATACGATGTCCAAGTTTCAGCACCGTCCAATATGTATGTCCGGTACACGATCATCTTCGTATTTACAGTCAGGTGTTATCCCATAGCCTTGTACTGAGCTTCCCGAACATCGTGGATGCTTTGCGGAACTTGATCTCTACGTCAAGTGAGAGATTGTTTGACACTGGTGGGCCCATGGTAGCAGAAATTGTGTACAACTGCCAGAGGCATATTATCCAGCAGTATTGTTAGACAGATATTCTGGATTTATATCGATACTAGCTTCCGCCCGCGACTTCGTCTACGTGGACCCGGGATAAAAACTATCCTATATTTTAATCTAGGTTACAAACTATCTTCGTGTAAAATTTCATCCAAATCGGTTGAGCCGTTTAAGCGTAATTGAGTAACAAATATCCAAACATCTAAACATCCAAACATCCAAACATCCGAATTTTCGCATTTATACTATTATAGTAGGATACTCCTTACATTTATCTCTCATTCTTCATACATGCTCGTCGATTGAATACTCTTGTGACCTGACCTTTCTTTAGGATTCCTCCGATTAGGTCGGAATAAGTTCGTCGAGGTCGTCCCCTTCCAACTTTCTATCGACTTTTCCCTATTACACGTCCTTTGTTAATTCATATTCATCCTTTCTAAATGCTCAAACCAACGTAACATGCTCTTATAAATTTATGTAACAACATCTTCAGATTTTTCAGTCACTCCGCACCTGTCTTATTTTATCGCTATCATACTAACTTTAATTAAACTTACTAGAAATTAATATGTGACAATTTACTAGTTTATTTTTGCTAAATAAAGATCTCGGCTCACAACTTCAAGCATTTTATAAATGTAACTCATTTCGGTTAGTAACCGGTAGTGATGCGCGACTCCGAATGATTTGCCTATTCGAATAATTAGCGATTACTAATATCAATATTCGAATTGGAAATTAGTTGTACACTAATGCTAATAATCGAATGATGACAACTAATTAGTTGCAACTAATCGAGTACCGAACGATAACCACCGTAAGCGTGACTCTCCTTTCATACTATATCAATGATGGGCGAGCTCAAGTTATGGTGGTTATCTGTTCGATTCATTCGTTAGTTGACTTAGTTGTGACAGTGACATTAGCTACTAATGTCAACGTCTAGTTCGATTCGGGCACATTAGATTAGCGACTAATGTTAAAGTCAAGGTCGACTCATGCGGGCGACCGGGCGTCGAATAGAAGTATTACTAATAATCGAATGATTTTCAAATTAGTCGAATTAGTTGAATGATTATAATAATCGACTAATCGAATTAGTATCATTCAAAGTCGCGCATCATTAGTAACCGGTTTATAGTTTCCAAAACCGGTTATTAACCGAACTCAAAAAGTTCCGGTTAACCTGTTTGCATTCCCTAGAGCAACCTATAGAAGAGACAGCCGGATAGCCGGACATACGAAAGTATTATTGCCCTATAGTTAAATATCGATACGCTCACAAAATTTCACGAGAATCTGTTTAGAGTTGCACCTCATGCAACCTATAGAGGGGACAGCCGGATAGTCGGACATACGAAAGCATTATTGCCCTATAGTTGAATATCTAACTAGCTCACAAAATTTCACGAGAATCTGTTTAGAGATGCAACCTATAGAGGGGACAGCCGGACATACGAAAGCATTTTTGCCCTTTAGTTAAATATCGAACTCGTTCATAAAATTTCACGAGACTTGATTCAGAGATGCAACCTGTAGAGGGGACCGCCGGATAGCCGGACAGCTGGACATACGAAAGCATTTTTGCCCTATAGTTGCATATCGAACTCGCTCACAAAATTTCAAGAGAATCTGTTGAGAGGTGCGACCTACATATAGAGAGGACAGCCGGACAACTTAAAAAAAAGCATTTTATATTAAAATAAGACGTAACTACTTTAATATTATACTTTGTCAGAGTATTTTAATATATATAGAAAATATGTGCACAAAAAGCAATTACTTGCATTGTTCAAGTTAGGGCACCACGTTAGCGAAGTAATACTTACCATCTTTTAGTGCAAGTATTAATATCGGTCGCGCGTTCGCTCCAACGGTGCGCTATACAGCTACAGTAAGCTTGTGTGCGTGCTAGTAGTATTTTCACACACACTACGCACTACGCGTCTCAAAATAACGAATCCTGAGCGAGCGCTTTTTTCAATAGCCCTCTTAAGATAAACATAAATATTACTGAAAAAGTATATTTTTTTCTGTATCAAGTGTATTTTTTGTTTTATTTACAAAAATCATTTCCTAGTTAAGTTTGCAATTTAATCAACTTTATAAGTATTTTTTCGTTTTGAAATTCCTATAAGAATATAATAGAAATACTTTCTTTCAAATAAAACAAAAATAATAGAGATCGGTTCACGTGATAAACAATAATCGCTAAAAGACCAACATACATACTAAGCCGATTGCCCTTGCACGTTAGTACCAAATGGGGCCGATAGATGGCGCTGACCCCATTCGCGCTGTTAAGATTTTTTTAGAATTAATGGGGTTGGGATTGGGACGCGTATATTTATTTTTAATAGAAGGTCAAAAAAAGATCGCGATTCAATTGTCTTGGTGTAAAAGATACTCGTTGTTTGAAATTGAATTCTATTGTGTTGGGTTAAAATAAATAATTTAACAAATATTGGGACATTTACTTTACCTTGAGTTAATTGTTAGATGTTATTGTTATTGAGTCAGACTCGCACTTGATCGGTTTTTTTAGACATTCTTCTGATTATTTGCATGCAGATAGCTAATTTTATACATAATACATAATATTATACATTCACGCCTTTATTCCCAAAAGGGGTAGGCAAAGCACATGAAACGTATGTTGCAGCGCCACTTTTAGCATAAATGTGGGTATAAAATTTCGACAAAATGTGATATTGCAGTGACAGGTTGCTAGCCCATTGCCCACAACACACTTAAACCCTAATAAGGCTAATCAGGGGCTAATTTTATACATTTTAAAATCGTCCAGTCATTCCAAGGTTCCGTAGTCAACATCCCTTATAGTTTCGCCATGTCCGTCTTGTCTGTCTGTCCGTCTCAGTCAGTAACCATTAATACTAGAAAACTGTAATTCGGCATGGGTATATAAATCAATCACGGAAATAAAATCTAGGAAAAAAAATTTTATGGTACCTCCCCTACATCTAAAGCGGGGATGTATTTTTTTTCTTGATTTACCCATGGTATAGGGTATCGTTGGATAGCTCGTTCAAAAATATTATGGGTTTCCTCAAATCATTTTCAAATCAGTGATTAATTTTAAAGCCCTAATTTTTGTTCGTGTCATGTGTCCCCCCCCCCCCCCCCCTGCTAGCTAAATGGCTGCTAGGTACTGGGGATGTGAAAAATTTCGTGGTAGTAGTACATATAATGAATTTAAAAGCAAAACTATCACGGACAAGTAGGCATAAGTGGTTACCGAGTAATAGTCAGCCAACTTAATGTGTACTTGGAAAGGGTAATTTTCGTACGAATTCGGCCGACGCAACCGCAACGCACGTCGATGTACATCGACACGGTACTTAAGTAAGACAGACAGGCAACTACAGAACCCTACACTGCACGTGGCCAGACACGCTCTTGGCCGATATTTTTAAGTTAACTTTAAAATTTATCTTAACTGCACAAGGCAATAAATACCTACAGTCTACTATAAATAGATCGATAGTCGATACGGCCAAAGTTACAAACAGATGTATACACGACCTTAATGTTAAGACAATAAAGTCGTGTATCTACGTATTTTTGTAACTTTGGCCGTATTTTTCTCTATGTCGTCTACTTTACCTTTGTATAATATATATTTGTGTGTAGGCTGCATAATATACTTTGTCTTTTTATTTTAAATAAGCGCTAGTCAGTAACGAGAAACTTCATGAAACTAATATTTTGACAACAGTAAGGCGATATTGATCTCAAATATGCTCGAAAATGTAGACCTTACCTTCGCAAAAATAGACTGCGAAACAACGCTACGCGCATCACGAATTAACAGATCGGTAGATAATGGGCTTTACGTCACACCTGGCCATAATGCTTGTTTTACTGCACGCTGCGCGTACGGGAAAACTCGCATTGTGGCCAGGTGAAGACGTAAATGTACTAGTGTATGGGTATTTGCTGGTTGCTGGCGAGTCGGGATACTAAAGGCCGCCGCCCGCCACCCCGCGCACGCGCAGCGCGTGGCGATGCCGGGTTACGCAGCACGTGTTACACAAGTTTTTAACCTAAATTTCTAGGATTTCACTCGTTCGTTGAACGTATTTTTTTGAGACAAGCACTATGCACTCCTCTTTTGGGACAGGGATTGTCTACCTCGTATTAGACGGATTTATTTTTAGCACACTCGGCAGGCAATCCCTTCCTTGATGGCCATTATACTATTTATGCTCTAGTGAAAAAAGTTAAATCCGCCCACACCCCCGCCGCGCGGCCGTGCATCGCCCCCCGGCAGCAACACAAAAACACAATACGAGTGTAGACTCGAAAATTATTATTACTCCAAAAGAAAGAAGGCAAAAAAATATGAGAGGTGACGAAAATCCCATTCAGATATCTCAAAGAATTACGAAGCTACAACCGTTTTGATATTGCTTGTTAGAGAGAGATCACGCACACAGTTTGTGACGTCATGAACTGCGAGGCTGCCGCAGAGCGAGCCGCGCGCGCGGCAGGCCGCGTCGGTGGCGGCGCCGAACACGGTGGGTCACGGCAAGTTGCCGTCTTCTAGTGACGTCACTAATTGCGAACGTAATCCTTTTAATCTGAAGTTACGTTTTGCGAAAAAAGGACAGAACACACCCCTTCTTTAAACTTAGGAAACTTATAATGTCGTGATTATTTAAGTGTTATTTAACCTCTTGCGTTGCTTTTTCTCAATTTGACTACATTTTGAATGCTTTTTCGAGAAAATACGACAAAATTTATTATTTTATTTACTATCTACACCCCTATTCACGAGGTCAAGTATAGCACAGTTTTAAATAATGATAACGTTACCACAATAGGGTATTCTCATAAATCAAAATTAAATTATCATAGAATTTTTTAAATTCAGTTTTTACATTAAGAAATACGAATATATCACTATTTTGTTATCCATCCAATATATCCATACTAATGTTATAAATGGGAAAGTGTATGTGTGTGTTTGTTGGTCCGGAATTGACGTGATTTTTTTTAGTGGAGAGAGTTGAAGGGATGGAGAGTGACATAGGCTACTTTTTGTCTTTTTCTAACCCCGCACTTCCCTAAAATGGGGGGGTGGAAGTTTGCATGGAGCTGCTATATTTATGGGCATTTTCAATAAAATGTGTACCCAATTAGCGTGAGTTGTTAAATAAAAGTTAACTCCAAGTCAGTTTTGTAAAGAAAATTAAGCATGCAAAATATTTGAAAACGAACTTATTTCACATTCAAATAGCGTGTATAAGCATATCATTTCAAAATTGAAAAGAAAAAGTTAATTTTTATTGATTTTCGATACTAAATTGTCGTTACAAAACTGAAACTGAGTTAATTTTTATTTAACAACTCACTCAACTCACAAGCTATTAAAAACATATAATTTATTTTTATTTTGAAAATTAAAATCGTTGTTTCATTATCTGTATGTTATGTCACGTCACCGAAATGGCCGATCGCCGTTTTTTTCTCGTGAGTGACCTCAATATAGCAACAATTTTTCGTTATAAAGGACATGCACATTTGAAGTTTATACCTATAACTAGCTTTTGCCCGCGGCTTCGCCCGCGTAGTAAAAGTAATTTTCCAATAATTGTTGAATTGCTACGCCGCCTACTAACCTACTACTACTAACTTCCCCTACGAATAACCCTTCGTCATAACCCATTATGGTAAATTAATTTTTATTTACTATTATTTTTATGCCCGTGTTAGAATTTCACCACCCTCTTTCTTCCCGTGTGTGTCGTAAAAGTCGATTAAGAGAGCAGGGTTGAAGTGTGTTGTGGGTGATGGGCTAACAACCTAAGCAATATCACTTTTTGTCGATCTTTTATACCTACATTTATGCTAAAAGTGGCGCTGGAACATAAAGTTCATCTGCTCTGCCTGCCCCTTTTTGGAATAAAGGCGTGAATGTATTTATGTATGTACGTATTTCTGTTATTAAATTTACAGTCATGATTAATGAGAATCTGTCCTCTGGAATAAAAGCTACTTTATGTTCATGATAATGTTGAAATACCAAAATATCTCCACGAATGTCAAGTCAAATTTGTGGCCTGGACATTGCTATAGGCTAGTTTCCTAATATTTTTTTCCATGCTTTTCGAACCAGTATTTAACATAAATACCCAAAAATTTGTTTTAATTTAACGGCGGCCAAAATGCTTAACTTATAAAAAGTAAGCAGATCTTCGTGCAGCACCTTGAATGTACTTATTACGGATGCAGGCACTTTCCCAATGTCTCCTACCCTCCCGTCCCGCCGCGCCGCCCGCACTCGCCTAGGTACCGATTGCTGACGATCGAGATGGCACCAAATACAAACTTTAAAACCTATAACCCTATATAACGCGGGTCTCGTTCCATACCTCAAAAGCAAAAATAGAACCCTTGTTTATAGGATCACGTGTGGCTGTCTGTCAGTCCGTCTGTTACAACCGATTTGCTACGAAAAAAACTGGACCGATTGAATTGCAATTCGGCACAAATATTTTCATGAATTTTCATGTCCACAACATTACATTTCAAAATCTATGTGATTTTCGTTATTAACGTCCCAAAAAACCGTAATAACAACGCCCATATTGATATTTAGACGCCACGTTGGAATTTAAAATCGTTGTTGTTTTCCTAATCAGCGACCCGATAAACCATAGAAACAACAGATGCAGATGTTGATTTTCAGATTTTGTCACCACATGTCTCCTTTTAGGGGCTGAATTCTCAAAAAACCGGAAACACTTATTTACTCATTTATCGTTAGGAATTATCCTGTGAATTCTCGAATAAAATTGTCTAACTAATCTTTTTTCTCCATACAAACTTTGGACCTCCTTTTTAACCCCTTTAGGTGTAATTATTTCCAAAACGCTGAAAGCACTTTATTTGTAAATGAATAAGTAATCTGTCCACAAAGTTTTAAGTACGTAGTAGCTAAAAATAAGTTTCCCTTATACAAAATTTGGACCCTCATTTAACCCCCTTAGGGGTGGAATTTTATAAAACGCAGAAATTGCTTTTTTTGTATCTTAATAAGTTATCTTCCTACAAAGTCTCAAGTCTCTAGTTCAATAAATAATGTTTCTTCCCCACAAACATTGCGTACCTATTTAACCACCTTAGGGGAAGAATTTTATAAAACGCTGAAAGTACTTTTTTGTATCTTAATAATAATATTCCTACAAAGTTTCAAGTCTCCAGTACAAATAAATATGTTTCTCCCATACAAACTTTGCACCCCTACTTAACCCCCTCAGGGATAGAATTTCCAAAAATCCCGTCTTATCCCTTGCCTACGTCATAAAATAAAGTTCTGGTGTAAATTTCAAGTTTCTAGTCCCAGTAGCTTTGAATACGAACTTTGCACCCCTATTTTACCCTCTTAGGGGTGAAATTTTATATAACGCTGAAAATACTTTTTTTTGTATCCTAATAAGTAAAAACCCTACCAAGTTTCAAGTCCCTAGTTCAATAAATAATGTTTCCCTTATACAAACATTGCATCCCCAATAAACCCCCTTAGGGGTAGAATTTTCTAAAACGCTAAAAGAACTTTTTTTGTATCTTTATAAGTAATATCCCTACAAAGTTTCAAGTCTCTAGTACAAAGAATCATATTTCTCCTATACAAACTTTGCACCCCTTTTTAACCCCCTTTGGGATAGGATTTCCAAAAGTCCGGTCTTATCCCTTGCCTACGTCATAAAAGGACGTTCTGGTGTAAATTTCAAGTTTGTAGTCCCAGTAGTTTTGAATACAAACTTTGCACCCCTATTTAATCTCCTTAGGGGTGGAATTTTAAAAACGCTAAGGATATTTTTATTTGTATCCTAATAAGTAGTCTTCCTACAAAGTTTCAAGTCTCTAGTTCAATAAATAATGTTTACCTCATACAAACATTGCACCCCCTTAGGGGTAGAATTTTCCAAAATGCTGGAAGCACTTTTTTTGTATCTTATAAAGCAATATCCCTACAAAGTTTCAAGTATCTAGTACAAAAAATAATGTTTCTCCCATACAAACTTTGCACCCCTATTTAACACCCTTAGGGATAGAATTTCCAAAAATCCCTTCTTATCCCTTGCTTACGTCATAAAAGGAAGTTCTGGTGTAAATTCCAAGTTTGTAGTCCGTATTTAATTCAAACTATGCACCCCTATTGAACCCCTTTAGGGGTAGAATTTTATAAAACGCCGAAAGTACTTTTTTGGTATCAATAAGTAATCTTCCTACAAAGTTTTAAGTCTCCAGTTCAATAAATAATGTTCCCCCATACAAACTTTGGACCCCCATTTCACCCCCTTAGGGATAGCATTTCCAAAAATCCTGTTCTATCCCCTGCCTACGTCATAAAAAGAAGTTCTGGTGTAATTTTCAAATTCCTAGTCCCAGTAGTTTTGAATACAAAAGTTACACCCCTATTTAATCCCCTTAGGGGTGGAATTTTATAAAACGCTGAAAGTGTTTTTTTGTATCCTAATAAGTAATCTTCCTACAAAGTTTCAATTCTCTAGTTCATTAAATAATGTTTACCCCATACAAACATTGCACCCTTATTTGACCCCCTTTAGGAGTGGAATTTTCTAAAACGCTGAAAGAACTTTTTTTGTATCTTAATAAGTAATATCCCTACAAAGTTTCAAGTCTCTAGTACAAAAAATAATGTTTCACCCATACAAACTTTGGACCCCCATTTCACCCCCTTAGGCATAGCATTTCCAAAAATCCTGTTCTTACCCCTGCCTACGTCATAAAAAGAAGTTCTGGTGTAATTTTCAAATTCCTAGTCCCAGTAGTTTTGAATACAAAATTTGCACCCCTATTTAATCCCCTTAGGGGTGGAATTTTATAAAACGCTGAAAGTGTTTTTTTGTATCCTAATAAGTAATCTTCCTACAAAGTTTCAATTCTCTAGTTCATTAAATAATGTTTACCCCATACAAACATTGCACCCCTATTTGACCCCCTTTAGGAGTGGAATTTTCTAAAACGCTGAAAGAACTTTTTTTGTATCTTAATAAGTAATATCCCTACAAAGTTTCAAGTCTCTAGTACAAAAAGTAATGTTTCACCCATACAAACTTTGCACCCCTATTTAACACCCTTAGGGACAGAATTACCAAAAATCCCGTCTTATCCCTTGCCTGCGTCATAAAAGGAAGGTCTGGTGTAAATTTCAAGTTTGTAGTCCCAGTCGTTTTGAATACAAACTTTGCACCCCTATTTAACCCCCTTAGGGGTGGAATTTTGTAAAACGCTGAGAGTGCTTAAGCATAAGTAATCTTCCTACAAAGTTTTAAGTCTCTAGTTCAAAAAATAATGCTTCTCCCATACAAACTTTGGACCCCCGTTTTACCCCCTTAGAGGGTGAGTTTTCAAAAATCCTTTCTTAGCGGATGCCTACATCATAGTGGCTATCAGCATGCCAAATTTCAGCCCGATCGGTCCAGTAGTTTGGGCTGTGCGTTGATAGATCAGTCAGTCAATCAGTCACCTTTGCGTTTTATATATATCGTTGATTAAATGCAAAAGCGACGTAAATCAAAATGACACTTTTTTACAGGAGGGCGAAATAAAGTTTTTTTTTCTTTCATTTTATTCTTTTATAGCATTTTATTTGTTAAATATATAAGTGTTATAAATCAAACTGTTCGTATTTTGGTCTGTTTTGTAACTATTTAGTAAACCTTATGAAATGTTACTCCTAGAACCTTATATTAACAAAAACGTCTGTTTTGCATTAAAAAAATAGTCAAACTCAGTTTAGTTTTTGGAAGAAAAAGGCCACAAATATAGAAATAAAATGCGTTTATTGTATTTAAACGATGAAAAAATAATGTTTTTTAACAAAATATGCCATCTTAGCAATAACAGATCAAAACTAAATCAAAATTTGAGGTTCCTCATTGAAATGGGATCGCAGGTCGATCGTTGCTAACTATTTTACGCTCAAGAGGTAACTTCTAAGTTTCTGAGGCAAAATTAAACCAAATAAAGTATTTTATTAAAATACAAATTGTTGTCACATGCCTCAAAGTATTGAATTGTATATATTTAAAAAAAAACACAACTCCTTGTGTAAACTTCTAAAAAATTAACCAAATAAGTCTATCTGGTATAGAATTTGTATCAGAAGAATCGATAGAATGTATATAGGCGGTGTGTGTATGCCGTGTTTGTCGCCATTTCCATAATTCTTCTCGCTCGGCTCTCCATTCTGTTAGAGTAAAACATCAAAACCGTTAGAAAAAACAAATAAACATCACATTTTACACAAAAGTTTAATAATATAATGCACACAAACCGGTATAAAATTATTAATCTTAAATTGAGTCATAAATATTTTGGTTTTGAATAACCATTTTAAATTTGAATGAGTCTGTGAGACGGAAGGTAATTGGTTAAGTGATAAATCCATTTTTTACTTTGAATCGTGACATATAATCTCCTTCGTGCCTTTGTCTTCTTCTACTCGTATTGTCTATTATCGAGACATGTAATTAATGTGTATTACTGTCTAATGTACCTATCCTAATTTCCTTAGTTTATTAAAGCCAAGTTGTATTTGGTGTCTCGGTTATTATGTATCAATTTAATAAAGAATGTAATTTAAGAACTTGCCCATTGAAAACTGGGATCAAGTGTTGAAACCTGCTCTACACTGCGTGCGATCACTTCTATGCACATCGATAAACGCGACTCCACACGAGAAGTTATTAAATTTTCCACGAAGAACACCTAGCGGTGAATCACTCCCATCTGGGTCTTCCATAATCAACTGGATTTACACACCAAAGACCAACACCAAAGATAATGGGAGGAGATAGACACATGCAGACAGACTAAAGAGATTTTGTCGAAACGCGACAACTTACTCACTACCGCACTACTGAGGACAAAGAGAAGCAACTACGCAAGATAGTTGGAATAATAACAGGGCACAACACTCTGAACAGACACCTTTACAACTTAGGTATCACAGACAGCCCCATGTGCAGGGCGTGCATGGAAGCAGAAGAAACAACCAAACATATTCTACTGGACTGTAAGCAGGTAGAAGTATACAGGAAAAAACACCCGGACACACTAAAAGGACGCAGTCAGCAATACCAAGGCACTCACAAACTTTCTGGAGGAGCTGGGGTGGTTAGATAGCCCTACCCCACCGATTCACGCAAAATAGGCACGACTGGATGTCGACTTGCGGAAACGCCCAGTAAAACTAACTAACTAACTAACTATCACCCCCTTCGTGGCTCATCCCAGGGGCCATACTATTAAAAAAATTCGTTCGGTCGAAAACCGACCCCTATGCAGAAGAAGTTGAGCTACTTCTCAGGAATCCAACTTACTCATACGTCCGACGATGTAATGGCCAGGAGTCTACAGTATCCAACAGACATTTGGCGCCGCTTCCTATGTCAGATGATGAAGTTTCAAGTCCAGACAACGACGATGTAGACCAACCAGCAGAAAATCTAATATTAGATGAAAGGCCTACAAATGACGACAATCATGAAGATGAGATTTATGGAACTCCACCCCAAATCCCTCGACCGTCATAACTTTTTAGAAGATCTACGACGCCTACTAGAATGTCGCAACATCTCAATGACTACATCCTCGGCGATGAAATAATAGAGGGGGAGAATGACATACAATCTCTTTCGTGCCTTCTTCTTCTTCTACTCGTATTGTCTATTATCGTGACATGCAGGGGCGTATTTACCCTAGGGCCAACCGGGCCATGGCCCGGGGCGCCAATCCGCCAGAGGCGGCAGCTGATAGCATTTTCTTTGGTTTTCGCGCCATTCATTGACTTCTGGGGCGGGGCGGCTTCTGGCCGGGGCGCCGAATTTCAAAATACGCCCCTGGTGACATGTAATTAATGTGTACTACTGTCTAATGTACCTATCCTAATTTCCTTAGTTTATTAAAGCCAAGTTGTATTTGGTGTCTCGTTTATTATGTATCAAATCGTTTCTTAAAACACAGTAAGAGAGTAATACTAAATAATATGGTCTGTGTAGTAAGCAAGTTTATTGATGATAATATCGATAATAGTTTAAAATTATGAACTTTATTAATGGATTTTTAAAATCAAAATGGCCTCATGAGCTAAATCGGCAGTTTTGCTTCTTAAAAATGTAAAATAAAAGTAATAATTCTAAAACCAATATTGCCACATCCTGTTATATGACCCCTTTGTATAAAATACTTAGGCTTATTTTCAATTCAAAACTGCAACATTAAAAAATATGGCATTATTGATTTTAGATTATAATTCAGTTATAATGTATTTTCAATTCAAAACAGCCACATGTAAAAATAGGGCAGTTTTGCTTTGTGCTTGCTGCTTTGCTGAAAACGTTACATTTCGGTAAACATTCTTAAACCTATACTGCCACATTCTGAAATATGGCCGTTTTGTCTAAAAAGTAATACAATACTTATGTTTATTTTATATTCAAGACTGCAACATTAAAAAATGTGGCACTTTTGATTTTAGATATTATTAATCCATAATGTAATTTTAATGCAAAACAGCCACATGTAAAAATAGGGCAGTTTTGCTTTTTGAAAGTATTAAATTTTAGTAAAGAATCTAAACTCAAAACTGCCACATTTTGAAATGTGGCCGCTTTGTCTAGAAAATAGGACAATACTTACGTTTATTTTCTATTCAAAACTGCAGCATCGGCAAATGTGGCACTTATGCACATATTCTTCTTAATTAATGTGGGAATGTTTTCGTTTTGTGGCACCTTTCTACAAAACTGACATGCGATCGAGCCAAGTCTCGCGTCGCAACTGACAAAATGGCCGTATTGCACGGAAGTTCGTGACGAAAGAGGAGTAGTGCAAAACGGGCACTTGCGTATTTTGGTCATTTCTAACGATAAATTGAGAGGTGTCTTTGTGCCACGCTATAAAATGAGTGTCTATAGTTTCATTTTTGCAATAAAAGTGATTTTGTTTTTTTTTGACTTGTGTCGCTTTTGTATTTAGTCAACGATATATAGATAGATACTGCTCTTATGACGTCACGATAATGGCGCCTGCCTTTTTGGCGCATTTATATTATATCCTAATTATTTTCTTTAATAATATTAATATAAAAATACTAATTGACTATCGAATCTCCACGAACATTTTAAAATATATATAAAAAATGTGGACCTATTGTATAAATTCTTTGTATTATTTACTTGAAATCGACGTCAAAAAAGAGGCTCCCGCCGCCTCAGCCTCTCTCTAGCCTGTCTAGCCTGTGGCTCGCGTTGAAATATTGTCTAGCATAAAATGGCTTGTTTTCTGCACTTGTTCTCCCTTACCCTTACTTATGTACCCAGACCGTTCATTGTACAAGCTTAAATTAATCTCGAAGCATTATTTATTGGCAGCTCCATACTTGTAGGAAATGCTACCGCGAGCTGAGTTTAGAAGTTGCAGTTCCAGTTGGTATAATTCAAGAAGCGCAATTAACAAATGTCATCAGCAAGCGCCGGCGAACGTCGCAAAATGCATTACTCCTCACCGAACGTGTTTCTCTCTCAACGAGCCCCGTGCCCAGGCTTTTTACCTCTTTTTACCTGCACTTTACCCGCTGTTTCATATTCATAAACATATATATGTCTACGACTAAGTACAGACAGCCAACTAAATTTGCCTTCCCTTTCCACCTGAACTAAAATGTAAAAGCAATTTTATTTTCTCTTTTCGCTGCAATAAATTTAATTTCTGCGATTCCTTCAAGGGCGGAAGTTTCGTTGGTTTTCAGAGTCTTCGAGTTTCTGTATGATAAAAATATTTTAATGATGCGATGTCTTTACTGAATGAGAATATATTTCCATTTCAACGATATTATGTCGATTGAGATCTAAGTAGCTTATAGTATTTTATGCAACTGTTGTATAAGTAGGGTCTTAAAACGCGAGTGTCGTGAGTTGCGATGCGAGCCTCGGCGAGCATCGCAATTAAAGACGCCACGAGCGTTTTAAGACCAAGTTATACACCGTTGCATACAATACTTTTTCTACGATTAATTTTAAATAAATAGCATTTCACTTTTCGGGCAGTAAGTTATCCGTTAATTCTATTACTACTCACGCAATTTCTTCAGCGGTGCAGTTATTTTCTTCTTCGTCCATTTTAAAAGGAACGTAGGTACACATTTTTCTTCACTTCACAAACACGAATCAAATCTTAAGAAGTTATTAATAACGAATAGTTATCATATTTCGTCTTTTAATTTTGAACTGGAACTTTGGTGGGAAATTAGAAATATGACACATTGACACCTCTTGTTTATGGTCTGTTTTGTTTTTAATTTCCTTGCACTTGCCATCCGAACCAAACTGAATCCGGATACGAACCGAATCGGATCGGTTTATATTTATAAATAATACCAATAATTGGTTAAATATGAATATTAACACACAATAAATGATAATTTATTTTTATTTTAATAAATAATGTATGTTTTACAAATATTTGATGGTAAATAAAAACTCTTTATTTCGAAAAATTTGCTTATGAAGTTGGCGCCACTGCAATATAGTGGCTGATTAAAAAAAAGTTAGATGATTTGACATCGTGGTAAACAGTGCGTTTATGGAAAATGTATGAACCAAAAAAGTACACTAAAGTGTGCGTTTATGGGCCATAGAGCATAGAGTTTTTCGACGACTTATTATCGGTGTCATTGTATTTGAGCTAAAGCCTATATAAATGACAGATAACGGTACAGGAGTAGAAAAAATAATTAAAATGTTTTCTTGAATGTCTGCATTCCAATTACATTATGATTTTCCAATAACTTTACCAAATTTGATATACGTTCACATTGTAGGTACTTATCTAACTTGTGGGTTTTCGATGTACTTAGATACATTATATTAAACTAGTTTTAGCCCGGCACTTCGTCTGCGTGGACCCGGGATAAAAACTATCCTATATTTTAATCTAGACTATACACTATCTTCGTGCAAAATCGATTGACCCGTTTAAGCGTGATTGAGTAAAAATCGAAATCTAAACATCCAAATCACTAAACTTTTGGCATTTATAATATGAGGATCCTCCGTACGTAATGTCTAATCAAAATACGTAAAGTTTTCATATTTTAGATCGTTTTATTAAACATTTCATTAAATTCGTCCAAATATTCCGCGGTGTCCCAGAGAATGAAACAGGATTAAATTACCGGAAAGTTCACAAACTGCATACGTTTCAACTTCACCTGAACCAGCGAGCTGGCATCCCCAGTGACGTCATAATTTCATATAATTAACCTGGCGAAGAGCGAAGCAAGCCGCCGTTACGTCCGATGCACGACAGGCTCGTTCCCGCACCTCAATTCCGTCGGAGTACAATTAGTTTCTTCGTCGCTGTTATCATCAGAACTCATTTTGAAATTTTATTTATAAATATCAACCACAAATATAAAATCCAGATACACGACAAAAAACTTTTCATTTTCCCTCCAATCCCTCCATAATGTTTTTTATGGAAGTCGTCCGTAATAGGTACGCGTGTGTAGTGTTCGAATAAGACCCTATTAGGGGCATTATACACAAACTGATAATGAGAATCTTAATTTCGATAATAATTAAAATAAATGCAGAGGTATAAATTAAATAAATACAGAGGATTTTAAATATTGTCTATATTGTGATTAAGTAATTTGTGATTAAGTCTTTTTTACCACTTTTGAAAATAGGTACAATGCGAGCTTCTTTCCATCTATTCGGAAATACACCTGATGATAACGACTTATTGAAAATCATAACTAAGGGTGTCGACAGCTGTGAGGCACAATTTTTTAGAAAGATAGGTGGTATGTTGTCTGGACCAGCTGATTTTGTTGGGTCTAATTTACTTAATTTCGATTTTAACGAATCGGCGCTGATATAAATATTTTGAATACCCTGGGGTGACATCAGTAATTATACATTTTAGTCGGTACTTAAGCTATATTTAACATTGTAATAGCTATATTAACTATATGTACTCCCCGCTGCCATTTCTGCACATAATAGTGTTAAGGATTTGTTTGAATATTTCTCCCATTTTTATTTTTGATGATACCTACTCGCATGTAAGGGGTAAGTTATAAGGTTTGTTTCATTTATCTTTTATGGTTTTCTGCTTGATTATATTGATTACCTTAGCACACCCACACATGCTAAAAGAGATAGTCATGGCAATAAAACATTTCATATAAAATGCAAAAATGCCAAAACTGTACGCTACATAAATATAAGGGTGTGTAAAATTTTTGATTACTATTGGTGATGTTATGTTATGTTTATGTTTACTTTAAGTTTATTAAGGGGAGTGAAAGTGTAAAATGTATAATTACTGATGTCACCCCAGGGTATTCAAAATATTTATATCAGCGCCGATTCGTTAAAATCGAAATTAAGTAAATTAGACCCAACAAAATCAGCTGGTCCAGACAACATACCACCTATCTTTCTAAAAAATTGTGCCTCACAGCTGTCGACACCCTTAGTTATGATTTTCAATAAGTCGTTATCATCAGGTGTATTTCCGAATAGATGGAAAGAAGCTCGCATTGTACCTATTTTCAAAAGTGGTAAAAAAGACTTAATCACAAATTATAGGCCCATTTCAATTTTATGTTCGATAGCAAAGGTTTTTGAGTCATTGGTGTACGCAGATATCTATCGGCATGCTAAGAATCAGATATCTGAAAACCAATATGGATTTATGACGCAAAGATCTACTGAATAGAATCTTTTTCATTATGTCGATGATATTTCTCAGATCGTTGATAAGTCCGGACAAGTTGATGCGATATACACAAATTTTACCAAAGCATTTGACAAGGTAAATCATAGCATTTTAGTAAAAAAATTATCTAATTTTGGAGTCGGTGGCTCTATGCTGAAATGGTGCGAATCATACCTGAGCAATCGACCCTCTAAAGTAGTACTTCTTGGTTGTAGTTCTGATCCTATTGTAGCTAGCTCTGGTGTGCCCCAGGGCTCAAATCTGGGACCACTCTTTTTCAACATATTCATTAACGATATCACAAACATATTCTCGCATTCCACTTGTTACGTTTTTGCGGATGACCTCAAACTAATACGTCCTGTTATCTGTATGACCGATGCAGCATTATTGCAAGAAGATATCAAGAAATTACATGACTGGTGCAACCTTAACAAGATGTACACTTGAACCCAATCAAATGCTCTCACATTAAATTCACAATGAAGAGAAACATAACAAAAAGTGTTTACAACATTGCAGGTGTGGCACTGAATGAAGTCACTCACATTCGTGATTTGGGAGTAGTTATTGATACAAAACTAAAATTTACAACTCATATCGACAATAAAATAACATCAGCCAATAAATCGTTAGGATTCGTTATTAGAAATGGAAAGGAATTCAAAAACATTTCTACCTCAATAATGCTATATAATAGTTATGTTAGAAGTAAATTAGAGTACTGCTGTGCCACTTGGTCACCCGTTTACAAAGTCCACATTAACAGAATAGAGAAAACTCAAAAGAAATTGCTAAAGCACTTGTCGTACCGATATAAACCACCTTGCCATGTAAGATCCTATCCAGACAAAATTAAACATTTTAAACTAGAAAATTTGAATAACAGAAGGACGTTGCTTAGTATGTCATTCTTGTATAAAACCATGAATAATTTAATTGATTCGCCTCAAATTGTTGCTAAGTTCACTTTAAGTGTCCCAACTAGAATACCTCGCATGCCTCGTGCTTTATTTCACTAGTAGTTCCTTTTTGTAGGACCAACTTTGGCAAGCACTCACCTGTACCTCGCCTGTCGCGTGCTTACAATGATCTCGTTACAGAACACGAAAATATCGATATTTTTTGTGATTTTCTTAACAGCTTTAAATGCAAACTCAGGGATCTGTTGTTGAACCTCGAACCATAGTCTAACTGATGTGATTTAGATTTCGTTTTAAGTTGTTAAGCCTAGATAGTTTAGTGCATTAATGCAAAAATTGTAACGCATGATGTAGTTGCCTATTATTAGGGTTACAATTAGATAATAAGTAAGTGTATGTTTCCACATAAAATGTAATATTGTGAACTCCGTTGGCAATCCTTAAATAAATAAATAAATAAATAGGCTACAGGTATACAGCGTCCAGTACGCCTTAAACAATGTTAATTTAACCCGCACTGCACACCGGCTGAACCTGCGCGCTATCATATTAGCCCTAATCGACAATGCTCTGCGTTCTCGCTCGATGTCCGCGTCGTCTCGCAGGTCGTCATTTAACAAGTGTCCAAGATACTGTCGCGTCGTAAAGCATTACAAAAGTATATTTCTAATGCTTTGTAAATGCTCAATTCAGTTTCATACCTACTTTAAAGAGCGGTCGACATCCATATTATGGAGTAATTTAGTAGGATCTCAATGCCTGAGTTCCACACCCATCCAGTAGGATCGGCAACCAACAAAAACGGAGAAAGTAAATCGAATAGCCGTAATGCCATTGCGATGGTAACACAAAGCGACACGACCTCTCGCCGTGCTCCACGTAAATTGTCTGTGCAGTGTTTTTAACAAGCCCACTTCACCAGTAATTTTTTTATTAATATGATTTTTGCATTTTCTACGTTTAAATATGACAGGATGGCGGAACATTAATAACCCAGTATTTTAGATTTCTTCTGGAGACCTATTACATTTCAAGTGTGATTTTCATTTACCTACATGCACTCTCAACAACCGTGTCAATATATCTACATAAATCCGCCAGACTGTCACCTGTAGGTAACCGATGCTTTATCTATTGCAATGCAATCAAATAGGACGCCTTATACAGCGAACTGACCGAATGGTTTTGGTTTTTATTCGGGTATCAATTTTGGTATTCAAACAGCACAAATTATTAAATTGGATTTTATTTTAGTAAGCAATTTTCCTATCAGCGCGGCTATCACAAGACGGCGCGCAAGCTCTGTCGATTTTTGCTAAAAACTTAGAAAAAGAGGTAAGTATAGTGCGAGAAAAATACAGAGAGCTCGCGCGCCGTCTTGTGATAGCCGTGCAGGTGCGTATGGAGCGTGACGGAAGCTGGCCCCATACGGATAAATGGTAAGGCTATATAAGAATAAGAATAATAATTTTATTAATTAGCACAAAAACTAAATAATAAAATACATTCGATCAAAATAGGCACAAGGATAATTATTATATTCAGCATGTTGTTACAGAGGCCGTGACGCTGATTTTCAGTGTGATCCCCCAAAAGAAATAGAACTTAAACTAAACGAAACAATCAAGTCAATCTTTAGGCATTTTATGATATAAACTCACGGCTCGGTTTCCGCGACAACATGCCGAGTACTGATTTGGAACTTAATAGGTATGTCTTTAGGTACCTAAAACTTGTTTTTCTGATTGTGTGCCTACATTACATACTTGTCCTTAAAGCCCGGTCAGAGCCGCGATGTAATATAAATAAACACATTTCGATACGTTTACGTTCGAGTAAATTGAGGAACAAATAAGAATTTGATTTAAATCTACTATGTTTGATCAATTAGACCACCAGAAGGAAAAATACAGCGATAGTTTGACATTGATAACACCGCGATCATACAATGAGGGCGAAATGACGAATGAGGAATGAAATTATACTTGTGCTTTTTATTTTACAATTTTAGCTAAGTTCATAGGGTACTTCACTTAGCTCATTCATTTCTACCCACCCTGTTTCGTAGTACCATTTAGTCTGCCAGACACATTACAACAGCCGCTTTATGTCCTATTCGCACCTAAAACCGATGAACAGCCTGCGAGATGCAACCGCCTCGTCATTAATATTATACTACCTTTATTACCCAAAAAGCTGTATGTCGCTATGGAACTCGTGTGAAGATACGACTTTGCGGCTTAGCAAGGCATAAGGGACCGAGTGTACCGAACCCACACGTTGCTTATTCACGGCATAAGACCGTCATTCCAAACGAGTTAGCTTTCAAATTGAACCTAAATAATATATCAGACCCACAGGTAACCTTTAACATCGAAAATTTTCGCAAATAATTAGTTACGTCTCCTCCACAAATTCTTTTCAGTTTCCTGGATTGTTTATTTTTGGGTTCCGCTTATTTTTTAGAACAGAGGCCCCTGAGGAATCCGGTTTCAGATTGTATTATACTCGTAACTTTATTGTAGGGACTAAACGCTTCTTGCAAATTTGTTTATTTCTGGAAGGTCATTTTGTAAGAGTTCATTAAACTCATCTTTAATTTCGAATTAGACTAACTTAAACGAACAATGTATACAACAATCTGAATCTTTTTCCTTTTTTCTTACTGTTTTGTTTTATTGATTTATGCCGAATTACAGCTTTCTAGTAATGGTAATGGTTAGTTACTGACGGACATGGTGAAACTGTAAGGGTTCCTTGTTGACTATGGAGCCCTAAAAAGGTAGGTATGTAAGGTTGGTTTTTTTAAAGCGAAAACTTCTTTAGCGGCGCTGAGCACATTTTGGGATGGGCAAAAATTGTCAAACTCACGGCAGATTTTGTGTGAGAGATTCGGGACGAGGCTTGGGGGCGGAGGGAAAACGGGGGTTTGACTAGGGGCACAAAGTTCTAATTTGTACTTTATTGTTAACAGTATAAGGTCGTAACACATTTTCTGTAAATGCAATTCCATTATGTTTTATCAAATTTTTATAATTTGCTGTTAGCCAATCCGACTTCATTCAAAACTGAACACTATTAGTGAGAGCGTAAAGCCGTTAAACACTTTTTGTAATTGCATATTCTGCAAATACATTTGTTATTTTGTCCACGCGTCCTTTACCGTTTTGCTATTGAGGAAATTCGAATAGTTCGAATTTGGACGTTATTCCAAAAGAGATAAAACTTTGTAAAATATTTGGCAATGGCAAAAACAAATTGGTATTTTATTTCATCGGCTTCTTAATAAAGAACCCCGCACAAAATGATCGGTAAAAGCCGTTCGGTCGAAATGGCTGAAATTTTGTGAAAATATAGCCTCTAATACTCTGATCAACTGTGTGAAGTTGCTACTTTAATTAATGACTAGTTTTTTAAATATGACTATTTTTATGTTCAATATTTTTTACTCGCATATAATTGTTAATAGTTAACGTACACTGTAGCAACCAGGCTTATTATTATTTCCGTAGCAATATCGGGATAAAAAACGTCACTCGAAGGTTCAAACTATCTTCACGCCGAATTTCGTCCAGTTACGTCCGAGCGTGAGCGTGGACAACTAACAAACTCATAAGTATGCACCCCATGTGCACCCCATGGTATGTATGTGGTATGCATTGAATGCAAAGGTAGCCTTGTTAAACCAATCAGATATCAATTAATTATAACTAGTACAGTTTAGCATCGTAATGTACCTACATACTTACGATTACTTTTTTTTTGCAAAATTAAAATTTTTCAAGTTTTCACTTCTGCCTGCACTCCCGGAGTGCAACCCGGTCTTTTTAGGGTTCCGTACCTCAAAAGGAAAAAACGGAACCCTTATAGGATCACTTTGTTGTCCGTCTGTCTGTCTGTCAAGACCATTTTTCTCAGGAACGCGTAGAGGTATCAAGCTGAAATTTATATCAAATACTCAGGTTTATTGTCCCTTTGACCTGTGAAAAAATCAAACTTAAAAGTCAACCCAATCAAAAGATACAGTCGTTTATGCTGCAAATTTTAGAGTTTGTCGACACTCGCAAAACCTACGGGGTACTTCCCGTGAACTCAGAAGCTTGAAATTTGGCACGAAGAAACTTCATATAGCACAAACAAAGGAAAAATTACGACAAGTAGACATTTTTCGTAAAATCATACAAAAAACCTTTTTTAAATTTTAAACTTACTACCTTTTTCCTCGTAAATGCGTAGAGATATCAAATTGAAATTCATGTCAAATACTCAGGGCTATAGGACCTTTCAGATGTAGCAAAACCAAACTTTTTTGTCAACGCAATCAAAAGAAATAGCAATTGAAGTCGCATACTTTGAAACCGAGTACTCGCAACAAACTCAAAAGTTCACTAATGTTTAACCAAAAAACGTTTGACGAAATGTTTCATTTGACAAAAGTTTCATTTGACCTAATGCATTCTTTCCTGACTTAACCTAACCTAACGACTTCTATTTGATGATATTCAAAGAATTCCCGAAAATACCACTGGTTTGACGAAAAATGCATTAGGTCAAATGAAACTTTTGTCAAATGAATCATTTAGCCAAACGTTTTTTGGTCAAAAGGCAGGACTCGAACTCAAAACATCAAACTTCATATAGCACAGACAAAGGAAAAATTACGAAAAGTAGACATTTTTAGTAAAATCATACAAAAAACATTTTTTGAGATTTTAATCAAATACTCATGTTTATAATACCTTTCAGCTGTAGCAAAATGAAAGTTTTATGTCTACGCAATCATAAGAAATAGCAATATAAGTCGCATAATTTAAAACTTAAAAAGGTGTGTGTGCCCCCAACCCGCACTGGGCCAGCGTGGGGACTACTACCCGTTCCCTCTCATCCATGGGAGAAGGCCTGTGCCCAGCAGTGGGACGTATATAGGCTGATTTATATTATTATACATATAGATAATCTCAAGGGTATCAAAACCTAAAGGTACTTTCCCGTGAACTCAGTTTTATATCAACGTAATAAAAAGAAACAGCAATTTAAGTAATCCGCTCATTTTGGCGTTCGCAACTACTCGCAAGGAAATCAAAGCCTAAAGAATGATTAACTAAATTGATAAAGTGACCCTGTTTAAATTTATGCTTCTCAGCTTTCCACATTGTAATGTTACGGGTTCCATTTTCATTTATCATTTAGTAATAAACATACCTACTACAACTTTCGCTTGTTTGTACGGAACCCTCGGTGCGCGAGTCCGACTCGCACTTGGCCGGTTTTTTTTATATCAACACCGATGTACAAAAGTATTATAGATTAAGACTAGATAAAATGGAAAATAATAACCCTATGTAAAGAAAACTAACAAATCTTAGTCACCAAAGCATAATATAGTATTTGTAATTGAATAGCTTAAAGCAGATGTTTTTTCAAGTGGCTTATCGTTTCGAGTGTTTTGAGCTCCCTCGTTCATCACAAAACAACTACATAGGTGCTTTAAAACAGTCGAGTCACTATGTTCATTAGTCATTGACCTCAGACGCAGGACGCAATAAAATAACCCCTTTTATGATGTGTTAAGTGGATACGAATCATATTCTATCATCAATCATAATTACCCCCCTTTTTACAAGGTAATGGAAGCCCACAGATAAGCAAACAAAAGTGTTTTTTTACAAATTGAATTAGTTTTTTCATTTTATTCCTTTATGTACGCGTGCGAGAAACTGTTGATTGTTATCTTTTGATTAAAATGACTTGCGCCATCTCCTCTTTGCTTACATCAAATCCCAATCAGTATATACGTGTGACTAATAATTGAACACCTACATAAACGAGCGACCGAAACTTTTGTTTGTGTAGTTATAAAAGGTTTCGTGTCTTTTTATTACCAATTTATAGCCTTGATAAGAATATAGGATCGTTTTTATCCCGGGTCCACGCAGACGAAGTCACGGGCGGAACCTAATTTATCATATTTGAAGGTACGATAAAACAGTGTTAATATATGCAATATCTAATACTTACAGGAGCCTTACCACGATCTGTTAACGCGATTCATTTTAGGACCTAAACTGAATCGAAAGCTGTCAGTTACATAGAAAAACTGTCACAAAATGACAGATCAAACCTAAATTGAATTGCAATGGGACGTTGTGGTAACCCCGCAGACGTTAATTATGGCTATTTTAAGCAAACAAAACAAAAAAAATCGGTGAAGCTACGTCAAATAACGGAATGTACTTAATCAATGAATAAAATGAACCCTAGCGCATCGTTTCAACTATTTCGTTATCTGTCACCAGCTCCATTCGCAAAACCTTATTCATTCGTTTGCCATCAGCAGCCCTTCTTGAAAGGGGCAAAAAAGGAGTTTCGGCATCGAGCTGACCACACGCGCAGGGATACGCCAACAAAAGTGAGTGACGTCTCAGCCGCAAAGAAGCTCCATTAACCGCCAAGTTTAAGGGGCTCAACAAAGATGCGAACGCGAACGCAATAAATAAAGCGCTTGAGACAGATAAATTATCTTTGACTTGCGCACAGCTACCCTTGACAAATTATCTGTCATAAAAGCTAAAAACAAATTTGTTTCGGAAAGGAAAACTTTGTAAATACCAATAACGGAAACTGGTTTATGTAGGCTAATCTCGTACTAAAAGTTTAAGGTAAGATTGTTCTCTTTTTCATTTATTAGCTTTTAACATCCGCGTTCTCCGTTTGAATCAAGCTCATTGTCCAGTAAATAGAAATCTACGTGAGCGAATAGCTCTTATTGCCTTGTAATACAGCCTATTCTATTCGCCTATTCTATATATTAAATAATAATCCTACACCCTACGATTAAATAATTATACAGTCGTGTATATCTACACATTTTGACCTTTTTGAACGCGAAGCTACTACTACATACTATCTACTACTACATACTATCTACTACTAATACTAAATATACCTTACGAAATTCATTTGGTCGATACAAAATGTGGTTTAAATTATTAAATACTTAATAGGTACCTAAAGATCTGCTTGACTTGGATAAAATACGAAATACTTATGAACCTTTATAGAAACGTACGTACTCGTAAGTTATTAAAATGTATCTAATTCGTTGAAGCTGAGTTCGCGTAGTTAAAGTTTTAATTGCTTTTATCACGGGCCGTTGCTTTTAGGACCAGAAAGTGCGTGTGGTGAGATTATTAATTGTATATTTTAACGGGTAATAAACTTACGATAACATTTTTCCAGTATATACCTACTTGAAAGTCTTGAATATATTTTGACACGACAATACTTAATTTCACGTGGCTGAATCGGAATTTGTAGTGCCGCCACCTGGGGCCTGGCCTTATTATGATTAAGTTTGGGTTCTGATTTTAGTTATCCCAACAAATTTGAATATACTATTTTGCAGTAGATGACAGGTTGGGGTGATAATTTGCATGGACAGTTCGTAATAAGGATTGAGCCCGAAAGCAGTTGCTGAAATATCAGGATAGTACAGTCCATAAGACGTAAACTATTAGTAGTTTGTGCAACTGATCCATAAGGCCTGCAACACACTGGCACGGCCTTTATCTACACACATATATTAAGTACCTACTCTAAGATGTGTTCACAATTCTACTTTCGTAACAGCAAAAAACCAACAAAAAATTGACAACAGCAATGGCGGCAATTCGATCCTCCGTCAAGACGAATGGTTTTTTTTTTAATCATAGGCAAACGAATGAAGTCCCTATACTCCTGTCACTCGAGATCATTTTAATGTCGTGCGTAAATATTTAAAAAAACATACCTACTGAAGTGACGTTTCATATGGATAACTGTTTTAATATCTATGGATACTAGAACCCACTTGAGTTTTGACAGCTGTTCCAAACTCATAACGTTACAAAAATATGTTATAACATTAAAAAACAGATTTTACCTACTATCACAGACAAGAAAGTTCTCATGGTAAAATCGGTTGCAATAATGCTGTTAATTTCTTACGGTTTCTGAACTCATTTTAGAGCACTAATGATGTGTGCGACGATAATAGTACATTATTGTCGAAGCAAGGGAAGTAGGCAATTGCTGGATGAGTATTAATTTTAAACGGACGACCTTGTTTCTTAGTTGGAGTCTGTTTAATTTAGTACGAAGCCAGCAATTGGGGCTTCCGGCTGAGACAAATATAGTGCTTTTCTCAAAAATTGTGCAAGAAAACAAAAATGTACTTTCTGAAAAATTATAAGGCATGCATTTCTTCTCGCCGCTTCATCAAATTGTCGTACGCCTTTCGATATTTGTCTTTTTGCTTTGCAACTTACACTTAAGGGGCTAGTCGAGGTTTTCATCGATTTTTGACAAGTTTTGAATCGTATCTCCTACTTTTCCACTACAGATAGAATTATAAGTCAAATGGTTATCGGTTCTTCAATCTTTTATCTCCATTTTTGTCTACCGTATTTTGAAAGTAATTAATACTTAATTTTGCATGATTGTTTTAAACATTCTAAAAAGACACTTATTTCGTATCTGTATTGAAGTGAAAGATCTAACATATTATACGAAATCTGCATTTTGGGTTCGTCCATGACGTCTCTGAAAATGTGTCTAGTGTTTTCATTTTGAACTATTTAACACAAAAGTTATGGCCAAAAAACCAGTTGTTTGGCCTAAAATTTTCCAACTTCAAACAATGAACTTTGAAGTAAATATGGGAAACTATGTCGCTTAAAGCCGTTGTTGTTAACATAATACGGTATAAAAAAGATTAGACAACTAAGCCCCTTAACAAACAATCAACAACTGAGTTTGCGTCTTCTTTTAAATCTGGAATCATTTTTACGTCAATTTTCTATATTTTACGTAAAAACAATCAGCCACTGTATGTAAAAATAGAATAATTTTTGCATTGTCGTTTTTTTTTATTAATAAGTTGGAAGTATTTTTTCTTCCGTAAACGCCATAAGTTATTTGTGACAACTAAAAAGTCGCGATAACTCACAGCTACTGAACTTCCGTTTAGGACCTATGCCTTTTATTTTTATATGGCCGTTATAACTTTTTAAAACGTTTGTACCACGACAAATAATGGAATTTGTATTACATTTGTGTACATTGTAGTCGAGTAAAATCGACCCGACAAGGTTTTTTTATTTTTTAAATTTTGACTTACCTTAAACTATGCACTTCACAACCTGATTTTTTACCAATAAAGTCAACTTTGGCGATGATTTTCTAGAAAATTTACTTTACGTCATTGCATATAAAACATTAGAATTTTAATGGACAATTATCTACGTTTCTTTGTTTATGTAGGATGACCCATTGGTCATCCTACACGCAGCACGCAATGACCATTGGGATACGTATTCCATTGAATACGTATCCCAATGGTCATTGCGTGCCACATGTTCCTGGGCTAAGGATAATGCCTACATTACAACATACTTAGTCACGTTATTATCACGAATGCAGGTGCCGTTAAAGAAATTGCCGCGTATTTTTCGATATTCGAGAGAACAATAGTTCATAATAGCGCGTGGTTGGACGTAGTTAGTTATGGTGGCTGCATAGTCCTCTAGTGGCTTTCAGAAACTCCTATCTCAATCGGTTTATGTACGAAATTCAGTCGTAACACAAGATTTATACGGTATATATTTCAATAAAATACACATTAGATATGAGTTTGGAAAAATACGTAGTGAATGTTCGGCTTGCGTCACTCGTCCATTCTATTGTCCCTTCCACAATTGACAAGGAACACATCAGGCATATTAATTACATTTGCTGTCCAATCATATTGCTAATTGTGAAAGCTATCAGATAGGTAGGTAACTACAGAATTCATAATTACAATACAGAGTTTACCCTGTACATATGTCATCATGGTACGTACCCAGTACGAAAAAGTTACGCAATTACGCCCCTGCTTTCAGTTAGGTACTGGTTGTTGCGTTACGTTAGGTCTGCCAACTCTCACATTACAAAAAAATAAATTTCTTTTTCCGCAAATCAAACTTGTCTTTATTCTCCTTCATGGTTTCAGTTAAAGTTCAAAATACCATGAAACAAAAGACGAATACAACCTTTCGTTTCTTATGTAGTGTAGGTTGTATACCTATTAACCTTAAAAAGCAGCTTTCAGCCGTCGCTCGGTCGTTTAGAATGAACCAGTGCAGTTATTACCAATATAGGATGAAAAAATTGCTTGCTAACGACCTCTTGAACAAATCATGCATCCATATCCAATCCTCTTACGCTAAGCTCTCGCCCCATGTAGCGGGATAGCAATAGAGATATGATAGACGTTATTAATTAGATTTCGTTACGTCTTGCGCCGTTTCGTGAACGTATAACCCTTAGTGAACTTCCCCTGGCAACGATTCGAGCGGGGGCAGGAAGGGATTATCTCCTGTTGTGCCGTAATTTTTGCTTTTAGTCACGTATTTGAAGAAAAACAGGATATTCCGGGTTTTTATCGAATCGTTTACGCTGCGAGTATAAGAAAATTCAATGCGTGTTAGTTGCAATGACGTATGGATTTATAATTGTATAGAAAGGCGTAAATGTTGTATTAGTCTAGGATTTCCTGTGTGGTGTCGGGTTAAAATAGCACCACCTCCTTTCTTCCCGTGGGTGTCGTAACAGTCGGCTATGCATATAGATAGAGTGGTAGTGTGTTGTGGGCTGGCAATCTATTAATACAATATCATATTTTCTTGATCTTTATACCTAGAATTGCTTTAAGTGACCGTGATATTTTCTTATATGCTCTGTATCCTCCTTTGGAAGTACCTACTGGCGTGAGTTAATTTGACATTGTGTTTTATTTAGGTCGTTTCTTATTGTATTCTAATTATTTTAGATAATAGCATTACCATTTGCCTCCTAAAGTTTTCTCGGTAGTGCCCTAAACGAGCCAGGTGTCCACTTTCGTTGTGTTATATTAAATTGAATTTCTGCAGAAACTTATTGAAATAAATTTACTTCCCCTCATTGCTGGAGTGGATAAAAGACATCCTCGAGAACTAGTTTGTGGAAAAGACAAATCATGAGTACCTTTAAAAGCTTCGTTCAGGCAGGTGCCTGATACTCATAAAACGTATGGCATTGAAAACAGATAATTCCATAGCAATCCAGTATGCGCATCGTTGCGTTGCATCGATACTTCATTGAACGCATCGACGAAAATAATTCATCGAAAATCTTGTATATCGTACGTACCTATGAATTATAATATTATTATGACAATATTAGACTATTTACCCACCCCTACGGCGATACCCTGTATAACAAACCACCGAACAATCATGCAGTTACCTGCACCGATGACGCCAAGCCAACTGTTTCGATTTTGCGTTATGATGCCGATTTGATTGAATTTTTCAAAATCTACGCTAGTCAAAACTAGAGCAAATATAATCGTGCATCACCGATATTCCGTAACGCGTTAATTTACATATGGCCACAGGTCTAGTGTCTGCGATGATATGGTGGCAGGTGGAGATATATCGTATCCATGGAGCCACATTACGGGCGGTGTTGCAAGAAGCGCGTTCCATGACAACCCCAAAACCCCACGTATGGGACGGCTTTCACTTGGCGCATCGTAAAACTCTCCCTAAGACGCGCCGTAATGAATCCTCATCGCCCTGTCGGAACAAGCACGCAATAATAACAGGGGCACCGAAATCATGAGGATAATATGACTCAATTTATTAACGTATTTTCATCAATCTGCACTCCGTTTTGATTCGCCGCTTTATTAGGAAACTGATCGATTTAGTATCGTGAAATAGCATTTATTGGTTTTAATGTGGTTGATAAATTGAATGAAACAGGATAATGCCATGTTTTAATACAAGCATTGATTTGCATACGCCTACGTAGTTACACATACGATGTAACAACTATTTTTGTTGTTCTAAAGAATCCTGTTTAATTGTTATTGTAGATCGATAAGTGCATCCTAACGCCATCTAGTAGTGATCTCGCGCGTTATTTCTCATTGTTAGCAGCCTACGTCGATAATTTAATACTCCCACACATTAAGCAGGACATACGTCACATGTGACGTTAGTTCACATTTTGAACACCACATGGGCGAGGAGAGTGCGCTGGTGTCTCTCTTGGTCCGCAGCTCCCAAAGCGAACGGTCGCGACCACTCAAATTTAGCTAAAGCTCGCAGCGAAGCTTCTAGAAAGATGGCGAAGATCGTCAAGTTTAATAAATCTAAATAATGAGTTTTAAGGCTCACATGCCACCTTAATTTTAATAATACTTGTTTAAAGTAATGGCATTGTAACAGTTAATTATTGAGTGAAGAAAATCCCTAAAATGTGAGTATTAACGTTATTCGCTTTTGTTCGTATTTAGCTGTTTGTCAAAACCTAATCTCGGAAACACGTTTAACCTAGGTGTAATTTTGTTATTAGGGGTCCTTAGTTTGCGGTACATCCGGCGCTTACACTAAATTCCCTGGTCTTCGGTGGTGCAAGACAGTTGCACATGTCCAGAGCTTACGTGGCATGGATGATTTGAGCTTCTCACCTTGAAGCCCCCAAGGACATCGGCTTCCTTACTGCAGCTGAAGAATCGGTGGTATAGTGTTTGTGTAAAACTGTTTGGACAAGGTTAGTGTACCTAAGGTGTATCCATTTCTTATAACATTTAACGTGTGCTAATTTAATAAATTATTTGTTACAATGCTTATGTGTGTTTCTTTTGAATAGTAACCGGTAGCAAGGCGCCCTGAGGTTATTTTAATATTTAATTAGAGTCTTATGCCAACCGATCTGGGTGGCTGGTGGTAACCCCAAAATAAGAGGTTACAACGATCATTTATATCCGGGCTGATATTCCATCTGCGATATTTTACAGAAGAATACATGTACTCTTCTGTAAAATATCTCATCTTTCAAAATCAGAATGACAGTTACATTAGTGTGAGGATAACAGTACTCTCTTCCCCTCCTACCGAAAATCACGAATTTTCCATCCATATATCGATCCTCCGGCCATCTTCTTCTATATTTATGATTTAATTAATCTGGTCTGTGATTACCGTTTAAAATAACACAGCTTTTACTGTTTACAAAATTGAATTAAGAATAAATACTCTCAATTCTGAAGCCATTACTTTCAAATTAGTTGTCAGGGTTGCAATTACAGCGTTGCAACCAGACGGTGAATTAAATTTTGTTTGAAACCCTGGTATCGGAGCACCAGGTCTACTGTTACGCGCCATTTCACGCGTAATTTGATATTCGGATGACAAATTAGTTGGCGAACGCTCGCTGCACAGCCAGGGGAAAATTACAGGGCGCGCGACACTCGAGAACTCGCTTCGCCTCGCTCGCTCGACGACCTCTATGCCACTTTAAAATAAAGATTTACAGACAAACAGATCTGATCTCGATAGCACAATTTTGTTTAGGCCACTTTTACACACAGACGACGCGTGTTCCGTCGCGGGCTCCTCGTTGGAAGTCGCCCATTAACAAACATACGGTTTTGCTCACAAGTTGAACAGGCATGGGCGGTTTCATACTTGCCTGACAAGCACGCTTATCGTCCGTAACCACAATCTTTCAATAGAACTATTCTAATTTGAATATCAAAATCTGAAACGAATTTATGCAAGAAATAGTTTGAAATTATCTGCACATATAATTTAAAAGTAGGTACTTATATGTATTTAAATCGTCCAACGTCGGTTACAAACAACGTTATTAAATGGAATTACATAAATTAGTTTCTTGAATCTGATTATTACTCGACTAGATTTGATAGATTGCTGATTTATGCTAGGGGCTCAATCTAAAAAAATATAAAATATCATGACAACTTCGTGCCCACCAACAACAGCACTTTCTGTAGGCATTGAGCACTCAGTCACATTTAGTAAAATGTGACTGAGTGCTCAATGCCATCACAGTCCACTTCTATACATGTGCGCTCATTGATATTTTCAGCATTTTTCACAAGCTATATACATACATATGACACGCTTGTAGCTATTGTTCGTTTCAAAATCTGAAACGGTTTTCAACCACTTTTACTACCTACTAACATATCTGCATGTGGTATGAATGATAATTAATGGAAGTTTATATAACTACTGGTCATTACCGCCAGTTTCTGAACGCATTTTGGCGGTTAATCAGGTGTGTCTAGATTAATATAAAATTATACGCGATTAATTCCATTTAGTAAAATTATATGTAAAATGTATAAGTGAACTTCTAAATGCTACATGCATTCAGCCCAGTTTTAAAGGTTATAATGCGTAAGTGTGATGGCGTTTCCTATTTGATCCCATGTTTTTTTTTATTCATTCCTTTATTTCCCGTTTCATATGGATCATTAGTAAGGTATGCGTATGAATATGAACGTTTACGTAACGGGTTTATACAAAATATTCACGTGGAAAGTGGATTACGACGCAAGCTAAAATCCGTAAAGCCAAATATATGCCTCGCGCCAATATGGCTAACCAATACCGTGCGCATTTACACACAACAAAGTACATTATGGCGCGTCGCTATACACTCTAATCTACTGGAGATTGGTAACGTTGTGGTAATAGGTACTCGTTATCATAGAAGTACTTACTATAAAGTATAGTGAGAATACTGAGGTCTCAAACGTAGCACCGTGGTAGCTCGTTCTTGTGGATAATACTTTCGCCCTTGTACCTATAAAAAAGAATGCAGGCAGCGCCGCAGGATACAATACATGTTCGTCCCGATTGTTCTCTCTATGTACGGGGAAAAGCCTTACATAAATGAAAAATTACAATGTTACAAACCTTGCCTCTTTTTAATATGTGTATTATTATAGAAGAACTCGGTGTTGGTATTAACTTGGTAAATAATGGCAAAGCTGACTATGACGGCAATGTCGCGCGGCCCAGCAATACTCTTCCACAAGAGCATTAATTGGAAGAGCGTAATTACTACTTGCATGTAAAGCCATCATCTTATCATCTCCGAAAGGGTATTTAGCGAAAAACACCGCGGGTAGGCGGGCGTGAGGGCGAAGCTTAGGGTTGTCGAAGGACCAACTCAATTAAACGTAAGTAATTATAACTATACAATGCACAAGGAAGAGCTTAAATATTCAATAAAATAAAACTTATTTTATTGAGTATTCGTTAGTGACCAATTATTTGCTCTACTTTTTGGTTTTTTGTAGATATATGCTCAAGTTTTTGTTAACACCAAATATCTACATTAATATAATACGTAATCTTGTTTATGTCCCTTAATGTGACAGCCCTACACGATGCGTCTGCGACCGAGATGCGGGTAGAGGAGACAGCTTCGACTTAGATGGTTATTAATATCTTTTGACGAGTCGGGAAATAACCGACGAACTCTCAAAGGGTAGACGTCAAAACAAGGCAATTACGAGATAGGGTAATTAGGTTTAAATAATATTCATGTTTTTAAGTTCGTTCCTTTGGAAAATTAGCACGCGAAAGGCTTTAAAGTGGTTTAACTCAACTCACTAAGGCTTAAGTAAAGAGATGGACTAAGATGGGTATAGAAATAGGATATTGAATTTACTTAATGCAAAAATGTTGGTCATATTTAGACAGTAATAAGTGTAGATCTCGACGATACCTGTTTCTGTAGGGAAATTTCATACGTTAAGTCTTATATTTATACGTGTGTATTTAAATGTATGTATCACGGCTACGCGGCACTGCCTAAAGTTTGCGCAGCGCCGTATAGACTTTTCGAGCATGCGACGAGATATATAATTTAGTCTAAATAAATATCGGTTTGTTTTTGGATCTACAATCTAAGATAATTTCATAGTTTTATGAATATATTACTTAACAGACCTAAATGTAAGTACTAAAATAACAATCTTATCTAGAAATGTATGAAACTGAATTTGACATTATTGGTAATAAAGTACCTACAGTAGATCAGATTTCTTTGAACTTACACAATATTTAATAGAACGGTTCAAAAGGACTTACTTCCAAAAGGCTTTTATAAAGTGAAACTATCAAAAGTGAAGATAAGCCGTTAGCATCGCGGGTGGCAGGCTGGCAGGCGAAGGGAGTCGCTTGATGACTTGTCGCCCTGACAGATTCCAGTGTAATCTGATTTTTGATAAATTGTCTGAAGGTCGGCTCTTTTTCGCAGTTTCAGTGAAAAACATATTTCGTTCGTGCTGTTGCTACCAATTTATTGCTATTTAGATTACTTATTTTTTTAATACACGTATGAAGTTCTAGAATAAAACTCTGTAACAAAAGAACTAAATACCTTTTTTTAACCAACCTTAACCAATTCTAGGCATTAATTGTATATTTTTTTAGGGATAGAATATCCATGAAGTACCTGGTCTACCAGTTAGACCTTAGGTTAACAGATACCATACGTATATCCTTTTTATGAATTCATACCTAAGACTGTCTAATGAAACTAAATCATTTAATTGTATTCTACTATAAAACTCGTTAGTGAAAAGTTTCAAGTATTTTACGTACTTAATAAAATTAAGACCTACTGAATCGGTTCGGGGCTTAATTCACTTAGCTGTGTTACGCGCAGTTTTAGGAATTCCGCCAAAGCTCTTTGTCACGCTTTGAGTCACCTTCATGCAGTAGAAAAAATTAAGTGCGAAAGTACGGCAACATTCAGGATAAAAGAACAATTTCGTTAGGTGCCCGTTGGAAATTCACACAACTTCAAAGGGCCGGTAACAGCGCCCCTCTTTGTTCACTCTCGGCAATGAATTTAAAAATAGCAGTATATTTGGTACGGTAATCTAAATGGTAAACACAAAAATTGAATTACATATATTTTTATAATAGAGGTAGTTCAAAAGCAAAACCACGGCTACATTTTTTATCGCATTCTCGAAATTCGATAGGTTCCCATGTACACTCTCATTCCAAGACAGGTTCCTCCTGTTTTGGCATATTTTTATTAGTACGAATTCTATTTTTTTGGCATAATCTATTTAGCCGTTATTTACGTGAAATAGTTTTCGAGTTTTGAAGGGGTCAAAAATGACTCCAAATGGTTCGTGTAATATTGCACACGGTGCTGCTCGCCAGTCCTTCTGCGACATAAGGACATAACCTGGTCACTGAAGGAGGCATCCGCCTTCCATGCATCCTCATTGTCGAGCATGGCCCTAATAACACCCGACAACGAGACGTGCGACCGCGTCACTGCCTCTAACTCAATCCGTTGGGACCTATAATGTACAGTGACATTCTTCTAAAGTGTGATGCGCCGTGTCCACGGGCGCATCACACTCATGGCAGCAAGGGGAGAATTCCCTCCATATGCGATGCAGATACTTACAAAAGCAGCCATGCTTAGTAAGTATCTGCACCATATGGAACGTCAGGGTTCCATGTTGCCTCTCAACCCAGCGTTCTAAATGATGCATTACTGTTTCCACTGTTACTAAGCCGTAATCCGTGGACCCCAACTCTTCTTTCCACTGGCGAAGCGATTCGTTCTGGGCAAACGCTCGAACGCGGTCCAACTCCTGCCAGTCGAGGAACTCCCCTGCCGCTCTTTTCTCAGCCCTATGTTGATGGACCTTTGCTTGTAGGTCCCAAGGAGGGTCCCCCGCCAGTATCGTTGCTGCTGTAAAGGATACTGTGCGATATCCTCGAATGGCCCATAACAAAATCGGCCTTTGAGGTCTGCGGAGCAGGGCTTTATTTGTCGCCGAGAGGGCATATTATACCATATGGGAGCCCCATATAAAGCCATGCTACGTATGACCCTTGAGTACAGGAGCCTGCATGTGGCATTGGGCTCCCCGATAGCAGCAGCGGCTGTTATTGTCTACAGCGGCAGCGGCTGTAGACATTAACTTCGGAGCAAGCTTGGCAAAGTGTGCCCCGAAGTTCCATCGTCCGTCTAGAATAAGACTTAGGTACTTCATATGAGGTTTAACCGCCACGAGCTCGCCATTAATCCTGATCCCGGTATTTTGAGGTGACCTTGCCTACGAAGCTAAATATCCCGGGTTCGAATCCGGGCAAGGGAATTTCTTTGTGTGATGAGCACGAATATTTGTTCCTGAGTCAAGCTTCCAAGTACAACCTTTGCTTAGTTTGGGACTAGGTTGATTTGTGTAAGATTGTCCAAAAATATTATTAGGTATAATTAGTATGTTTTTCCATATTTCGGGACCATGGGGTCCCATACTTTTGGAAGGCATGCGTGTAGTAGCGCACAGGCCCTTTAAAACAAATTTAATCTAAAGCTAGCTGTATGTGTATACATGGAAGATACCATCTCCGAGCGCACACCATGATACAACCGGTGATGGTCCCCGCCAGGTGTAAAGACTGTTGCAATGCAGCACTGTGCTGCGATGGAAATTAAGGTCGTGGGTTATTGGGGTTAACTGTATGTGGTCTGGAAAATGGGTTATGGGTGGAGACTAGCGGATATCTGCCGTGACAATCAGTCCCAAAATTGTGAAAAGGCAGGCCACAATGCGTGCGACAATGGAGCAACACGTCTGAGCGACTGTGAGGTTGTCTACAGGTGAGTCTGCGGTGCGCCAGATCCTGGTAATCCGCTCAAGCGCCGCTGGCGTTATGATTTTACATTTCCAACCTGCAGCATAAAGGTTCCGCTGTTGCGAGTCCACTAAAAAAAAAAAAAAAAAAGTTAAAAGTTTAGCTGTTTATTTCAGTAAAAAATAATTAATTTCAATACGACAATTACTTAACTATTAATCTTAAATAACAAAAGATTTTTTAAGTTAAGGAGTTGCGAGACTATGCTAGCATTATTCTAATATACATTGGTCTAGTTTATATTACATTACATAACCAGTTTTTTTTTTTAACAAATATAATTTTATGGACTTTCTGAAGCTTTTGGCTTTCTTATTACTAAGTTCTAGCAGTAACTGTTTAGGGAACTTATTACATATACATGGAAGGATACATGACCAGGCTCTCCGTCCGTAGTTATTTCTACTTCTAGGAACTACAAATGATCTCACTCTCACTCTGGCTGGCCGGTTTAGGCAAGCACAGAGGCGAGGGCCAGATCACTCGGGCCCTCGCCTCTGAGCTTGCGAGTTTAGAGGTCCGCGGTGTCGCCACTCACCGTCAGCTCGTCACAAGCTGCCCCCGCGTTACGACGAGTATATGGTACTACTTATACTTGCAACCGTATCAAGCGTCCGATTGTTTATCTCAGCAAACTTTTAAGATTTGGATTATATTGAAGTAATGAATGGAGCGACCAACTTTCAAACCTCGCCAATAGATCCAATTTATTTATTTCAAGTACTTCGTGAACCGTCGACAGTGCTACAGCTTTATTTGTTTACCATAGACTTGACAACGAGGGGAATTGACACTTAAATATATTGTTACATATACTTTTCCGCGTAATGTATACGTAAAAATGTATACGTAGTAACAACATAATTTCATTGATTGCACACCATTATAGGAATTTCAATTTTACAACATTTTGCATACATGACGAAAGAAGTAATAATCCCTTTGCAAAATATGAAATGTCTTGTAAAATGTTAATCGTGAAAAGTGAAGAAATGAGTGCAAATAAAGAAAATACGGAATAAACGATTTTTCCCATACAAGAGACCCAGCTAGATCGATTTTTCCCAGACATGAGTCCCAGCTAGATCGTCTTTTCCCAGACATGAGACCCAGCTAGATCGATTTTTCCCAGACATGAGACCCAGCTAGATCGATTTTTACCAGACATGAGACCTAGCTAGATCGATTTTTCCCAGACATGAGACACAGCTAGATCGATTTTTACCAGACATGAGACCTAGCTAGATCGATTTTTCCCAGACATGAGACCCAGCTAGATCGATTTTTCCCAGACATGAGACCCAGCTAGATCGATTTTTCGCCCCCGTATTCCTCCGTATTCCAAATTTAATTGAAATTGTTAGATCCGTATGGGAGAACGTGATTTCAAATATATATATAAATGTTGCTCGTTTAATAGTATATAATGTAAAATTCAATTCATTTGTCTAAAGCCTTGTTACCTACATTCTATTGGGTTTTTTTAATTTTATTCGCTCCAATTTAGTCCGTTCTGTTTTCGTTCCATTCCAATCGTGTAGATTCGAAGGCATGCGAGCATTTTTGACTTGGCGTTGGTATTTATTCGGGAAAAACTTTAAATTGCTTCCGACCCAGTTGGAGCGCCTATTGAACTAATTCGCCGATTGCCTGCGTCCGATCGAAACTCTTCATTTCGTACTTTGTCTTGTTTATTCGTTACCAATATCCGTCTTGTTCTTAAGCATCAATTTATATAAGTATCTGAAGATTGCCACCAAATTACGAACAGTTGAAGTGGTTGTAATTGGAGGAAAGCAAATGAAATCTCTTGGAGAACGCTATTTATTGACTTTACACTGTTCTCCATATTTGTGAAATTGTCTTTGATTTTCTATCTCTAGTGACATTAATAAAAGAAGAAAAATAAGTAGGACCTATTTTATAAGCAAAAACTTAAAACAAAATTTGAAAAATAGTGTATGTAAGTACCTAGTTTGCCATTTTATTAATTAATAACTATTACATAGTATTCTAAAAAAAAGAAAAAGCTAATAAAACTAAATGTAAAGTTAAAAAAATTGCCCCAGGTCGCTGCCAGGCGGTAGTGTGCCCAGAAGGCTGGCAGCATTACCACGTTGAATGGCAATGCTGATCCTCTGGGCGAGGTAAAAGCCAGCCTTCTGGTCACGTGAAGCCTCGACCAAGCGCTTGCACAATCCATTGTAGATTTGGTGCGCGCTTGGTCCCCACGTACATGTAGGACCTTAATATATTCGTATAATAAATAACAACACAGTCAGATGAAGTAGGCATTAATAGACATAGACATAGACATAATTTATTGGTAATAAAATATTACAGGTCATTGTTTACATTTGTACATTTGTTTGTAGATTACATTATTAATACTGTGACATTCCATTACAATTGGTCTATATTATTATTTCATTTTTTATATTCTGAAAATTCCTTAATACTATAAAAACAATGTTCAATAAGCCATTTTTTTAACGTGGCTTTAAAAGACGGTAGACTGTTTGCTCCAGTGATGCTGTCTGGTAAGTGGTTGTAAAAAATAGGACCCGCGACATGGATTGTCTTTGCTGTCTTAGTGAGCTTATGGGGAATTGATTTATATCGTTTATTCTTCAAAATCGTGAAGAGGTACACGTTTCAGTAACACTACTTACTACTTTAAGGCCTCCACACACCGAACGCGGGTACTTACCAACGCATTTAATATATCTCTCACTATCTCTATCACACAGTTGAGCGGACCCGCCGCTGGCCCGCGCTATTGTGCGACAGAGACGCCGCGCTACTGTGCGAAAGAGATAGAGATACCGCCCGACCCGCGCCGCGCACGACCCGCGTTCGGTGTGTGGAGGCCTTAAGTGCATACATTTACAGCAATATTACTACTACTGCTGTCTTTATTTAATTTGGAATATGAGTAATATGGCCAAAAGATTTTTCGCTTTTAGCGAAACTGGAAACCGTAAAAAATATGGCAATTCAATAGAATCAGTCATTTTCAATACGGGCTCCATCGTGAAAAAAGAAAAAAGCTAAACCATTTCAAACGCAGGGTAGCCTTCCGAAGTTAAAGAATAACTGAGTTAGAATAAAATCTACTGGAATAGTTAGGTACACGATATGATGTGATGTTTGATAGTTGGATTACTGGGCCGTGGCGTCAATCAAATTCACGTAGGTAGTTTTGAATTTATTGGTATGAGAAATTAAATTTGCTTTATCGTAGGTATTTAATCCGAATAAAATTCAATAATTCATGTAGAGTATTATATGAACATATATATACTGGTTGATAATTTACATTAACTAAATGAAATTAAAACTAAGTTAAGGATGCTGGCGGAATTTCCTCACTGAATTTCAATGCTGATGCAAAATGGAGCAAATTCAACTAAGCTTCATATTCGTAAACTACGGCGCCTGATGATATCAAAGAGAAATGTTGCATCGTAACGTTTTAAACATTTTGGTTGCTTATACAGCTTATACTGTAATCCAGATCAAAGGATAAATATTGTTTTTGCATAGATAACAATATTTATAATACATTTTGATAAGTTGGATAAGTAATAATCGTTTTTATATACTAAAATAGAACGCTTGTTATATGATACAATTATGATATATAATTCAATTTTAAATTGTACTAATCCATACTCTTGGCTTGGACTCTTAAATTTATCCATACCCATACTAAAAAGCTACGGTAGCCCAGTGGTTCATGCATGCGGCTGCCAAACGGTGGTCGTGGGTTCGAATCCCGGCTCGTACAGAATGAGCCTTTTCGGTATTTTATGTACGGAATATTATTTGAAAGAAAGAAAAAAAAAGCATTTATTCGTGACACACACGAAACGACCAACATTGAAAAAAGATTTATAAATAAATCACGTCACTGGTGAAAACATTGGTGAAACCACGGCGGGCAACGCACATATCGCAATAAGAATATAATAGTACATTTTACAACTAGTGTGAAAAGAATGTCTTTTTACCACTAGTACCGAGGTAGTGAGTAGAGGAGTGGTAAAAGACATTTCACACGTGTTGTAAACGACGTTTTTTAATACAATTGCGAAAAATAATAAATTAATATATCATTGCGATAAAATATGCTTGCCTACAAACCGCTAGCGCGGTCAAACAGGTCGCGCCCCGCCAGCAACCCGCCGCGCACAGGCCGCGCACCCGCGACGGTCGCGCCGCGGTCGCAACTAAAAAGTAAAAAGCACTAGTTCGAGAAATTGAGCTTCTCGTACGCTACGCAGCCACAAAAAGTACCACTTTTTGAGCAACTGTATTAAAAAAAATATTACATTCGACAATAATAATAACAACAACAGTAACCCAGTGAAACAATTGTAAAACAAAATATTAATGATTTGATGTTTACCGTTAGCTTTTCGGTGAAGGAAAAACATCGTGAGGAAACCTGTATACGTCTGCAAATAAATTCAGATGTGTATGTGAAGTATCCTGTCTTTTGCAACTTTCTGTGGCAACTATGTGCCTAGAACCTAAAACAAAATAGTTAAAAATTGTGAGATAAAGCCTTAATTTTTAAGTTGTTTATAGAATATTATAGCACGTAGTATGTATCTTTTGTTACCTTTGTTTTCTGTCCCTGATGTGGCGAAATGTACAAATTGTACAATTGTTCGCACACGAGGTCACTCTTCTATCTTCTTCTTTTTATAATCTTATAATGTCCATCATATCAACTTGTTTGTTTATTCTTTCTGGATTTAACCATACATTGTTTTATAATATCCTTATTTCTCTATTGTATCTTCGGGTTTTCTATTGTTTTAATGTTATAAACTTGTTGTAATGTACGCTGTACGTGCGACCATGCGTAAGTTGAAAAATATTAATTTCACTGTTCGCACCCAGATGGCGCTGCTGTTTGACGCAAGCGCAGCGGCTGCGTTCAGTTTTAATTTTAAGGCTGTATCGCACGTACAGCGTACCGTGAAACTACTCTAAATGCCAGCCAGCATTATGCTGAGGCGGGACCATTTCGTAACAAATAAATAGTTATTAAGTAATTAAATAGTATCATGTGTTTGTATCTGTATTAGTTTGTTACGAATAAATGATTTTCATTTTCATTTTCATTTTTCATAAAGTCTCCAAGCCGCACCGGGCCAGCGTGGGGTAACAATTTGTAGGGAGCTACGATATACACTAGTTTTATGCGGAGATGGATCCGCGGGCAGAAGCTAGTTTTAAAAACATGACAGATTTAACTGACATGTTTTATTCATAATACTTCGATTGAAACTGACATTATGCGTCAGAGACTGCACTATGTTGGTAAAGTATTCTTCTGGATTTATACGCCTTTATTTAATCAGAAATATGTCCTCTAGATCAAGATATCACATTGCGTATATTGAACATTTAAAACTACATCTTATTTCAATATTGAACAATGGAAAATCAGTGAACAAGGGTAAATCGTAATGATGCTTATTGTGTTTAAATAAAGTATACTTTTATTGGTTAAATAAGTTCCAAATTAAATAGAGAAATCCCACACTGCAGTAGAGCTCTCTCGCAAACCGTATATAGAACACCTGAATTAAGCAGCCGAATAAGCTGCAGAGGATAAGAATTCTTTTAATTTATTTGGAAATAGGGATTCAGCCCTTGAGGCGAGCGAGCGATTGATGTCTATAAAATTCAAGGGTTTTTCATCCAAACGCTCGAAAAGAAATTATTGTGGCCTTCTTTTTACTTCCATGTAGGTATTTCATCTTTAGTAGCGTGAACATTTCAGATTAAACATTGATAAGTACTTGAGCGTAAGACGGCTTATCAAATCCTTTATTTATTTTCGTAAGTTGTAATATCTACTTAAAATCTCACCACGTGACACCATTTCACAAGAAATATAAGTGAGAGAAAACACATGTTATTGTCTTAAGTTTAGATAGGTACTTTAAATTTACCTATGAAAATATGAATGATTTACTAAGATTTTTATTTGATGAATTTACCTACTTGGTTATGTGTGCCCAATCTGCATGTTTGCCTGCTAGTTTAATATTTAAGTATGTTGAACATAAAAACGATCTAAGAACGAACCAGACACACAGACTCATACCATTGTCAACTACATTTTTGCTGAATTACTTTGCATAAATAAGTTGTAGAGCAGCGTAACCTAGACATAATATTATAACTGTAATTTTATTTTTGTATGTTATAGTATTGTTAGTTATAGTTAAAATAAAACGAATTAAACATTTTAAGGCTGCGCGTCATTATTAAAAAAACGAAATACTAGATTTTAAACATATTTTGATTTTATAAGTACATCATAATAATATTTTTTTATGATATCAATTTAATCATTTTAATTTATTTCAATTTAATACATTTTATATCCCTTCAGCTGTGGCGAAAAAACATGGCCGCTTACCCACGTCTGTGGCACCCTCTGAGGGGCGCTCCACTAACAAGGTTTGTGGAGTGAAGTGATTTGGTAAAATTAAATTTTCTTTAGTTTTTTACATAATCACAGCCAGGATTTTGGATGAAACTCACTATTTATTAAATTATCTAACTGCAACGATATATCATCGTTACATTAAAGTCGCATTAAGGCTATCTACCTGACCTCGTCACCACCTCACCGAAGTTTACGACGTATTTTAAATATAATCAATTAGTTTTTTTGGGGTTTTAAATGGGCTTAATTTGAAGAAATTTGTGTTATACTTATTCGAAAAACATAAAATGGCTCGTGAGTATTTTTTTTTACATTAGACCATTTGAAATATTCTACCAAAATAATGCCTACACTCAGAAGTTGCTCGTGTAGGCTTCGATTTACATGCTTATATCTGAAGTGTTTTATACTGTATGTAATCAAATTCATGCCTGAACAATAAATATGGGTCATCAACTAGGTGTAACCGTAGCTTTTTTTATTGTAAGTGCAGCAGGTTTTATCTGAGAGTAAAATGAAAAAAGTATGTCTACGTTCATACAAAATAACCTCTTCCAAACGAGTGCAATTATCACAGCAACTATATGTTTTGAACCAAACAAATTAGGGTTTTTAAAATTCCCATTAAGTATACTTTTAGTTTAAACTATAATATAACCATCAGTTAAACAAAAATCACATCAAAACATGATTTGAAAACGGTATAAATCAAGGTCATGATTAGTATAGAGTGCGGATCGTAGTGACGTCACGAAGTATCATGTGGGCATCCCTCGGAGGGAAATTCCCGGTCGGTTAGGTCCCCCTCTGAGGGGTTTGTTGTGATCGTTACCAACTTCAATCGATTTATTTACTTTCGGGCCATTGATAATCCATTTAAGTTCATTTTAAACAAATGTATGATAACTAACGGTAATTTGAATACCTAATAGTAATATTAAATTATTAGAAAAGCGCTAAAAAACGTGTTGCCAAATTTTGACCATGAGTAGGTATGTCATGTTAGTCGCGGTTTTATTACAGTTAACCCGTTGAAATAACACTTGTTTCTATGTAATTCTAAAGATTACTTACATGTCTACAAAAACTGTCCTTCTGGCACTACAATTCAGCACTAAACCCACTAATTTTCACTCGCGAACACCGACCGTGTCAAACGTGCCACTGACTATTTTAGACTAACGACTAAATTGATTTTTTCCTCCATTGGCCATTGAAGTTTTCGCTTGCTAGCTGTCTCACTGAATTGGCTATACGTTTCAATGGATTAAAGCGAGATCGATATACGAATGCCGGTTTTATTTCTAAGAAAGTAAGCAAAGCCATTGCGCCCCTCCGAGGGGCGCTCCACCGACCTGCAGGAAAAAATATGAAGCGCACAGAGGGATGACCACAGCTGAAGGGATATAGAGCATTTCATTTAAATTTAATTTATTCTAATTTAATTGTATGTTTGCTTTTTATGGGTCACTGATATCCGAATTAAATGATTTTTATTTTTATTGTATTTATAATAAATAACTTTGTAAAAGTACCTCTATTATGATATGACGCTTGCATTCCAGTTAAAGAAATCTAAATTAAACTAATTAATCAATGGAGACTATCATTAAAAAAGAAGGTTCACTAAGTTACACATTTTCTGGCTTATCTTAGCAGCAACTATAGATAACTGTAATTCAACAACTTATTCTGAATAGTATATAATGTATGTTGATAAATTATCAAAAAATATATTGATTATCTTTGCGTATTTGCGAAATCTCAAATATTGGTCATTTGAAAACCAAAATACATAACTACTTCAAAAGTGTTTAGTTTATGCCATTAATAATTTGTTAGTAATTAAGCAAAAAAAACACGTTTACTATTAAGTATGTAGTAATGATAAGTACATCGTTTCGTGAGATTGACACTCGTCTAATGTTTCAAATTTTTCAAGCGTAGGTCGTTCTCATTATCGTTCACATGGATTTACTTACTAGCATTTTAAGGTCTTCAAATATGCCGAGAGGAGGTTTCGTAATTTTTCCTTCATAGAATGTTCACATGACTGCAAATAGAAGTAGATTTCCATTTTCGTGTGTTGATAGTGTTGGGTGTACTATTCAAACGGGGCATTGAGGGGAAAATCTGAAACTATAAGAGATACGGAAATTTTCTCTAAGGAGTCATGAGACCAATTTTAGGAAAAAATGATACTGCATTCAAATGTTTAAAAAAAATCTCATACAACGCTAGATATCAAACCGGGCATGAATTAAATGCGGCATATTCCTGCGAGTGTAGTAATAGGGTTCCATAGCGACAGTTTATTGTTCATGACATCCAGCACTAAGTATTAGTTTAAGCTAAATAACGAACTCCATTTTTAAACTTATTTGACCGGATTTCATTCTGGACAGCACTTGGTCAACTTTCCATACAAAGATGGTCATTCTCCTTTGTATACATGAATGACTGTGTAAGTCAGATAAGAATGCAATATTATGCTACCATTAAGGGGTTCTGGTAATGAAGACAGAAGGTGGCCATAGAGCAACTCCAAAACTATATAGGTACAAGATACGTCGTGTTTGTATCCATTAGAACCCTCTTCAACGTTTATTTTGAATAATTAAGTAATTTCAATTTATTTGCAAGTCAAAATTAACGTTTATTTGATGACCGTGCAAAAAAAATACAGAACACAATAAAAGCTTGTGCAAAACAAAATGAAAATGTTGTCAGTAAAGTATTATGATATGATATTGCTAATGATTAAAATTTTCATTTTCATTTCAGCAATTTAGCATAGTCCAGACACTACTCTGCAGACGCGCTCAAATTTTGCTCAAATCCAATTTATTTTCATTTTAAGGCCTGAGTTGAAGGAGGACCGATCGATCATCGCATATTCTTTAATGAGCGGCATGTAAATAGAGCGTTATTTATATAAATCGAATATATCGGTGATCAATAACGTGCGATGGAGGGTTGGCATAATGAGACCGGGTGGAGGCGTTCGCGCGTGGCGGGTAGCCAGCCGTGTGGATTTCGTGGCTGAAACGTGTGCGTTTGGCGATATATGTATGTCGCAGTGGAATAGTATAATCCGCCGTTTTACATAGCAGCTAGCTGTTTTGTATTAGGCGGGTTGACGATCAGGCGAATTGAAAACCGCATAATGAAAATCCGCTGGAATGCAATGCATGTGTTGTAATGCATACAACAATGGCGTCGGCGAGTTTCAGAGGTCATAAGGCCTGTAACACACTGGCGCGGCCTGCGGTGGCGGTCAATAGTTGACAGCTAATGGCAATTTAACTATTGTCCGCCGCGGCCAGGCCGCACCAGTGTGATGCATGATGCATGCTTAATGCAGATTGAAAACGTCAAATAAGCGTCAATCCGTCGAACACATTCCAGCGGATTTTCATTCAGCGCTATTCAATCCGCCTGATCGTCAACCCGCCTTAAAGGTGTAACATAACAGCGCTGTAAACTGTAATATTTTGTGAAACAGCTAAGCTTATATGTAAAACGGCTAATTATACAATAAGCCTGCGACATGGATACCACCTGGGTATTCGGTTCGTCACTTTTACATTTTAATGTGTTTCGCGCGGTCGGTTGGACATGATAGCTGGACGCGAGCGGGAGAAACCACATAAGAAGAATAAGGAGACACACATGTTTGTTTAGTGGACGTTAAACAGAAGTAAACCTCCTTGGACATTCTGGAACGTGCATTAGATGTATTGAAATCACATGTGAATCGTCTTAGTTTATAGTTCATAACCATACGTGTCATAATACGTGTAAGGATTCTATTGGTATCTTTCAAAATTGATTTCGGCTGATAAAAAAATATTTTTTTGCACCTTTCGTGTCTCTTATATTGTTATGATTTTTAGTGTATTTAGAAATTTATATTTTATCGCAATCATTTAATAATTTCATGGTTAAATAGCAAATATAAGTAATTAATCGCACTGATAATCAGATTAGATAAATCTCATAATCCACTATTCCTATTTTAGCAATTATCGCTATTCTGGATCTCTGGATTTCTGGATGGAGTAAGCATTACTGGCAAACATAAAAGAAGCGTCATGATCGCGACTACATCACTTCGTTTTGTTTCAGCGATCTCCATTATTGATCGATTTAATTTAGTCTGAAACGAGCAGTGATTAGTATCTCGACGAGAGCTCGTATCTACTATTTAAATTTAGTTTAGGAGATTAATTAAACCCAGGCTCGACAGACGGACGTATGAAACGTTTTGTCAGAACCGTCATTGGCAGCCGCTCCACTGCTTTATTTCGCCACTAGCGTCATGAATGGGAGACGCAATCGAATTTGCTAAATGACGCTCACACAAAATTGGTAAAGAGTGATTGATCGGATCGGGACGCGTAACGGCGAAAGCATTTTACACTGAGCATAATTGAATTTGATTGAATCTGAATATTTAGACCGCATTTTCCGATATGCAGCCAGTCAAAAGTAAAATCAACCGAAAATGTAGAGATGAATCAAAAATACTTAATGTTTAATTTTTTGAATGTTTGTACTTTAATTAAAATATTTTTAACTGAAAGTATTAACGTTCATAGACCCCTCGAATCACATACGAGTAAAAGAAAATGGAAACGACACGAACGATACCTTTTTTAGACCGGAATCATTACTTTAATACACCTGTGAACTTTAGAGGTTTTCCACTTCTGCATTGCCTTTTTGTTCGTCGTTTTTTTAATTTCGTTGCTAGGGGCTAGCAGAGGTAGGATTCTCTACTGACACGGAGTATTAGCCTGATTAGCTGTGAAGCGGGCGCGGCGCTGCAAAAAGCTTTAAAAACGTCGCCAGTAATTCAGTTAGGGAGGCAGTGGTATGGCGCGATGACCCAACCATGATACCGAACATTATCGCCGAGGCTTTGTGGGTACACTCCAGATATAGGCAATAACTGAAATAGGAAAGTGAATTATAGGATGAGAGTGCAGTTGGTCGGTCCAGTGGTTTATCCTAGTCTCGATGGTAAGCGACGACAATGCCTAAGATGAAGCTAACTGCTTGACATGATTTTATGAGATAATGTTTGAAAATTGCAACAGTATTCAGCTGAACCACGTCGAGCGAAATCCTTTTAAGTGTCAGTTACGACCAGAGATGCAATTCTTATCTAGATTTACATATATGTCCGAGCAGCTAAAAACTCCATATGTAGCGAAAAGGGCCCGTAGCGCTCTGACGTATTGTGTGTCATTATAGGTGTAGATAAAAACCTTACTCTAAAAATTTAACAATTTTAGGCTGATAATTAGACGGTTCAACTCACGTAGGTATTAAATGTAATACGTGAGTTGAACCGTATAATTATTAGCATTGTTTCAACATGTCTAACGAAAGTTTAAATTCGAAAATTGAAGGCTTTCAAAACAAAAAGTCGATTCAAAATTTCATAGTAGGGGATGTGTTGTAACCCAACAATAATTAGATACGGCGCGCTTTTACTGCGGCGCGACTCTGAATACCGGCCAAATTGCGCCCTTCCAATCCAGTTTATGCCACGATGGAACTTTGAAGCTTCGTTTGGTGACTATTTTGTATTTTTGCTTATAAACAAATATTTTCAAAACTTTTCAAATTTAATTTTAAATTTAAACAATTTTTCAATTTAGAAAAATATTTTAACCAATGGTAAAGTTTGTAGCGGCAATTAGCTACTGTTTAGAATTTTAAGCGTTTCTGTTTGAGAGAGCGTATTTGGTAACTTTGAATTCCTGGGCTAGCCGGCGTTAACCATGGCGTATGCACTCCAAATTCCGGGCAGTTGATTAGTGCGGAACCGGATATCAAGCTTCCCTCGGAAGGCTCGCTGTCGCTATGCGCCCACCTGCAGTTTTTAGAACTGTTGGGCAAATTGAATCACACTAGACATAGAATACTGGATGTATTTATATGATATGCATCAGCAAATTTAATCAATATTAGAGTTAGGTATATCTATTGATATGCCTTGATTCTCCAGACATATATTAGGTGTAGATTCGATCACATGGGTCGGTTTGTATTCTAAGATAATCAGTAACTAGGTATATGCTGTACAGTAACTATATCGACGTGACATTGATTCCATAACTGTATTTATGTTTCACAGGAAAACACTACACACACATAAATAACGAAACACAAAGGCGTTACGCATTTATAAACGAACTAGCTTCCGCCCGCGACTTCGTTTGTGCGGACCCATAGGATAAAAACTATCCTTTATTTTAAGGCTATAAACTGACTTTGTGCAGAATTTCATCCAAATCATTTCAGCGGTTTAAGCGTGTTTGAGTAACAAACATCCAAACTTTCGCATTTATAATATTATTAAGATTTTTGTTGAGTCACTACTCGTTTTTTTTTAAGACGGTCTCGAGGTCTGCAGCTCATAGAGCCACTAGTATAAGCGTTTGTTCAACTTGCACTGTTCGTATGTAAGTAAGTATCTATGTTAATTTACGTAGATAATAGATCTATGTTCAAAACTATCAAACTATTTTTCTGGCGCTAGCCGGTGTCCGCTTTGAGGATTTAGCTGAGGCATATGAAGTTCAAATATTTAGAATTTTTAAATAAATCAGGCCCTATAAATTTATAGTTAATCTATTTCTATACAAAATTGAACAAAAAACCAAAAACTGATCGTTAAAAAAAACGAAATAAACTGATAAAAAGAAAACAAAAAACCTCATCGCTGGGGTTCCAGCTCGCAGCAATCAGCAAAGAAGATTAACCATTGGTCGTCATCTAGGAGTAAGCCTGTCTTTTGCGAGAAAATATGGAAAAAACTAATTTTCCAGAAAATAAGACCAAGCTAGATATACATATTACATTTGCCAACACACGTTTCACGCTGTTTGTTGGTCTCCATACAAAGTTTCATCCCCTTTTTCGTCCCTAAACGGGATGAAATTTGACACAAATTATAGCCTTTCTGTGAGTGTCATTGCGGAGAGGTTTGACTGTCCCAACCCTGGCACACTGGGTTGATCAAATTTGTTGCTCAAGTGTTCTACTAATACCTAGGTTGTAAGCTGTACTTACTATAATATGGATGTGAAGTCTGAAATAAAGATTTATTTATTTATTATATCCTACTCTGATATATTAGGTGCATAACTGGCAAGTTTTATAAAAAATCGTCCAGTAGTTTTTGAGATTAATTGGAACGTACGTGCACACATGCAAACTTTCGCATTTATAATATTAGTTGTTGTTGTTCCAACGCTTTTTTGAAACAGAACAAAATTCGAAAACATAGGATATTTTTTTTTAGATATATTTGCAAATAATTTTTCGTATTTCATTTAAATATTTCGTAGCTTACTAACGTAAGAAAAATGATAGCAATTGCTCATATTACATATCGAAATATTTAGGGTAATTACACCGGTTACAGTCAGCTTCGGTTGGCGACCACCTGAAGGACAAAAGGATTCTTCAATTATAGGTACTTATCTAATAATCAGAGCCCGGATTTTTCACGGCAAAACAAAACACTATCGTAATCTAGCCAGTGATAGAAACATTATTTTTTCTACTCCTGTACTTTTATCTGTCATTTACATAGTCCCGAACACTAATATAAAGACATTCAAAATAAGTCTGCAGAAAAGTCTATACTCTATTCCCCATAACAGTACGGCACAACCGTGCTGTTTTGTTGCCAAAACGATACGCTTAGCAGCCATACGCTTCTAAACCTGGGTAGTATTACGTGATCAACACTAATTTAACAACAAAATACATAAGGTACTACCAACTTAACAAACCACTGAATGTTTTTACTTCAAAGAAATTATTGTACTAAAGGCATTGCTGCCAACTTAAGAAAAACCTTATTCTTAATATGACAGTACTGGCAAGTTGAATTAAAAACAAAACAGACCATAAACAAGATGTGGCAATGTGTCATGTTTCCAATTTCCCACCAAAGTTCCAGTTCAAAATTAAAAGACGAAATATGATAACTATTCGTTATTAATAACTTCTTAAGATTTGATTCGTGTTTGTGAAGTGAAGAAAAATGTATACGTTCCTTTTAAAATGGACGAAGAAGAAAATAACTGCACCGCTGAAGAAATTGCGTGAGTAGAACTAACGGGAAACTTACTGCCTGAAAAGTCAAATGCTATTTATTTAAAATTAGTCGTAGAAAAACTATTGTATGCAACGGTGCACAACTTGGTCTTAAAACGTTCGTGGCGTCTTTAATTGCGATGCTCACCAAGGCTCGCATCGCAACTCACGACACTCGCGTTTTAAGACCCTACTTATACAACAGTTGCATAAAATACTATTATCGATTTCGAGTATTATTAGGTACATGTAGATATAAAAATAACATGCTGATATATTTTTACATTATTGACAATATACAGTGTGCAAAACAACCTTTTTATATTTATAAAAAACTAGAAGTGTATACTTCCGAAAACGCCATAAGGTATTTGAGCCAAGTCAACTAAAAAGTCGCGATAATGACTATACCACCTAATTGAAAATAATAGACAATACAGTCAATAATAGACACTTATTACTCCTTCCTTACTTATTAAATAAGACTTTAAATGTCATTTTATTACGTATAAAACATAAATTGCGTCTAGATATTATTTATTTCTTATAACGCTTTGAAACCGACGTGTTTGATATACGTATAATACCTTACGTATATTACAGTTACTAATAAAAATAAAAATGAGTAATGTGCAAGATCGGATCAAAACGTGGTAGAGAATCACACAGAATTAGTCTATAATACAAACTTCACGTATTTTTTTATTAAATATTTATTTTATTTGGTGACGTTTTTTCTTCTCCTACACAATTATCGATATCGATAAAATAATGTTTCTACCACTGTCTAGATTACGATAGTGTTTTGTTTTGCCGTGAAAAATCCTTCCGGCTGATTTTACAAGTGACACCCAAAATACCCGGGCTCTGCTAGAACATTTTGATAGACCCTATTACAGGCAAATATTTTAGTAGGACAGTCACATAATAGTTATGCATCCACTGAAATAACGTAAAAATATTCATCGAGAGCTCCAATTCATCTAAGTATTTGCAAACCGGCACATTATATTGAGTAGTTGCTAACGGCGCAATGACCCTACTAGCCTGCAAAAATAAACTATTTGATGATACAGAGAGTGAGTTTTTTCTGCAGAAAACATAAATAAAATCTAAATGAACATAATGCTGGCTTGCAAGGCGAGGCTGGCGAAGCCTGCGGTTTGTCACGAAGTGGCTGTATCAGATAAGCCGGCAGTTTGTCGCGCCCGCGTCATTTGTCGCTGCAGTCGAGATGACGCGCAACATGTCGTGACTGCGTAGGCGGGAATACAACCGCTGCACCTCCGCTTGAAGGAGGCATTTTATCACTAAAATTTAATTTCTTCCTCTGAGCAAACGGACATTTGAGAAGAAATATGAGGAAGCGAATACAACCGAGTATCTCAGCAAAGGTTGAAAACACTTACGCGCCTTTGGTGTCGCATATTACGTTAATGAATCACAATAATGTTCTCATATGCTGATGCCTTAAAAATTACGGAATAAAGAAAATACATTTTGCACTTCTTTATTATATACTTTAGCTAAGCTAAGCTAGAAAAATCAAATTAATTTGACATGTTATATTTTATTAATAAATGAGAATCAATAGTCAATAATTTGGAATTTTCTCAAAAGACGATTAATAATATACAATCAAATGGAGAAAAAAGTATAACACAACATTAATAAAATAATAACAATGTTATAAGTATCCAGGGAAAACTCCTATGTAGTTTTACCGGATCAAATAGGGGGTGAAATAGGGAGCAGAACGAATGGAGGTACAATATACTAGTTGTACGCGGACGAAGTCGCGGGTTGAAGGGTGTATATTATAGAATCCAAAACGGCGCCTTCTATTTTAACTTATTTAGGTCATGGTCATGGTATTTTCATGGTGCAATACAATTTCAAAAGTTTAGGCGCCTCCATAGATCATGGGAATTTATGTCTTCCCGGTCCTGACCCCGGCCCACGCGTGTCGCTGCAACTACGACTGCGCTGCGCCAGGAAAGCGCGCGCGCATACACTTTTGTGCATTATGCACTCTCAAAACAAGTTGAAGCTGAGCCTCTTACATACGCATCGCGTTGCGGTGTCGCAGTTTGTTTTCCGTTTTGTTGCTTTTGCTGTGTTTGCTGGCCCTTCACCTAAAAACGCTTTATACCTACAATGTATGCAAATTCTTTAGTTATATATTCACCCAAGATGCTTGACAATAATATGTAGGTACACTAAAACGAAAGTCCGTACACTCGTAACTTTTAATGAACGCTAAAAATTTAAACGCTTATCCAGGACGCTACCAAATAATAGGCGACGGTGTTAAAACGGCATAGACCTTTATTTGGGACCGAGAAGGGGCTTATCGGGGTGTTTTTCAAATAACGGCAACGATTCCGCGCCGGTGTCCCTACCTGTTATCTACAGCTCTTCCTGCACGGCCGCAGCGCCCTCTCGCGCCACGCTATTTCACGTTCCGACCGCTTTTACACCACTTGAAATATTATTATGTCCCCCATCACGGGTCACCTGGCCGACCATGGCAATCATATTAACTGTTGTCTGACAAAGGTATAATCTAAGCACTCCTCGTTACTTACTGTCATAAAATTTTAATTTATATTAGCATTTCATCCAACCTTTCGTTTTGTCAACAGGTATGTTCCAGTCGTATTTTCAAGTTGGCAGCTAATGAGATCGGCGTATAAGGCGAGAAGGCGTGAGCCTGATGTGGTGAATTTATCTAAATAAATTACAGCAGCCATACTGTGAGTACGATGTAAGTTTCTAACAAATGTCTTGTAGGTTTAGGTGCACATCTTTTTAAGAACTATTAAAATCACTCAGACTCACCTTATTAATGATGAGAGGTTACTCAGCTCAGGGTTGAGTAACCTTATAAAGTTTGCGAAATGATTTTATGAATCTGTCACGACCAATTACTGAATTAATTATCACTATAATTGTAGTTGTACTAATTGCAATTTATTACTTGAATGTCAAGATCATTCGCATCTTCACGATATAACTAGTTAGGCAGGCTTTGTATGCGTCAATTTATTCGCTGCAGTTGGTGTCTGACGCCCGCAGCGCTGCGCACTTTATTGTTCCTCTCCTACGCATGCTACTATTAAATAACTACCTTTCTCACAAACCGAATTAAACATTTCCACGTATATAAATTCGGTATTCCGTTTAATATTACTTGAACTTGTTAACGGAACTTTTATTTTCTAGGTGTACTCGTATTATTCGACGAAATTAATGACGCACTAGGTACTAAATGTACTTATTACTTAGCATGAGTTATAAAATACAGTACATCACATCATAATTTTGTTTGCTGGATTAAAACAATTTTAATCCAGCAAACAAAATCAGAATGGTGCTTAGGATTATTTTGCAGTGAATTAGCCCACATCCTTTTTTAAATAAAATTTATAACAGATATCTCGAAAACCAAGCCAAGTCAAGAGTACCTTTTGCGCTATTACTCTATAAATATGTTCATGATTCAGGATACGCTTCACCGTTACAGATTATTATGGTATTAAACAGATCGATTACTGTTCGGAAGATCGATAAAGACGATTTTCAATAACATCGTAAAATAATACAATAATTTTAGATAAGATCAAAATAAGCATCGATAAAATCGCCACACGTAACCGCGACCTCGATCCGCGAAGGTTCGCATTCACCCGTTCTTATCACCAGACGACTTTCATTACGAACTTTTTTAATCGTCCTTTGTCCTGAAAAAATAAATTCATCGCGATGCCGGGACAGTCCGCCGTAATTAAACTGACAACGTCCCCCGGGACGAGTTTTGAATGTTATTAGAATCTCTTTCGCGCCCCGCCGCGTCTGATTGGAAACCTTTATTCACTAAAGCAATATACATGTTTAACTTACATCCAGTTTCTCATATCTCAATTGTTTATTTGAAATAAAAGTATACGTCTTAGTTTTAGGTACATGCATCGTAGCAAGAGGTAATATAATGTATAGGTAGCCTATTATCCGATAGTCATAATTGATATTATTTTGTGAATCCGAGCATGTAGCTACATACTACGTAACGATAAAAGTGTCTTCACAAAATAATTTAGTATACAATTCAGTTTTTTACAGGTATGAGTGCTTTAGACGGCTCACTTCATTCAAAATATAGAAAATAAAGCTTCATTCTTAACTCGTCTTTTCGGTTATTATTTTTATTGCATAGAACGTCATTCAATACACTCTTTTCATTGTATCGGTAATATTTTTTGACAATGATTAATTTTCGTCGAAACTAGTAGCTATAATTTATTCAAACTCCTAGGAGTTTGTTTGAGAGGAAGATACAGTCCAAATAAACAACTAAATCAGATTTGTCTTTCGGTTGCATCTTAATCCTTTTGCCGACAAATATCGTTTTAAATATCTCTTCAAATTAGGTGGAATAATATTTTTGAAGCAGTTTATGGACGTCGGATTGGCAGCGAGCCAAGCGTCCCCACTTTCCCGCGTTCTGAGCGTTTCTCTGTCGTACGAGTATTATAGACCAAGAGCGGACAGCGCACATTGCCGCTTCCGAGAAATTGCCGATTCCCAGCAACGTGCTCCGGCAGACGGAAATGTTTTATGAGTAATGAATTGTTATGGAATTGATGGTTCCGAGATGAGTTTCAAATAACGCAGGAGTTTTCACGCCGTTTATCAAATTTATAATACTTAACGAGTCGCGCTACAGCCGCGTAGTCGCCGTTTGCTTGATTTAGCTGTTATTTGTGCATTACAATGAATTGTGTTAGAAACACAGTTTTGTTTTCACTTTTCAATATAAAAACAACCCATGTTTATTGCATTGCAATACCCATAAATAATCATGTGTTTAGAAATATGTAAAATATCATTACACAGTACACACCTAGGTTTTATATGTTCAATGGGTGAAAGAACGTCACGAAATAATAGGAGTCGTTTTATGAATTTCCTTCACAACTCTAAAAGCGGTCGAATAGTATTTTTCATTATCGTTGCACTTCATTCGGGAGCCATGGCGTCACTGGAGTAGGCTTCAATTTTCCACTGAACTAGGCCTTTTGAAACGATTGTCCCGCATCAAATTAAATATGTGTTGAATGATTTATGATCTCAATTTGCGAAATGGAATGCACTGCGATCGTTAAGAATTCCGCAACTGCCGAAACAGAACTATTCGAATTTACATATTTATTTTGAACCGGTTCCCCACGCGGCTCCGTCTGCGTATCACAGAGAATCCAGGCGGAGCCACAGTATAAAATATAGCCATTCGAAAGGGCATTCTATTACTGGTGAACGAATTTTTGAAATCAGACGAGTACTCCTACCTAGTCCCTACATGTAAACATACTTCCTACATGCACACACATTCGGGTATGTTTTGGTATCTTTATTAACCCTATTTGTTTTAATTTTTATTATATACTTGCTATAATCAATTAGTTTTAACCAAAGACAATATTTTACTTTATTATATCTTAGATGCAAACCCCCCGAATTCATTTTATTTTGTGCAAAATATGTATACGGCTGACATGAATTATAATATTGTAATTAATTACCTCCTATATCTCAACAACATCATCGGCCGATATCCCACTGCTGTGCAGGGGCCTATGCTGGCCCAAAGCGGACTTGGGACTTGACAGAACATTTTAAGAACTGTCTCATATAACAATAATCTTGTGTTCATTCTTTTTTTCGTTGCGTGTGTTGTTAGCAGCAAAAGTAGTTACGCGGGTCAAGGGCATAAAATGACTTACTCTCCTTAAAAGGAATAATGTCAAAAAAATAAGGACTGTCTAGGTAATTTTGAGCGTGTTATTTCGCGTTGCTATTTCTGCTGCTGACTGTACTACCGAAACACTGATACACAAATGATCACCTGTACGCGTGATTGACGTGGAACGACATTTGCGGAGCACTAAGCGACTAGCGATAATGGGCCTGCAGCTGATCCGCGCAACTGCGCGCAATCGCTAAACCGCGCACTGTTCAGCACTAATTGTTCAGAATAATTGTCCACATTTTTTTTGCGGCAATTTACACGTACAATTGAAATAGAAGCGTAAAAGTTCAACCGTCTAATTAATAGCGCTAAACGAAAATGTAAAGTAATGGCTATCATTTTCTATCTTACCTGTGTGTTTACTTAGAAACCATCACTTGAGCAGCTTTGGGAAAACCCTTTAAAAACGTGAGGAGTGACATTTACTTTCATCCTCTAATGATATGGAAAAAGCAAAGGGAGAGAAAAGCCTCGCATTCTTTATTTTTAAATTAACTCGAGTGAAAATTCTTAGGGTTCTGCAAAGAAGTGCACGAGAATGTGACACTCTAAGGTTGCGAGGGCCGCTCGGCTAGTGCTCTGGAGTGTCATCTCGCTAACACATTGTCTAGCGTCATTGTCTGCGGGCTCTCTCGTTACACCGATGTTCAACTTTTTATTTACGCCCAAGTGCACTCTGCGTCTGTCGCGTCGAGAGCTGAATTAAGGCTCTCCGCGTTGATATGGGATCATTCAACCCGAGAATATCGAATTACGCAGCGCACTGGGCGCTTTGTTGGTTACTTGCACGTGATATTCCTTTTGTCGAAGGCCGCGAGCTTCCAGCTCCAACCCTCGCGAGTTATGTCCTGCCTAGCGAACTTTGGATCCTCAGTGCTCACTCGGAACACAATCCAACGATCGCTTATTAGTTTTTTATTTTTCGTGCAACATGAAGCGCCTGAACTTTTATGAGCTCGGTAAACTTCGCCGGGGGATACCTTCGTCTTTAGGGCTATGATTACTTGCACCTTCTCAAGATTTTCGAGTCTTCAAAACCCAAGAACACTGATGCTCATACAAACTTTTCGAAAGTTAGCACTTTAAGTGGGTTCATTTTCAACTGGATCTCTCTCTATTCTAGAATTGAGTTTGGTAGATGTCATGTTTTCGGTTGAAAGCGTTTAAATAATGTTTTCAGTCTGGTTCAATAGTGGCCTTATTAGAGGACCGGTTGCGGAAATTGAATCTGGAGCTACGCAGTTTCCGGACGGGCATCGCGCTTCCGACTCACTTGCTCGGAACAACCCCCGAGTTATTGTTTACCTTTTATTGTTCACTTTGGTTCACATCGCTACGTTTCTCAATTTCAACGAACTATTTAATAAACTAACCCGATTTGCATTTTTGCACAGAAGTGCTCAAAAATGCCGATGGTTTAATTTTGGTGTTTCTTAAATTTCGTTCCGATCTAAGTCTAGGGAAGCAGGTAAACAACGAGTTTATTTCATTAATTTATGTATAGTTTATCTTGTTACACTCAACTGGCACGGATACTTTGATTTGCCCCGCATGGTTAAATGCTTAATCCGTTTGTCAGAATAGTCTACACGAGATAAAGGCGAGAAGTTCCCAACAATCAACGGCGCGTCTTTGTTATGTGTGACTTTAGTCATATCTATGTTTGTGCCGCCGCCACCGTGTTGTGTGTGTTTAGGGATGGCATTGTCTGCCGCGCCAGCCGGCAACTCTGCGATTGTGTCATGCTAACTAGAGCAGCGAGATGCACTTGCCTTTATGTTTTGATTCCAACACTGCAAAAATATTTATAAAGTTGTGAACTTCGCATTCTGTAAATTTTCCATTATGAACGGATCAGTAACGAACTTCAGAGTGGCAACGTCTCAGTTACACTACGAGCTCTCGTGTAGCACCGGTGCTATTGTGTTTTCATTATAAATGTCAGAATGTAATGAAAGGCATCGAGTGCTGCGGGTATTGTTGTAAACACTGCTGGTATAATTTACGTGCTATCGCATTAACGGTGACTGGGCGGTTTCTCTTAATTATCATTTTGCACGGTTCGTCAGACACACGCTTGGCCCCATCCTATTCGAAATACCCCGTGTTATATAAATATCCCTGCGGTCACCTTTCAATGTTATTAACCCATATCATAATAATCCCAGATAATATTCATTAACGTGGATGTTCAGTATAAGCAATTTAAACATAATACCTACATATGCGTAAATAGTACATAACATGTAATACTATTATAGTCTATCGTATCAATATGTGTTTACTATTATTATGGACACTTGGAATGAACTCGTATTTGTCATGTCATGACATTAAGGTTAAGCATAGTGTAACATGTCTGAGAAATTCTGGAGTAATCTAATTAAAACGTAACTTAGGTTACAAATTAAATATAGCAAGAAAATACTAGTAACTTTATTTACCAACTGAATACTTATTCCAAATTAAAACTAAAGCTTGATAAAAAAATTCCTTTTCTAATTTAATGATCGTGTCGCCAATAATCGCGGGTCTCATCAAAGTTGCTAGTTATTCGAACAATATTTAGTAAGCAAAGTACCTACAGCCTTGGCAGTGTCGTGATCCAACCGTTGTTCAGTTCACCCTTTATTAGAAACCCGGATAATCCGGATACTCTTTGACGGCTTTATGAAAGGGTAATAAATATGACGGTTCAAAAATGTTCATACGAAATGATCCGCTATTTTACTGAATATGTAAATTAGTAACATACATATTGTGCTTTTGTAACTGGCTCGCTATGGATCATTTACGGGAATGTTGAACTTACAAATGAAATGGTATATATTTTATTCATGGCTCGCTGTTGTGCAGTCAGAGAGGAGCTTGTTACAAATGAACGCTCTTTCGGTATGACCTATTGCCCTAAATGTATGTACGTTCACGTGTAAATAACTCAATAAAGCGATGCGCTCTGGCTCAATTACCTAAAATTGAAAAAACAAGTTTGGTATACGGTTGCTTTTTTTAAATTAGGGTTTTATACAAAATAAATACATCACAAACTCATGTTACATGAGGCAAAAATGAGCAAATACATATATAACCAACCCTTTATGCTAGGTATTTCAAAAAGAGTATGAATATGTACACTATAAGAGGATTTTATCAGTTAGTAGTAACTGTAGTAAAGTAAGACAGAACGTCAAATTTCCTTGCGACAGTGATGGACCATTGGGCACGGGACACTGCGCCAGTTTAATTGTTTATTTAGATACGACCAAGTTCCCGAATTAGGTCACCCAGAATCGGAACATTAATTAATATTTGTGTTTGAACTGTACCGTGCCCTTGAGTGATTAAGCGACCTTTCAAATAACAGTTAGTTCACAGTTAGTAGACAACCCCCTTATTTGCGTTCTAAATCATAACTCTAAAACATTGCTTCTAGATAATGCAATTAATTTGCAAGCACTCTGTGTAATTGGGTTTATTTCAGCGTAGTTCACGCAAGGTTTATGGGATCGCGACCAATGTCGAGTATCTGTGAGTACGTCGCAATACGTAATAACAGATGACATTGGCTGTATCGTAATATGATCTTGTCAAATCATCTCGCTAAATAGGTGAAACGAATCGTTAATAATACTCGTGAATTAACGAGATAAGTCCTTTTGTGTAGTGCTGATAGCTCGGAGGTAGACATATTAATAGGGCGGGAGATATCCTTCAATGCTACGCAGCTGTGTTATTATAGTTCGGGCATTGTTGGTCCGTTTGTGTGCGTATTCCGAAAGCTCTGTCGCAGTTATTTGTTGCAACCACGGCGACATCTGTGCTCGGGCTAATAACATGACTGTTTTCCTTCCACCGACCTGTAATGACGCACACTATGTTTGCCTTTTAAAGTTCTTTATTAGCATGGAGTTTACTACCGACTTTAGCGGCGGTCGGTACTATAGTGACTCATTATTTTATCGTTTTGAGAGGGTTTAACGATATTGCTTCTCTAGCTACTAAAGAAGATAACAAAAGTAGTGTTTTGAATCCGTTAAACAGAAATTACACGGGTTAATGTAGTTCCATTTGCTTAATGGATTTCATGATTTCCTAATTTTAGTTCATGGTCTACCTAGTAATACGACCGGTCGCATAGTGATTTTAGAAACCAACGATTTTAGAAATCGACTACGACGATATGATGGATAAATACGAGACACTTTTAAAATACGAGTATATTATGTACCGTTATTAGGAAATAAAGTCGCGCCAATATCCGTATTACTCACTCAAAAGAAAGACGACGTCAATTCTTCTAATACAATTTTATTGGTGATAAACGGAATGTAAACTCAATAAAACGTTAAACTTAGCCCCGCTTCCGCACGACATAACACTAATGCGCAAATGAAATACCGACAGTAGACCGACTAGTAAGAAAATCTGGACAGCATTGAGTAAGCTCTCGGTATAGTACCAATTACCGCATACCGATTCCGCCCCGCCAAATGCGGAAGTAGCTTTAAATGAGATTGCCCCATTTTAGAATATTTGTTTTAAACTCATTAATTAGACATTAAGCAACTGACAATTTTACTTGTGATGATGAGGAGCAATCAAAGAGTAAAAGGTAGAGACTAAAGTTCGGTTGATTATCTTTCTTCTTTAACGCACGTCCTCTCTCTCCCTCTCTCATTTTAGCGTTAATCCCGGTTACATTCTCAGCTACTACTCCTGAGCCGGAGCCCGCTGCGGTGCCTCCATCCTGTAATTACTTATTCACTCTGACAAGTCATTGTTTATATTTTATTACGTATCCTCATAAAGCGCGCGTCAGCCGTCACCCAAAACGCATCAATTAATCATCGAAATACGTAATACGTCCCATAAAGTCCCATTACTTGCAGTCCAGGAATAACTTATGTTTCTAAGAAGCTCCCCGTCCATCCGGAAAGAATGTTAATAGCTCGTGAAAGCCAGATAAGGAGTTCCCTAATCAAATATTCTGGAATCCTTCTTAAGAAAGAAGCGAGGTTTCGGCGAGCGGTCGTGCATAAACTACAATATCGGCTCCTTTAAAGGAGCAAGAAGGACTTTACTGAAGGACGAATCGTAATCCGCTCCCCACCGACTGCTGACCAAAGATTAAACTAATGGAAAGTATAAAATGTATAGTGTCGTGCAGCGACAATAATATATAAACTTTTCACTGCACCCTTCCATGTCGGATAGCGTATCATGTTGATCGTTTACATAAAAACAATCTTATGGATTTTTTATGGGTTTAGGTCTAAGTCAACAACTTAATAATGAAAGTAATGAAAGGTCTGCTGATATAAAAAAATACTGTTGCTGTTTAAGCATATTTAATAATGACTGAACAACCGCATACTTATATACCTACTTACTATACATATATCACTTTTATAAAAGTTATACTATACGATAGCCATAGGTACTATGCTTCTCTGTCCTGTAGTGTTTGAACCAGTCTTTTTTGACATTTAATTGACCCTAACGCGCGTTCGAAAACTTACACGATCACACTGCATGACATTTAAAACATTTTTTTTGAGTGAATTAATTCTTTTACAATGTTTGCGAGCGCGAAATCAAATCCACATAAAAATCGAATTGAGGTTCTTTTTTAATCAGTTCATTATCGTGGTTAGTAATCCTACTATTTTATTATTATTCTATTAAATGGAATTGAGAAATGTCAAGGGATTTGAAATAAATTGCCGTGATCCGGGTAGCTCACGGACAACAGACAGGGGGCGGGCGGGTTGATGCAATATTGATGGGTCTCAATTAGCTGGACATTAACTCGGTGCCAACTTAGGAACTACAAGTATGTATAACCTATAACTTGATAATTTGCTCTGCATTCATTCTTAAAATAGGTTAGTAATAACCGGGGCAGGCACTCGTTCGAGAGTTTAACTTTTCCTGTTTCAGCTTTTAAATACGTTACTGATACCTATTACATGTAACTCACTAGAGGACCTTAAGGGGTAGGTATTTAGTGCGGTGGATCCGGCTAAAGAATTAGGGATCCATTCATTCAAAATACCAACGTATGAAATCTCTAACAGTTAAAAGTAATCGTTTCAACATTCTATTCACAGTAAATATTTACGTAAGATACTGTAAATTTCACAACACGACGTCGCATGCGATCATATAGTGCACAAAAAACGGAATTCCTGACAGATCTCCACACGATGTCGAAAAAAAATAGGAAGACACATTGGTAAGTTTTGTCTCCACCGTACCGGCGGCCGAGCTCTTTGCACAATGCGTCATTGTTGTCCCATATAATACGCGGCATTAACATTTTGTACCGCGATTCACGTCATTGATGACGATTTATTGTCACACACCACCGCAGCGGAGTCTATGTCATATAATTAATGCTGATTTTTTTCATCCCCGATGATTTAGGTTTGTCAAGTTTGTTTTGCGGGACATCTGCTTCCATTGTTAGCTAAATCTGTCCTCAGGTAAAGCCAGATAATGGGAATTATCTGAGAAAGAGTTGACGTTTCTCCTTTCAACTTTTGTGGAGTCGAGTGTTTTGACAATACCGGTTTATTTAGGGGATTTATTCTTGGAGACATGGTTTATTACGATTCTTATCTCTTTACAGATTCAGTTAAGCAGTTTTTAAATTAACAAAAAAGGAATTCTGTTTTTATGCCCCTTGATTATTTAGGATTCTAAATAAATATGGATTAATGGGTACTGTTTATTTTGTTTCCTTCACTATTTCAAAAGAGAAACACTATAATATTCCAATCAAACGTAATTCAATACGCTTCGTTAAAGAACAACATCATAAGTTCGAAACAGTGAAGCATAGCTCGAGTCACGCAGGGTCGATCGCTCTTACCGACGTATGGGCGCATTCATTTATTGGGTAAACAAAGAATTTACTGATGTCGTATAATTTTATGCTCTAAACAAAGGCACGTCATTCTCCCCGCGCTCGCGCCGTGTTGCCACGGTAAGCGTTTTGCGTCCAGTATCTTATCATCTTCCAGATCCAACGTTTTTATATAGATATACTAGCTTCTGCCCGCGACTCCGTCCACGTGGAACTCGTTTATATTGCAGCTCCATACAAACTTTTACCCCCTTAGGGGATGATTTCGGGGATAAAAACTATCCTATGTCACTCTCCTATGTCACGGACAAACAAACAAAAACACACTAGTATGGATTTATAGCTCACCCTATTCTAATCCTAAAATGTCAAATTAGTAACCAAGAAGGAGGAGTGGGCCGCTCTTTCATATATGACCCGATCTATACTCATTCAACTAGGCTGCTCTGCCTTAAATGATGGTTGCCAGAACTCTTGAAGAGTAGCTGTTTTGAGAGAGAGGGATGAATTTGACTCTTTTTGTCGACAGAGCGAATCCTCAAATGCTTGCTTGTTCGCTATTGTCATAGGGCAGGCAATTGCAGTCAACGATGCTCGACTCATCACATATCTCTCTACCTACTTCCTAATAAAAGTAATAAAGCTCAATGTCTACAGTGATAGTACTGGCTGTGATGGCAGTGGCCTGACAACGCCGCCCGCCGCCCGGCGCGGGCGACCCACGCTCTGGTCGCGCCGGTGCGCTGCACTTGTTCCCCAACATGTGTCTACAAGTGCATTTGTTTATGCTTCCACTCATGTTTACAATTCGCCGTTCAGACTTAAATTAACCTTATGAAGACGCAGTTCAATCTTTATATCTTTAAGTCCAAGCAAGGCTTAAATAAATTATGATTGTTCATGGTTTTGGAGCATAACGTTTCGTGTGTTGAAAACTCGCCACACTTACAACAAACATTCTATTCTATGAACATACAAAGCGGTGTTAAAATCAATTGGTCAGAGGCATTCATTGCGCGGCACGGCTGTCGCGTATAAACGTCTTTTGAATCTCATTGTCGTGTCGGTTCCCCACTGTGAAGTCGCCGACATCCAATCGCTCCACCGGCCAATCGGTTATTTCTTAGAATGGAATAATCCACGTCTCCTTATTAAATTAAATACAGACGATATGATACAACAATGACTCACCGTAGTGATTAATAGCACTATCGAGTCGAAGATGGGCCGCCCATTAGTCTTGATCAGCTGACCGTTCCGTCAGCTAAACAAAAGTCACGAGTCGTGTTTAGGTCAGCGGCGTCAACATTTTAAAGTCGGCGGCGGCGCGGCTCGGCAAATAGGTAAGGGCCGCGTCGATAAGACGCCGTCTTCTGCGACTCCTGTTTAAATAGACAGGGAAACGCTCACAGATTAAATCTCCCGACTGCTTATTTTTCTTCCTGGCGGAATTACAAGGACTGGGAAAAAGATGACAAGTCGACTTATCTACCTCTATCGACGCTAATCTAAACGCGAATGTCTTAAAAAGTAGCGGAGTGGCGCTGAGTGGCGCGAGCGAGCCTTGTCGAAGCAGCTTCGGATTATGAGGCTTTCAGGTCTGCGCAGTTCCCGGGACACGGTTATTACGAGTCTGCTTTTGTTTGCGCATTCGACGATTCAGTGCAAAGCTTCTGGTAAAATATTAAAACATAAGCTTGCAGCTCAACTTCACCCATACGGTACCGTACAGTAAAGCACAGTAAAGCCTCATTTCTCATTGAAAAGTTCATACGTTAACCCCCCTCTCCCGCTTCCGAATTTTCTGTCATAACTTTACATGACACATCAATAGCAAACAATTCAAAAAATGCCATGAAGACAGGTAGATACCTTATTTAGTTGTTTACACGAAGGTATTTCATCACATAAACAGTAATTATTGCTTTAACGAGTCCGCCTTTAATTTGTTAGGCGTTTAAAACGGCTTTGCGCATTTGAATCGCAAATTTCTTCGAATATTTCAAGAGGGTCTCTGGCGTTTGGAGGACATTATCTCTTCATAAAATTCAAGATCCGGCGTAGTATTTCATTGTGTTTCCAAATTAAAGCTTAATACCCCGGTCTATCCGTACTATGATGATTTAAATAATTTTGTCGTGTTTTAAGAAACTGCGAAGAAACTAATAACGTGTATACGCATCTGATATGACTGCTAGTCGATGCTTTCTCGAAATCTTCTCAGATAGGTACTTCTATTCATCTTTGAATAGAGGTACCTATCTCGAAATATATAATCACATCTGGAACGCGGGGCATATTTCATAAGTGACACGAATATAATCCAATCAGGTCATCGCGATAAATCGCTCCCGCACTCTTCTCTCTCGGACGAAAATAGATTGATTAGTTAAAAGGAGTGGTACCTACGGGATCTGTGGGTACGCTCACGTTGCTGCCGTGCCGTTCCTTTTGCTGTTTAGGCCTATATTTGACGAGACTTATCTAAATATATAAACGTATAAGTCCTGACTGACTGGCTGACTGACTGACTCACTCACTCACTCACTCACTTAAATCAAGGCCCAGCCCAAACCGTTGAACCTAGAAAGCTAATTTTTTCACAGTAGGTAGTTTATTTAACGAAAGTACCCATTAAGAAGGGATTTTTGAAAACTCCACCCTTGATGGGGTAAATAGGGGGTTGAAAGTTTGTATGGGAATGGAGTAAAATTTTAAGTGAGAGATTTGAAACTTTGTGTATGGACTCCTTATTACAATTCAAGAATAGCAATCTTAGGGTTTCGAAAAAACCCACCCCTAAGCGTGTTAAATAGAGGTGCAATGTTTGTATAGGGCAAATTTTATTTTTTGAACTAGAGACTTGAACTTTGTCGGAAGATTACTTATTTAGATACAAAAAAAATACTTTCTGCGTTTTACAAAATTCCACCCCAAAGGGGGTTAAATAGGGTGCAATGTTTGTATCGAGGGAATTTAATTTTTTGAACTAGATACTTGAAACTATGTAAGAAGATTACTCATTAAAATACAAAAAAGGTCTGTCAGCGTTTTTAGAAAATTTTACCCCTAAGGGGATTAAATAGGGGTGCAAAGTTTGTATGAGCGACACTTTTCCTTTTGAGCTAGAAACTTGAAACTTTGTAAGCAGATTACTAATTTGGAAACATCCTACCCTAAAGTTGTATCCTTAGCCTGTCTGCTAAAAGACTGCAAATCAAATTTCAGCGTTTTTTTATTTATCTCTGAAGTCTCTATGATGAGCAAGACATTTTTAAAGTAAGAGATTTGTAACTTCAATTTTAGACTGTTTCTTTGAATACTAGAAAAAAATATCGGGTGTTAAACGAGATTCACCCCTAAATAGGAGTTGCAAATTATACGAGGGAAATTTATAACAAGACAATTTTAAAATAAGGGAACTGTAACTTCGTTCAAGAACTAGAAAACAAATTACTGCGTTTTTTATGTCCTTCCTCCAAGGTTGGAGGTTAAAAGAGGTTGAATGTATGAGGAACAAGTACTTTTTAGGGTTCCGTACCCAAAGGGTAAAAACGGGACCCTATTACTAAGACTTTGCTGTCCGTCTGTCTGTCTGTCACTAGGCTGTATCTCAAGAACCGCGATAGCTAGACAGTTGAAATTTTCACACGTAATGTATTTTCTGTTGTCGCTATAAGAACAAATACTAAAAACAAAACAAAATAAATATTTATACAACAAATGTTTTCTTTTTTGCCGTTTTTAGATAATGGTACGGAATTCTCCGTGCGTGAGTCCGACTCAGACTTGGCCGGTTTTTGAATTAAAGAAATTCTTCGGTCAGACATATATTATATACTATTTGGTAAGCCATTAATTCAGAATACATAATCCTACTGCTCGCAGAAAAGTAG